>BRKX01000003.1:74177500-75377500 GCA_026008535.1 Perilla frutescens
CTATTTTTTTATGTTTGTACTTCACAATGCAAGACCAATGTTAAACTTGTAGGAAAAGATCACAAATAATACTAATTAGACAAATGGGAAGACAGTGAATTAAATAAAAGAGCGTTGAACGAAAAAAATAATCTTATAATTCATTCAAGAATTCATGTTATTTGATACAAGGTCATCCGATCCATAAAATTAAAAGCTGCAGTTTTTTAAAACATATCTAATTTTATTCTTCTTGGCCTTCAATTAGCCTCACTGATTTCTGCACGCAGTTAATTCTTTGATTCCGGATTAGCATCCATCAGGCACAGATTATATGCTGCAAACACAAATTAAGGAACTATATATTAGCAAGATAATAATATTAATCCATCTTGGAAGATAGAATGAGTGAATTTATTCATAAGAAATAGGGTGATTATATTGCTTATTACCGACTACAGTCGACATTAGGATCAATAGGCACAGGAACTTGGATATGGCACATTTGAGGAAGAGACTTAGCCCGATCAACAATGACATGCAAGGCGGTGGCGGCCTGCTTAAGACAGTCACACATGTTTCTGAGATCGGGTTTGCTATGGACCATGCCGTTCAACTGACTAGCTGCCTGGCAGCAAGGAGGCGCTAGGCTACTCGACTTCTGGGTCAAATAATCTTTGCAGGGAAGCAGCATCGCCACGGCTTGAGCACATGACACTGCATTTGTATGCCTTGCCGCTGCCAACACCACAACCATTATCATTCCCACAACCCAAGCTGATCGCCCCACCATTTTGTTAGACATCATATTAATAGGTACTTGATAGCTACTAATAAGCTATATATATATTTGATGTATGAATGTATGTTGTTTTCTACTTGATCATCCATCTCTATATTTATACACTTCAATCAATCTCACATTGCATGATGGATTACCTCAACTTTAATTCTTGATTATACAGATTATGTTTGGTGTCTTGGAAAGCACTACTTTTCAGAATTGGTTGGGATGATTACCTTTGTAGGTTGATTAGGATAATCTATATCCAACAAAAAGATGCCTTAAATTACAGATTTTTATTTTTATTTTTGAGTAAATTTCACTTTTGGTCTCATTAGAATAGGGTCAAAACACTTTTAGTTCCAAAAGATACTTTTTTGGTCATAAATGATATTTGTTCAATAATTTTGATCACATAAGATATTTTTCCGATAATTTTAGTCCCATAAGATTTTTTTATGAGAAATTCTAATCACAACTCCTTATTTTTCTTTACAGCCCTACTACTCTATAAAATATAAATATTAAATAAAATGTCTTTAAATAATGTAATTAAATTTAAAATTATATAATTTAACCATTTATGATCTTAAAAATTAATTTCTAAACTCTTAAATGTTTAAAATGATAATCAAGGTTATTTGGAAACTATAACCAACACACACACACACACAAAACTTTGTGTGGGGCCATTTATTAAAAACTAAATCAAATTCCACAACTAGGGGTGGGTGGGTCGGTACGGCATACCGAAAATTTCACGCCGTACCGTATACTGTACCGAAACTTCGATATCGAAAAATTTCATACCGTTCTCATACCGAAACTTTCGGTATACCGAAGTTCGGTATACCGAAGTTTCGGTATACGCCGTAATAGATATTGATATCGTACCGATATTTTTGGTATACCGTACCGCACCGATATTACACGGTATACCGAACATACCGAACTTTCACGGTATATCGAAAATACCGAAATTTTAAGGTATACCGAAAATACTGGATTTCACATACCGCACCGATACACCGAAATACCGATATATACCGAAATATTGATATATACCGATGTACCGACATACCGGTATATACTGAAAAATTCGGTATACCGAATACCGGTATATATCGAAAATATCGGTATATACCGAATACCGCGGTATACCGAATTTTCGGTATGCCGCGGTATACCGAAAATTTTCAAATTTCATATTGATACCGTACCGAAAATTATCGATACGGTATCATACCGTACCAAAAATTGCAGTATACCGAAAATTCGACATTTTCGATATTTTTTCGATACGATAAGTGCGGTATTTCGATATTTCGGTATTTTTCCCCACCCCTATCCACAACCCATTTGTTCTCTCTCCCCATATTAAACATTCTCTCTCCCGAAACCTGCCCAGCCACTCTCACGTTTATGCTCCCCACAAATAGATTTCTCTCTCATCAAACCTCACCTCACTTGAGACCACCATTTTTCTCAAATTCAACTCCTCTTTCTGCAGTTCTTCCCAAGTTTAGCCCTCTATCCTGCGTCCGCGTCAACTAGAGGGGCTATTTCAAAAATAAAAAAAAATTGACCACCCAATACTAATCTGAGAAAATTGACAAGTTAGGGGGGATTATAGCCCCTCCAGCACCCTCCTAGTTCCACCCTTGCCCACCGGGACTGACAATAATTCTATGTTGAATCATTAAACAATGATATAGTAACTTATATAATAATTTTTCTTAATCAATGTAAAAATTGGAGGGTAACAACATTTATGGGACGGGGGAGTATATGTGGTAAATAATTTATGAGAGTTTACAGTTGGAAATATATATTAAACATACATTATGATATGTATTAATTTAGGAGAATTACCAATTTAGGACCTGAAGGATGGATGATATATTAATCAAAAACTTGAAAGATGAAAACTATCAATTTAGGATCTGAAAGATTTAAATTGTCAATATAGAGCCTCAAAAATTATGTATATCGATTTCTTTTTATTTTTAATTATTTTTATATTAATTTTCAACCAAAATTCATTTATTAAGTATCTATTAAATTTAATAAAGAAAACATTACAAATAATTTAAAATTTTAAAATAAATCAAAATACATGATTTTTGAGGTCCTATATATTGACAATTTTCATCTTTCAATTCTTGAATTGATAGTTTTTATCTTTTAGGACCTGGATTGATATATTATCCATCTTTCAGGTCCTAAATTAACAATTCTCCATTTTTTTTTAGACAAAGATGAAATATATTGATTAAACCAACTCCCTCAATCACTGAGAAAAGTTATTGTTTCACATCACGATGTCATGATAAATTGCACCAACACGAGCAAACAACATGAGCCACAATATTAACTTCTCGATTTTTATGTTTAAAATCCAAAATAAAACCATATCTGATCAAACAAGCAAGTTTAGGAAATTCCTCATTTAACGAACTACTGCTCCTACTACAAATTCCATAGTAGCCTCATTCACCGCAGCATCAACATCTAATCTGTAACTACTTTTTTCTGTAGAAACCATCTTCTTTCTCCCACCTCAACCCCAATATATGACATCGATGTTTGCACCGCCATTGCCATCCCTTAAACATCTGCAAGAAGTCCCTAGACTCCTCGTAACCTACCTGAAGTTGTGGCCCCCCAGCATCATGTTTCTGTTGACAAATACGCTACCATACTTTCTCCATATGTCCCATGAAGTATCTTATTCTTCTTTTCTCTGCCCTAAAATTACAATCTACTTTCTTTATAGATGTGCAATAAATTTTCATTTTCCATTATTTACCCTTACTTGATATTCTTTTAAAATAACACTCATTTTATTCTGAATCATTAAGTAAGGGTATAGTAGGAAATTTTAGATAATTTTATTTTTTCAAGCACATTAAATATATTTTATTAATATGTGTGAAAATTGAAGAGGGACTACAATTATGGAACTGAGGGAGTAATAAATTCTCTAGTTTTGAAACATAAAATTACATTGGTCATTAATGTTTATTAGGTCAATCTTAGCCAAAAACTATTTTGCAGTACTCTATACTCTAGTAGATTTCTATAAAAAAAATGGAAAATTCTAAACACAACACCCATTTTTCTTCTTACAGCCCCCAATATTTTATAAAATATGAAAATTAATATGTTATGACTACTTTACCCCTTAATCTTATTGTTAAAAAGGGTGTTTCTATTTACACCATAATATTTTCTTTACACATCACAAACAAAAATTAATGCAAAAATAATGATTTTTTAGATCATGATTTTTTTACTTTCACACTCCACAAAATACGCAATATGCAGATTATGGCAATCGCCATTATAAATAAATCAATAAATATCCGATTATACAACTTTAGTCAACCAACTAGGGAAATTAGAAATCCACACACTACATATAATATAATGGTTTAGAACTTTACGCAAACTATTTTTTTCCTAAAATTTGTAAACAGTAATATATACATTTTCAAATTTTTATGTAATTAATAGTCTAGTATTTCTAAAAAATAAAAAATAGTTTTAGTTAATTATATTTTTATTTTATTAGCAAATTATTAAATTTACGTTCACATCTATATGCAATCATCCCATCAGTCTTGACATTACTATTCTTTTATGTTTGTACTTCACCATGCAAGGCCAATGTTAAACTTTTAGGAAAAGATCACAAATAATACAAATTAGACAAATGCGAAGACAGTGAATTAAATAAAAGAGCGTTGAACGAAAAAAAAAAAAAATCTTATAATTCATTCAATGATTCATGTTATTTGATACAAGGTCATCCGATCCATAAAATTAAAAGCTGCAGTTTTCTAAAACATATCTAATTTTATTCTTCCCTTCAATTAGCCTCACTGATTTCTGCACGCAATTAATTCTTTGATTCCGGATTAGCTTCCATCAGACACAGATTATATGCTGCAAACACAAATTAAGGAACTATATATGAGCAAGATAATAATATTAATCCATCTTGGAAGATAGAATGAGTGAATTTATTCATAGGAAATAGGGTGATTATATTGCTTATTACCGACTACAGTCGACATTAGGATCAATAGGCACAGGAACTTGGATATGGCACATCTGAGGAAGAGACTTAGCTCGATCAACGATGACATGCAAGGCGGCGGCGGCCTGCTTAAGGCAGTCACACATGTTTCTGAGATCGGGTTTGCTATGGACCATGCCGTTCAACTGACTAGCTGCCTGACAGCAAGGAGGCGCTAGGCTACTCGATTTCTGGGTCAAATAATCTTTGCAGGGAAGTAGCATCGCCACGGCTTGTGCGCATGACACTGCATTTGTATGCCTTGCCGCTGCCAACACCACAACCATTATCATTCCCACAACCCAAGCTGATCGCCCCACCATCTTGTTAGACATCATATTAATAGGTACTTGATAGCTACCAATAAGCTATATATATTTGATTTATGAATGTATGTTGTTTTCTACTTGATCATCCATCTCTATATTTATAGACTTCAAGTCAATCTCACATTGCATGATGGATTACCTCAACTTTAATTCTTGATTATACAGATTATGTTTGGTGTCTTGGAAAGCACTACTTTTGAGAATTGGTTGGGATGATTACCTTTGTAGGTTGATTAGGATAATCTATACCCAACAAAAGGATGCCTTAAATTATAGATTTTTTTACAGCACCCCACTACTTTATAAAATATAAATATTAATATGATAAGACTTTTTTATCCTTTAACTCACAATACTAAAAAAATCTAACATAATCCCACATATGTTTTCTAATTAAAATTAAAATAATAAGTGAAAGACAAAAATGAGATTATTATATCCCTATCCGATAAAATATCATTTCATTAGTTCTTGCTTCTGGTCGTCTTTGCTTCTGGTCGTCTTTGATAGTAATGAAATGATATTTTATTGGATAGAGATATAATAATCATGTTTTTGTCTTTCTCTTAGTCTCTGAATTTTAATTAGAAAACATATGCGGGGTTATGTTAGATTTTTTTTTTTAGTATTGTGAGTTAAAGCATAAAAAAGTCTTATCATATTAATATTTATGTTTTATAGAGTAGCGGGGCTGTAAAGAAAAATGTGGAGTTGTGATTAGAATTTCTCATAAAAAAATCTTATGGGACTAAAATTATCGAAAAAATATCTTATGTGATCAAAATTGTCGAAAAAATATCATTTGGGACCAAAAAAGTATCTTTTGGGACTAAAAGTGTTTTGACCATATTCTAATGGGACCAAAAGTGAAATTTACTCAAAAATAAAAATAAAAATCTATATTTTAAGGCATCCTTTTGTTGGGTATAGTTAATCCCAATCAACCTACAAAGGTAATCATCCCAACCAATTCTAAAAAGTAGTGCTTTCCAAGACACCAAACAATATTTGTATAATCAAGAATTAAATTTGAGGTAATCCATCATGCAATGTGAGATTGATCTGAAGTCTATAAATATAGAGATGGATGATCAAGTAGAAAACAACATACATTCATACATCAAATATATATAGCTTATTAGTAGCTATCAAGTATCTATTAATATGATGTCTGACAACATGGTGGGACGATCAGCTTGGGTTGTGGGAATGATAATGGTTGTGGTGTTGGCAGCGGCAAGGCATACAAATGCAGTGTCATGCGCACAAGCCGTGGCGATGCTGCTTCCCTGCAAAGATTATTTGACCCAGAAATTGAGTAGCCTAGCGCCTCCTTGCTGCCAGGCAGCTAGTCAGTTGAACGGCTTGGTCCATAGCAAACCCGATCTCAGAAACATGTGTGACTGCCTTAAGCAGGCCGCCGCCGCCTTGCATGTCATCGTTGATCGAGCTAAGTCTCTTCCTCAGATGTGCCATATCCAAGTTCCCGTGCCTATTGATCCTAACGTCGACTGTAGTCGGTAGTCGGTAATAAGCAATATAATCACCTTATTTCTTATGAATAAATTCACTCATTTTATCTTCCAAGATGGATTAATATTATTATCTTGCTAATATATAGCTCCTTATTTTGTGTTTACAGCATATAATCTGTGCCTGGTTGAAGCTAATCCGGAATCAAAGAATTAATTGTGTGCAGAAATCAGTGAGGCCAATTGAAGGAAAGAATAAAATTAGATATGTTTTAGAAAACTGCAGCTTTTAATTTTATGAATCGGATAACCTTGTATCAAATAACATGAATTATTGAATGAATTATAAGATTTTTTTTTTTCGTTCAACGCTCTTTTATTTAATTCACTGTCTTCGCATTTGTCTAATTAGTATTATTTGTGATCTTTTCCTAAAAGTTTAACATTGGTTTTGCATTGTGAAGTACAAACATAAAAAAATAGTAATGTCAAGATTGATGGGATAACTACATATAGATGTGTGCGTAAATTTAATAATTTACTAATAAAATAAAAATATAATTAACGTAACTAAACTATTTTTTATTTTTTTAGAAATACTAGACTATTACTTACATAAAAAATTGAAAATGTATGTATTATTGTTTACAAATTTGAGGAAAAAAATAGTTTGCGTAAAGTTCCAAACTATTATGTTATGTAGTGTTGGTTTCTAATTGCCTAGTTGGTTGACTAAAGTTGTATATTCGGATATTTATTGATTTATAATGGTCTGTTTTTATTATAAGAAATTACAACTTTCCTTATAAAAGTAATTAACTCTTTATCTAGCTAGGTCTAACTTGCCATGATTAACATTTTAAGAATTCTGACGTCCAAAATGGATTTAATTCAACCTTTTCAAAGCCTCTAATTTTAAAAGTTAGAGAATAATAATAGTTCAAATTTCATGTTGTACTTCTTTGTGTTTCACTATATATGAATTTTATTATTTTAATAATATTTATTATAAATAATAATAGTCAACATTTATAAAATAAAAGAGAATTAAAAAATTATAAAATTTAATTATGAAACAATCAGCTACAATAACGAATTATTAATTAAAAATTAAATACCAAATTACCATATTTGGGTGGGGTGGGGTGAAAATAAACAATTATAAAATTAAACTTAATTACAAAAAAACAAAATTGAAGAAAAAATATAAGAAAAGTTTATAATTTGAAATTATAATATAGAGTGTAACTATGTAACACACAGAAGGCAAAAGGGAATTTTATGTGAAATAAAAGTCATGTTAGTTTGGAGATTTGCATTTCATATTACGAAAGCATGCGTACGAGGCAACTTTTTTTTTTTTCCTTTAATTCCAGATAACAATTTCAATTCAAATTAACTTTCCAACCAATTATTTATTTAAAGCAACCTAATCTCAATTCATAAATTATACTCATAAAGTCATTGCCATTTATGATTTGCCAGCCTACAATTTCAAATACATTAATTACAATTTGCAGCCAGCAAATAAATTAAATTTCCTGCATGAAAGTGCATACATCTGGCACATATCATGAATTAAAATTTTGTATTTCAATTTATTTTTTAAAACAAAATGATATTGGGAATCTTACAAAATCACTATTTCAACCACTAAATTGTCAATCAAGTGTATTTTAAATATTTTTAATTATTACAACTTATTTTTAATGGCAGTATGAGATTTTCAAAGTACAATCCAACGACTAAATTAGCAGAAAGAAGAGTCACCTCTCGAATACATGGTATATCTCAATTGCGGCGGGAGTAGGTACTACATAAACCCTCCATTCAAGAAAAATTCACCTACTATATATAGAGTTCAAAACCCTAAAATCTTCTATAAATTAACACATGTACTAGAGAGAAACTTAACTAATACATCTTACTCATTTGGTTCCATAAAAAAAAATAGAGAAGAAAAAATCATTAGTATAGTTATGAACATGTTTAGAAAAGTGAGTTGTGGTTGGATATGGATTGCAGCAATGCTGATTTTGGCGATTGGCGCGGCGAGGGCGAGTGAGGTGAGCTGCGTTCAAGCGATAACAAGCTTGATGCCATGCGAGTCATTTCTGGTGGGTACAAGCAGCAGCGTCACGATTCCATGTTGCCAGGGAGTTGCGTCCCTGAGTCAACTCGTGGGCTCGGATCGAGCAGAGATTAGAAGCTTGTGCACCTGCTTTAAGCAGGCTGCCACCGCAATGGGAGTTAATCCCGACCGTGTAAAGCAGCTTCCAAACATCTGCAATGTCGCCGTCCCTGTCCCCATCGATCCTAATGTCAACTGCGACAGGTTTTAATTTTTAACCTAATTAATACGTACCCTTTGTTTTCTTTCTCCATTTTCAAATCTTCTTCTTTAATTTTTAAATTTATGTTTGATCTTATTTTTGTTTTGCAGTCTCTGATGATATATTGGTGGAATGTAAGAGGAAGATATTGGGAGTTTACTACATAAAGAAATGTACTTGAGGCCAGTGGGAGACAACGAATTTGCCATTTACATATTTTGTCTAGTTGTAACTAGCTATATATTGTGTGTAATGAGCAAAAATTAGTAACAATAAATCAATTTCTTCCCAAATTTTCTTTTTCCAATAACTCAAACATTGCAAGCATGTCTTGTATGTGATTGCATATATTAGTAAGATTTTTGTAAATTAAAATGGAATGTGATTATGTCACAATATCAATTAAAAATGTGTAAAAGCCAATGTTATTGGCTAGTTTTAACATTAAATTAGAGTAGCACTCGTGCAACACATAGTATTCTACTTCATTTCTCTCTCTTCGATTATTTATTCCCAAATCACTCGCATTCAAAATTCTCTCAATTCGAAAGTCGAAACACTAGCAGGAGATGAGTTCGAAGGAACTCGAGATGCATTGAGAAGACTGTTGATTTATAATTCTATATTTCTCCAAATTAAGGTATGGTTGGATAAACTAGTCTTCATTTATTGTTTATACAGTATTTTGATATTTTGACATAAAAATAAAATTCCAAAACAATAAACATTATGAAACGGAGAAAGTATAATATAATTTAGTTGGGTCATTCTCTAGCTACTATTAGTCGCCCATTTGCGCTCTGCCAAACCATGTCGCAGCCCACTAACACCTTAGCTCATCACTACTCTAACTGACCCACAACTCAAATCCATACCCACAATTGCCGACCCATGACCAAAATTCGTTTCAACATCATTTTTTCCCAAGCCATTGATGAACCCTAGCTCTACATTCACACATGATAAACATCCAACTTTAAGATATACATTTAGAATATATTTAGATATAATATTAATATATAATAGTATATCTGAATTTTGAAGTAGTCTAACAAAAAAAATCTAATAATGAGGTAAATAAAATTTTATTTTATAGTTAGTTATAATTAAGAATTGTGATTTGATAATGAAACATGCATAATGAATTTAATTAAACATATGATATCATACAAACAATATTACACTGAGTTTTTTTTTTTTTACTCACACACCCGACCTGTGGTCTTGAGGAGATTCGAACCCATGACCTTTGATCTCTAAGCAACCTCACTCCACTACTAGGCCATCCCCACCGGGACATATTACACTGAGTTAAATCGTCATTATTCATCAAACTCAACTCCAAACAATTAATAGTGTCTAATAATTACTTAGTTAATTTGATTCGATAATTTTTTTTTGTATCAATTTACTCAATTATTATACAATATAAAGATATTATGTACACTTTAATGTGCCTCATTGAAATATTTAATGTTATATATCAATAAAAGAAAAGAAAAATGAGATCATATAACAATAAAAGTAAACTATGATTTATAAATCATATAATAAAAACTTTGAAATTTGTATTCAAATTAAGATTATTATAAATATTTACTTAATTGGTTGGAACATGTGTATATGTGTAATGAGGAATAATAAACTAAAAAGAATAATGAACTAGATCATCAATCAACTAATATGATTAAAATTTATATGAAAAATGATAATCGATTAAATAGTAAGAAAATGATATACGAGTGAATTATGATTTATAAATTGCAAAAGAAAAAACACTTTAAAATTTGAATTTGAATCAAGATGATTGTAATTTATATATTGAAATTTGAAATTAGTAATGAAAAATAATAAGCTAGCATGGGTAGTTAGCTGAATCATTAATTAGATGATGAATACAATTTTACATGAAAAGTGAAAATGAATGATTGATAATATAACAAAAAATGAGACGATTTCTAAATTATATTAGAAAAACATTTTGAAATTTTAATTTGAATTAATTAGGTAAATATTTATATGTTAAAATTTGAATGTTCTATGTTAGTAATGAAAATTAATAAAGTATTGACTCAAAAAATTAATAAAATAAAAGGAGTAATAAGCATGCATGATATTTCAATTACATAATTAATTAATTAATAAATAAAATAAAAATAAACATAATTAAAGAAAATCTAGAAAAAAAAAAGAAAAGAACTCGTCACGGATTTTATTTTTCAGTATTTAAGTTTAATTTTTTAGTTAATATAATTGATTTATAGGGTTGATATATTATTCCATACTTATGGTATATAATTTTTTAAAAATATTATTAAAATTATGAAATTTTGATGTCGGCACACGGTTGATATACATAACTTTAGATTCGTACGTGTGTCCCCGTTGATAGAAATAATATAACAATAATTTCAATTTCTTCTCTTACAAAGAAAGAAACATGTTGTGTATATGGTCGTCTTGTGTCTTCTTCTCAAGTCACAAGTGAAGACTTTGTCTAAGGGGGTATTGCTTCAATTATTATGCAACCTTATTTAATTTTCAGCTATAATTAATTTATTACTTAGTAATATAGTATTTGACGTGAGGCAGGTTCCATCCTAAAATCTCTCTCCCCCTTAAAAACTTTAATAAAATATGATTTTTTATTTAAAAATAAATTTTATAATTTTATCGTAATTTATTATTTGTGATTTAGAATAGATTATTGGTTTCAAATCATTAACCAAAAGATTCATATGTTGTGAATATGATCGACACAATTTTTGAAGTGTACCGGTCCTAAAAATAAGTTTATTGTAAATTTTTACGGTTCACTATTTAGGTTACAATGATATATTTTTTTATGTAAACAATAAATTAGTTTTTTTTCTAATATTTGCATGAACGATTTGACGTTCAAATTTTTCATGTAATAATAATAATAATAAACTATTAAATATTTTCTAAATATATAATATATATAGATCTTTGACGCAATTACCGAATACTATTAATATACATGTTTTTAAGATATATGTAAACATCAGTATTGATTAATGAGGTGGTTTTATGTGCATCGATGCACCATTAGACAGCCAACGCATAAAAAAAAAAATCAAAATCAGTAGCAACCGTAACACTAAAATATAACACTGAAAAGTCCAAAAGTATTAATTACTTGTATCGATAAAAAGTATTAATAAAAAAAACAAAAATATTTTAAAAAAAATAATATCACCCGTAATACTTAAAAGTATCACTCAAAATTAAAAAAATACGTCATACGTCACGATTTTTTTTAGGCTGACACAATAAGTGGAAAAGTAAACTTGGTGTACCGAGTCAGCCTCAGCAACTGCCTTTATTTTTCATCTATAAGAAAGAGAACATATTATATGTACGTATGAATAAGCATATACACACACACATACACACGCAGAAGCAGATAATATACAGAGATCAAAAAAGCAGTAATTAAGAAAATGATGAAATTCATAGACGGCCGGAAAGTGAAGGTGACTGTTGTCTCCGCCGTGGGTCTTCCCGACTACCGGATCACCGACCGCATGAAAGTGTACTGCAAGGTTTCACTGAACGACCAAGCGGAGAGCATAAAAAAATCGAAATCCGACAAGAGAGGAGGGGTGAATCCAAGGTGGGATTTCACGGTGGACTACACCTTGACGGAGAACGCCGTCCAGCTCCCAGGGGCAAATCTGGTAGTGAAGCTCTACTGCAAGAGAAGCCTGACCAGAGATAAGCCTGTTGGAGAGGTGAGAATATCAATCAAGAGCCTTTTCGACATGGGAATTAGGTCACACGACAACAAATGCGTCACCTATTGCGTCCAGGGAACTCAATACGGACAACTCAGTATCCAATATAGCTTCGGAGAGAAGACGGCTGTCCTGCATCAGCCTCCCGACAAGGCCCGAACCCGGCCCGGCCGACATGGGCTAATATCATTCATGCGTAGTGGTTTCTTATTGCTAAGAGTATCTGCTTTCTTCCTCACTGGAGGTCACTCCGCCGCTCTTCTGTTAGCTTCATGAATTGAAGATATATATATATATATATATATATATATATATTCATCAAGATTTCTATCCTTTAATATATAGTACTAATTAAAATGTTTTAGATCTATCTATTGTAAGATGTAATAGTTGTGATCGAGCTGCCATGTAAATTACTGCATGGGGGAGGTCTTGTTTGGTTTATTTCCGACATCAATTTTCTGTTTTTCATCATTTTCTATTCAACTTACGAGGTGCGTGTATGTATTGGTTTTTAAAAAAGTGTAATGATTTGGTTATGTTAAATGATTTAATGTTAGAGTTATAAGTTTGGAAGATTGACGTATGTTTATTTGATTAGCATTAGGGTTGAGATGAAAAGACAAATATATATTTGTGTGGCTGAGATGGATTGATGGAGAGGTAGATGATGAGTCTCACTGTAATAATATTTATATGATTGAATAGATTGTATATAATTGGTAAAAGTGAGGACTGAAATTGAAAATGAGTAATACAAATATATATTTTCAGTGCTTTGAATAGTAAAAAATTGGAAATTTCCTCGTGGAAATAAAACCAAATAAGCCCTCAATGTTTCCTAGCTTTAGTTTTTGGTCCAAGCTAAGATGCATGAAATCAATTCACGAATTGGTTGTTAGATATTTTCCATGCTAGCAGCCTAGTTATATGTATCTATTATCCAGTGAAATTGCTGGAAAATACCCACCTAAAACTTTAAAAAAGTTTAAGATCGATCGAACTTGTTGTTTGATTACTTAGCGAGTCGAGCTTTAATTGAACCGAACGCGAGTCAAGGCTCGAATAGCTTGATGTTTTCAAAGATGATTGTAATGGCATTTTTTGTGATGACACTGTAGTCATTTAAAAATATTTTTTGCGATGACATTGTGTCACCTCAAATAGAGTGTTCTTGAAAGTTCGTCCAAAATAAAATAAACATCTATCGTTTTAAGTGACAACAATGTCGCCACAAAATATAATTGAGATGACATGTCGATACTTAAATCTATTATTAGTGATAATATTTGTTGTCTCTATTAATATTATCTTTAAATATCATTTTTGTTGAGTGTATGTTTATCAAATTGAGCTCAAATGAACTTTTAACGGATATTAAACACAAATTAAGTATCAAACTATACATGATATATTTCGTTTGATTATCAGCCCTACCCACTACGCAATTGTCCTTCAGCACCGGTCGACTAGCTAGCGTCGCGGCTGAGTATGTGAAATACGGTCATTTAATTTCTAGGACAAAAATGGCATGTAGAATTTATTGCCTTCTTATTTTTGTATTTATTTTTTTGCAGAGGTGGGAAGGGGAGAAGGGAGAGAGAAAGAGTGATATTTTTTTTTTCTCGTTTATTTTTTGTGAATTTTGTTTTATTTTTTAATTTTTGTTTTGTAGCTAAGAATATTTTGATCCTCAATGAAATAAATAGTTTTAAAATATAGTGGCTAAATTTTTTTTGAGAGTTTAATTAGGTACGTAAAAAAAAAAAAAAGAGTTGCCTCAGTGAAATTTAATCTCGTGTTGTATATATAATTTATAAGAAACTTTTAAGGGAAAATGTGCAGATATATTCACTTTCGAAGGTTATAATTCTTATTCTCTAAAGCATACGAAATGGTCTATTGTGTACATTTGGTATTACATTTCCTATTGAACACTCATTTTTTTGTTTTTCAATTTTTTCTTTGATTTAAATCTATTAGGCTTAGCTTTAGTTTAAATTTGCACTTGTTATTTATGGTTCATCATACCCAATTAGGGTTTAATAAAAAATTTAGTATTTATATTCAATTAATAACTAAAAATTGAAAATTAAATTCTTAAAAATTATAATGCATTGTAATTGGGTAGGATGAATCCTAAATAAATGTAAAATTAAGCTAAAATATAAGAACTTTAAATCGAAGAACAAATTGAAAAAAAAAAGAAAAAAAAAATGCACAACAAAGAATACAATACCAAATATGTAATATAAAATTTCAACATCCCCTAATTAAAGACTGTTTCAATGCAATTGAGTTAGAAGTTACAGTTTTATGCGGTCAATTAAAACGTCGCCTTCCAACGCATGCAATTTCAACGTTAACGTTGCCATCATCGGTCAGCTAAACCCATCACATTTAACCTAATTCTGTCAATTACACACTCCGACAGTGAGATCTCCTAAATATTTTATCCTTAATTTGCTTATATTATCCAGACCATTTTGACATGAGATTTGGGATTTCATATTGCAATGCACTCTCAAATTATGATTTTTGTTTTGTATTTTTTTCTTCAATTTTATTGTTCGTGATTTAATTTAATTTTACAATAATTTGTATCATGCACCATATGGTGCAATGTACTTTGAACCTATTGTGACATTTAAGTACCACATTAACTATCTATTTTGACACTTTATAATCTATTATGACACTTAGTGCAATGCACCATGGTGCATGATAGAAATTACCAAATTTTACAATTATTTAACTATTAGAGCATCCACTATGGGAGATGCTTATATCTATGTGGCAAAATAAGAACCAGGTTCCACCATAGTGAAACACAAATCAAGATAGCAAAATAAGAAATGAGTTCCTTGGGCAAGGAGCTGGTTCTTGAATTAAATAGTGGGCCAAGATATTTTCTCTCTCCTTCCCTTTTGCATTTTTGGTGCTTTCCTTCATTATAAAAATACATAAATTATATATATATATATATATATATATATATATATATATTGATGGTAAAAGTAGTAATAATAGTGGGATCCATGAATAGTTAAAAGTGAGATAGCACCATAGTGGAGAAAATATTAAGTAATTGAAAAAGGAAGTGGTTGATGATGTGGCACACATGTGGCACACTATGGGATATCATCATAGTGGATACCCTTAGGGTTCACCCGACCCAATTAGAATTTATAATTATTTTTTAATATTTAATTTTTAATTTTCAATTAATAATTCATTATTGTTGTTGATTATTTCACAGTAAATAATAATTCTTTTTAATTCAGTTTTATATTGGTACATATTATTAAAATCATAATTCATTTTCATTGATAAATATTATTAAAATTATAATTTATCTTTAATCTACGTTATTATTCATTAATTTTTAACTTATAATAAATATTATTCAAATTATAAATTTGATAGTGAAACGTGAAAAAGTGGAATAAGAAATTTGAACCTATTTCCCTTCGAGTTTTCCTTAATTAAATGAAGAAAACCTTCAAATTTAAATGTCTATTAATAAGCAAATAATTAAATCAACTATTGTCAATTTGTTGTAAAACCCATATGGTCCAAAGATGTGAAGTGATCAAGGATATAAAAATGCATTTTTCCGGCTCTCTTCTTTTGTCTGGGTCTCTCCCAGCTTGTGTTCATCTTCCGATTTCGGAGAATGAACGAGTTTATAATTTTATAAAAAAAAAATACATTTTTCCATAAAAACATTCATGCAGTCACAATCACATGCAGTTGCCGTGGGGGCCTAGTGGTGGCCGGTCGGAAGCGTGAGTGATTACCAAATAGTAACGATGTAATTTGAATCATCAAATGAACTTTCTTTTTTAGTATAGTTTACGATTATTACACCTTTTAGACTGTCACTTAGAGTGAGGAGGAGCAATTTAAAATCCAAATAGGAGATCGACGACCCATGAGACCATTGCTGGAGTCTTCGATCCACTAAAAATAAGTTTGTTCATATCTCTAGGGGATATTCTATGATATTGTTGCACGTAGTGTATTATGTCACACAATAAGTCATAGGACTCCCATATGTTATTGTGTCACAGGACACACTGCATATGAGTGCGTCATAGAATTTTCCTGTTTCTAGATAGGTTTGTCCCCGATGATAGAAAAAATAATAATAATTTCAATTCCATCTTACAAAGAAATAAGTGACAATAGGGCTTTTTAGCCACTTCAAACTTTAAAAAACTTATTTTAGCCACCAAACTTAAAATATTATTTTTTAAGCCAAATATACCATAATACCCTTGCGCGCCGAGCCGCCCCGCGTGCCCCCACACAGCCTCCCCGCGCGTCCATCGCGCGCGCTCATCCCCTGCCTAGCGTGCCTGTGAAACATTTTATAGAACACTTGGTGCGCGCGTGCCCAGCACATCTTCAGAATTCTGTGAAACGTTTTATCGAAAACTTGGCACGCGCTCAGCGCCCTTGCCCAGCCGCGCAACGCGCGCCCCCCGCCCAGCGCGCGCGCACTCATCCCTGCCCAGCGCGCTCCCAGCGCCCCCGCCCATGCGCGTGTTGGGCGGCTCGACGCTATCAAGTCGGTGAAGCCCAAATCATAAATCTTCAAGAATGTTGCAGAAAATGAAGATATATATACTTTATATAATTTTAGAAGAACCCAGAAGCTAGAGAGGTACACTCAAGGCAGAAAAAAAAAGGAAAAACAAAACAAAATATATCAGAAAAAAACTCACCACCCACCCACCTCTTTGAGCTAACAGTAACAATTAAGGAGCTCAAAATTTAGGGATAAAGAAGAAAATGAAACTGTAACAGAAGAAAGGTGTGTAAGTGCGACGTGTGCGTTAAGGAAGTGTTATTATTGCAAGAAAATCAGTATTATAAACAGAAAAAAAGTAGCAAAGAAAAAATCAGTATTATAAACAGAAAAAAAGTAGCAAAAAAAGAAGGAAGGGTAGAGAACACTTTGACGAACACAGACATTTAAATGTATGTTCACACAGACATTTTGACGAACACTTTACATGCATAAACTCATGCTCGCCCAAGCTTGCCCAGCGCGCGCCCCCGTGCCCCTCCCAGCGCCTGCCCACTCGTTCTCTGCCGACGTGCGCGCACCTGCGCGCCGACTCTGGCGCGCACATGTAGTTCCGGGGTATTTTGGTCCAAAGTGGCTAAAATAATAATGTTTAAAAACTTTAGTGGCTAAATTTTTTTTTTTCTAAGTAGCTAAAAAAAAAGTTGCCCCAAGAAATAATCATGTTGTGTGGGATATTCTATACACGTGGCGCGCGTAGAGTTCATGCAACTCTCACATAAAATAATATTACCTTCGTCCCAATAGCAAGGGGACCTTGCTATTGGGCACGGAAATTAAGGAGGAGTAGATTAGTTGGTAAAGTAAGTGAGTAAAGTAAGTGGGGTCCACTTTATTAAGGAATATTATAATCAAAAGTAATATAAAGTAAGTGTGGTTCACTTTGATTAGGATATTAATTATTTCCTTTTAAAGGCATGAGACTTTGTTACTGGAACGTCCCAAAAATACAAGAGGGACCTTATTATTGGAACTGAGGTAATATTTTTTAGGGGTACATTACGTGCGCACACATCATTTTTTAAAATAAATAATATACCTATTTTTTGTTGAGATCATCTTTGATGGAAAGTTACTCAATATGTAAATGGTTGATGAAATTTACTTTGGCTTTTATGCATGTGTACTCCAGATATTTGTTTGTAATTTGTTGAATATTATAACTTGTTAATTATAAGTTATATGTGACTATATATAAAAGAGTGTTATATTGGAATTATCAAATAGATAAGTATACCCGAGATCTATTGGATCCTTCAATTTTGTAATGCCACTACAACTTAAATATACGTAGTTCAATCATGTTGAACTCTTCGTGTGTAATGACTCTCACTTCTACTTATAACTTATTTATCTATATGTATCTATAATCATTAATTAATTAATATAAGACCAATTCCCAACTACCAAACCCAAAACTACATGTATTTTGCATTACTCTATACTCTAAAATGCAAATCTAGCACAATCACATACTTTATGAATAAGCTTGTTTGATCAGATATCATGCAATGATATAAAAGAGAGCAGAGAAAATATCTACATTCTATTTCAATATCTGAGATTCAATACAGAGAAAAGAGATTGTGCTTATTCTATTTATACAAAGCTAGTTAAGGAACGATCTAATCTACGGTACAGAGTCATGATCCGTGTGATCTCTTAATCGACTGACGAGAGCCGAATTAGGGTGGTCCATGCTCTTATGCATGGACACGTGGACATCTCCATTTTGAATTATGTAGATGCATGCAATGCATGCATGAGAAAATTTGATGTTCCTAGCTGCTGCAACTCCTTGCTTTTAACACCCCCCGCAGGCCCGACACGGTGTAAATCACCGAGGTGGAGTCTGGAAAGAAGTAATCGAAATCGGGGCCCAGGTAAGGACTTGGTAAACAAGTCCGCCAGCTGCGAAACAGAAGGTTCATAAGCCGGGCAGATGAATCCCTTTTGGAAATGAAACCGAGCGAAATGGCAGTCAATATCAAGGTGTTTGGTCCGCTCATGATATACTTGGTTCTGCGAAATTTGAATGGCCGCTTGATTATCGCATTTAATGGAAATTGGTAGCTGAAGAGGAACACAAAAATCTTGCATCATGTAAGAAAGCCACAGTAGTTCTCGAGTAGTGTAGCTCAAGCTACGGTACTCGGCTTCGGCGGTGGAAAGGGAAATTGTATCCTGATTTTTACACTTCCAGGAAATGAGACAATTACCCAAAGTAATACAGAAGCCAGAAAGAGAACGACGTGTGTCTATGCAGGCTCCCCAATCAGCATCACAGTGAGCTTGAAGCTCAAAAGAAGTGGAGTGAGTGTAATGAAGACCAAGAGAAGGAGTTCCTTTAAGGTATCTTAAGACATGCAAGGTAGCATCCCAGTGGTCTTGAGAAGGTGAATTGATAAACTGACTCTATTGTTGAACCACATAGGAGATGTCTGGTCGTGTAAGATTCAAGTATAGAAGCTTCCCAACCAGCCTCTATAAGAATCGATTTCAAGGAAATGAACACCTTGTTTTTGAAGAGTAAGCCCTGAGGGAAAAGGAGTGCTAGCAGGTCTACTGTCACTCATCCCTGTTGTTTCTAGTAAGTCTAATATGTATTTTCTTTGACACAGGTATGTGCCTGTAGGGCAACGAGCTACTTCTATTCCGAAGAAAAACTTAGCCTCTCCCAAGTCTTTAATTGTAAAAGCAGTGTGTAAGGACTATTTTACCGAAGATATCTCATCAAGAGAGGGCCCAAGAAGAAGTATATCATCCACATAAACTAAAAGAGCAACAAATGCATCACTTGTACCTTTAAGATAGAAACAGTGATCACTAGTAGACTGAATGAAACCAAGGGACTGGAGGTGCTTACTCAACTCTTGATTCCACTCTTTAGATGCTTGTTTCAATCCATAGAAGCTTTTAACAAGCTTGCATACGTCTCCTGGCTTCCCTTTGGTATATCCCTATGGCAAGTGCATATAGATCTCATCAAATAATATCCCATGTAGAAAAGCATTATTGATATCTATTTGATGTAGATGCCAGGAATATTGAGTAGCAAGTGTAAAGAACAAGCGCACTGTCACCATCTTTGCAACATGAGAGAAAACTTCATGATAATCAACCCCTAAGGCTTGATTGTAGCCTTTGGCCACTAGCCATGCCTTGAAGCGCTCAACTGTGCCATCTGCTTTCAGTTTAACCTTGAATACCCATTTAGAACTAATAGTTGTCTTCCCTGTAGGCAATGGAACTACCTCACAGGTCTGGTTATCTTCCAAAGCTTGAAGCTCCTGTCTCATGGCTTCTGTCCATTCTGGAGTGTTACAAGCTTCTCCATAACTTGTAGGCTCCTTGATTAACTGAACATTCATTAAAAACCAGTAAATGTTGGGGTGAATAGTGATGAAACATGGAAGGGAAATGTTTGAGGAGTTAAGCTAGATGTTGGCTCAGGAATTTCTGTGGTGAGTGCAGAATTGCAAATATAATCCTATAAATAAGCAGGTGGCTGACACACCCTATGCCTTCTTCTGAGAATTGGTTTATTTTCTTGTGGGGATGAGATGAAGCTTTCATGCTCGGAAAGAAGGGGTGCAGTATCAATATCAATGTTGTCTGCAACATCTAATCTATCTGTAACAGATTGTAATGGTGATAAAGGTGTAGTACTGCTATTTGTATCAATGATAAGATGGTCTGGAAAGCTTGTGAAAGGCAAGTTTGTTAGCTTAGACTCTTGTAGAGGAAAGCAAGTAGACTCAAAAATCACATCCCTACTAGTGCAGACTTTCAGGCTCACCAGATCATAAAGAGTATACCCTTTATTGTAAGAAGAATATCCCAGAAAGATACATGCCATGCTCCTTGCATCAAACTTAGACTTGTGTGGTAACACATTTCCCATGTGCACTAAACAACCAAAAGGCTGAATATTAGCGATCTGTGGAGCCTTCCCAAACAATACCTCATAAGGTGACAACCAACCTAGCACAACAGAAGGCAACCTATTGATAAGCCATGTAGCATGAAGAATTGCATAAGGCCAAAAATTTGAAGGCATCTTACTCTGAAACATTAAGGCTCTTGCCACTTGAAAGAGATGTCTATGCTTCATCTCTACCACACCATTTTGCTGTGGTGAGTAGTGGCATGACCTCTGATGAAGAATTCCTTGTTCTTGAAATAATCTCTGTACATTATGGTTGATAAACTTTCCCCCATTGTCTGTTCTTATATGTTTAATTTTCCTTTGGAATTGAGTTTCTATCATATTGATATAGCTTTTGAGCAATAGCCAGACTTGTGCCTTAGATCTGAAAAGGTAGGTCCAAGTGGCCCTGCTATGGTCTTCTACCACTGTTAGAAAATAGGCAGTACCTGTAATGTTATCTTGAGTGCAGGGACCCCACACATCCATGTGAACCAACTCAAAAACTTCTGCACTTCTTCTGTGTAACAAAGGAAAAGAGTTTCTTTGTTGTCTTGCCTCATGGCAAATTCTGCAGGATCTAATAATCTCCAAGTCTTCTGTTCTCATTCGTTTCTTAGAATCAGTTAAATGTTCCATAGCTTGTACAGAAGGATGCCCTAACACCTCATAGAGCTTTACACTGTTTGTTTCTGTACACACTGAGTTGGTTGTACCAATCCCAGTCACTTCTTGTGGAAACACATATAAAGCACCTTTTAATTTGCAAATGCCAAGTACTTTATTTGTGTCTCTCTTCTGGACCAAGCAGTGTGAAGCTAAAAATTGAATTTTCCCATCAAGATCCTTTGTAAGTTGTCCTACTGAGAGTAAGTTGTGAGTGAAATATGGAGCAAAAAGCACATTTATCAACACAAGATCCTTATTAATCCTTGCAGTTCTAGCTAAGAAAACCCATATACTATTACCATCTGGTATAAAGATGTGCAAAGGGTACTTCAATCTCTTAATATCTGCAAGTAATCCTATGTGATGGCACATATGATGACTTGCCCCTGAATCTACTATCCAATCTCCTGTATCAACTCCCATTGAAGCTGCAAATGAATAATGTCCCTTGAATTCAATAGGGGAAGAACCAAGATCTACCTCTGCCATTGCTGCTAGACTTCCTGGTCCTTCAGTTGTTTCTCCTTTATTTCCTTTCCCAAAGTAGTGAGACAAATGCCTAGCCAATTCTGTTTGAATCAGTTATCCAACTCCTGCAAGAGGATCCTTTCCAGAATCTCCTCCTCCTCTAATCAGGTTATTAGTTTCCATATTAAAAGTGCGCCCATCATCCTCTTGCTATGCTACACAGTAAGCTTTCCCTTTTTCCTTTTCTTGTTTAAATTTTCTATACCAATCAGGAACACCAATGATATCAAAACAATTGGATTTAACATGTCATGTGCCTCCACAATGATCACGTCTCAATTTACTTTTCTCTTCTTTTGTGAGTCTCCTTTTGTAAGAATCTCCCTTATATGGTCCTTTCTGTGAGCTGTATAAGGCATTGTGTTCAATCCCAGTCTCTGCAAACTGATTAGTGACTTTAATTTGCTCCTCAACTTGCAGAATCATTGAATAAGCTTGGCTAAGATTGGGTAATGGATTCATAATGAGAACCTGTTGCCTTATAGCCTCATAACAATCATCTAGCCCCATAAAAAATTGCATTAATCGTTCTTCTTCAATGTCAGCTTTAATATCTTCTTGTGCAGCACATATACAAACTCTAGAATTCTTTAGTAGTGCTAAATCATCCCACAGGGATGTCAAATTATTAAAATACAACATAACACTTTGGTTGTGTTGACTGTAGGTGGCTAATTCTCTCCTCAATTGATAAATGTGTGGTCCATTTCTTTTCCCAAATCTTTTCTGCAATTCTTTCCACAGTTGTTGTAAAGTTTCCAAGTTCTGAAATCCTCTAGCCACTTCCTTAATCATTGAGTTGCTTATCCAGTTGAAAACAATATAATCTACCCGAAGCCATTGTCTATAATCTACCGAATCTATCAACAACACCAAGTTTATTTCTAGACATAAGTCCTCTTTTGATAGCCCTAGACCAACAATGAAAATTATGTCCATCGAACAAATCTGCAGTGAGTGACATACCAGGGTGTTCGTTTGGAGCAAGGTAGAGCTCATCATTCGCCAATGATCGATTATTTGTAGTATCCTGCTTGGTGTACCCAATCTGCAACCCATCAGCATGCTCGCGATTAAGTGCAGGATTGATTTGTGGAGTAGAATCAACCTCTGAGTTTTCTGGATTTCTCCGCAGATTACCAACTCCGCTGTGCTCTCCATGTTCGAGATGAGGATTTGTGGTGAAACCAAGCTCTTCATCATGAGCCTGCCGCCATGAGAATTGGTTGTTCTTCTTAGTCATGATTACTGGTTTGATAATTGGAATCGAAGGAGAATCAATCGGTTGATTTGAAGATAAAGGAAAATGAAACAAAAATCAAAATCAAATCTGAAAGTCGCAATCGATTCAGGCTCTGGATACCATGTTTGATCAGATATCATGCAATGATATAAAAGAGAGTAGAGAAAATATCTTCATTCTATTTCAATATCTGAGATTCAATACAAAGAAAAGAGATTGTGCTTATTCTATTTATACAAAGCTAGTTAAGGAACGATCTAATCTATAGTATAGAGTCATGATCCGTGTGATCTCTTAATCGATGGACGAGAGCAGAATTAGGGTCGTCCATGCTCTTATGCATGGACACGTGGACATCTTCATTTTGAATTATGTAGATGCATGCAATGCATGCATGGGAAAATTTGATGTTCCTAGCTGCTGCAACTCCTTGCTTTTAACAAAGCTAAGGGTCAAATTAATTGTCCCTCAATTATGCTCTAAGAGTCTCTTACGTTGTCCCAATTTTTACCGTTTTAACTTAATTAACCCTCTCAATTTTCTAAAATGGCTCAAATTGTTTATTTCATTGATGTAAAGTTTAATATCGTTAGTAAATACACACTCGAATCATTTGATTTTTCTGAACTTGCTGTCATTAAAATTACAGAGAGCACAATTTAGACCCAATCAAAAACTCAAAATTAAGAAAATAATTAATTTATTGGAGAATGAACGAGTTTTATGATATTTGGTCTGCTTCATTAAAAAATATACATTTTTCCATAGAAACATTCATGCAATCATAATCAGAGTTGCCCCGATGGCTTGATGGAGATATATCAATATTATATCTTCATATCATGTGTTTATTAAATTTCGACTCTCCTAATAATAATCTAGATCTATTTATTTATAATATATATGAAATATAAAACTTAAATTAGATGAAATATCAAGATATAATCTTGATATATATATATATATATATATATATATATATATATATATATCTCCATCAGGGTTGGGATGGGCCAGTGGCGGCCTGCCAGATGCGTAAATAAACCAAAAGGTTGCGATTTTGAATCATCAATATTATACCAAAAAATACCTTTCATGATCGATACTACTGAGTATGGTATTATTTCTAGTACGAAATGAACTTTTTTTTTTCTGTCTAGTTTGCAGCTATTACATGTTTTAGACTGTCACTTAGAATATTTCTAATATGATTATTAGTCTTTCATGTATGATTTTTGTCGCGATGAGTAGCTATTTAAAATCTAAATAGGAAGATCGACGACATGAGACCACCGCTAGAGTCTTCGATCCCATAAAAACAAGTTGTACATGTTTCTAGATAGGTGTGTCGCCGATGATAGAAAAAACCAATATTAATTAATAATTTCAATTTCATCTTACAAAGAAAGAACTGTTAATATATAAAACTACCCACTCTTCTAAAACAAAACTCCTTTTACCCAAATTAAGAAAAGCATTCAAAAAATACTTATTTTATTTAAAATGCCCTTAAAAGGTGATTACATGTGGGCATCTTATACATTTTTTACACTAACTTTACAAAAATGTACTTGAATTACACATAAAAACATGTGGATGTACTACAAAAGTATACTCAATTTTTAAATTTTAAACACGACGAAATTTATAGTTGGATTTTTTTATGCTTGAAATCAACCAAATATACCCCTCACAACGAATTTAGTATGTTCATCATGCTAAAAATTGCACTGATTAAAATCCTGATTCCGATCACTAATCCCGATCATATCACAATCGTATCACAATCATGATGAGAATTCACGATCACGATGGGGATTTACTATCAGGAATTCCGATCGTATCACGATCACGATCGAGATTCACGATTGCGAATCCCGATCACAATCCCAATCGAGAATCCCAATAAGCTCCTGACACACTCTAAAAAGCTTACGACACGTGTCTGAATATATGCTCAAAAGTGATCAAAATCATATGGGTTATTAAGAGTATCATCGGAAAGTGGGTGTGTTTTTAAAATGCTTTTCTTAAGAGCATCTCTAGTGATGCGTTCTCACTTTGAGGTATTTTATTGACATATATGTGCCACCTCAAAAGGTAAAAAAATATTTTCTCTAAACATACTCCTTAACAATAACGCTTTCCCAAACTTAGGGCCCACATACACCTAAAAGAAATTGAAAAAAAAAATATTATATAAGAAATTGTGTAAAGAAACAACAAAATGGGGGTACACCTTCACTTAAATTCCTAGATATTACTACAGCTTCCCCATCTTATTTGAGGAAGCTTCCTCCCCCATTTCACAATGCATAATTCTTTGAGGGGTGGAATATGTTGGGTGCCACCTCAACATATTCCACCCCATTGGAGATGCTCTAAATTGGGTAAAATAGATTTTATGTTTATAAAAATAGGTATTTAGATTTTTGCTCAAGAAAGAAATATGTTGTATAAATGGTTGTCTTTTGTCTTCTTCTCAAGTCACGTGTAAAGACTTGTCTATTCTACGCGTACTATAATTGTTTTTAGCAATAAGTAACAGGGTCGACCCTGATATTTCGGCGGCCCGTGACAAAATAAAAAAAGAGGGACTCTTATATATAGACACACACACACACACACAAGAATTTTGAAAAAAAAAATCAGTGTTGTTTTCATTCTAAATTTTAAAAAAGTGTAATCAATGCAGTGTTGTTTTCATCCTAAATTTTGAGATAATTGTTGACCACAAGACATATTCAATACATACAGACATTCACCGATATAGTTTTCGGGAGGATCATAATTGCAAGAAATGAACCACCACCCATTCTTGCATGAAACCCTAGCACAACCAAGTCGAACTGAATCACACCACACCACCTGAGTATAATGTTGGCTAGAGGTGTAAATGAACCAAACTATTCATGAGTTAATCAGTTATCGACTTGAAAAAAGTTTGATTGAACCCCGATCGTTTATTAAACGGGCCAAATTTAAATTTTTTTTAGCTCAATAATTTTCTAACTAATAGCTTAAGTTCGAGTGTAAAAGAGCTTATAATTGAGTAGCTCGCGAACTTGTAATCAAGCTTTGTTAAATAAGCCCAAAAATTTAAATTTTCAACCCCCCCTCCCCAGCAAGATTCAAGCCTAGGCCCAATGTATTTCCATTTGTTACTTTAATCGCTTGGCCAAATTAATAATTATGTTAATAATAAATCAAATAATATTTTCATAATAATTCTCCATAACTTAAATATATGTAAATTTTTATGTAAACATAATAATATTATATTATCAATTTATCATCATATATATATACACACTATATAATAATAGACTATACGAACTATACAAAAATAAAAAATCAAGAGTATCATGAATAAATAAATTAAAAACTGAATCAATTAATGATATTTACAACATTAAATTAAGCTTATGATATTCAATAAAAAATATGAATAAATGTAAATAGATTTATATGATAAAAATTAATGTACTAATAATTGAATATATATTGTTATGCTTTCTGTAATATTTTTGTATATATGTTTCTTCCTATATAGGCATCAACTAGTGTATAGATACATTCTTTTGGTTTAATTGTTTGTAAGAAAAGAAGGTAGGATAGAGAGGGTAGAAATAGACATAAATGTGGGAGAGAAGTTTGGAGTAATGTCTTTCTTACTTAATTTCCTATCAATACTAGTATATATACCTTACAATAAGAGATAAAATAAAGATATAATATGAAAAAATATAATATGATTTAGTCGGGTCATTCTAGCCACTATTAGTAGCCCATCTGCACTCTCCCAGACCATGTACTAGCCCACAAACCATGTAGCAGTCTACTAACACCTTAGCCCATGACTACTCCAACTGACCCACAACTCAAATACATACCCACAATTGCCAACCCATGAACAAAACTCGTTTCAACATCATTTTTTCCCAAGTCATCGATGAATCCTAGCTTTGCATTCATATACGACAAATATCCAACTTTAAAATGTACATTTAGAATATATTTAGTTATAATGATAATATATTCCTTCCGATTTATTATGATTATTGTTTTAATTTTTTTATTTTGTATCAAAATATTTGTCGCTTTATATATTTTCACACACTCTCTCTCCCTCTCTCTCAATTTTAACCCTATATCACAAACCCTAAAAATATATGGAGAGAGAAAATATTTTTCTTTTTTTAAGGAAAAAATTAAGTGGATAAGATTTTATGTTTTATACAGGGATGATTGATGAGTATATTAATCCACAAAATTAATTGTTAATTCTAGATAAAAAAAAAACTAAAACAATAATAAAAGCAAAACAGATGGAGTATAATAGTATATTTGAATTTTGAACTAGTCTAACAAAAAACTATCTAATTATGAGGTAAATAAAATTCTATTTTTCATTTAGTTATAATTAAGAATTGAGATTTAATAATGAAATAATAATAATGAATTCGATTAAGTTGATGATATCAAACAAACAATAATACACTGAGTTAAATCGTCATTATTCATCAAAATGAACCCCAACACAATTAATAGTGTCTAATAGTTAATTACTTAGTTCATCTTATTTGACAATGTATTTTTATATATCAATTTACTTAATTATTATATAATATAAAAATACTATGTACACTTTAATGTGCCTCATTAAAATATTCAATGTTATGTATCAATAAAAGAAAAGGAAAATGAGATATAACAATAAAAGTAAATTATGATTTATAAATCATATATAAAGCCTTTGAAATTTGTATTCAAATTAAGATTATTGTAAATATTTACTTAATTAGTTGGAATATATGTATATGTGTAATGAAGAATAATAAACTAAAAAGAATAATGAACTAGAAAATCAACCAACTAATATGATTACAATTTATATGAAATATGAAAATGATTAATCGATAAAATAGTAAAAAAAATGATATATCAGTGAATTATGGTTTATAATTTGAATAGGAAAAAACACTTTTAAATTTGAATTTGAATTAAGACGGTTGTAATTTATATATTGAAATTTGAAATTAGTAATGAAAAATAATAAGCTAACATGTGTAGTGAGCTAGCTAAATCACTAATTAACATTGAATGCAATTTTTTACATGAAAAGTAAAAATAAATGATTGAAAAAATAACAAGAAAAATGAGATGCGAGTAAATTATTATTTATAAATTATATTAGAAAAACTATTTTGAAATTTTATTTTTAATTAAGGTAAATATTTATATATTAAAATTTAAATATTCTATATTAGCTAGTAATCAAAATTAATAAAGTATAACTAAAAAAAATTAATAAATTTAAAGGAGTAATAAGCATGGTTACATAACTAAAAAAAATTAATAAATTTAAAGGAGTAATAAGTTGCCACTTTGCATCGCACGTAAAACAATAAAATTTATAATTATTTTTTAATATTTAATTTTAATTTTTTAGTTAATATAATTTATTCATATGGTTGATTATTTCAAATTTATATATGATATATAATTTTTTAAAATTCCAATTTTTACTAATAAATATAAATTAGGATTAGTTATTAAATAATAATTTTTTTATGAAAAATATTATTAACACTGCAATTTTTATGTTAACATATATAACTTTTGTTTTACTTACTCACACACCCGACCTGTGGTATTGAGATGATTCGAATCCGTGATCTTTGGTTTCTAAGCAACCTCACATTAAAGATCACTTTAAAGTGCCAGTGAAGTGAGTTTTTGTTACATACATAAAGGATTTTATCCGTGATCTTTAGTCTCTAAACAACCTCACTTTCAAACCCGTCTTTTCAGTTTTGCCTAAAAAGGAGACAATTTGAGACATTCTCCAATTTTTAATCTCACATTTATACCTTTATAACGTCACATATTCTTTATCTTTTCTAAATTTCATACTCTTAAAAGTTTCCTGAGTACATATGTTAATAATGACAACATTCGATATGTGCAAGGGACGGTTCTACTATATTCAGGAAAACTATAATTATGTTGAAAATTCACAATGTAATATGAATTAATCGAATTGACAAGGTGAGCAGTTTCTTTTCTAGCACCAGGATCAGCTGTTCAACAATCTTCTAAAATTAATAGTAAAGTATTCCTAATATATTCCTTTTTGAGACATCAT
This sequence comes from Perilla frutescens, assembly GCA_026008535.1. Taxonomy (NCBI): domain Eukaryota; kingdom Viridiplantae; phylum Streptophyta; class Magnoliopsida; order Lamiales; family Lamiaceae; genus Perilla; species Perilla frutescens. The sequence goes on from BRKX01000003.1 coordinate 74,207,347, forward strand.
ACACTTCCTAGTGTCTCATTTCGGGTCCCTTGTAAGGAGTAGTAATCCAACAAGTTCCGTTTAGGTTTTTCTTACCACTCGTGAATCTATCAAATATAAGCCTCAGCCAAACCAGAAAATAACAAACGAAATCTTCTACTGTTTAGTAGCTGATATTAAACTTGGGTACGCATGGACCTGGCAAGAAAGGAGTGTCAACACTTGTACAAAAATTATTTAGGTTATCAAAGATTTTTTATTTTATTTTTTTTGAGAAAAAGGTTATCAAAGATTTGATAGTCTTTAAATGTTGAAAAGGCCATTTGTTCTTTACAGGTTGAGCAAACTAGGGCCCAAATAGTGGCAAACACAAGGGCTACTGATGCTCATCATTTTGTAGTTACACTTACTTTCAGGGTATCTTGAATCTAGAGATGTTATTACATAGTTTATGCTAATATACCTTTATGCTTGATGTTTGGATAGCATAAGAATGACAGTTCTCGTTCTAGCGCGACGCTTCGACCGCGGGCAGCGTCATCGCTAGCACCATCTCAAACGAGAGGGAGAGAAAGAGTGTGGCTAAGCAAGATAGAGAAATGACCTGTGGTGCGAGGTTGGGCTGTGGCACAGTGGGTGGTCGGGGGAGGCGGCGCAATAGCTGTCCGGAGGTCGCCGGCAGCAACAATAAGGGAATTGGGGATTTCAATTTTGAAAATTTTAGGAAAAGGAAAAAATTGGGGATTTTGGAGATTTTAGGGTTTCACCTTTGAGCAAGAAGAAGAGACGGCGGAGAAGGATGGTGGCGAACGACCGCAGCGAACGGCGTGGGGATGAAGAGTAGGAAGAGGCTCGTGAAGAGGAAGAGCAGGGGGGAAAGATATATACTTAGAAAATATTCGATGTATATAATTTAATTTTGAATGAAAAAAATAAAAATTACACATATATATAACGGATATTCATAACGGTAAATGTTACCATTATATAATGTGTTTAAAATAAAATAAAAATGAGATATATTTAATGTTATATATCAATAAAATAAAATAAAAATGAGATATAACAATAAAAGTAAATTATGATTTATAAATCGTATAATAAAAAATTTGGAATTTGTACTTATATAAATTAAGATTATTGTAAACATTTACTTAATTGGTTGGAACACGTGTATATGTGTAATGAAGAATAATAAACTAAAAAGAATAATGAACTAGATCATCAATCAACTAATATGATTACAATTTATATGAAAAATGAAAAATGATTAATCGATTAAATAGTAAGAAAATGATATACGAGTGAATTATGATTTATAAATTGCATAAGAAAAAACATTTTAAAATTTGAATTTGAATCAAGATGATTGTAATTTGAAATTAGTAATGAAAAATAATAAGCTAAGCTAAATCATTAATTAGATGATGAATACAATTTTACATGAAAGGTGAAAATGAATGATTGAAAAAATAACAAAAAATGAGATGATATCTAAATTATATTAGAAAAACATTTTTAAATTTTAATTTGAATCAAGGTAAATATTTATATATTAAAATTTGAATATTCTATGTTAGTAATGAAAATTAATAAAGTATTGACTCAAAAAAACTAATAAAATAAAATGAGTAATAAGCATGCATGATATTTCAATTACATAATTAAATAATTAGTAAATAACATAAAAATAAATATAATTAAAGAAAATCTAGAAAAAAAAGAAAGAAAAGAACTCATCATGAATTTTATTATTATAAAGTTTTTAATCGAAATTAAACATGTCCTTATCTAGTCGAACTCGCATCGAGCTCAAATCGAACTCGATCACGAATTTTCTTAGTCGAGCTGAACTCAAAATTGAAACTCGAATCCATCTCGAACTCAAACCAAATAAATCTTAAACGAGCTGAACTTGAACTTAAAGGTATTTGGCTCAACTCGGATCATTTACATTCCTAACAATCTCCACCAACGCATGTGTGGGATCCGTAGTTATAGTAAGGTTTCTCCTTCACCCACAAGTCCACGGCCTCCAAACCAGTCATGAACTCACTATTTTTCGAGTGGACTAGATTGAAATCTCCAATCCTTTGTTTGACATAGTTATGTGCATAAGTTGCCACCTTTGCAATCCCCGTTAATTAGAATTTATATTTATTTTTCAGTATTTAAGTTTAATTTTTTAGTTAATATAATTGATTTATAGGGTTGATATATTATTCCATATTTATGGTATATAATTTTTTAAAAATATTATTAAAATTATAAAATTTTAATATTGACAAACGGTTGATATACATAACTTTGGATTAGAGAATCTCACCTCTCGTGTGTCCCCGTTGATATATAGAAATAATATAACAATAATTTCAATTTCTTCTCTTACAAAGAAAGAAACATGTGTATATGGTCGTCTTGTGTCTTCTTCTCAAGTCACAAGTGAAGACTTTGTCTAAGGGGGTAGTTGCTTCAATTATTCTGCAGCCTTATTTAATTTTCGGGTATAATTAATTTATTATTTAGTATTATAGTATTTGACGTGAGGCAGAAGGTTCAATCCTAAAATCTCTCCGATCCCCACCTTAAAAACTCAAAAAATATGATTTTTATTTAAAAATAAATTTCATAATTTTATCGTAATTTATTATTTGTAATTTAGAATAGATGAGTGGTTTCAAATCATTAACCAAAGGATTCATATATTTTGTGAAGATGAAAGTAATCCACCGATTAACACAATTTTTGAGGTGTACCAATCCTAAAAATAAGTTTATTATAAATTTTTATGGTTCACTATTTAGGTTATGATGATATATTTTTTTTTATGTAAACGATATATTAGTTTTTTTTCTAATATTTTCATGAGCGATTTGACGTTCAAATTTTTCATGTAATAATAATAATAAATTATTAAATATTTTCTAAATAAATAATATATATAGATCTTTGACGCAATTACCGAATACAATTAAAATAAACACAAATTTCGAATCATAACTATATATATATATGTATATGTATAATAAATATACATGTTTTTAAGATATATAACATCAATATTGATTGATGGGGTGGTTTTATGTGCATCTTAATTATGCACCATTAGACGGCCAATGCGTAAAAAAAAGACGTCAAAATCAGTAACAATCGTAATACTAAAAAACAATACTCAAAGGTCCAAAAGTATTAATTACCTGTAACGATAAAAAGTACGTAAAAAAAAAAGCAAATTAAAAATATTGTAAAAATTCATATCACCCGCAATACTAAAGGTATTACTCAAAATTCAAAAAGTATGACACGCATCACAATGTTTTTTTTTTTCAGTTGACGCAATAAGGGTGGTTCAAGTCTAGAAATTTGAAGAAATGAAAAAATATGATAATAGTAGCAAAGAGAAAAATAATCTAAAAGTTGTGGAAAAAATGAGTTATTTGAACTTCTATTTATAGAAAAAAAATTAGAAATAATTGTTAGCTAATTTAATTGTAATAAATAAATAAAATAATAAAATAGCTATTATTGTAACGATTACATTTACATTCAATCCAAAAAATAAAATCACAGTAGTAGTTAAATTGTGAAAAAAAAGGAAAAAAAAGTGTTTTTCTCCTAATCAAAATGTAATATATGTGCGTGTGTGTGTGAATATGTATGTATAATTGTATATATATATAGTAGTTTAAGGGAGAAAATCGAAAATAGCCAATTTTAGAATACAAACTTCTTTTCTAACTAAAAATTCTAAAATCTTCTTTTCTAACCAAACATAAGGCAAAATGACTAGTATGCCCTTAAATGATTTTCTTTATTTTTCATCCTATCATGCCACTATTATAATTAAATGGAAATAGTCCATTACGACCATATCAGGCCCATCATGCTTCCGTAAACAAAATACATTAAACTATAAACCCAATTCATACCTTTATGATTGGAATGTTGCTGGGTAATCCGCCGGATTTTTACAGGCCTCGCCAAACCACACGATCGCAACCTATGGTTTCCAGACACAAATGCCTTCAGCAACACACAACACAACCCTCTTTCGTTTCCTACACAGGGTGTAGAGTACTCATTTGGTTTATAGAAAAATATATTTGGTAAACACAAGAGATGAGCAAAAAACCTTGATTTTATTTAGGAATAATAGAACATTTATTATAATAAGTAAATCTCCTTTTGGGAGGAGACAAACTCGTTTAGCTACTTATAGTAGCTGGGCTCGCAACTCTCATACAACACTCAAACTATTATCACTATTACAATTTATTGGAAGCAAACTTAAGAAAAATGATTAATGTCTTTTGCTTCTTCCAATTTCTCCTTTTATAGAAGGGGGAATCCTTCTATTTCACCAGCTTCATTATTTAGCTCCGCAATTCACGTAAGTGGCCCCTTCTGCCAACACTCTCTTTTGAATTAGTGGTCGGACTCGGTTCCTTTATCCTCAAGTGAAAGTGGCTGTGGGTGGAGGTACCCACAAATAATGGCACCATTTGCCTCTTGTGTTGGATCACTCAGCTTTTGTCGTTTGGTGCTAGTGGCCTCTTCTTTTGGGTCACATGATCTGTGATCACATGTCTCCACCTTTCCTTATCAGGAAGCTACTTTTTTGGTGGGGCTCTTGGCATCCTTGCTTTCAGCATTGGATGCTTATCCTCCCCAACTTTCTTTCGTTCCATCCTTGGACGGAACCCTTTTCCGAACTCTGGCTCCTTCTGGTTCTGGCAATCTGCGCATACCCGATTGTCCCATTGCCCAAAATGAGCCATGTTGCAGTACTTGCGATGGGTTTCTTTGCCCATAGCCAGCTTGCTCTCCTATATAAAGGACCATTTCTTTTCGAATAGATCCTCAGCAAATCTCGTTGTTCTCCCTGTCATGGTATTTAACAAGAATGACCCATTCGCAGAATTGTGGAAAAACTTGAATGGGAACTTGACTTTGTCCATCTCAGTGAGACAGACCCATAATCCCCAAGCTCACCTAGTCGATATTTGATCTTCTGTAATGGAGGCAATTAGTGGGATTTCTTCAGATGAGGTTTTGATATCACCCCATTTTCTGGAATCTGGCCTTTGAAGCCTTATGTAGTAAAAGGCCTCATAATTCCCTTTCCCTACTAGTTCCGGAGCAGCACTGATCAAGTATAGCTCAAGAACATCTCCTCGGCTAAGCATATCATTGTTAGCCCAGGACTCTTGCACGGCTTCCTGTATCCACTTTGGTAGACACTTGATTTCTGGGAAGCATGGTGACATGGTCTGAATTGAAGCTAATGCCCCAAAATCATACCATTGCTTGACTTCGTGTGGATTGGTTCCTGGTAACATCCACACCCTTGGGTACTTTCTAGATATATCAACCTTTGTTTTAGACGGATTGACTCCCTGTCTAGTATAGAGCTTCTCCCAGTTAGCTTGATAAACCTGCCAAGATGAAGCTTCAGACTTGTTAGTATTAATCTTAGAGGTACCCGTCATGGGTCTAAGATTAATCTCTCCCTCTTTAACCCCAGAGGTGCTGGGTTGACTTGATGGTTCAGAGTGTGATCCCTGACCCTTAATTTTCTCTCGGGCATGTGTTTCTTTAGAAATCACTGGCTTAGAGCTTGTGCTAGGGGTATTTGAATCCCCTGCTTCCGTTTTACAGGTCGGTACTGCTAACTCTCCTTTCATCAATGGTAAGTTGATGGCCCGGAGGAGGGGTTCATGAACAGCTGACCGCAGTTGCCCCTGAGTCTTTACACATGCTCGTATTCTCTCGTTGACCTTGTTTTGGTCTGCTTGTTGCATTCTTCCTACTTGTTCAACATGAAGAACCAGCTCGTTCCATTCACGCTGAAGCAATTCCATGTTTTCAGTGAAGTGCCTCTACGCAATCATAATGGCATCGACCTCAATCGCTTCCATCTCTCGTTAGGGAATATGCAAGAATATTTTCATGAGATTTTATCACAATAATGTCAAATAAATAATATTGACATTCAGCTTGCCATCTTATTAGTCTAGCTTTCTCAGGTTTAGATTCAATTTTATTTTTCAAGAAAGCTTTAACTTGTGTGTTATCAACTTTTAGAGTGAACTTCTTTTCTAAGAGAAACAGAGGCCATTTTTTAAATGTCTTCTGAACTGCAAAGAACTCATTTTCATTGATATGCCATCGAATGGCCTCGCTATCTGAAAAGAGACCATTGCAATATCTACAGGGCTCCTCTCTATTGGGTGTGATCTTTGTAAGCACGACTGCCCACCAGTGATCACTTGTATCTGTATAGAGGATTAATTCATCCTCATCTTGTGGTATAGCCAGTTTTGGGAGATTTTTGCATATCTCCTTTAGCTGTCAGATTCCTTGTTGATGTTCGTTTGTCCATACAAACGAGGTATCCTTCTTTAGAAGGTTACTGAACACCTTCATGTGTTTTGCAAGATTTTTTATAAAGATTCCTGCAAAATTGACAACTCCCAGAAAACTCCGCAGTTGCTTCTTTTCTTTAAGAACATCAGGGAACTTCTGCACCTTTTCTACAATATGATTTTGCAGAATGATTCCTGATTCATCCACCTCGATTCCTAGAAATTCCATCTTTCGGGTGGCTATTACTGTCTTCTTTTCTGACAGCACAAGACCCTCTTTATGACAAACATCTGCAAAGATCTCCAAATGTTTGAGATGTTCATCTATACTCTTTGATGCAATTAGAATGTCATCAATATAGACAAACATAAAAGAGAAATAATCTTTAAAAAGATTTTACATCTTCCTCTAAAATATTTAGGGCGCGTTGGCTAACCCCATAGGCATTACATTCCAAACATAATGCCCTTGTGTTGTTGAAAAGGCCGTAAACCTTTTGCTTTCCTCGTCCATGCGAATCTGGTAGAAACCTGACTTGCAATCAAACTCAGAGAATATCTTAGCATTTCGTATGCAGTTAATAAGATGTTCTCTACTTGGGATAAAATATCCGTCAAACTTAAGAATGTCATTAATCCCTTTGTAATTAATGACTAGCCTTGGTTTACCTCTTTTAATCTCACCATGATTCCTTACTAAGAATCTGGGGCTGCTATATGGCGAATTCCCTGGTTCAATCAACTTGAGATCAAGGTGTTCTTTGATGATTACTCGCATATCCTTTTGATCTTTGATGTTCATCAGGATAGGCTTGTATCTAACGAACTCAAACTCCTTCCCAACCTTAGCCTTTAAGGTTGCTTTGAGTTGGTTCTTTCCCCACCAAGCCAGCGGATTTTCATTATAGTTTCTAGCTATCTTCCGCTTAACATCTTCGAGGGATACTTTGCCTCTTCCTTAATATCTTGATGTGATATTAAATAAGCCTTGAGGATTTGGATCTCCCATTCTTCAAGGTCTTTTTCCCTACAAAAACTCAGAACTGCTTCTCCAAATTTTCTTTTGTCCTGCATTTTTAGGTGTCGAAGATGTCCTTCATCACCACGCTTGTTGCAAAATTGTAGAGGCATTTGTCGATTGAATGCCCCTTTTAGTCGCTGGATGATGATCTTGTGATCACAGACTATTGTAAAAATTAGTCTCCGGTTGGGGTTATCCTGCGTATACTTCTTGAACATTTGTAGGAAATTATTTCCTAACAAGATGTCCGCCTCTGTATCATGGAAATAGATTGGTGGAGTTTTCACCTTATACCATGGTGTTTTTCCTGCTCTTCCAATCAAAATTTCCGACTGCTTTACTCCTTTTGATAGGAGCAAAACTCTTTTCGAGAAATCTCTTCCAGCAATTGGATTTAAATCCTCTTCTAATTCTTCTGGGAAGATTCCTCTTTTTGCAGTACAAATTTCCGCTCATGAGTCAATATAGGCTGCAAAGTATTCAGCCTTATATTCTTCGTATAACATCCCTACTGAGATGTATATGGAGAATGGGCTAGTCATACAATCACCAGTTTTTTTCCATTAAAGGTGATCGTCATCCCATCTTCCTTCAGCTCCCACGGCTTGAACCTTTCTAAGAAGTCAAGTCCTAAGATTAGGACTCCTGCTTCTCTTCCGGCTCTTCCTCGTACCTCCATTGTTATAGCCTCTATATCAAGAGTTCCCTTATAGTGGCCGACTTCTGGTTGTTGTAAACCATACAAGATGTCGCAAGGAAAATTATTCTCCCATCTTGTACTGTCGAATCTTGTATCGGTCTCTATCCAACCTTCTGGGCATTTGATTTTTATTTTAACTTGTCTGGGTCGCCTGAGATTTCCTTGGAAACTTGCTCTTGAGGACTGAGACCATGGCTCTGTCACAATCATATCTCCTTGGAATGACAGTCTTTTGCCTTCCAACTTGAGACTCTCATTGTATTTCAATAGTGGTTTGTCTCCCACTCGAATGTTTATCTCTCTTGGTAGCGGCATTTCTGATCTGTCTGGATGGATTGCCTGTGCCACCTTTGAGAACACATCTGGTATCTCGATAAACTGCTTTTCCCAGAAATAAATTTGTGTGATGTGAATTGGAAAGCGCGTAAGACACCTGTTATGTTAAAGAAAACGGACGATTTCCCTCATAGCTAATATCCTTTCTTTTGAAGTCTTGGTACAGCGTTAGGGCTCGACTGAAATCTCTATCTTTCAGATTATAGGATATTTTCGGATATATTACCACTATAATCTGCTTGGCACAGAGATTTCCTGATATAGTTCCTAACAAGGAATCTCTATTATTTCTGATACGCTTATCGCATATTGCAATATCAATGGGCGTATCAACACCTGTGGGTAGTGCTGATTTGAGCACTATTTGGACAGCCCTGATGAGGATCCAGGATATGGTATCCTTTATCTCTAGCATCATCCTTCCCAACTCTTCTTGAACTTCACTGTGTGGAATCAGTTGTAGCTCAACTTGATTCCCTATAAGCTCTATAGGAAGCGACATCTCTCTTCTGGTAATCTTATAGATTACATTGTGCTTCCTATTTTCAGACTAAAACTGCGGAGCAATTGATCAATTTGTCCGGCTGAAAAGCCTTGATATCTTTGGATATTAAGGCTCTTGTTCATGATTTTGTCGATCATGCTTTGTGAGATAGTGGTTTGACTGGAATATCCAATTTCGTCCACTTGCTCTTGATGGAAAACCTCAGCTCCAGTCTGATTTAGAGTCTGATCTCCCATCAATACTTTCGTTGCTAAATACTTCTTCTTCTTCGTATATACTCTCATCTGAGGGTATATCCTCAAATTGGTAGACTTGTACCAAGTCTTGATAGTAAACCACTTCCTCGATGTCTGGTGCACCTTCGAAGCTTTTGACTTCTCTCTTTTCTGGACAATCTATCGAAATATGTCCTCTTGCACCGCAAGTCCAGCAGTTGCAATCTTTAAAACTTTCATTTGCCCTCGTATGGGCTCTTCTGAAAGTTTTTCTCGCGGGAGTTCGACTTGATGAACTTTGTGATGTCCTGTCTCTAGAAGGGCCCTTTCTTTGTCCAGATTTGTAAAATCTGGCCTTTTGCCTGGTCCATCTGCTCCTCAGTTTCCAGGTTCTTTTTCTTGAGAATTCTTCTTTGGCATAAGGATGAACTCTGTGTTTCTTATTCTTCAGTGGCCTTTGAGATTCTCCTCCAATGATGGTCGGCAGATCATTGGTTATACAGTCAAAAGAGGAATATTTATTCATCTTCTTTAACCTCTTGTAATTCTTTTGCAGAATGTCCTGTCCGCACCATTCAGCTAGCTTTTGTTTGACAAAAGACATTCTCCTCCCAACATTGTCAGGATCTCCTGGAATGTATTCTTTAATGAACATTTCCTTCTAGGGACTCGGAAACTTTGTAAAAAAAATCTCTACACAGACCCTTTCATCCACATCTGAATTCCATTGGTAGATGTGGTATAACTTGAAGAATTGGTCAATTAACTCCTTCTCCATCTTGCTTAGTCTCAGGTTTAAAATAGCCTGAGAATAATTCTTTCTCTTTTCGGAATCTGCACTTCCGAAATTGTCTGCTCCTAAGAAGGTGAGTTTAAACCAGAAAGCCATTCTATCCACGATCTCCGTGTATGAGGTTGGCTCCAAGGTTTCTTCTTTGACTGCTGGTGCAACTCTTGACCATAACGTTTTGGCTACACCCAACAAACTCATTTCTAACAGCTTGATGAATCCCTCCTTTTCTCGATCCAACGTTCCTACTGCTATTCTCATCGATGATGACCAATCATCAATAATCATATCGATGTCCTTGAAGTCAATATCGTCGATATTGAGCATGAGTCCATACGGATGTATGGGATCAAGGCTCGTTCTCCCGAGAGGCGTATCTCAGAACTTAGGGATCTGTTTCCTCACCCTAGTTCCCGTAAGATTGTTCATATTGGGCCTCTCTCTCCTGTGTTGATATCCAACATGAAAGTCATCGTGGGCTCTCATGAGAACGTCTTGTGCTGGGCCTCCTTCCTGTTGCTGTTGGGCTGGTGGCACCTGCGGCACTTATTGTTCCGGAGGTACCTGATGGTATCCACGAGGGATTAAAGCCCCATCTCCTGTATTCATCTTCAGATCTACCATTTTCATATTGGTAAATGACTCTGCCAATTCTTGTAGATCTTTCAATCATATCCTTTCGAGGGACGTCATTCTCTGATTTGTCTTAACAATTGGCAAATCCTTTCGTCCTTCGATTTTTTGGGTTCTTCTTTGGCCTTTGGTGTGAAATTCACTTTGCCAAAGTTGATGGGTTTCCTTCTACTAGAACATGTCTGATTTAATTCTAGCGTCTGGATCTTCTTTTGAATTTCTAACAAGATGGTTAGAATTTCATCTTGTTTTATTGAAATTCGCCTTACTTCTTGTGGTACTCCATACGTGTGATTTCCGTAATTTTGTACCGTCTTCTGGATCTCTCGTAAATCCTCTGAGATTTTAGATGTGTCTGCCACGATCTCTTTGAATCTGGGAGTTATCTCATAGTTTCTTTGTTCCATCAACCGTGGTTTTGATGTGTCATTTGTTGATGGTTCATTAAATCTCATTGTAGCAGATTATTCACCATTAACAAGTTCATTTGAGCTTGTCTTTGGGAAATACACTGCTCTATTTCCTCCAGGCTTGACTCCAATAGGAATCTCTCTTTCTATTGGGCTTCCCAGTAGGATAGCCTCTCCTTGTGACTTTCCTCTAGTTCCTTCAAAATTTGAAGGTACCTTCTGAAATAAAAACATCTCGAACAAAGGTTCGGATCCATATTTTATGGGTGTCTCCTCCGTTAGGATATTACTTTTAATAATAAATAAAATATTATTCCTAAATAAAATTACCTAGGCTCTGATACCATTTTCATACACAAGTGGCAAACTTAGGATAAATTTAAGAAATAACAAATAAATGCAAATATGACACCTTTACAAGTGCCTTATTAGATTCAAAATCATTCAAGGAAAACAACACACCTTCACAAGTGCCCTATTAGCTTCAAAGTCAATCAAGGACAAAATAGTCATAAAAATTTATTTTGGTTAGAAAAGACCATTCTACAATGTTTGGCTAGAAAAGAATTTTGTAAGTTAAAATTGGCTAGAAACATATATTCACACTTTTCAGATTGTTGTCTCCGACATCATGTGGCAGGTTCCATATCTGAAAGTGACATATTACTGTATATACCTGAGTTTCAAATGAGGTATTCATTTCTTAGACTACCATTATCAGCAACCGGGCAAACACTCCAACTAGGCAACCACCCTCAATATTTAATTAATTTCTCTCTTTTCCACATCACCAATATTTTATCAAACCCAACCACATACAATTTCATAGTTCATCAGCAACCACCCCAAACACCCAACCACAACATTATATATTATTTTTTCTTTTCTTTTATTGATAAATATAATATAATTAATAATAATTAAAATAAATAATTATTAGTATTGAAAATTGTAATAACATAAAATAACAAACTTTTATAAAATAGACAATATGATAAAATACAAAATAAACAAAACAAGAACATAAATAACAATAAACTCAACATGAATTGAAATAAACAAACGTAGAGACAAGTGTCCAAATAAAATTTACATATCCAATAAAATTTAGATATAATGGATATATTTATTTTTAATAATCATTATATCTAGATATCCAAATAAAATTTACATATCCAATAAAATAGAGACAAGTGTCCAAATAAAATGTACATATCCAATAAAATTTAAATATAATAGATATATTTTATTTTAATAATCATTATATCTAAATATCCAAATAAGATTTAGATAAAATGGATATATTACATTTTAACAATACATAAAAGAAATATCAAATACTTCCTCAAAAAGAAAAAAGAAATAAAAAATACAAAATATAAAAAAAATAATAGAAGAGGATAGAGAGAGACCACCGTTCGCTTGGCTCCTCTTGGTCGAACGCCCAAAACCAAACATGACAAAAAAAAATTTTATTTTTTTTAAATTCCACAGTCGCCGACGAACGTTCGTTGAATTCATGACCGATAAAGATGGTCTTAGAAATTGGACTGGTTGATCAGCCACAGTACGCGTATTTCAACTCCCAGCTTCTTGGCACTTGCTGAAGAATCTCCCTTGTCACCACTGGAAAAGTAAACTTGGTGTACCGAGTCAGCCTTAGCAACTGCTTTTATTTTTCATAAATAAGAAAGAGAATGTATATATATACATATATATAAGCATACATACTATACACACACAGAAGCAGAAGCATATAATACATAGAGATAAAAAAGAAAAAGCAGAAATTAAGAAAATGATGAGATTCATAGACGGCCGGAAAGTGAGGGTGACTGTTGTCTCCGCCGTGGGTCTCCCCGACTACCGGATCACCGACCGCATGAAAGTGTACTGCAAGGTTTCACTGAACGAGCAACCGGAGAGCATGGAAAAATCGAAATCCGACAAGAGAGGAGGGGTGAATCCAAGGTGGGATTTCACGGTGAACTACACGTTGACGGAGAACGCCGTCCAGCTCCCAGGGGCAAATCTGGTAGTGAAGCTCTACTGCAAGAGAAGGCTGACCAGAGATAGGCCTATCGGAGAGGTGACAATATCAATCAAGAGCCTTTTCGACATGGGAATTAGGTCACACGACAACAAATGCCTCACCTACTGCGTCCAGGGAACTCAATTCGGACAACTTCATATCCAATATAGTTTCGGAGAGAAGACGGCTATCCTGCATCACCCTCCCGACCAGGCCAGAACCCGGCCCCGCCGACATGGGCTAATATCATTCGTGCGTAGTGGTTTCTTATTGGTACGACTATCTGCTCTCCTCCTCACTGGAGGTCATTCCGCCGCTCTTCTGCTCACTTCATGAATTGAAGATATATATATATATATATATATATATATATATATATATATCCATCAAGATTTCTTTCCTTTAATATATAGTATTAATTAAAATGTTTTAGATCTATCTGTTGTAAGATGTAATAGTTGTGATCTAGCTACAGTTTTCATGAGATCAATTCACGAATTGGTTGTGAGATTTTTATCCAGTGAAATATATTGTACGTGTTAATGCTGAAAAATACCCATCTAAAACTTAAAAGAATGAACTGTAGATCCTTCCGCCACTGCAGCCACCTTGAATATCACACCTCCATCTCCAGATCCCGAATGTCGCCGCCACACCACCTCTGCCACCTCCATCTCCTCCTCCGCCATCTCCACCCCACCAGCAACTATATAAAAGGAAAATAGTTTCGAACCCTATGGAAGCACCTTCAAAAAATGATGTTCCAATCAGAGTCCCGATGTTCGAAAAATATTTTTCGATTCTCATTCGCATTTTCAAACTAGTTGCATATACAAGAACTTATTTTCTCAAATTAAAATCAAAAGATTCCCGCATAAATAAAAAACAAATCAGAAAGTGCAGCGGAGTTGATTTTATGAATCAGCTAGAGATTTTTTGCAACGGCAGAAATGAGAGGGGGAGGTGGGCATGCGAGACAGCAGCTGTTGTGTTGTTGGAAGAAGATATACTTTTTTTAATTGATAGGGCTTTTATGTAAATTATTAATTATTTATTTTTAAGTTAAATTTAATAGTGGTGTATATTGAAAAATTAGTGGTGTATTTAGAAACACCCAACATTTTAACACAAAATAAAACTCATAAAACAACAATTAATACGAAATGGATTGAGCATATATTAAGACTTTCGTAAATAAAATGCAATACAACAGGAATATATTACTAAAATAATTAATTTTCACCGTAAAATAAATTCAGTTGGAGAATAATGGAAGCAAATTGCATATATACTGCCAAAGAATAGACAACTGTTGATTTGCGACATGAGAAGAAGAGAGACAGACTATTTCTAGGAAATTCGAATATATTATTAAGATTCTTCTTCAATTTTATTTTTGTGTGTGTGTGTGTGTGTGTTTTTTTTCTCCCAAAAACCAACTTGTTTTTAGAGAGCTCGATCGAAGTTGTCACGTTCAAAGTCTGCCGCAGTCGCTCATTGGTCGTCACCACTACAAGAATTTTGCTTATTAGCGACGGAATTATCGACGGCAATTTTTCGGATCGTCTTTACCGACGGAATGCCGATGCCGATGAAACACATAGAAGTGTAACAGGAAATGGAACTGGACTACTACCATGTGGCCCTAATAGAAGATTGATAAATATTTCCAGACTTTGCTTACTTCACATTATAATTTAAGTGGAAATTAGCTGATCTTGTGGGAAAATATGCAAAATTATTTCTTAGATGATCCCAATTAATTGTTTTTTAATTCCAAGCCAGGGTTGCCATAAAAATGATCATTAATTGTTAAACACATGAAAAAGAAACGAGTCATATAAATTCTTGTTTAAAAGAAGAGAAAAATGGTTAACCCCAACCAAACCTAGAAATGGTATCCATATATGTTCATCAGATTGTAAATTTAGATCCACATAATAAAAATAAGTAAATTAATGCGCATATACATACATATATATATATATATAATATCATGTAGGAATTTCTTGAACTTTCTTCTTCTCCTCGTGGTTCTTGATCTACGTGGCATCACTACCATGAAAGTGAATCCGAGTCATCGGGGTCATACGAATTATAATAATCAGCACTATCAGAGTCCTGATCATTATCTTAGGAATCATTAGGCCAATGACCAAAATTGTGATTGTTTGAATAGTCAAACGAATCAGTCGTCGTCGGAGGGTTGTCTTGATCATATACATGATGGGAAGATTGTCCGCCGGCGGCGTCGTGGTGATGATGATGGTATAAATTCTCACCGTTGGAAATCAGGCTAGTCACCGCACTGGCCAGTTGAATCGTGGTCAACGCCGTGCTTAATATTTTCCGGGCCCGCGATGGTCTGGGACTAGCTGCGGAAGGGCCCCAACCACGCCCACGGATAGGAACGGGGCTCGGGCTAGGGCTAGGGCCATGGCTGTAGTGGCCATAGCCTTGGCCCTGGCTGTAGTAGCCATCACCACGGATAGGGCCATGGGTAGAGTTAGGGTTAGGAGGGAACGCAGCAATCAGATCTCCGAAAGAGTAGGAGATATATAGTACCCAGGTAGAGGTAGTGTTCTCGACATCGTACCTCACGAGCTCTTGGGAGTGAAGTCCCATGTCGAAAAGACTCTTTACAGGTATTCTCACTTCGCCAACAAACACATCTTGCCCTACACTGCTCTTACTCGAGATTTTCACGGCCAGGTTTACTCCGGGAAGCCGGACATCTGCCTCCAATAGGTTAAAATCGGTGGTGAAATTCCATCTCGGATTCAACTCACGTACCATGTCCGCGTCGGATTTCTTGGCTGTTGACGGCCTTCCGTCGATCCAAACCTCCGCGTAGGCGTTCATCTTGAAGGGGCTCGAGATTTGGGGGAGATTTTCGGCTGAGACAATAGTTATTTTCAGTAGCCTACCTTCCATTGAAGATGTATGTTTCTTCAACACTAACTAATAAGGGATTTAGTTTGTAATTTCTGGAGTTGGTGATGCTAAATGTATATATGGTTTTTATTTATAGACTAAACCTCGGGTTTATATATATATTCTACTCACGTTTTCTTCTTCTTCTTCTTCTTCTTCTTCTTCTTCTTCTTCTTCTTTGTGCGAAAGGAATCTCTAATTATGTGTGCGTGTTCACATTCCTTTAAATATATATAAAAAAGAGAAATAATAATGCAATAAAATCATAGCAAATAAGAAATAAATTATAACAAGATAAACATAATTCTCATTTCTCACCCCCACAAATATTTCTCACCTAAATGAGGGTCATGACCTAATTAACCTTTATGAGGACAAAAATTCACATTTTTCACATATTTACCCTCATTTAATACATTTATACAATTGTATTTAACTCATTTAATGTATTCACACAAAGGTATATTAGGTAACTCAATTAATTTATTAATTTGTGTGTATTCATCCAAAATGACACTTAATTGAAAACGGAGAGAGTATATACTTTATAAAATACGTATTTTACTTTTGATGTGCTCATCAATGACATAAGAACAAATTATTTGGAAATGAGGAAGCGTTGTTGGGATGCTCTCAATAAATAATTATGTTTCGGCATCGAATTATATCAACTAGGACCTGTTTAATGACCATGATTAAAAGTTTCAAATAATGTATTGTTTTCTACTTTTTGAGATCTAGGGAGTATTCGTAATATATAAGTAGGCATTCGAAGATTTCTGTATTTATAAATCAATACAGAATTTTCCACAAATATCCGAATTGATGGTAGAGGCCAGGTAGATTTTATAATTTTGGGCATAATGCCTAACATATAAAAGGATAAATATAACTTAGTTTATGGTCCAATCGTTTGAGTGTTTTTGAAAAAAAAAATTGTCTCCTTGTTTGAATAATTACTCAGAAGTGGGGAGTCACACCATGAATTAATTTTTTAGGGGTTGTTTGTCATAGATTTCTAGCCTATTTCTAATCGACTCGTGGCAATCATTCAAAAGACGAACACTAGATGAAACATTAGTTTAGAATAGAGGATCTCATTTGTTGATCAATACCCCATGTTTCACTCGAGAAAATAGCCTTTTATTCTAGTTATTATTTTAATAAACAACATTCTTTTGAATTTAATTTGGAGAAGAGGGGAAAAAAAGGCAAATCAAAATGACATCATTTCACTAAAAGAAAAATAATAATAATTAGAAACAATGTTGATCCGGTAATACAATTATAAAAAAATTAAATACATAAATATTACTAATTATCTTTCCTTCACTTGTGTTTCTTAGCGGCACAGGCAAACATGAAACGCGAACAGAAACGGTCTTTCCCCGGGCAAAAAAAATGAAAATAAGAAGAAGAAGGAGGAGGTGGATGAGGAGGAGGAGGTTTCGTTATACATAATCCATCAATCAATTCGTTATAGGTCTAGTCTTTGTCGGCCAAGTTGGGAAAATTAAAAGTCGCCTTGAGTATTCTATAAGCAAATATCTACCATATATCTATATACATATCTCAATTTTTATTTTATTTTTATCATTTTATGAGTTGGAGGAAAGGGAGCGGTGAGTTGCATATCAACATATCCATGTGGCATAGATTTCACGTATTTAAATTAATAAATATTGAAAAGGCCTACATATAATATTTGTTTGTACTGAAATTATAATTGTGGTTTAATCTCTATTTTGATCTTCTGATTCTTTTCTTCAAATATTACATCGTCCACAGTCTCTTCAATCATTTCAGACTTGATATCTTAAGCTTTTGAACTGGAAATCCTAAGACATACAATCAAATTACGTACAATTTTTCGAACTGGAAAATTGATCAAATATTATATCCGCAAAATATTTGGAAAAAATGTGTATTGTTTGTTAATTTTGAAAAAAAAGAGTTATATTTGAAAAAGAGCCCACATCAAAGGTGAAGTGCCATCCATGTGATCTTCATCAACATCGAGATTAGACCTTTAATCCCTTGATCAATCCGACAACGTATGTAAGTTTATTTTCGATGTTATTCTATGTTTCGCAATTTGTAGATTTCAAAAATATTCTCTTGCATGCTAATTCAATATAGGATAATTAATATCACACATAAAATTATGATTTACATGATAATAGAATTGATAAGTTCAGATCATGTGGCAGGTTAATTCGAAAAAGCTCGAGCTCCAACACTCACTACATGGAATTTTTTTAATCCCGAGATTATATTCCCACCATCTCGGTCTGTATTTTTTCCATTCTCGCATCAATTTTGATAATGTATGAATTCACCATCTCAGAGAATGACTGCTTCTTAAGCTCATTGACCACTCCATTAGTCACCCAGTTGAGGCTGTTGGAAATTATTAAGATTTTCATAAGATAAATTATGATTATTTCTCATCCCGGGATAGTATTGAGGTCCACCACCTTGATTACCTCTGTTAAAATTCTTCTGATACATGTAATTCGCCTCTCAATACAATTTTGCTCTACCGCAACTTAGACGAATTCTTTCTTCTCTTCAGCTCTAACTTTCCTAAGCAGATAAAGCTGGTTCTTCAAATCTTCAACCTCAGCTTCTAGAAGTCTTTTCACTGACCTCTGCTGCAACCACTTTTCTTATCGTGGATCTCTCAGACAGCCACTGATAGTTATTGGAGACAACTTCTTTCAATATTCTCACTGCATCTCTTAAAGTTCTAGCCAGTAAAGGTCTTCCAGTAAAAGCATCCGCTACAGTTTTTGTAGCCATTAGTGAATCCTTTGTAAAGATGGCACATTTGTTGTGCCTCAGTAAGACCATGTTGTGGACATCTCCTCAGCATATCCTTGTATCTCTCTCATACTTCATAAATCGACTCATCTGGGAGCTGAGCAAATTGGGTAATCTCAGCCTGCAACTTGATAGTCTTTCCCGGTGGAAAGAACTTGTAGTAAAATTTCTGTTTGAGATCCTCCCAACATGTGAACTTTCCGTAGTCAATCAATGTGTACCAACTCTTCGCTTTATCCCTTAGAGAGAAGGAAAAAAGGCACAACTTGATAGCATCAAGCGATACTCCAGTGATCTTGATTATCCCACAGAGCTCCAGAAATTGAAATAAATAAGCATTGGGATCTTCAGTTTGATTGCCGCCGAACTGATTCTGTTGCACCATGTGAATCAATCATGTTTTCAGCTTAAAATTTACGGCATTGATTCCAGGTCCTCAAACCACTCGAACGGGTCCAGCAAGCTGCTGAAATTCATCTCTAACAGTGACATCAGGGTCAACTGTTAACTGTGTCTCATGCTAGAGCAACGTTCTCCTCATCTCCTCCAACTGTCTTTGGAATTCTTGCATCGTCACTCATTGATTTTGCGGTTGATTCTCTTGCGGTTTCTCAGCCCTTTCCAACTCCTTCCTCAGTAGTCTTAAAATAATCTCAACTTTCAGATTAAAAGAAACTTCAGGAGGTTCTCTCGATCTCGAGATCATGTACTACTTGACAAAACCATAGAAAAAGCAAAGTAATAAAAATAAAAGGAACTAAAAAAATGTCTAGCCTACTAACGCAGTACCAGAATAAGAACACAAAGAAAAGTAAAACAGTCCCCGACAACGGTACCAAAAACTTGACTCGCTATTTATTAACAAATAAGTGAACCGCAAGTGTACGACATTATTGTAATACGTAGGTAAGCAAGAGTATTGTATCCCACAAATACTACTATTTTCACGTTCTTAAACACAAGAACCTAATTAATATCTAGACACTATAATTGCAAGAAGAATGAAAATAAATAAATAACACAAATAAACGTAGGAAATAAAATAACTTAACTTATCAATTAAATGAAACCTAGGTTTTAGGTAAACTTGATCATTATATCAACTATCAATATTCATTAACTCTCAAAACCCGACTTTAGTATTTAATCTATCAATAATGGAGAATCACAAGTTTGTTATCAGGCTTCTTATAAAGACATAAATCATAACATAGATATAATGAGCATGCACTTCATTGCGGTTGGTTCTTCACACATGTCATCACTCCCAATCAAGCACACGAAGATTTATTCAACCATATGCAATACTTGTTCACTTGATCGGTCCTTCCAAGCACACATAACCTGATTTTTATCTTTCTATCACTAATTTTTCTCTGGTCAGTACTTCAAATTAATGACTAGCATGCATAAATGGTGATCAAGCATCCATACGAGATATAAATAAGCTTATGGAAATCAAGCCCTAAGAGACAACAAGAAGAAAGTAATTAAATCATATTATAAAATTCATAACATCCAATCTCTAAAACCTAGCTATAGAATTATCTAGATATAATTAAATAAATAATAAAAACTAGAGTATAAGTGTTCATGGCAAAATAAACAATAGAACCGAATAATACAGGAAAATCCAGTTGTCTTGTCTCTTCTGCAGCAGCACTCTGTCTCTAGAAACCTTGTCATCTACTCTCGAGTATATGGCAAGACTCTATCTTCTTCTCCTCCCTCTTGGTGTATTCTAAGTGTATGGGACGTCCCTCTAACATATGAGACGTGTATCAAAGTGAGAGCTTTTATATCTAGATTTAAAATCCTGAATTGAAGATAAAAAAATCACATTCCCACGGACCCGCCACACATGGGTCGACCGACGTGATTAGGTTGACCCAGAGGCCCGATTTTGTACAGGGTTAACCCAAGTGATCTTTGTTAGGTCGACCCATGCCTTTACAATTTGCACTGGCTTGGGTAGACCCAAGCGTATTTCGCACTAGGTTTCTGATTTCTTCAGATTTTGATCATTTAATCTAGTTCATTAGGCTTTAATTGAGTATTTAATTAAACCCAAAAGTCTAATTAATTCCTCCTTCAACTCCTCGTCCATATTTAACTGTTTTACTTCAAAAATGCAACGAAATCATAACTATTACTGCAAACTAGCAAATATATCAAAAACTCCAAATGATAACATTATAAGCACAAAAGCTATATAAAATACACAACTTCATATAATAAAAATCATCAATTCATATTCAAAAGTTGTGTGAAATACACAGATGTCGGTACGTATGAATAAGGGTGTTGATTTGATTTACTGTATAATAAATATAATTCAATTAGGACATCAACATGAAACAAATGAATAAGAATGGCATGCCAATTTCATTTATCGATTTTATGAACACACACTAATCATTTGGGGATGCATAAAACCTTTGGTCCAAAATCATTTGCTGAATAAAAAAAGAAAACTTCAAAGCTTTACAACTCATCTTATAGTTGCAGCTGCGTAGGTAAAATGGATGAAATTAAGATCGAACTCCAGACACGAGCATTTTCTCACCACAAGGTCAATGATGTAGTGCTTCATTCCATTTGTAACCATAAACTTTGAAGCACTAATGGTTTGAACAGTTATTGTCCGACCCTCTTCAATTGACTTTGAAACCTCAACAACCGCGTACTACGTCAACGAATGAGTCCTCCCTATAGCATGTCCACATCCTCATAAAACTAATAGCAAACCAATGTGCATAAGAGTACATACCGATAATTTTCTGGCCCAACAAAGTCATCTGTTCAAACACTCAGCACAATTAGAGGTCATAAATTCATAACGATGGACCGAAGACTTACATCATGCCAATCGGGTTAGATCGGCTTCCAATAATCTCTTATATGCTCCATTCTTTGAGGCAATCAAAATATTTCTCATGTGTTTATCAAATTCTTGAGTACGATAACAATTGACTGCTTTCTGGAACATGGCTACTATATTGGCACCCCACCTCTTTATGTTGTTCTGTAAATGGTATACACAAATTTCATGTGATATTCTAGGATACACTTCTGCAACAACAATCATTATACTCTTATGTTGATCTGAAATGAACAACAAGTCGTTAGGGCATCCATATATGTCCTCCTAAGTTGTCACAAAAACCAACTCCAAGCTATATCATTCTCTTTGTCTCTAATCCCAACTGCGAGCGAATAAATTTGTTCATTCTCATCCTTTGTTGCAGCGACAAATATAATCTCTCCGTACTTCCCTTTCAAATGAGTACCATTCACAACAATCACAAAATGTCCATAAGAAATGAAGCCGTTGATTGAAGCAGCGAAGGCTATGTAAACGTACTCAAATTGACCCACTGCATCTGTTTGTAACTCTATAACTAAACTGGGATTGGACTGTTGCACCATATACAAGTATGATGGGATTAGCTGAAAAGACTTGTCACTATCACTGTATATCATTCTTATTGAATCTTTACTAGAAAAGGTAATGCCCAAACATAAAAAATCACGGGTATTAATACTTGAATCAATAGTGACAAGTCCATATCATTGTTAAGCTGATCCAAGTCCATATCATTTTTTATCCTAAATCTCATCATTTTACCATCGACAGATAACATCAGAGTAGAAATAGTATACTTATACAGAATTATATCTTTACTGACAATTCTCACAGCTTCGTCAAATAATTGGGAGTACGTCGTACCACCCGGTGGAACATGCACATATTATTCGATCCCATTTATATAAGTGATGTCTCACCAAAACCCTCCATGATATAAAATAATATTTGTGTCACTCATCTGCACGCAAACAAATAAAAATATAAATATTCCTCAATCTCATTAATGTAAAATGTGGTCTTTATGATTGTCGATGATAATTCAAGAATCGAAGACCCGGGAGTGCGCGCATAAATATTTTTAAAATTTATTTTTCAGTATGTTTAAGAATTTTGGTTTCATATTAATACCAATACAGATTATATTCAAACCCGTGCAATGGTGATATTGTACACACATATGTCGATAACCTTAGCCGAACACAGAAAGAGTGCACGTAAAAAGTACGCACATCCCAGTGCGCTCAGAGCCCCCGCACACGCCCTCTCTCCAATACGCGCGTGCTCCGGTGCGATACAATGTGTGCGATATATGGCACGTAAGATCAAGCGCGCTTGAAAAAATGTGCAACAGGCTGAGAGTGCTAGAGTCATCGCGCGTGCACTCATCTGTGCACCGGGTTTTGAGCGCAGTTAAGAACAACCCAGCGTGCAATTAAGGATAATTTTTATTTTTTTTAGTTAGGTCTTGGGTTTAGTACGAAAATGTGAATGAGGTGAAAACAATACATTTCAAATTAAAGCTCAGAAAATTGAAGTGTTTTTGGGTCTTGGGTTTAGTATGAAAATGTGAATAAGGTGAAAATAATACCTTTTAAATTAAAGGTCAGAAAAATAAACTTCACGTTTCACAAACTTCACAGTCTTTAAAATTCGGCTTCGTCTTCTTCTTGTCTCTTTGAATGTGTGAGCAAGAGAGAGAGTAGCTGAGAGAGGGAAAAAATTCGTTCAAGTTTTTATGGAGAGAAAGAAGGAATAATTTCAAGTTTTGGAAAGTGATGTCTTTCCATAAATAAATATATATATATACTTATATATATTTTTCCTTTAAAAAATAAGACAAAAGGACATTTTGATCCAAAGTGGCTAAAACATATATTTAAAACTTACAAGCTAAAATAAGTTTTTTTAAAGTTTAAGTGGCTAGAAAAAAAAAGTTGCCTCAAACATATATATATTGTATATGTGTGTTTGTGTAGATGATGAATTAATGCACTCGTAATACTAAAGTTCCTCAACAAAGCATTCATATTCGTATATAGATGAAATCCTCTAGTACACCATACACGTCCCGTTTTGAGGTATGCAAATTAGTAATAAAATGTGGAAACTGACCTTTTCGTTGTAGTTATGTACCTCAACACAATGCGTTCTCTTTTGCTAATTGTTGTAGTCACTCCTATCAAAATCATCTTTCACCCCATCTTCCGGCAAATTAAACACACACACACACACACACATACATTCTTTCATTCAATTCAAGAGCACAAGAAATTAATTGGAGTAGCAGTGAAGAAGTTGTTAGATAGTGCCCACCTCGACGCATGTCGTTTCCATGGCTTCTTGTAATGGAAATGAAGAAACCTCATCAAATCCTTCTATACTATTACTAGTGTAATAAGATGCAACCTCACTGGAATTTTCATGCCATAATATTTGTTCATCACAATTTCTAATTTCAGTCGACTCTTCTGCATCGCTCATCACTCTAATTTCAGTAGAAAAGTAGCTACAACAGAGGTCAGTGAGAAGACTAAAGCTCTAGAAGCTGAGGATAAAGATTTGAAGAACCAGCTTTATCTACTGAGGAAAGTTAGAGCTGAAGAGAAGAAAGAATTCATCCAAGCTGCGGGAGAGCAAAATTGTACTGAAGAGGTGAATTACATGAATCAAAGGAATTTTAACAGAGGTACTCAAGGTGGTGGACCTCAATGTAAGATTTATTAATGGTCACGTGTCATTAATAATTAAGATATTTATATTAATTTAAGTATCTTAATTATATGATTTAAATAACTTGATGTTTATCTGATAAGTTGGTCATAATTATCTAAATGTGATTTTACGATATCCATCACGTTGATGAAACTGGTCCTCTCACCTACCGATAAAAGAATACACATAATTATATTTTCTCTATTATTTAAAGGCGTCATGTGCTTAAGAAAAACGGTAAAGGGAGAGAAACCAATTTCTTCATCATCAAATAAGTTATGGCTTTTCAAGGTTAGTACTCTGACTTATGTATTGAATGTGAAAATCATGAAGTTCAAAAATCTGTGCAATTTAAGTTTACATGTGCTATCAGAGCATGATTTTGGAACTCATGATTTTTCATTCTTAAATGATTTTTATGAACCTTAAATTTTATTTTGTGAAATATTTTATGCTTAAGAGTGCAACTTGATTTAATGTTATCAAGATTGAATTATAATATAATTCATTTATGTTCCGCTACTCGTAATGCACAAATCAGGTTGGGTATATTAATGATGACATGTATGTATATTACATCCTCTTGATTTTGTGATGTTAAGAGGTGAAGTTGTGGTTTAAGTAATTATTTGTGCGATTAGTATTTGAGAAGTCATGGAATTGATTTCCGTGTTTTGCTTATGATGTTATTATCAATTTCTAATGTTGATCACAAATTACTAATCAAGTAAAGAAAATCATAAATTTATGTATATTCTTAAATACAATGATTTGAATAATGCTGTAAACCTTTATTATTAAATAAGAGTAATAAAGTTTTATTAAGAGTATGTTAGATATAAAGTCATTATCGTAATTATTCTATAATCAAGTCAAGTCAGATTAATGATTCATATTTCATTTCGTTCTAATAACTTGATAATTGCAAAATGATGTTGGCAGGTATAATTATGATAATTAATTTGTTTAATTTTGTTCCCGTTAATGTGAATTTGCAATACAATGTCGAGATAATCAATTTAATGCATATTAATTATCTTCGTGATTTCATTTGCTTTATGTTATCAAGTACAAACTTACGATTATGTGTTCGATTATTGAAAAGTTATTAGTCTTTATTGATGATTATTTATTATATGATTTAACTTTATTTAATGTTGGTCTGTTATTCACCAAAGTGGTCTGCTTTGAAAGTTTAATAAATTTTAATCATATAATTATTTTCAATTACCCATAATAATGTGATGCTTGATTTAAGTCATTTTAAATTATGGGTAATTTAATTTTCATAATTATAAGACACTTAAAAAATCATCAAAGGTTGATTATACGTTCTTATAATTTATTAATATAAGTGTGATAATTGATATATCATGTTCTAACTATTTTGGATATCCAAAGATAACAAATGGTTTTAAAGTTGTCATGTTCAATTATCAAATTATGATGAATTTGCAAGCATCATTATGATTATGATTGTATATTGTTGTATCGCCCAAAGGAGGTCATCAATGTACATTTATTGTTTATCGATCATGAATCTGTTTTAAGTAACCAAAGCATTAATGTGTAAATAATTACACTATCCTTGCAATACCCACTCTCGTCGCTCTTCATTCGCATGCTTCGTCTATTCCAATGTTTAATGGATTGAACTTTTCTAATTGGGAGTAAATTACAATCACGAAATGTGGACATTCAAGAAGGTAGGGTGGGGATACCTTTGCCCAAAACTTCTTCTCATGTTGTTGTTCCTATAGTTATTGTACAAGAACAACATATAAATGATCAACCTCCCAATAATGAATTCATTATCAATGAACATGATGTAGGCGAACAAAATCAAATATCCTTAAGAAGGTTAGAAAGACACAGAAGGCCTGCTATTTCTAATGATTATATGGTTTATCTACAAATGTCAGAATTTGACATTGGAATTGATGATAATGATCCAGTTTTCTTCCCTCAAGCCATGAAAAGTAATAATTCTATTGAATGATTAGATGCGATAAAAGAATAAATGAAATCAATGGCTCACAATGAATTATGAGACCTTATAGAATTGCCAGAAAGTTATAAAAGAGTTGGATGTAAATGGGTCTCTAAGACCAAACGTGACTCAAATGGCAATATCGAAAGATACAAGGCTAGACTTGTAGTTAAGGGTTTTTTCCAGAGAGATGACATTGATTATAAGGAGACATTTTCACCCATATCTAAGAAAGATTCTCTTAGAATTATTATAGCTTTGGTGGTTCATTATGATATGGAATTACACCAAATGGATGTTAAAATGCTTTTCTGAATGAGGATTTAGTGGAAAATATTTATATGGATCAACCTGAAGGTTTTCCCATTAAAGGAAAAGAACATATGGTGTGTAGACTCAAGAAATCAATATACGGGTTTAAACAAACTTCCCACCGGTGGTATCTTAAGTTTAATGATATCATTACATCTTTTGGATTCAAGGAAAACACTGTTGATCGATGTATATATCTGAAAGTCAGTGGGAGCAAGTTAATTTTCCTAATCATGTATGTTGATGACATCTTGCTTGCAACTATGATCTTGGATTATTGTATGAACTAAGAAATTTCTCTCAGAGAATTTTGAAATGAAAGATATGGGAGAGACAACTTATGTGATTGGAATAGAAATATCCCGTGATAGATCACAAGAAATGTTGGGGTTGTCTCAGAAAGCTTACATTAATAAAGTTCTTGAGAGATTTCAGAGGGAAAAATACTCATCAAGCATCGTTCCAATCCAGAAGGGAGACAAGTTCAGCCTTATGCAATGTCTAAAGAATGAATTGGAACATGAACAAATGAAAGACATTCCTTATGCATCTATTGTTGGTAGCTTGATGTATGCACAGACTTGTACTAGGCTTGACATCAGCTTTGTTGTGGGTATGCTTGGTCATTACCAAAGTAATCCTGGAATGGATCACTGGAAAGCTGCAAAGAAAGTATTGAGGTATCTGCAAGAAACAAAAGAGTATATGCTTACTTATCGAAGATCCGATCACCTAAATGTGATTGGATACTCAAATTCAGACTTTGTTGGATGCGTTGGCACAAGGAAATCAACATTCAGCTATTTGTTCCTTTTAGCTGGTGGAGCAATTTCATGGAAGAGTGCGAAGCAGTCTATAATTGTTGCATCCACCATGGAAGCTGAATTTGTTGCATGTTTTCAGGCCACAATTCATGGAAATTGTTTGCAGAACTTTATTTTAGGACTTGGAATAGTCGACAGTATTGCCAAGCCACTGAAAATTTACTGTGATAATTATGCTGCCATATTCTTTTGTAAAAATAACAAGTATTCCAAAGGTGTTAAACATATGGAATTGAAGTATCTTGTCGTTAAAGAAGAAGTTCAGAAACAAAAGGTGTCAATTGAACATATTAGCACTGACCTCATGATAGCTAACCCATTAACGAAAAGATTATCTCCAAAGGCATTTATTGGACATGTCGAAAGAATGGGTATTGCTGAAAAGTTGTAATAGACTTACGATTATTTGACACTTTGAGCTCATTACATATTGTTTTTGATATTTATTGATATCTTATTTTGTTGGTATGGTATAGATAAGTTTGACATAAATTGGAGATGTTTTAGTCTTGAAATGAGACACTAATGTGCACAATTATTATCCTTTATTATGAGTCATATTAAGTAGATTACTAATATTGTAGTACATGGAAGGAACTATATCAATAGATTGGTGTAGAACCGCCATGATTCGTATTGGTATATACTTAATATTGACATAATTATTTGACCAATGAATTTATCTAATAAAGTGCACATTACAATTTTATTTAAACCATCAAGATTATTTCTGTCACTCTGGCCAAGTGGGAGAATGTAAGATTTATTAATGGTCACGTGTCATTAATAATTAAGATATTAAGATATTTATATTAATTTAAGTATCTTAATTATATGGTTTAAATAACTTGATGTTTATCTGATAAGTTGGTCATATTTATCTAAATGTGGTTTCATGATATTAATCACGTTGATAGAACGTGTGTGTGTGTGTAACTGTATCTGAAACTGGTCATCTCACCTACCGATAAAAGAATACACAAAATTATATTTTTTCTATCATCTAAAAGCGTTCCGTGCTTAAGAAAAACGGTGAAGGGAGATAAACCAATTTCTTCATCATCAAATAAGTTATGGATTTTCAAGGTTAGTACTCTGATTTATGTATTGAATGTGAAAATCATGAAGTTCTAAGATCTATACAATTTAAGTTTACACTCAATACTATCCCGGGATGAGAAATTTTCCTAATTTGTCTTATGAAAATCCCAATAATTTCCAGCAGCCTCCATCGGGTTTCTCTGTGACTAATGGAGTGGTCAATGAGTCTAAGAAACAGTCATTCTCTGCGATGGTAAATTCCTACATCATTGAATCTGATGCGATAATGGAAAAAATACAGAGCGAGATCACTGAGTTCAAATAGTCATTTGGAAGCCAGATGGATCAATTGCAAAAGACTATCGCTAATATTGGTGCTTCATTGGATATTAATTTACAATTTTCAATTACTAATTATTTGTTACGGTTGATTAATTCAAAATTAAATTTTACAACTTTTTTAATTCATTGTTTTTTTTTTATAAATGTTGACTATGATTATTTATATTAGAATTGATTTTTATTTTATAATAATTATTATTAAAATCATAAATTTTATGGTAAAACACGAAATTAAACACATAGAAGTGTAATAGGAAATTTGAACCCTATATGATATCTATAAAAGTAAATTATGTCATATTTTCCAAATAAATCTTAAAATTAGCATATAACATACTAAAATAATTAAAATTTTTAAAATTATCAAATATAGATCTGAGTTTATGTTAAGGCTTAATCAGTATTGAGAATTATTTCATAATCTTAATTGATAATCACATATAGATTTTTCAAAAAACTCAATGTATTTGAAAAGCTAAATTAATCGAAGAAGGTAACATTAGATTACTTAAGAAGAGCTGGTTAAAAAAGTAGTATATACAGGATTGTTATAAATTGGGGTCATATATTTCGATTTGA
This sequence comes from Perilla frutescens, assembly GCA_026008535.1. NCBI lineage: Eukaryota > Viridiplantae > Streptophyta > Magnoliopsida > Lamiales > Lamiaceae > Perilla > Perilla frutescens. The sequence goes on from BRKX01000003.1 coordinate 74,236,759, forward strand.
AAGGGAAATAATAATAACTAGTATTTCTCCCGTACGTTGTACGGATTTAAATCTTTATAAATTAATATTTTAAAATTTGAACATGTCCATGTTATAATTGAATGAAAAAAGTATTATGATTCTTAAATGTACTGAAAATGTTTTTATATGATTATAAATATCATAATGTTGTTTTAGAGATCTTCCGCATAGATCCTAATAATTACATTTAATATTAAAAATTATATAATTATATATGTAATTTTTTCAAATTTCACAACATCAGTTAAACTAAAAAAAATAGTAATCGTGATAATTGGTTTTATTTTATTTATTTTTTAAAGTACAAAAATAAAAATATGCTATTAATAGAAAAAAATACATAACTTGAGTTGTAAAAAATAATTAGGCTCAGTATAATTTTGTTATATTATTTTTAAATATGTGTCGTATTGTTTAACCAAACAATCATAATCAACTTTTTTAAAACATTATATAAAACTGCTATTATTGTTTTAGTGTAACAATCAATTTTTAAAAACTTTATATGATTTTTCTTTAAATTTTAACATAACAATTTATTTGTTCCATGTTCTTAGTTACTAATTCATTTAACTGTTCTTCTATAAATATAAAAATAAATCATGTAATTATCGATATTAAATATTTAACTTCATGCAATTATTTTTTCTCTTCTAATTACTACAATTATTAAAAAAAATATTGGGCTTGGCAACAAATTTCAACAATTTAATATAAAATGAAAACTCAAATTTTGAGAGAAAATGTATGAGTGTATTCACCTTTATTTCAGACGCATCATCTTTATCATTCATTCCTATTAAGGCTAGTGTGAATCATCAATTCATTCATCTCTACCTCATTAACTTGTGCACATGGAAGGGTGAGTTCTAAAACATTAAATAAAATTACCAATCATGATAAATTACTAATTTGAATAATATTTTGATGAGTAATTTGAGATATTTTCAGAAAAACTTTATTTATTAATGCAAAACAACTATTATTCGAATGATCACAACTTTCACGTGGAAGTGCGATCATTTAGAATAGATGAGTTTTGTAATATTTTAATAAAGAAGTGAGATTGTAAAAGTATAAAAATAAGTCCAAAAATAAAATCAAGTTTTTGGCCTCTCATGCAACCACTTGATCAAGATCAAATTTTATAACATTTTTCAATAAAATCATTATCTTAGCTAAATGTTTTGTCTGACTTTTTTATGAAAATTTTACCCCTACGATTTTGCTTTAATATATGTATAGATTATATAAAAAGAATATTATAAAAGTAGATAATATAGATTATGCAGTCAAACAAGAATCTTGATTGTGTGATTCATGCATTTTACAATATTATATAAATATATATTCCTATACCATCGCATATATATATATATATATATATATATATATATATAATTACACATACGTATCCACGAGAATCACGACAGTATTTCAATTATGGATCGACTAGACCGACCAATTCACCTTCACTCCCACATCAAATCATGTAGTCGGAGGTTCGCGTTCTAATTTATGTCCCAATATTAAAATTATTAATTTTTCTTCTATTTTTTTTTAAATTTAATTTCTTTTTATTTAGGTTAATTTTACATTATAATTTGGGATCTATAACTATTTTTTATTATTTAATTTTCATTTTTAGTAAATATAATTGATTATTTTGGTTGATTATTCCAAAATTAGGTCAGTATACAGTTTTTGAAAATTTCAATTCTTATATAGCAATAAAAATTAACTATGATTTATTAATTATATTATAATTATAATCTTATTTTTATCATAAAGATTATTAAAACTTCTACAATTGAGACTATAGGATCTCACACTTCACTCCTATCATGGATTGTTTATCCCAACAAATGATATCTTTATAATCAAATTGAACCGATAAAATGGAATCTCATATATAGTGATGGAATTAGAATTTAATTAAAAAAAATCCAAGTATCAACTCATGAGGATGAAATTACGATACTACCCCTGTAAGCATGCACGGAGAATTAAACCCTATATATAACGGTACTGAATTATAAGTCATGCAGAGATCCACCCACAAATCACAACCAATCAACAAATACTCCGATCGATCGAGATTCACACATGGCCGCCGCCGGTAGCCGGAGATTCGAAATAACGATCGTCTCAGCGAAGAATCTTCCCGATATCCGGCGTTTGGGGAGGATTAAAGCGTACGCGCAGGTTTCCCTCAACGGGGAGTACGGAACCATGCATGAGACCTCCACTGATAGGGAAGGAAACACCAACCCCACTTGGAATTTCCATTTCGTCTACAACATCGACGAGTCGTATCTCCGGCGATCGGGGAAGGACGTCGTCGTCAAGCTCTTCTGCGAGAGGACTCTGGGCGACAAGCTTCTAGGTCAGGTGATCATACCCATCGAGAGTCTTTTCGATAAGGGGCTCAAGTCTCACAACGCTCTCAGCTATCCCGTCGACAGCACGGCTTATGGCAGGCTCTATATCCGGTACTGTTTCGAGGAGAAGGAGGCTTTGGCCCCGCCGCCACCAAAGCCCGAGCCTTCGAGGAGATCAGAGGAAATGGGCGGCGCCGCCATGTTTTTCTTTGGAGGAGTCGTCTCAACTTGACATTTCATGATTTCCTCCGACCATTAATCATCAGCTATCATCATCATCATTATCATCATCATCATATATATATTTATATATATATATATATATGCTTGTGTGAGTGTGTGAGTGTAAGTTTGTGTAAATTATGATTAGGAATTTAGGATTATTGTAGCTTGCATGCATGCATGGTTGTACTTTTGTTTATGTGGTTTGCAGTCTTCAAGAAGAAGAAGAAGAAGAAGCGAGCAACTTTTCGTTTTTGACTTTGTCTTTAATTTCTACATTATAAATTTCAGTTCATTACTTTAAATTAATTATTTGATAACGGGATACCAAAGTGGAATAGAAAAATTTGATTAGATGTTCTCATCTCGCATAAACTAAGCCCATTGAGCTGGGATGAAATTTCCGGTTATACTTTCTTGTGTTTTACTCCATGTTTCAATATTAAATTTATGGTTTTGACAATATTTATTATAAAAAAAATTATTACAACATAAATAATCGTAGTCAACATTTATAAACAAAAAAAAAAAATGAATTAAAAAATTATAAAACATAATTTTTAAAAAATAAACCATGATAATGAATTATTAATTAGGAATTAAAAATTAAATAATAAATAATAATTATAGACTCTAATTGGGTGCGGTGAACCTTAAAAACAATCATAAAATTAAACTAAATTACAAAAAAAAAATTGAAAAAAAAATACAAGAAAAACTCGTAATTTAAAAGTGTAACACAGAAAGTGTAACAGGACATTCCAATTCCATTAAGCTTCATGTGTTCCATGCAATAAGGGCATCTTCGTTCACCTCATATCCTTAATTAGGATTCAGTTTAAATTAAATTTTTTATTTAGGATTTATCATTCTTTAATTAGGGTATATTTAAAAATTTTAAAAAAACAGTGATGACACAAGAGATCTGTCCGATCTTCGATCCAACAACAAAGACAAAAAAAAATGTGTTAATTTTTTTTATTTTTTTTAGTTAGGAAAAGGGAGTGTGGTGGGTCTCAAATCCAAGACATCATCTCTTTAATTTTATGTATAGGGTTTGTCTCCTCTCCCCAAATTAAAAAAAAATTACACAACTTATCTTTTAAAAATAAATGGGTTAATTGCAATAAAATTCACCACCTTTGAACGAATTTCCAATTTAAACATGATTTTTATTACGTTGCAGCAATAGCCCAACATTTTGATTTGTACAAAATAGACACTTTTATAAAATTTTGATGATTGAAAAACTAGCATTGCACAATAATATTCATCAATTTCAGTACCCCTAAACCAAATTAATCTGTTCACATGGAAAAAATATTCACACCTTGTAATTTAGATCGTCAGAAAAAAGTTGAAAGTGTCGAATTTATTATAAATCAAAAGATTGAGTTATTATTGAAACATTTTAAAAGTCATGTCTAAATTGCAAAATCGGTCAAAAATGATGAATTTGTTTGGTAATTAACCCAAAATAAATTACACAATTCACCCATTGGGATGGCCAACGAGTGGAGTGGAGGAAGTGGAGGCGTTTTTGGTCAACCTGCCTATGTCTGATTCATGCTTCACGTCTTATACACGGGTTGAGTGCATGTCTTATATGGGAAATTCTATGACACACATACATAGTGAGTCATCTGCCGCATAAATTTAATGTGACACTCCCATTTGCAATAATAGATCTTTTATTGCACATGAAAATATCACATTAATGACACTATATACAACAGTGGTATAGAATTTCTCATCTTATATATAAGTCGAGTCTTGTCACATATAGTTTATTAATTAAGTGCGCTGCACACCTTCGATTCAAGTACTAGGTACTCTTAATTTTTCCAAGTCATCAAAAAAAAAAAAATTGAATGTAAAATTATTGTGCCAAAACGATACCAAAATTGTGTCACTCTGCTTGGCGCTCAATTGTATATAATTTTGTACATATAGAATTGGAAGATACACAAAAGGTACCCATGCATTCTAAAATTCTAATAGTTTGTAAAAGATGATACATTCTAAAATTTCAATTTTTTGATATTTTTATGACAACTCCTATTAAATTATTCATTTTTACTCAGACTTAAGCATGTATGTATATATATATATATATTTATATATGCAGTATTATTTATTAGATGTGATTTTCAACTGCTATTTCATTATTTCAACATATGGTCAGATCCGGCCATTTTTAATTTTCTCTTCAATCATCAACAAATGATTAGTTAGCTTACCACTTGATAGTTTCTTTAATTAGATACTTGGCTTTTTAATTTGAAACAAATATACTTTCCTTGTCACACCTAAAGATCTCTTTACTATATCAACTCTGGATATTAATTAAACAGTTAATAAATTAGGTTTATATTCGATTACAGGCAGAAAAGTGTGGAAAAAATCTCACCGGAATATATTTATTTAAATTATTGCTCTCTCTCTCTCTCTCTCTCTCTCTCTCTCTCTCTCTCTCTCTCTCTCTCTCTCTCTCTCTTAAACTATGGAATTGAACTACAAAACCCAATCCAAAATATTAAGGGGTTCCCACATAGATGTTTTTCTACTGGAATTTTCATAAAAAGCAGTCACCGCCGAATAAATACGCAAGAAAGTGCTGTGGAAGATTTGCTAGGATAATAATAACCATACAATATTATTTGAGCTTATACCCCCCAAAAAGTTAAAAAAAAAAATGAAAAAAACAAGAAGAAGTTAAAGACGTTATTAGGATAATATAAAATATTTAAATGATTTTTTATTACATTAGTTAGTGCTTAAGATCGATTATTGTAACAAAAAAATGGATACGATTAAAATTTCCCATATACTAATATTAATTAAGAATAGGCCCTAAGACATGATTGTGCAAGATTCGTTAAGACAGGTATGTTTGTGTGCATATATTAATTAAAGTATGTTTGTAACGCGAAATAATTAAGAATTGAAATCTCTCTTGTTAGGTGTGACATAACTTATACTCAACTTAGAAGACGATAGGAATCGAGCTCGATCGTGATTTTCAGCCACAAAATCATGCACTCCAACATTAAAGGAGCGAAAATATAATGATCAATTTTCATTTGAAATATTTAAATTAGTACTAAATATTATGGTACAAAATTGAATAAAATGCAATCCAATTTAAGAGTTTTATCGATTCAGGACCTATTGTGAAAGCTATGTGGTTAATCTTCTTATTTCACGTTCTTTGCAGGTCCCTTGGATTTTGAAAGCTCGTTGGTGCCGGGTGCTAGATTTTATTGGTTCTATACATTTTTGTGCTTCTCATATTTAGAGAGGGTAATAGAATTGCTAACTTGTTAGTGGCGCCTACTATACTCCTTCTGGCTTTTGGTTTACTTCGATTTCTTGTATTCCAGATGTTGTAACTCAAGATAATTGTGGCACGGGTTTTTTCTGTTTTGTTTAGAGGGGTACTCTTTTTTCCACATGGTTTTTTCTACACTGAGTTTTCCATGTGGATTTTGATGAGGTTTCGGTCCTTTAAGTTATCAGCTTGTATAACTGGAATTTCTAGGTTCTTTTGGGTTACTTTTTTTCTTTTTTATTAATAAAATTTTATTTCGGACATGTTGTGAAAACTATCAATTTAGCAAAAATCATGGTTTTCAATTCTTTGTAAGTTTTTAATTTTTTTGTTGAAAATTAATAAAAAAATAATTAAAAAAGATAAAATACATTTTTTTAAGATTGGTGGGAAATTTGTTTTGATTAGATGTTCTTATCTCGCATAAACTAAGCCCACTAATTAAGCTTCATGTGTTTCATACAATAAGGGCATCTTCAATCCAACACCAAAGAAAGAAAAAAAAATGTTACTTTTTATTTTATTTTTTTGAGTTAGGGAAAAGAAGGAGCAATGAGTTTCAAATCCGAGACATCATCTCCTTAATTTTATGTCTCGGATTTGTCTCACCTTCCTCCAATTCGATAAATTTAAAAAAGAAAAAAAACACAACCTTTTACCTTTAATTCAAAAACAAATTACGCAATTTACCCATTGGGTTGGCCAAACACTGAAGGGGAGAATGATCAATTTTCATTTGAAATATTTAAAAAGAGTACTAAATATTATGGTACAAATATTGAAATAAAACGCAATCCAATTCAAAAATTTTATTAATTTAAAACTCTGAAAGATTAAAACTATCAATTTAGAATCTCAAAAATAATGGTTTTCAATTCCTAGCTTGTAAGTTATTAATTATTTTTAATAAATTCTTTATTCAATTTAATAGATTATTAATAAATGATTTTTTTATATTAATATAAAAATAATTAAAAAAATGAAATACATTATTTTTTAAGTCTTATATCCATATTTTAAATTTTTAATTTTTAAGTTATTAATTAATAAATAAATATTTAACCTATCTTTCGAATTCTTAGTCGATAAAATGAGAGGTCGAATTATAAGTCAACTCTGAAAACCTAAAACTAAATTAGTATAATCAACTTGCTGCAGCATGAACTTAGTAGTGAAATTACTAGACTACCCTTGGGAAGGTTATAAAATATGGGGTCAATGCTCCCTCTATATAATCATGCACACATGAGATCCTCTAATCCAAACTTTTATATATCAACCGTCTATCAACTGTCAAAATTATAAATTTTTCTTCCATTTTTCTTCAATTTTGATTTCTTTTGGTTTATTATAATTTTACATTATTATTTAGGGTTTATAATTATATATTTTTTAGTATTTAATTTTTTTTAGTTAATATAATTGATTTTTAGGGTTGATTATTCCAAGCTTGGGGTATATAATTCTTTAAAATTTCATTTTTTTACAATATAAATATTAATTGAGATTAATTATAATATAATAAATTTTATTTTTATGAAAAATATTATTAAAATTAAATAATTTTAATGTTGGTACATGGTTAACACATAAATCGTTGAACTAGAGTATTCCATCCGCTATATAATGGCAGTGAATAATAACAATCGATCAACAATTGAACATATCATCAAACTTCTGCTCAAAAAAAAAAAAAAGCAACATATGATCAAACTACGCTATAAAAAGCTAGAGAGAGAATGATGGGGAGCAGGAGAATGGAAATAACGATAGTTTCAGCGGAGGATACTCCAGATATCCGGCTTCTGGGGCGGATGAAGGTGTACGCGGTGGTTTCTGTCAACGGGAGATTTCTCGTCTCTCATCACCTAATCACATGGTTGCAGAACTCGCCAAGCACTAGTCGGGCGGTCAGGCTAATCATCGCTTAGCTAGCTCGATCACCACACACACACACACACACATATATATATAAAAGTTGTGTATGTTAGCATTAATCTTGAATGTTTTCTTATTTGTTTGTGGTCTGATTTTGTATATATGTAGCCTTGAAGAAGAAAGGAGCAAGCTTTATTTTTCACCTCGTCTCCATTTTTATTTATTTTGTGTCTTTCTGCATATATTTCCACCACCTAGCCCTATAAGGTTCAATATAATTTGAATAAATCAACCATGATAATGAATCATTAATTAAAAATTGTAAATTAAATACTAAAAAATAATTATAAATTATAATTGGATGGGATGAACCCTAAAAAACAATTTTAAAATTAAACTAAATCACAAAAAAAATAAAATTGACAGAAAAAAATTATAAAAAATTAATAATTTGAAAAAGTAACACGGAGTGTAAGATAATTAGTGTAATAGGAAATCTCAAGTGGCCCTATAGTTGTATATATTTAATTAGGACTTGAATAATTAAAACTATATATATATATATATATATATATATCAATGCAAAAGCCTCCAAAAATCATGCATTTTCAATTTCTTTTATGGTAGTTCAATCATTCAATTAAATGAAGAGTTGTCATCCCTAAATTAAGAGTTTTCATTTGTCAGTTCCTAAGGGTGTTTACTTTAAGGTATTGATTATACACATGATTGACTATTTATAGATTATGTGAGGGATATGATTAAAACAATCTATCAATCCACTGTTTACTATAAAATAGTATTCTTGTTATTAAAATAGTGATAAAATAATCTACCATTTACTATGGTGGATTATATAGGGATAAAGTCATCTTTACTAAATTACCCTTTTATTGTCAAAACTTGGAACTTGTGTGCAAACAAATTATAAAAATTCTGAAATGTACAACTTATATTTTTTGATTTCTTAGGCTGAGCTTAGATTTTTTTTTTTTTAATTCCTTACAAATTTAATTACGTAATTATGTTAGCTCAAAATATTTTTATAAAGTTATCGTACTTCACACATTGTTGCTTAAACACAATATAAATATAGATATAATTCATGAATAGCTGAAAATAGCATGCAAACCTATTTTTAAAATTATATCATTCACAATATATATATATATACACACACACTTCAAAACTCAATCCAACATCGAATAAACAAGTTCGAATCCAATCAAATCAAATAAAGAAATGATCAAACACATCTAAACAAAAAATTAAGCACAAAAAAAAATCAAATTATAAACCTGGCAAAGGCTTAAGAGCAGCTGAAAAACAACTGATCTGATTTAAATTTCAGCTGCATTTAGTAGATTGCTTCTGCAAAGAAATGTTTACCACGAACCTTTACAACGGAGAGAATGAAAGTCTATTACATGACAATGTAATAAAGAAAAACACCCCCATCAAAATATAATATATCATGATCCATCAATACCATCATATTGTAAAAGGTAAAGAAACTTCATAAAATTGAACTAAAACAAGTCATCAATCTCTACCAATTGACGGACCATTTATCATCACTCAACAATTGAAGTTGTCAAGCCATTTTGCTCATATATCATCACTCAACAATTGACAGACCATCTCTACCTTAGCTTCGTCTGGGAAACTAAAGAACAAGTCAAGTTCCTTGTTGTTATTAACCAACATCTTTGCAACATGCACTTTTTCAGCCACAGACAAATGTCCAACGCTCCCAAGTGCATCATAAACACTTTTCCTTTGAGTCTGCAAATCGTAGTCAACACCCATTTTCTTCGTTAGATCACTCAAGCCAGATTTTGTTTCTTCACAAAAGGCTCCCATCAACTCCACAAGTTTTTCACCGGCTGAATCAATTGGCCTCTTTCTCTTGGTTTTTGTTTTCTTCCCAGTGGAACTACTCGCTGGTTGGCAAACTGATATGCCATCATTTTCTTCATCAGGGACATTGTTCATAATTCTCTCAAATTCAACATCAGTCGCATTCAATTGATCTTTGTCAGCAGCACTAAAATCTTCAGCATTCTCACCAGTTGCTCTATCTTTACCAAAAATTTCACACCAATGATGATAGTGTGGCCACGTTTTGTATCTCATAGTTCGTGCAAGAAGATCAACCTGTATTTCCATAAAGTGAAAAATAAAAAAAATGAAACAGTAAAGGAAAACAATATTAGGCTATCCACATCAGTGACACTCATCCAACCTGATACTCAAATAAAATATTAATTTCTCTCTCCTCCACATCTACAACCCCCAACATTTTTTAATTTGCACTCCATCAGTGACACTCATCCAACCTGACACTCAAATAAAATATTAATTTCTCTTTCTTCCAATCTATATAAAATATTTATAATTTTATTTTTTAAATAAAATATTATTAATAATAATTTTTTATTTATTTAAAAAATCAAAATTAATTTATTAGATATATTTTTAAAATTCATAATTAAAAAAAAAAACTCATACAATTATAAATTCATAATTTATTTGACAACAAAATGAAAATTACAAGAGTTAAAACAACAAAAAACATAATTAATTAAACTGCAATTAGAAAACTAGAAATTCTAAATTACGAGTACTAAAGATGTAAATAACATATTCAACTAGTGCCAAATTTTTGCCAAATGTGCTCGATCAAGTCCTTTTTAAGAGCACTTTGAGCCTCTCTGTTGCGAAGTCGATCCCTATTAATCATATAATCCGACAAACTTGTGATGCGTTCAGTAGAGTAGTGAAAAGGTTCGGCATTTGAATTCGAAGATGCATCTGTCAAAAAATCGGTGGGATCATAATAGTTTTGGTATGTGTCTCGTTCATCCTCTACAATCATATTGTGTAAGATGATACAAGCCATCATAATTTTTCCCATCAAAACCTTATCCCAAATAAGACATGGGCGTCGAATAAATGCAAAACGAGCTTGTAGAACTCCAAAGGCCCGCTCTACATCTTTTCTCACAGCCTCCTGGTGTTGAGCGAATAAATTATGCTTTCGAGTTACAGGAGATGTAATAGACTTCACAAATGCAGCCCACGAAGGATATATGCCATCGGTAAGATAATATGCCTTATCATTTTGACGACCATTGACGATATAACTAACCTGTGTTGACCGGCCTTCTAAAACATCACTAAAGACTGGTGATCGATGAAGAACATTAATATCATTACACGCACCTGGTGTTCCAAAGAATGCATGCCATATCCATAAATCATATGATGCAACGGCTTCCAAAATGATTGTTGGCTTTCCACTTCTCCCTGTAAATTGCCCAGCCCAGGCAGTCGGATAATTTTTCCATTCCCAGTGCATGCAATCAATACTACCAATCATGCCAGGGAAACCACGTTGTTCCCCAACATAGAGTAATCTTGCCAAATCTTCTTGATTAGGCCTTCTAAGGTATGTATCACCGAAGCAGGAAATGACACCGTCTACGAAATGGATGACAGCATCTCTTGTAACTGTTGCACTCATTCGTAAGTATTCATCAACAACATCAGGTGATGTCCCATAAGCCAACACCCTCATGGATCCGGTACATTTTTGCAATGATGAAAGACTTTTTCTACCTGTGCAATCAGGCCTTTGTTGAAAATATTCATCATTGGTAGTAACCGCATCCACTATACGAAAAAAAAAAAGTGATTTCTGCATGCGAAATCGACGCCGAAAGAGCACCGAAGAATACGTCGGATTAGAGATAAAATATTCCTTCATCAAACGCTTTTCACCAATCTCACGTTCCCTATCACAATACCTTCTTCTAATTGTAGAAGTTTGAGCTCCTACAATCAGATGAGGATTGGTTATAAGCATATTCTCTATGATGTTATCCTCTTCACGACGTTGTTAATGAACTAGGTCTACCCATTCATCAAGTTTGTTGGGATTCGAATCATCAGAACTTGAGTTTGATTCGATTGAAGAATCATCATTAGCCTGCATATTTCTGAAGAGAAATGTAAATTGAAGAGAAGGTATGTAATATAGAGGATTTTTGTGTGAGTTTAATTTTGATATGTATTTCATGATATATTTATAAACAATACTAAATAATTTAAAATTATGTTGAGTCAGAATCCAATGTTCATAATGTCACACCCGCATGTGATTATTTGCAGATAAATTGACAACACATGCATGTGATTTCAATATGTTGATAAACAGGTGCATGTGATTTTTGCAGATAAATTGAGAATCCAATGTATATTTTCAATTCATGAGAATCCAATGCAAATAATTTATTTCCTGCATGTGATTTTTTACAGGTAAATTGACAAGACATAGGAATCATTATTATTTACCAACTTGCCTGCACTATGTGGCAAGTGCATGTTATTCCAATTTTTTGCAGGAGATTGTTTGCAGATAAATTGACAACACCTGCATGTGATTTCAAATTGTTCAAGGACAGGTGCATGCATGTGATTATTGCAGGTGATTGAGACATATGCATTTGTATTTGTAGAAAAATAAATAAGAGTACTAGAGAAATATAAAATACATTAATTAGATGTGAGGAAAAAGACGACTCACAATTACAACATACATTAATTAAATGTGGGTAAGATGAACCCCACAATTACAACACACATTAATGTAATGTGAGGAAAGGACATCTCACAATTACAATTACATTAATCTAATTTTGCCCAAATAAACGAGAAATTAGTTGACGTTTCAAAACTTCTTCTTCTGGAGTTAAGTTATCTCTCCCTAGTAATGTGTTCAACAATTTTTTATCCATCTTCAAGGACATCATTTGTAGCTTTTGGCTCTCGAATTCGAGTTTCTTAGCAATTAACTCATTTTCTTCGGCTCTGCTGAGCCTCAATGCATGAAGTTCTGCAGCAACTTCACATTCAGATTCTTTTGCCTTACATTTTCCTTTCTTTTTCGACTTATCTCGACCCGTTGGACGAGAAACAGTCGAACCTCCAGTAGTTGGAGTTTCTGGATTTGAAGGAATTTCATACTCCTCATCTACAGAAGTCCTCGATCTTTTGTTGCTACCACCACTTTCTTCATAGTCATCTTCAGAACGAAGTCGTGTTGCATCGTGAACCGATGCAGCCCACCTTGGATGTTTACTCATAACATCATTATAAACAACCAAGTCTTGAAACTTGTTGCCACTTGTTTCATAAATTGCATGAGCTTCCATCTCAATATCCTTCTGGCTCATTCCACTTTTTTTTCTCCGATATGATTCTTCCAAAGCAGCAACCCACTTGCCATCATTTTCACTAAGTCGTTTCCAACGACCTTTCATTGATTCGATATTTCTTGGGTTGAGCTCGTTGGGATTTTCAGCTTGACTTTCATGATACAATTTATGCACACGTGACCACAAAGAGGGCTTCTTTTAATTATTTCTGCGCACGCCATCTGTGCTAACGTTGATGTAAGATGACATAAGGGTTACATCTTCTTTCACAGACCAACTTACATTTTTTGCTCCTTTCTGATTTTGGTTTGAGGGTTGAACATTCCCAAAGAAATTGCGTGCGAGAGATATTTTGTGTGGTGGGAAGTTCTTCAGAGGATGGAATTTGAGTGAGGTTTGGTGGAAATTGAGAATTTTGATAATACTGAGAACTTTGTTGATCTACCGAATTTGGAAATTTTTTTGGAGGAAAGTAAGTTCCAAAATTTGAAAAACTTTGGGAATCATGATAATAATTTGGGTGATTTGGATCCATAATTTAAGATGAAGAAGAAATGTGAGATTGAGAATTTTCCAAATCAAATAAGCTATGTGAAAAAAAAAAAAAAAAAGGATAGTTGTTTGTAAAAAGAGAAAAAAATTGGCTCCATTTTATAGAGAAAAAAACCATCAATATTGTTTTTTTTTAATTTTATAAATTATTAAAATTTTAAATTATTAATATATATATATATATATATATAAATAAAGTGGCACCTAATCAGAGGGTGCCACGTGTACAGTGTCATGACACTGCCATTGAAGTCGGCCAGCCAACCCAACACCCAAATTGATGACATTTTGGTATTTTTTTTTTAATAAATGACTTTGTCCTATATGGTGACACCCAGTCGGGTGTCACCGATGGTGGTAGTCTTAAGAATGATTTCAATCAAAATACCTTAATGTGCTCTTTCCGATTCAACAGTAAACATTTTAGTTTCATCATTCCAACCAAAGCCACTCCGTCCAAGCATGGAATACAAACTACTATAACACTTTTTCCAAACATGTATTTTAGAGTTCACGTGAGGTTCTGCACGAAGATCAGTACCAGGAAATGCTTTCGCAAGTTCTTTCTCAAGACAAAGTAAGTAACCAGTTCTAAAACCATTTTCACATTTCCATCCAGAAACAATTAAATCTTTCAGAGCATTGATTAGTGCCTCTTCCTCTTGAAAGGTCCATATATGACGCCTATTATCAGTCTTTAAATTTTTTGTGGAAACCTTACTAGAGTTTGCACCCTCCATTTCTCCCTACAAAATAATAGTTAGTATGCACATTTAATTCACTAATACATACCACAATTTCTGGAATAAAAAATTACTTCATAATAAATGACAACCATTAAAGTATATTTCCTAACATTGATAATATATGGAGAAAAACTAGCTAGCTACATCACATAAATCCTCTCCATTCATCATACATAGATGTTGCTAAGTTATCTCTCCAAGAAGTCCATTGTTGACTACTCTCTACAACATCAACATAGTCTTCTTGATGAGAATCACTAAAAATAGGAACTTCATTTTCAATCGGGTCTATTTCCATGACATTCCTAATAAAGTTATGAACTAGACAACAAGCTAATATATTACGATTGTGGACTTTGATGGGGTAGAATGAAGCACTTCTAAGGATACCCCATCGGCCTTTTAACAATCCAAATGATCTTTCAATCACATTGCGAGCTCGAGAATGCTTCATATTGAACAATTCTTCTTTATTTCGAGGGTTAGATGTCTCTTCACCCCAATCATTCAAGTGATATCTCACCCCTCTGTGCGGAGTCAAAAAGCCTTCGCCATTTGTGTAGCCATTATCACACAAATAATAATTCTCTGCAACACTCTCAGATGTTAACAATATTTAATAGAATAATATTTAATAATATGGTTAACATGAATAAAATTATATATTATTACCCCTTGGGACTCGCAAACCATTTTCATGTATAATAGCATCTCGTAAAACTCTTGAATCTGCAGCACTTCCTTCCCAACCACTCAACACATAGATAAATTTCATGTCTTGATTGCATACTGCTAGCACATTAATAGTGGTTTGACCTTTTCTATTACGATAGCGAGCCCTATTCTCTTTACGGGGAGTGACCTGAATATATGTTCCATCTAAAGCCCCCAAACATCCCTATAAATGATTTGAGAATGGAAATATAAATAAATGATACATATGAAAAAATATCTAACAATATCATAATGACACAAACATAACATACCTTAAACCATTTCCACCTATCATTTGAGCAATCTTCACTTACTGGATCAGGTTGTGCAAGTAGCACCGGGTGAAGTTTTATTACAATATTTAACACCGCATGAAAATTCTTGCTAACTTTTCGTCCAGATCTTTTGTAGTTATGTTTTACTATACGATTTTTTGTATGGTGCCCAAGTATTGCTAGAAACATCGCTACTTGTTCATGTATACTAACATTTCGATTAGCCACTAGGCCACCTGAATGTTGAAGAAGATAACATCATCCGCATCAATAATTTTTTTAAATGCTCTACTTGTTTTGGTATTTTACATTTGAGACTATAATGCTCACGAGTCGATTGATAAAACTGATTGGAAGTTAGACGTCTACAATTGACAAAATATTGTAACACTATAGCAAACAATGTTGTAGAGTCATTCATCATCTTTCGCACCATCACAAGTATATCACGTTTTCTCAATTCAACATCCATCCTATGGAAATTTGATTTTGTTAGAACTTGAACCAATGAAACAAGAAAAATATTAACTTTCTCAACAAAATTAACTTTTCAATAATTTTTTTCCAAAAGCTAGCAAAAGAAGCAGTCAGACACACGAGAGAGAGTGAATAATATCTCATTGGGAACTACTTAAGATTAACAAACACAATATATATTAAACTCCTTTTACAGCAAAAATAACAAACACAATAATCTATTGTTCATCTTCTAAACGATGCTTCGTTTGGTACAAACTAACATAGAGGTGAAAGAAAGTGAATGAAACAACCATCAACCCCAAAAGTAGTCAAAAGATTATGCATATATTCAACCTCATCCACATTAACTAGCAAAAGAAACCAAATCTAACTATTAACAAAAAAATTGCAACCAAGATAAGAACATCATAATAGAAGCACAGAGACGTGAATATCAGCTTAAATCATAAACTGAGATAAAAAAAATGGGCGTGAATAAACTAAGCTCAAAATCATAGAATTGAGATAAAATCAATGAATAATTTGGAATTAGAGAAGAACAACTGAGGTACAAATAAAATCATCATCGTAGATAAAAAAAATTGCAACCAAGATAAAAACATCATCGTAGAAGCATAGGGGCGTGAATAACATCTCAAAATCATAAATTGAGATAAAAAAACGAGCGTGAATAAACTAAGCTCAAAATCACAGAATTGAGATAAAATCAAGAAATAATTTGGAATTAAAGAAGAACAACTGAGGTACAAATAAAATCACCATGATAATGGGGAGGGCGAAGAAAGACAAATTTATCAATTGAAATTGCATAAAATCGAAATATACCTTCCAAAAACACGAGATCTGTAGTAAGAATGAGAGCCCACTGTCGATTGATGATAAATTTCAAGTATGCATCGTTCTACTTCACAAAAGCCGTCTGCAACTTTGGGTAAGGGTTTTCTCTTTCATCAATTGTTATTTTCTCTTTCATCAACTGCGTTTCTCGATTAGGAGTAGGGGAGGGCAAATTTTGAATTTTTTTCATGAAAGATAGGGATAGATTGGTGTTTTCAGCACTAATTATTAATACTCAGTTGGAGGATTTCTCCAATGAGCTTTTGACCGGATATATATCATTTAAATAATCCCAAAATTTCAATATAATCCCGGGCTCCAGGATATGTGATATTTTTCATCATTCAAAGTAAATGGTAGATTACCCTGTACTATTTTTATCTATCCAGACTAATCAATCAAAGTAAACACCTCCTAAATCTATAAAACTCCTAATTTTATTTTGGGTGCTAATTAGCTTATATATATTCACATTGAAATTAAACTAGCTAGTGTTAAATGTTGGGTTTTTTTTCTGATTAATTACATGCATGGACTTAATTCTTACAAGTGAAAGTTAAAAGACTAAATTGATTAAATTTATTATTTTTTTTAGTAAGACTATATATTTTTAAATAAAAGTATATGGGCTGATCAATTCATTAAAATTGAAATTTTTAAAACCTAAATATACTTTATTTGATTCATAAAAATAAGTTCGGTATTAATTCGATAGTAAAATATGAGTTCAATACTAATTCTTATACAAATCAATATTTACTAATTTTCATGTAATTAGTGGGGTAACTACTAATTATACAGTTATCTCCAAAATTAGGTCAAAATTTTATGTTGCTGTTGGTGTGTTTTTGTTCCATCATTTCTAAGAGAATAGTGTTCCTTGTTTTTAATCACGATAAGGCACTTTTTTTCATTTTTTTTTATTGATTATCTTTTAAAGTTAAGAGAATAATTTAACTACTCGTGAATTTGGTTGACTAGTTTTCATATAATTCATCAATAAAGCATCAACAGTAATTTGATTCCTGTTTTTCAAATATGAACAAAATGGAAACGGTTCTTCCACTTTTTATTAGGAAAACTGACTTTAAAAAAAATGACAAATTAATATCGTCTGCAGTGTGAATCTAGCAGGCCCATTTATATATAAATCATGGGCCTAAAACACTCCTACAACAACAAATTCACTAAATTGATGGATACCGAAGATTCGATGCAGTACTTAAAGCACTTCTCGGGAATATATACTCCCTCCGTCCCCATTATAGTCCCTTTTATTATTTTGAGGTGTCTCAATTATATAGTCTCATTACTATAAGTATTATTAATTTTCATAGTTATGTATAAATAAACCCTTGTTGAATCTTGAAAATTAAAAAAATAACAACTTAAAAGTTGAAAGTCATAAATATTCAATGAGGGGGTTATTGGAAGTTTAACTTTAATATCTTGTTTTCATAAATATTTTTAATCTACGTGCGAGGAGAAATTGGACTATATAATTGGAACGGAGGAAGTATTTATGTAATAATATTTTCTTTAAATATTTCATGTCCAATCCCCATAGCTATATTTAAGTGGGAATAATTATGTTTATTGTGATGTTATTTTTGTCAATTTTTTTTTTTTTTGAGAAGATATTTTTATCAATGTTGTTAACATACCGGTAGATAAAAAAAAACAATAAAAAAAAACACGAGGCACTCACAATTAATCTCTCCTTCACATGTCAATAGGATTGCACATAAAATATCACCGAAAAATATTGCGTAAATGTGTATTTTAGCTATTTTTTAATCTAAATAAATGAAGGAGAATTATCACTTCAGGAACTGAAAGTTCGGTAATCTATTAATTCACGATTTGAAAAATGAAAACTCTCAATTAAAGATCTGAAAGATGAAAATTCTCAATCGAGGACCTCAAAGATCATGAATTTTGTTTTTTTTTAATTAATTTTAACAATTTCATTATTAGATTTAATAGATAATTGATGAAGAAATTTTCATTGAAAATTAATATAAAATTAATTAAAAATAAAAAAGAAAACGAAATTCATGATTATTGAGGTCCTGGATTGAAAACTTTCATCTTTTGGATTTTTTTCATCTTTCAGGTCCTAAATTAATAGATTACCTATCTTTCAGGTCTTGAATCCATCGACAATTTTCCATAAATGGAATTAATTAACAAGATAAGCATGAGAGTTCAAGATCTTGTATTGAAAATAAAGAAGAATTTCGACGAATGCTCATCTAAGTTGGTGCTTGTCTAGCAATTTGGCATTTTATTTTATCGTTTGGCAAGTTGGCATTTAATACTTAATTACTTCTTTCATATTTGGTGAATTAAAATTAAATATTGATTGGTCAACATATCAGGGAAGAATGACTAGTCAACAATAATCATAAAGAAGGTACGGTTTAAAAAACAAAGAAAAACAAAAAACAAGTGCAACCGATTATTTTAGGGTTAATTACAGATTTGCACACATTTTGACACGATTTGAAATTTAGACATAAATTTTAAAAGATTTCAACTACAACACAAATTTGTATTTTTTAAGACTTTACAATTTTGTAATTAATTACACACTCAACACTGACTCTTGACAATTCTAATACCACATACTCAACATTTAAATCTAACGAAAATATTTTTTAAATTTAATTAATCACCATTTAAAGGAATCAATGAATATTATTTCTTTGAAAATGGTATAATAATTATGCAATATAAATGTCAAATCCATACAAATGTAATTAAAAGAATTTTTTCGAGAAAATTTGAAATGAAATTTCATTTCTCTTTTGATTTAATTTAAATTTCTCACTTTTATGATTTTATCTTTAGGATTTCTAATTAATTTAGGCAAACTAGTTACTAGTATTATTGTGTGATGTATGATAGATGCATGCATGCCACGCTATATACCCATTAGAATCATATTCAAACTTAATTTCATATATCAATTTTCACATTTTTGTAGTACTCACATTAACTAGATATATATAATCCGTATAATTATTTATATGTTAAAATATATATATATAGTTTTAATCCTTAAATGCTAAAGAAATAAAAGTTAAATCGAAAACTAAACCAAATATTCTTTAGTTGTTCCAAACTAAGACTCCAATATTTATGAGATTACAAATTTTGTATCGTATTCGCTTATACCATTATTCAAAGATTGCACCATATATCTCAAATTGAAATAATTAATCTTAAAGATAAAAATTGCAATAAATTCTGTATTTTATTCGTGTGCAGTCACCAAATAAAATATTATATTAAACTAGATTAAAGAAAACGAACTCAGAAGTGTAGACTCGGCAATTTCAACTTCACAAAAATTAAGTTCCAAACATATATTAATCTAGCTTGCTTATGGCAGCCTCTAGGTTTCTATCTTCTTCTTCTTTCTTTCTCAAATTTTCACAAATTGGTGACGTCCATATATAAAATATTAAATTAATTTGAAGTCCTTCAAATTCGAGTCACACATAAACACGAAAGTTTATTAACCCAAATTAAATCCATACTCATGAAATCTCTATGTCGAAATTATCGAGACATAAAACTATAAACTGAATGCGGAAGCGTACCTGAATCATAAATATTTAGATCTTTATTGTTGAATGGCAGTTGAATTTGTTATGGATATTTCAAACGATCCGTATCACCTTTGTTTTGTTTTCTGTAGAAGGAATACAGACGGCAGAATGAAGTACCGTCGTTTGGGGACCATAACCCTAAATATATAACTGTGTATATCTGTGATTTTCAATTTGATCCCTTAACAAATTGAATATCTCCTTATGGTATCTACACATTAATTCCATGATTATCTGATACCTTTAATAATCCATAATTAAACCTTAGTAGATCACTTTAATTGGACTTACCATAAAACAGCTATACACATTTTATTTTATATATGCAAGTCCATTAAATGGAAATTTTCCAACCATCATAACTAGTTGTTTTTTTCAATTTTTTTAACATACCCTCATTGAAGAAGGATGAACTCTAAATAAAATTTTAAATTACACTAAATTATAATAACTTGAAAAAAATATATATATAGCAGTTTGGACATAAAATATTATAGAGAATGGCATAGGGGATGGGGTGGGCCATCTAGATATATATATAATTTTGCAAGTCACTAATATTTAATCCTGTTAATTAATTTATACGTCAAAGAATTGCTACTCTAATTGTAATAATTAAATATATAAACATTTTGTGAAATATATAAATATTAGCTAGCTAGGGTATCCAAGAAATGGACATATTTTTATGTACAATCTAGACGTCACATCTCTGATTTCTTTCTCTACCACACATCTTAATCGTTAGTTTAAATTCTTTGACCAATGATCGATATATACATACACGCAAATACTTTATTTTCTATGGTATTTCAATAATTTTCTATTAGTACAATAGTACGTACATCTATATATGTTATAGTATATAATATATGATTGCACTTATCGGATTTAGTTTTTAATAAGTTGCACTTATCGCCATGTTCTTAGTGAAATAAAATTAAAATATAATTATAGACGCCATCGATAAGCTGAATTGATACAAAGGCACTCTACACTACAACAAAAATAGTCTTTAGAGGTGATAAATGTCGCACTTATAATAGACTTAAATAATAACATGTTGTCTCTAATTAGCAAAGATCATCTCTAATAATATTTTTGTGACGACATTGTTGTCACTTAAAATTATATTTAATTTATTTGGGATAAACATTTAGAAACGCTCTATTTGAGCCGACATTATGAGATTAATCAATGCAAAAGAGTATTAAAATTAATATAATTGTACCATATTTAGAATTATACCTATAGGCCCAAATTAATTCACTTAATTGCCTACGTGATTAAAAATACTCACCTATGGTGCTAATAATAGTAATGCATTTTACATGATTTGAAAGTAAAACTTACAGATAAAATCATCTGCTACACTTTGTGTAACACTCGATACTACACAATTAAATTTATTAAGCTTTTTTTATTTTTTATTCAATTTCAATTTATTGTGTTTTTTCTTAATTTTACACTTATTATTTAGAGTTCATCATACCCAATTAGGGAATATAATTAATAATTTATTATTTCGTAAAAAAATAATTATATATCCTAATTGGTTAGGACGAACCCTAATTATTAAGTGTAAAATTAAACTAAAGTACAATAAATTAAAATTGAATAAAATGATTGGGAAAGACAATTAATCAAGAAAATTCATAACATGCCCCTATTTATTTCTTTGAAATTGAATTAATGTCTAATGTGAACATATTAAAGAGGGGCATATATTAGTAAATTAGCTAAATATATTTAGAAACATATCTACATATCGAGAGATAGTAAAAGAAAAATAAGCTTATCAAAATGGGACGGAGGGAATAGTAACTCAGGAGCCGGAATAATTGAGGTAATAAAATGCCAACAGCAAAAACCAAAAATTAAAATAAAAAAAAAAAATCTCATGTGACAAATGTGAACGGACGAAATTACGATCGAACTTTCAGCTGCTTACGTCACTGCTGCATGTGTCATCAATTTAATTATATGTTATATTATTATAACGTCAAACATATATACATATAGGGTTTCTTCTTCTTCACACACACACATATATATATATAAACACCAAAAATACAAGACCTCTCCTTCCCTGCTTCTTCTTAATTGAGATTTTCTAATTCTATAAAACCCTTTATTTTTCACAATAACACTACCAAAAAGAGAAAAAAAAAAATCAAAATTAATTACATAAATGGAGTGCAGAACATTTGAAATAACCCTAATATCAGCCAACAATCTGGAGCAGTTCACACGACTGTGCAGGATGAAAGTGTACGCCAAGGTTTCGATCGCCGGCAGCACGGAGGAGAAGGAGAAACGGACCCCGACGGACCGCCACGGCGCCGCCAACCCGGCGTGGAACTTCACCGTTAAGTACACCTTGAATGAGTCCATGGTGCAACACTACAGCACCATGCTCGTGGTCAGGCTCTTCAGCCACCGCCGCCTCGCCTGCGACCGCTACGTCGGCGAAGTCCACACTTCCCTGAAGGAGCTCTTCGATATGGCGGCGGCCGGCGGCGGAAGCGCCATCCTCACTTTTCCGGTGCAGAAAGGGAGCGCTAGCTCGCAGGGGGCGATCAGGTTTTCCTACAGGTTTGGAGAGAGAGTCGCCATTGATAAGATGCTGTTAGCTGAGAGCGTTGCAGGCTGGACTCAATGCTGATCTATCGATCGATTTTCTCTTTGAGTGTGTGTTTTTTTGGTGTGTTAATTTGGTATAGTAATTGACGTATATACTCTGAATTTCTCCTTTAATATTGTGAAATTTTATGTTTTTATTTCTTCTTAATTTTCTGATTACCTTGTGATGATGAGTAAATTTTGATTTTGATCTCACATGACATGCATTAGTTCACTTTTGGTCATAATACTTACTATTATTTTTGGTCCTAAATTGAGTAAATTTCGATTTTGGTCCTGCTTTTGGTCTTAATCGTGGGAGCAAATTCGAAAACCATAAATTTATGAGACTAAAATTGGATAATTTTTTTGAAAAATGACTAGATTAAAAATGATAGTATCGGGATTAAAAACTGACCAACGCATGTTATGTGAGACCAAAATTAAAATTTACTCACGTGGTGATCAATTAAATGATTTGTTCATCTCACTTTAATCTCTAACTTCATTAATCCTACTTATATATGTAGGCACGAGGTAACACATATGCTTAATGATGTTGTCCCTTGGATGCCTTGAATAACGTTGACACTAAGTTGCACGCCGTGGATCTCGTTGTATGTTTGGGCTGTGTTTTCTGTTTTGAGCTTATTTTCTAAGTCTAGTCTGGTAGCTAGGATTTATTTACTTTGTAATCTAGTTACGTTCTTATTTTGTAATATGTAATCCGAATATAATAACATATAATCTCTTTCTGACTTGTGATGTAGCTAACACGACATTAATGAACCACGTAAATTTTATGTCTTTCTCACATTATGTTTTTAACATATATAAATAAATGAGGTGAAAGACAAAAGGGCCCGTGGTGAAAAGCAGATTGACAAAATAATATATATCACAAAATAACATGCAATACGGATGGTTAAATGAGTTTGTTATCATACTCACATGACATCATCACATTATTAAAGCACTAGCTAGTGTAGTAAAATGGAGTAAAGTTCTCTCGTAAAATAATTGAATAAATTAAAAAGATCTGAAATGTGCCTGATTTCACTGGTAATTATTTGATACTAGTCATTATATATCTTGGAAGTTGGAAAGGAACTTGTTAGTATATTTTTTTTCCAATTGGGGTATTTTTTTGTTTAGGTAAAGACATCTTAACGACCAATATTTAGTTGGTGATCATATAATTTTTTTCTTCTTGTTATTATTTACAAGTTGGACTTTAAGTTAATCATGCTGTCATAACAAAACTATTACTACAGCCATCTGACTTGAATGATAGCACTATATATGGTTAGTTTATTAATGATGAAACAATATGTTAATTGGTGCTGTATTTTAGCAAGGGGGCATGTACGCATAAAGTTGAATTTTTCAAGGATATGTTAATTAATAATATTTAGTGGGAACTAATAAATTCATTAATATTTTGGGAGCTGAACAACCTCCAACATCATGTCATAGATGTAAATTAAATGAGATAGATTAATATTTTCACGGGATAACTTCACTTTTAGTTTCATTAGAATATGATTAAAATACTTTTGGTCTCATATCTTTCATTTTTGGTCTCATATTTTTCATTTTTGGTCCCGTAGTTTATTAGCTCGACACTTTTGGTCCCATGTATTTTTTTTCCGACATTTTAGTCCCAAGTGTAGTACACACACACACATACACACACACACACACACACACACATATATATATATATATATATTCAAAAGACATTTTGGCTTCATTTTTTCAGCAAATCATTAAGAAAAAAGAGAGGAAAATATCTAACAAAAAATTCAGCATAATACCCAACAAAATAATATAATAGCTCGAAAATTTTCAGCAAAATATCAAGCAAAATTCCAAACAAATATCCAATAAAAGCCTAATAAAATCATTTCAAGTTCTTGCCAATATACAGTTTTTGTTCAGTAAAATTCTTGACAAAATATACGGAAAAAAAAACGTTGAAAAAAATATAAGAAAAAATATGTTGTTAGTTTTAGGACTAAAAATGTAGGAAAAAAAATACTTGGGATCAAAAGTATCGAATTAATAAACTATGGGACCAAAAATGAAAGATATGAGACCAAAAGTGTCGAGCTAATAAACTATGGAACCAAAAACGAAAAGTATGAGACCAAAAGTATTTTGACCCTATTCTAATGGGACTAAAAGTGAAATTATCCCATATTTTCACTGATACTTGTTTCAGGAAACGCGAAAGAAGTTATTGAGTAGCTCAATAATTCTAAAATAGGGCTCTAGCTAGCCAAGATAGTGCACAGATATAATCAAGGTTATTATATACATGCATAAGTTGAAATATATTGGGTATCAATATCATGAACATCAAAATACGGATATGATCAAATATATGGTAAAATTTCTCTTTCTCCCTATATGATTCTCACTTTTTAAACAAAAAAATATATTTTAACGTTAAAAATATGACGTTGATGTAATTTGAACTCGCGTCATAAGCAGGGTTGAACCTGTATGTCTCAGGACCCTAAGCGAGGCCTTAAGAATGGGCTCTTATAGTGAAAAATTATTAAAAAAATAATATAAATCAAGAAGAAAAAAAATACAAACTAATATGTTGGCAAGATGACAATATTTTAAAAGAGACAAATGTTCTTTCATCTAAATATAACAAGTCTCACAATTTTAGATTAAAATTTTTTTTATTAAGTTGGTGTAATCTTTAGGATCAACTATTTTTTTTCTTTTAATCAATAATGTAATCAATCCAATAATGTGTGCAAGCCCATGGTACTTCAGCGCCTAATGGGTATATATTGTGTAGTAGGACTGAAGGCCCATTTCACAGAATTTCAGGCCCATTTATGAAGGGCCCATCAAAGCTCAATTTAACATTAAAGCTTATTCACAAAATCAATAAAATATCAATACGAGTGCATTAGCAATATATATCATTCTCTAGTTCTCTAATGGAAAATGCATTATGGGTCAATCAACACCATGATTTTTATAACATTAATTAGAAATATTCAAACAAGAATTCATAAGAGTTTTCGCATTTAGACTAATTAAACATACTTTTTTTTACATTAAAAAAAAACACACACACACACACACAAAGAGAGTTGGTCTCCTATACAACGTATGTACATGAAGTCTTGAATCAAACGAAAAAGAATCTCGCTTATAATACTGAGAAGTATCACTTCATATACTAAAAAGTATCATGTTTATTATTTTGCTGAAAATTGCTGTTAAAACAAAAAGGCAGTGGCATTTTTATAAATATTTGCTACAATTTGTGGAGTGAAACAAGTATAATTTCTAGCAATGAAAAGTATCATAAATTTTCATCTGACCGAAATAGTTCAGTACAACAGTTACACTCAAATGTTTGCGAGGAAACAAAACACACACACACACAAGGAGATTGCGTGCATTTTTCTCATGCAAATATTATAATACCTACGTACAATCCAACTCGCAAAAAAACGAACGCCATTCTCATTAAACTAACTTATTCTCAACTTTTATTTAGAGTTGTGAATAGTTAGGACACCAAAATCGAAAAAAAAAATCTAACATCTACCTTTAGTTCAACATTAATTAATTTGGTCGACCAACGTAACAAATTATGGATTCGAGTTATTCCTATCACACCCCAAGTTTAATCAACTAATCTTGGACAAGAGTGGTACGTAGCTAGCTACTTTTATGTTGAATAAAAAAGGAGAAAATAATTGACTTGACATAATGTATAGTATGATCATGAGAGTGATGTATCATATATCATATCGCTGAATTTGAAGGTCCCCCTCACACAACCCTTTTTGCTCTCATGCTATAACTTACTTTCTCCAAAAATCATTACATCCTTGCGACCTTATCTTGTTCATCATATATCTTAATTTGTCTCGAATAATATTTGACAAGTTTTCGACTTTCTTTAAAATTATATTTCAACTCTTTAATAAAGGGGGTCGAGGTGCCTCGTGTACATGAGTAAATTAATTTGGATTTTAATTCCACATGATGTGTTAGTCTGCTTTTAGTCTTGATACTATTATTTTTGTTCATTTTTAAGCAAATTGATCTTATTGCAGTTGTAAGAAATTTAATTTTGCTGGGATTTTATGTTCTCATATTTTGAAAGTATTTACATTGAAAAATATCATGAAGATCCCAAGTGAAAGCATATTGAAAAGGTGAACGCATCAAACAAAAGTTGGATTATTTGAAGTAACCGAATCAAATTCTATAACACACTTTGATAATTCAATCAAGGTGGTCACCACATAATCAAATCAAAAATCAAACCTTATTTTCAAGCTCATTCAATCAAGGTGGTCACCACATTCCCACTCAGAACGGTGCTGCGAAAACTAAACCTGGCAAGAAGACTCTCTAAATGGGCAGTCGAACTCGGGGAGTACGATATCCACTACGTCTCCCGAATGTCAATCAAATCCCAAGTACTTTTAGACTTCATCGCCGACTTCTCCACAGAGGAACATGTCAAACCAGAGCTCGAATTGGCAAACATTCAAAAAATCGATAATTCAAACTACTGGACCCTCCAAGTAGACGGCTCCAGTACTTCAAAAGGGAGTGGAGTAGGCCTGGTTCTAACGAGCCCAACAAGCGAAATTACTGAACGCTCAATCAAATACGGATTCAAAGCAACCAACAACGAGGTAGAGTATGAAGCTCTAATTGCAGGTTGAGTCTAGCAAACGACCTGGAAGCAAAGAAGATTCGAGTTTAGAGCGACTCTCAACTAATAATAAATTAGTTTGAAGAAGAATTCCAAGCCAAAGACTCAAGAATGGCTGCATACTTAGCCATGGCAAAAGAACTAACCGTAAGATTCGAGAAGATCGAAGTCTGCCACATCACAAGAGAAGATAATAGACACGCCGACATCCTAGTTAATCTGGGCTCGGTAATAAAAACCACCAACGCCAAAAGCTAAGGCCAAGAAGGCCTCCGTCTCTGATTCTGCTCACCGTGTGAAAAGGAGCGTGTCTGAACGTCTCCTAGGCTTTCAAGCCTCGACTTTTCATCAGCCGCTGATGAAGAATGCTAGAGCTCCGATCCCCTCTGTTGAAGAGACTGATGATATGCCAGATGATGTGTCAAATAGTGTAGACTCTGAATCGGGTCCTTCTTGGTGTCTGACTTGAGTGTGAAGTATTCTATCCTTCACAAGATTGCTATGAAGAATTGGCTTCCCAGCAAGCATAGGTCCTCCATTGGTAAGGCGTTGGGCATTTTGTTGTTTAAGGTTGGAACACGGGCAGTGTTCAACCTCGGCCAGTTGATCTTTGATCAAGTTTGTGCACATACTGAGTCTCAGAGGACCCAGCAGCCCACTAGCTACCCGGGGATGATCTTTAGCATCCTCTCTTCACAACATGATATTGTGACCTTGGAAGATGGCTATGAGCCCGAGGATCCCCGCTCGTGATCAGCCATAAGCTATTTTCTGCGCAGCATACTCGTGCTATTCCAACTGTTGATCCCGACACCAGTGCTGCTGAAGATGTGCCACCATCTGCGTCTTCCAGACCTGCGCCCAGATCCTCTGTCAATGCCGTATTCTTTGAATGAGAAGTTCAATTTCTAAAGAAGACTATCAGAACTGTCAGGACTCGCAAGCAGGAGCTTGAGTCATTGATGATGGACCTAATTAAAGGCTCGTGCCTTTAGTTTTACCTCTCCGCCGGATACATCAGGTTCTTCTGGTGCTGAATTTGATTTTGCAGGTCCAAGTGCTGCTGCTACTCATTGCTCTGCTCCTGCTGGTGCTGTGCCCCAGTTTGTTCCTGTCACTGTTGTTGATGAAGTGCCTCCTGCCTGAAGCTTTGACTTTTATGGCAGCTACTAAGGGGGAGAAGTGATGATTGCATTGTGGAGAAGATCATGAAGGAGATGATGGATGATGAGAGATGAAGCTACCGAGAGTTCACAGCTTATGAAGCTTTTTCAAACTTGTTTAAGTTTGTTTAGTTTTTAGACAATTTGTTATGGGGGAGTTATGTTTTATTACCTTATTTTTATTTGTTGGTCTATATAATTTTTTATCAACTACTTGAGCAGCCAAGTCTAGTAAAACAATGTTTGTGATGTGGTAGAGGAACTCCCGGCGCTAGTTCAGGGGGAGTTCCAGTATCTGTGCATGATAGATATTTGTATATATCATCTTTTGATATATGCGTTTGATCTACGAGTTTATTCATAAGTTGTGTAGATCGTTGACTATTGTCTATCATAAATGTCAAAGGGGGAGATTGTTAGTGCCATTGTGTAGTACTAAGTTTATTTTGATGATTTACGTTTAACGAAGTGTTCGAGGAGATGTGCTTGAAGATATGTGTTGATTCTGCTGTGCAAGTTAATGAACAGTTGGTGAATTGTTCCCTCTGATATTCCAGACACATTCCCAACAGAGATATTAATGGCAGTTTCTATGTTAATATGATCTTGTGCGGACGAGTTTGGGAAGTCAAGATTTGATCGTTTAACTATCTTTTCGGAATAGATGGTGTGCTTACTTAGACCCTCAATAACATAGAAGGAATCTACACCAACATGGAAAGAATCACAAACCCTAAATCATTTACCTTGTTGATGAAGATTGACAATCAAGTCAACAACGAAAACGTGAAGTATAAGAAAGCCGATTACTTCAACAATCGGTGGTTCATCCCGAACAATATTTGATTATCTATATTGAGTGTTTGAGAGTCGTTGGTTTGTGATTTCTTGTAATAGCTAGAAGTTGTTCCCTAAACTACTCAACGTGATAGTCTAGCATTTAGTGTTTTTGAGTGAAACATGTGAGGGGTAACTAGAGGGAGTCTAGTGTCATAGTTGTGAGGGGATCTCACAGCTTTCGTTCAGTGAAATAGTTTGTGAAGAAGAACGGACAACATAAAGAGGGAGCTCTGTATATGTAAGTTCTTCAATACACCTCATGAAGGAGTAGTGAACGAATCTTCAAGTTTGGGCGAGGTCTCCCCAGAGTAGGTTACCAATATCGTGCGTTCTTTTACTGTATTTTATTTATTGTTCTTTCTTCTGTCCATGTCATATTGAAGAACACTTGTCTGCAGTATCATTAAAACACACTTTGCATGGATTGAAGTTTTACAGTGCCGATAATGGAGAGAGCACCACGCCAAAGAGGATGAACAACATGTTGCCTTTTTTTTCAAATTGTATTTCATTCCATATTCAATTTCTCCATGTGTGTTTGATGGTGACGAGAAGTTGCAAGTAGAGAGTCATCTTCGTTGAGGCTGGGTACAATTGTTGTCCATGGCGGGGGCATTTGTCGGAGAAGAAGACTCAACCACTGCCCATTGGAGAGGGAATTCTTACCTACATGTTGGGGTAGTACCCAACATTTAATACACTTTAATAATTATTTATTACCTATTATAAAAAATTTTGATGATTTTTAAATAGTGTATTACATGTTAGGGTGGGGTAGTACCCACCCCACCCCAACATGTATGTAAAAATTTCCCCCATCGGAGAAAAAACAACAACAACTACGGTTCTTCTTTTCTTTTCTATTTTTTTCTTTTTTTAAAAAAAAAATATTTATTAATTATTTTTATTTTTTATATAATAAGAATATTTAAGTTATTTTGTAATAAATTATTGTTGAATTAATTTATTTTATGGTTCAAAAAGTATATTTTACGGTGTAAATAGCATTTCCCATGAAAATAACATCTACCTTAATTCAACATAAAATTTGTTCGACCAAAATTACAATCGATTCGAGGTATACCTATCTCAATCCACATATACCAAATTTAATCAACTAATTTTGGACAAGAGTGGTGGCTAACTACTTTTATGTTGTATAAAAAGGAGAAAATAATTGACTTGACATAATATAATGTAATATGATCATGATTCATGAGAATGATGTATCATATCATATCGTTGAATTTGAAGGACCTCTCACACCACCCTTTTTGCTCTCATGCTACAACTTTCTTCCTCAAAAATCATTATAACGTTGCGACCGTATCTTAATTTGTCTCGAAAAATATTTGACAATTTTTCGACTTTCTTTAAAATTATGTTTCAATTCTTTAATAAGGGGGCCGAGGTGCCTCGTATATATGAGTAAATTTCGATTTTAATCCCACATGACATACGTTAGTCAGCTTTTGATCTTGATACTATTATATATTTTGATCCTTTTTTCAAAAAAATTGACCAATTTTAGTGGGGTGTATTGGATTGAGATTTTGTTGGATTTCGTTGGACTTTTAAAATCCGGGTGTATTCAATCCAGACTTTTAAAAGTCCAACGAAATTCTGGTGTATTCAATCCAGACTTTTAAAAGTTAAACGAAATCTTGGTGTATTCAATCCAGACTTTTAAAAGTCCAACAAAATCTTGGTGTATTCAATCCAGACTTTTAAAAGTCCTTTAAAATTCTGCGGTATTCAACAATCCACGGACTTTAAAAAGTCATTGATTTCGTTGGATTTCAGCTGGATTTCATGTGAAAATTACAAAGGATGAAATCCGACCTCTGGACACGAGATTTCGATGGATTTGGAAAACCCGGCGAGCGTTGTGTTCCAGCGGCCGGTGAGAAGTTGAAATCGAGCACCCCAGCCGTCACCCGACCCCAGCGGCCGCTAGTCTTGCCGATGATGGCACTCCAGCCAGCGGCCGCTGGGATCAAGGTCGCTTGATTCTAGCGGCCGCTGGGTTTAATTTTTTTTCGGATACACCGATCGTTGTGTTCCAACGAGCGTTGGCGAGATGGATTTGAAATCCATTGAAATCGTTCAAAATCGTCCGAAATCCGCCAGACTCTGCGTGGAGTTGGGAGACTCTATGTGGAGTCTTGGAGACTACATGTGGAGTCTATGGATTTATAAAATCCATAAAAATCCATGGACATTTTAAAGTCCAACAAAATCCATCAAAATCCTAATTGAATACACCCCCTTTAGTCTCATAGGTTCATGATTTTCGAATTTGTTCCCACGATTTTAAGCTCAAAAGCCGGACTAAAATCAAAATTTACTCAGTTTGGGATCAAAAGTTATAATATCTGAACCAAAAGCAAACTAATACATGTCATGATGTGTGACCAAAATTAAAATTTATTCTCGTATATATCTTCTATGAGTTTCTTTCTTTTCTATCATATTTTTCTTAGCTTAGGAAAAATATCAGTAGAAGAGTATATATTATATTTTCCATGAAGAAGATAATAATTTTGAAGAATTATACTTTCTAAGTATTAACTAAAATAACTCTCATACAATATACGAATGCTGGTATATATAATTCTTCGTTTTTAAACATGATATAGTAGTAGTAGTTCATCCTTGCAATGTGAATGACACTCACTATGGGATCCACCCTCATCTTCTGGTGGGGTGATGAAATCCTCTATCGTATTTTCATATTGCATTTTTTTTTTTTTTTGCACAATCGAATATTTTAGATTTTTGGTTCTTTTTTTTATGCTTTAAAAGAAAATTAAAAGACTTTATATTTCAATATCAAATATCCGATTTCTTTCTCTTTTTAACTTTTGGCAAAAAAAAAAAAGAAATAGTATATATATATAATAGCCTATATATTAAAACAAGAAAAAATGTGTGAATCTAACATATATATATGTATGTATATATATATATGTTGAATTTGAATATAAATGAGAGAATCAGAGCAGAGGAAATCGAGAAGAGTGAGAAATATGTAGGGCACGGCGCAAATATATAGGTGCCCAAACCAAAGTAGTTAATTTGTTTCTATCTGTTTGTTTTGAGTTCGAATGTTTTAATGTTAATAAACAAAAATTGAAGCCCATAATTTGGTGCTTGACTTTAACCAAACAGGGCCATTATGCAGAAATGATGAGCCAATGAGTAGTACAAAACTATAGTCAAAACTATATATATATATATATATATATATATATAGATAGATAGATAGATAGATAGAGAGAGAGAGAGAGAGAGAGAGTGTAGTGGGATGGGATGGGATGGATTGAAACTAAACAGAAACCAAGAAATTCATAAGCGACCATTAATATTCATTTGTTCAGGCTAAAATACAAACATCTGAGATGTATAAACAGTTGTAGATTTTTTCCCTAACAAATGAGATTAATTTTAGACCTGCAGTAGTGATGCACTGCGTGACAAAGGTGCAGGCAAATATGTGTATCTCAGTTTGTGTTTATTGAGTGGAATTTATTATAAAAGGTGTACAACGTTGGTTAAACAAATTAAATTAAATTCACAATTATATATATGTTCTTACTATATGCATGGGATGGGATCACCTATCCTGCTTTTTCCGATTTCAAATTTGAATAGTGTGTTTCTTTTAAAATTAATACGGCACGAAATTTGTTAAAAAGTTATTACATTGTAAATATATACGTGCTAGTTACTAAGATATACTCCCTCCGTCCCGATTATATAGTTTTCATTTTGATTTTGAGGTGTCCCGGTTATATAGTCTCATTATTATAAGTAGTGTTATTTTGAATAGAAATGTACAATTATAACATTGTTAGGTTTTAAAAATTTTAAAAATTAAAGATTTAAGTTTTTGAAAATTATAAATCTTAAATGCTATTTTTTCAAAAAAAAAAAAAGAGAAACATTAATTAAAATTGACTAACTTAAATTGCATGTAAATTGAATTTGATCAATTCTATTGATATTTATTGTATTTGCACTTCATTAAAAAAATAATAATAATAATTTTTCTTTCATCTTCCATGCATGTATGGTTTTTGGTACATAGTTTTTTTAAGAAAAAAAAATGAAATTTTGGCGCAAAGTTTATAAAAATTTAAAATTAAATTTCATATAAATTTTGTAGGATGTGAGTGGCCGTCTGATTTTTGGAGAAAACTTTTTTGAGTTTCAATAGTATAAAATCTTTTACACTTTTAGATATTGTTAGTTTTGATTTATATCATTAATTGTATATTTTGTTTGTTTAAAAAAATATTAAAGTTGAGCTAAAATATAAGTTTTATTAATTTTTATCAAATAAAGATAAAATTGGAAGTTTAGCTTTTATTTCTTGTTTTAATAAATATTTTTAATCTACTTGCAAGTAGAAAAGAGACTATATAATCTGGACGGAGAGGGTAGTATAAAACTAGCCAAAAAAATTCTTCAATTTTAACTATAGTGGCAAATAAAACGTGAATTACAGTATGTTATAAAATTTGGAGATGTCTAATTTGCAACAAATGTTAAATTGATATTTAAATTGTACGTTGCTAAAATAAAATATAAATCAAATCACTTCAAGGAATCAGCTGAAATCTCTACTGCACATTTGGTGTTACATTCCCTATATTGCATAATTGATTATTTTAGTTTTTCTTTTTTTAATTTTTATTTGATTTCATTTTTTTATACTTTAGTTTCATTTTACACTTATTATTTATGATTCATCATACCCAATTCGAATGCATTATAATTTTTTTTTTGTATTTAACTTTCTATTTTTAGTTATTAATTGATTATTGAAAAATTAAATACTAAAAAAATATATTAAACCCTAATTAGTTAGGTTGAACCATAAATAACAATTGCAAAATTAAACCAAAGCATAATAAATTTAAATCAAAGAAAAAGAAATTAAAAAAAATTAAAAAATTGAGTGTGCAATAGGGAAATGCAACATCAAATGTGTAATAGACGATTTCGTATATCAAAGAATGAGGCGTATTGAGAAAGTCTTATCTGAGACCATCTTATGAATCAAGATTCGTTAGGTAGGTCAAGATTTGGATACAAACACAATTAATTACCAACAAATTATTATAAATATGCCATGAATTATGAATTTTTACTCCAAATCTTGACTCATCTTATGAATTTTGACCCGTAAAACAGTCTCACAAGAATATTTTTCTAACATATTTATAAATTACTTTAAAAAAACATGTATATTGGATAATGATGGAGTCATGTGATGCGTGAAAATGTTAGAAATGTACCGTTGGAGTAAAAGCTGACTTGGCCGTATAAAATACTTGCACTAGTTATAAAATTCACATAAAAATGTAGAGAAGTTTGCTCTTTTTCTTTCTTTTTCTTTCTTTTCAGCAACATTAAAATAAAAAATAAAATAAAATAAAAAATTACTGTTTTGTTTATTAGCAAAATTACAGTGGGTAAAAAAGATCCACGTGCTCCTACGTCAGGCACGTGCCCTGTTCTTTGCCTGCGGTCCTGCTCCTGCCAATTCAAGAAAAGCATCAAAATCATCCAAAAAAAAAAGAAAGAAAAGCATCAAAATCATAATTAATAATAAATCTAAAATTAATTATTTCTCACTCTCATTTGTTTATATACTAGACCTTTTAATTAATTCAGAGCCAATCGGGATTAAATAAAATTGATCTACTGTAAAAAAAGGCCAAAACGTATTTATCTATTTTTTTTAAGATATTGGTATCATTTAAAACATATATTATTATAATATGTTGAATATTGATCACTTGCAGTAGATTATGTAGGTTTTTTTAATTTACAAGTAAGGATTCTTGTCAATTTGTATCATTTTAAACTCTCTCCAAAATTAGATTATGTGTTTTCAATAGTTAAATGCCCCTTAGAAAAAATTAAAAATCCCCAAATGTATAACTAATAAAATTTTGGTATGAGCTTTAAAAATTTATTTTTTATTTTTTTAATAGTTAACAGTGAAAAGCATTGAAACCGTGTACCAAACATCAAATTTATTAGTTTTTATTCCATTCTTTTCTTCAATTTTAATTTCTTTTGATTTAGTATAATTTTGCATGATTATTTGGGGTTTATAATTATTTTTTAATATTTAATTTTCATTTTTTAGTTAATATAATTGATTTTTAGTGTTGATATTATTCCAAACTTAGGGTATATAATTTTTTAAAATTTCAAATTTTAGCAATAAATATTAATTTTGATTAATTATAATATAATAAATTTTTATTTTTATGGCAAACACTATTAATTAAAACTATACAATTTTGATATCGGCACAAATAAGACACGTAATTTGGACTAGATCGATGATCTCATTCGTCGGATATATGCATGTAAAGACAACAACAAGACTTAATTAGGAAAATTTTGGCACTTACCATAATTCAAAAACTTGTACAAAGCATGAAATATGTACAAGAAAATTACAATGGTTGAAATCGAAATGCATATCACATCAAAAACCTCTATAGATTACTACAAAACATGGCAATATAGCCCTTGGATTAAAAACATACAACTCATCCAAGTTCGAATAAACTCCGGCGGCTCCGGCCACCGAGTCATAGTCCTCCGAGTTCCCGTCCGGGTTCTTCTTCACCCGGCCGGCGATCACCCGGCAAACCAGCATTGCCCTCTTCCCCTCCTCCGCCCCCGCCCTACAACTGTCGTGGGCTTTTCCACTAGTGGCAGTCGTTAGTATACCTATTCAAGACATACATAATTTTTGAATAAGTTGTGTGCGTGTTTCTACTAATAAAAAAAAAAGATTAATTATATTGTCATCCAGCGTTATTTTTAAATAACGCTGGATGATAATGATACTATATATACCTTTTGACGAGACGAGTTTGAAGCCGTTTTTGATGATACTGCAGACGATGCAAGTGGGGATAGAATTGCATAAATTGGAAGAGGAATTGACGCCGAGTGAGCACATGAAGGTGGTGCAGTGGAAGCGGAGGAGCTCGTTGCCGTCGGCGAGGCACCGGGGGTGCTTCTTCGGCAGCACGGTGGCTTTGGACTTGATGGTGTCCCTGTACTCCTCAAATTTGGAGATTGTTTTGGGGGTATTTTGGACTTTTAATATGCGATCAATCTTGCAAACTGGGGATTGTTTCTTCAGCCAACTTGACTGGAATATGATCTCCACTATGTTCTTGCTTGTGTCTTCAGCTCCCAATTCACACACTGCATTTCAATATTTTCAATTCATCTCATAATATAGATTAAATTAAATCACAGTACTATATACATGTACTTCTTCCGTCCCAATCAAATAAGCGGATTGAGATTTTCACAAGAATTAAGAAAAAGATTGAGAAAGACAATTAATCGAAAAACTTCCTAATATGCTCTCTTTTTTTTAGGCAACCCTATTTATTTCTTTGACAATGAATTAATATTTAATGTAAACATATTAAATAAGTGTATCTGTTAGTAAATTAGCTAAATATATATGAAAACCAGCCTATATACTGGGACATTCAAAAAAAGGAAAACAGGCTATATAAATGGGATTGGGAGATTATATTTTTTAATTTCTTTTAATTTCTCTTTTGGTTTTCTGTAATTTTGTGCCCTTTTTTTTATATTTTGAAAAGGGAACTCACACACACTTACATGTAACTTCATTAATTAAGTGTTGGAAAGAGTGAATTAGGAATGAGAAATTGTGCAATATATTGTTATCTTATCATCCAATACTAAGTAGGTGACAGCCCAACTAAATTTAATTTCTCTTTTATTTTCACAAAAAATATACTCATTCCATATTGCAATTTCATCAATATATATAACACCATGTATTAGTAATATATATACACACAATAGTATGAAATACTATTCAAGATTAATAAAAGTAATTAATGTGAAAGGACAAAATTAATAAGATTTTGGGAAACCATTTTATGTACTAATTTAGAGACATTGAGGTATTGAAGTACTCACTCAATCAACAACTTTGACTAGCTAGAAACATTTGAAATAATTAATTTGACACAAATTAAACAATAACCAATAACAAAACTCAACACATATTCCAAGCAAGAAAATAATTAAAACAAAAGATTATGAAAAAATAGAGATCATAATTAATTAATTACCAGCATGCTTCACAGCTTGATGCAGCTCCAAATTCTCAGGTTTCATGAAAATCTCACCACAGTGATGGCAAGAAGAAATGGTGTTTCTCAAAGAAGGATCTCTGGTCATGCCAAGAACTGGATCCACCACCATTCTACACTCATAGCAACCGGAAAGCTTCCTAAAAGGCATGCTTCTCAATGAACTTGATATGGACGGTGAAGCAGAAGGCGGCGCCGCCGTGAGGAACGACGAGGACGACGACGACAGCGAAGAGCCATTGTTGTTGAGATCACTCAGAGTTACGGCGGCGGCGGTTTTGATTAGTGATCTGGTACTCGAATTAGCATCGCTTTCTGGCTTCTGCATGACCTTGGTGTTGCTGCAGAGAGAGCCGGAGCACTTCATTTTCTTGCATTTCTTGTTGGTTTCTTTCTCGGAGGTTTGGTCTGATTTGTTGTTCACTGCGTGTTGTTTTCTTACAGTGGTGCTGGTTTTTGGGGTGATTGGTGGTGTTGTTTGAGGTTGCTTCAGCTTCTGCTTCTGCTTCTGCTTCTGCTGTGCCTGTACCATGTGCTGCTGTTGTTGTACCTGGAGGTATTTGCAGGTGAAGAGGCTTCGAACAGCTGCCCATGAATGAGGTTTTTCATTTTCTTGAGAGTGGTGGCGGTGGTGGTGGTGGTGTTTTTCTCTTCTGGGATTTCTGGTTTTGGCCATTGCAGAAGAGATTGGTGTGAAATTTGTTTGTTTTTTGGAGTGAGATAGAAATCAAGAAAGTGACTACAAACATGCACTTTTACAGAGGATGGAATAGAAATATAGAATGAGCTAGCTGAGAGAGATGATCACTTGCTATCCTCTCTCTCTCTCTCTCTCTCTCTCTCTCTCTCTCTCTCTCTCTCTCTCTCTCTCTCTCTCTCTCTCTATTTACATTGATCCCTATATATATATATATTACTTTTTATGTGTACAAAATTTGTACTATAAACTAATCAATTTAAATGGGCTAATTAAGAAAATGTATATATACCACAATGTTTGCTTGAATTTAAAATTTTCACGCGATTTTTGAAAGGCTACAATTACAACATTATTTTCGATGAAGTTTATCAGATGTGTACTACTAAAATGAAGTCGAATTACTAATGAAATGACTTAGTTATATCACTGAAAATTTGGGAATGCTACATATAATTTGCGAAAGGTTAAAAGATGATATTGTAACTATAATATTGCATTATTACCAGCAAATTAAATAAGCCCATTTTAAATTTTAAATCAATTCCTAGAGACTTTTCTTAGAGCAAATTAAAGTTGATGAACATAATAAATAAGTTTGAATTTATGTAGCATCTAACGAGATTTAAAATCCAATTGGAGCTTAAGCTCAATTTATTGGGCAAAACAAAAAAAAAAATTAAAATTAAAGTACGTAAATTAAAATAAAATGCTCAAACCATCTCTGTTCAACTCATATATTTTTAATTAGAACTCAATTTACATATATTGACCACCATTGATTATAGTGTATGTTATAGATTGGACTCGATTTAATAATACATTTACTTACTAATATTAGTACTAAGTAGGATGCAATTCATGGTGTGATATTTATAACTCTATAATGTTATCAATAATATAATTAATACATCATTGTTTATGAAATAACTTTATGTCTTTTATAATATATATATATATGTATATATGCACTGAATATATAAAATAGCTTTTTTTTTCTGAAAAAGAAAAAGAGAAGAATAAAGGATGGGGAAGGGGGACAGTGAGGGAGACATGATAGAGTAACTGACAAAGGGAGCATGTGTAAATTATCAAATAGTAATTAGTAGACTGTTGTAGAAGGAATCTAGGATTTCTTTAATTAATCAATATATACTATAATATTTTAAATTAATTAACTGCACAGCCAAAGACAAAATTATTTAATTATGACCATATTAATTGCAATGTCTTCAATGTCTAATATAGGACATCCGGATAACTAGGAAATACCACTTTATGGTTTTTATATTTTTTTATAACAATTCGTGTAGTTTCTCATAACTTTCATATAATCGAATCTCCCTTTTTTTTGTGTACATTTTATTGCAAAACAATATTGCACCCTTTCATTTATTTATTTATTTTTTGAAACATTGTGTATTGCATTATACATCTATTATTTTTATACAATAATATACTCCCCTCATCCCCCGTTTCTATATAAATGTCATTTTGGATGAACGCACACAGATTAATTGATTAATTAAATTACCTAATATACCCTTGTGTGAATACATTAACTGAATTAAATATAGATGTTTGAATGCATTAAACGAGGGCAGATGTATGAAAAATGTGAATTTTCTGTCTCGAATTTGCAGAACGATATTTTTTAAAACAAAATTAAAATGCTAGAATTAAGGTGGTTCATTTTACCCGTGGGTAATTTTACCCGCAGGGTAAATGGGTAAAAGGGCAGGGTAGTACCCGAATTTTCGGGTAAAGGCTAGGGTACTACCCGTACCCGTTAAAATTTGTAAGGGTAAGGGTAGGGTATGGGATTAGCATATTACCCTATTACCCTACCATATTACCCTATATATTTAAATATCTATTAATAGTATATATTATATATTAAAAAATATAAATCCATCAACAATTAAACTAATATTAATTTTTTAAAGTAAAAATATATACTAACAATCTAAATCCTAATGACCTAATTCCAAAAACAGTTTAATTTATATTAGTTTTCTAATATTTATGAAATTATATTTTATAGGGTAGGGTAAAAAAGGATAAATTTTACTTTATTAAAGGGTAACCCGTTTACCCGTAGGGTAATACCCTTATCCTACCCACTTTGAAAAATAGGGTAATAGGATAGGGTATGGGTAGGATAAAATTCCATAGGATAGGGTATGGGAAAGGCATACCCGTACCCTACCCTACCCATGAACCACCCTAGCTAGAATGACACTTATTCAGAAACGGGCTAATAAAATATGTAAACTCGGCTCATTCGATAAAATATGTGCTAGACTCTTAGTTACATTACTCTTCTACGACGTGGAATTTCTACTTTCTATACGAGTATATGCATGAGAATTAAAACAAAAATAAAAATCGAATACCATTCAATGGATCTTTATCTGCTAGACAATTTAGTACATATTTTAATTTATTTATTTATTTTATATTGGAAAAGCTCGTTTACACATACATAGGCTGGGTTAAATTTGAATTACACGAAGGTTGAAATTGCACAGTTAATCCATGTGCTCGATGAATCAAATTCCGATAACATTTAATTACATGTACTGAAAAATTCAACTCAATACATTATATGCTTCTAATTAATCATTTTCTTATTTTTATACAATTAAAATCCACATGGCAAAATTCTAGACATTCATATACTCCTACATTGTTAGGTGTTGGTACAGTTTAAATTCTAATTATCGACAAAATATCTGTCATAATTTCGCTGAAAAAGTTGAAGAAATTTTTTTTATTATTATTATTAAAAAAAAGATGATAATGGGCAGAAAAATTAAATTAGAATATCTAGGAGCAAGAGCATTGCTAAGAACAAGAAACGCACTAATTACTTCATAATTAATGGTACGACTTTGAATGAGAAAGCTGGTTTGATTCCTTATGCCACAAAATCACATTAAAGGCCCCATATGCCATGGAATAAAATCTTTCCAACTTTTATTAGCTTATTTTTCATGTTGATTCCACTTTATTCATTAGATACAAACTACTCTTAGCTACAGAATATGAGGAATTTTGATTTGGAACTTAATCAGAGGTCTTAAGTAAGAGTAATTTTATGCGTATTAAAATTTTGGACTACATTTAATATTCTATATTGCAGTATTTATGTTTATACAAAATTGTTTGTATTATGTGTGTTGTGTGTTACCTTTGGTCCATAAATTTTTTTATGCTCGTTACGGTTGTTGGTTTTATTTTTATTTTAGTGGAGGGAGGGGAGATTCGGAGGATATTTTCTATTCCACATTTGGTGTTTCAATTTGTACACAATGATTAAATTTATGAGTTCAGCAATAGATATTATAAAAATAAAAATTAATTATAACATAATCAACTTAGTCACATTTATCAACAAAAGATTAAAATTTTAAAAATTATAAATAGTATTTTTTAAATAATCAACTGTAATACTCATTTATTTGAAAATTAAATACTAAAAAATAAATATGAACTCTAATTGGATAAAACGACCCTAAAAAATAAGTGTAAAATTAAAGTATAATAACTTGAAATTGAGAAAAAAAAAAATGGAAGAAAGATTCATAAATTTAATCGCTGAACATGAGTTGGAACACCAAATATAAAATAGAAAGTCCATCCGAGAGAGATCGGTGGGGATTTTATATGAGGGAGGTCCACACTAAATATACAATATTAGGGTAAAAAAAGGATCAGCACCTGTCACTTCAATCAAATTTCAAATATTCAAATTCAAAATTTTACCAAATATTTTATGGAAAGAAAAAAAATGGAATTAGTATTTCAAATGACTACATATGCAAGTTTAATATTGCTCGAGATAAATAGCTCAAAAAAAAAAAAAAAAATCGTAACGAATTTAAAGAGATAATGGTGAAAAAATGGCATGGTCTGGAGACTAGAGATGAAGTTGGTAATAATGATTTTACCTGCCAATTCATAGTTTTTAAAAATAATCTACCAAGAAAGTTTCCATATATGACTAAAATGAACTGCTACCTGGTACAAGGGAGGCTTTTTTGGGCACTTAAAGGAGCTAGCTACCAACATGAATGTGCAATTTTGATGATTTCAAAATTTCCTAATGGGGGCTTTTATTCAATTATGCAATTACATTTACTCTTGCAACAAACAGATAAGGAAGTTAAGTCTGAAATGTTGCGGTGCATGGGAAGAAGAAGAGAATTTGTGGCGCATTAGTTAGACAGAAACTTACAGCAAAATTTCTCATGCACGAGATAGTAAGCATGTTTGAGTTTCCTCTCAGATATTAATATATGCAATGTAGCTGATATTCTTCCCTTCAAGAAGGCGTGTTCGTTCGCAGTGGAAATTACTTCCAGGTCCTGTAGTCAGAAGAGAAACTATATTAGAGAAGGAAAACTAATATTTTTTTTCTAAACCTCAAGATATTTGCACTTGTTTCAAAAGAGGGTTAGATGAGGAAAATTTGATATCCCAGAATAGTTAGATTGCTAGCAAGGTGATAAATGGCAAGTGCACAGACTGGTGCAATGATCACTTAAACATGTTTTTTCGTATTTCAAGAAAATTGTAAGGTGATATGAGAATACCTCTAATCAAATGCATAGGGATCATCTGCATATGGATTCAATGATCCTTCAGTAAACAAATCACCTATGTTGGAAGGATTCTGTTGGGCTCCAGCTTTGGCTCCCTAGATCACATTAAATAACAAGAAGTATTAACAAAAGCCAACAGAATTCCAGAATTGACATTGAGCATATATGGACAAATGCATAGACATATAGTCTCTATATTGCTTGATCGTAAGAATACTTATTAACTAATTCAACTGTACGTAGTAGATACATATCAGGTCAATCAACATATGTCCTTTCTTCTCTGTTCTGTACACCACATTTTTGTGATCAATGAAATCAAGAACACTCTTTGCCAGAGAGAATATAAAGGGACAACAAAAACAATAATGTGTCGAAAGCAAATGGAAACAGGTCTCTGAACGACTGGTTAAGAAGACACTTGCCTGGATAACATTTTTGGGAGTCTTTGCCTTTGGTGTCTCTCTCTTCCTGTGCTTCCTTGGGTCCTGCTATACAAATGGTTATAACAAAGTCAAGAGTCCAGTCCTTACCTTCCTTATCATCTAAAGAAACATCGAGTGCTGACTACTATTAAAGGATTGAATATCTACTGACCCCAAACATGACTGTACTTTTGGTCTTTCTGCGCTTTGTGATTGTTCTACCATTTGATGTTTCAATTTCATATTCGTGGTGAGTCACCTGCTAATTGTGAAATGTGATTGTGGCAGATATATTAGCATCAGAGCTCTTTGGTCTCAAAAGTAGGAGTCTTTTCTTTCCTTTTGTTATATTTAAAGATGATTAACTGATTGAAAAACTCAAGTGCGCAAGAAAAATACAGGAAATGTGAATAATTCACCCATTATCTGCAGATTTATCCAACTTGTAATAAAGTCCTCACCTTCCTGCTATGCTTAGGCAGATTATTGACATTCTCGACGTTTTTCAACAAGTTTGACACTGGAGTTTGGG
The DNA here is from genome assembly GCA_026008535.1 of Perilla frutescens. Lineage (NCBI taxonomy): Eukaryota > Viridiplantae > Streptophyta > Magnoliopsida > Lamiales > Lamiaceae > Perilla > Perilla frutescens. Next base: position 74,280,806 of record BRKX01000003.1, read on the forward strand.
TTGCCTTGAGGTAAAGTGAATTAACAAAGAAAAATTCAAACGCACATCAACACTACATGAGTACTGCCAGTGGAAACAAGACAAAGCTAAGGCTATTTTTGTTTTAGGAGTCACCTTTTCCTGAACTTCATCTCGGTCAAGAGATTGCTGAATTATTTTGCTGCTTTCTTTATTCCTCATCTTAGAAGATGGCAGGGTGTAATTCTGCACAGTATTCAATTCACCAAGTAATATCATCTAATGGAAGTGTTAGCTTATGAACTATGACAGGCAACAACCTCAGGTAGAGTTGCATTGCAAAATGTTCAAAATATTATAAACAACGGGTTCTCTCAGTATCAATGAGACTTATAACATCAGATATTTTATATCTTTCAAATAATGGAAACTAACTAACTAGCAATATATATATATATATATATATAACATGTAGAACTAATAAGACCAATAATACTTAAAAAATGAGGGAGAAGAAAAGGAAAGAAAAGTATCATTCAGATCATGCCACACCTATCTTGTAGACAATTTCAGCCCTCAAACTTGTATGGTAGTGGTAATACTCATCCATTATTCTAAAAAATTAGCGATAAGATTAATCCAAGTGACCTTAGTAGAAAGATCGACACATGCTATATTTTTCCCTCGACAAGGTGGAAAAGTTTCTCCCACCTGATCTAAGACCATTGATTTAATAGAATTTATAAATCCTAAAGGTAATTGTCAATTTACCATCATATTCATATCTACCATTGCACTGCAGTTATCATACAGAAAGAGAGTTCTCTGTATGTTTCTCATAGTTCAGGAATGGAGGGGAGTTATGTTATAAGGGCAGACCTTTTTAGAAGTCACTTCTTGGTCCTCTTGTGGATTATCACCCATTACTTTCCACTGCAACTGCAGTAAAGTCCTCTGCCTCTCTTCCTGAGTTAACAATTGACAACATTAGCGCTGTAGTAAAACTACGGATGGAACTAAAGGGAATACCTTTGCCTTTTGAATATCCAACTCCTCCTGCAGGCGTCTGCACTCATCTTCATGCTCGCATCTCAAAGCTCTTAACTGAGCCTCATGCTCCGACCTAAGCATTTTTGTTTTCTGCAGGGCATACATTTTTGGATACATGATATCACCTGCCGAAAGTATCACCTTGGAGTAACATATTCGACAGACGATATACCTCTCTTAACTCATCTTCAGCTTGAAGTTGGGTGCGCCTTAGTTCTTCAGTGTGCTTAGATATGAGGCTCATTTCTTTATTAGCACGTTCCTTCTGAATGTTGATAATCTGTATCGAAAACATCAACAGTCAAGAGACATATTTGTGTTGTGTGTACATCGTCTCTAAAACAGAAAAAAAAAAAAAAAAGATGGTGCAGGAAGGCAAGAAAAATAATGTTCAAAATACAGATCTTACCATGTACTGACTTAAGAACTCTATGTTACAAAATTTTCTTCATTTACAGACCACTAATGATCAAAAACCCATTTTTACAAGCTATTTACTCTAAGATATCAGTGAAAAGATGGTGCCTTAACTCAATAAGGCTTAGTGAAAAAAAGAAAGTTCTCAGTTCAGATTAAATATACTTAGCAGAGCAAGAGCTATATCCTGACTAAAGCAGAAAATATTATGTATCCTCAAACAAGATTAATATATAAAAAATGGTGAATAAAACGAAATTTAACTTTGCAAATATGTAACCATAAAGGAAATTTCAGTTGTGTTATGAAATGTGGGGAAATAAAAGACAAATGGTCATATTCACTTCTGTCTCATAAGTTGATTCCCAATTGATCTTCCATGTTTTATATCGTGTTCCCCCTTTCAGCTCTGACTAAAAATTCCTTATTGGAATTATTCATCATGACAAATTAAAAAAAACCTTGAATTAAACGGGTTAGAGTGCATACTGATGCAGCATGTTCTTCCTGCACCCGCAGCAAATGTTGCCGAGATTCTTCTTTGAATTCTTCAATTTTTTGCTCATACTTTTTCTCCACATCTTGGATAATTTTATCGGCCTGAAAGTTGATTGATAGGATGAAATCTTTAACACAAAACTGAAAGTGAAACTCAGTAACTCAAAAAGAAAAAATAACCAAGCGAACCTTTTCTTTCTCAAGATTAACAGACTCCTGCTTCTCCACCTCATACTTCATTCGTATATCGTTAATAGCCTGATCAGATTCCAACACAGTGTCATTTTGATGGATCTACAAAGCAACAAGGAAATGTATAATCCTTGAGTTATAATAGTGAAGGGAAGGAGAAGACCTGATCATTTCTTTGAGATATTTCTTTCAAATGCTTTGACAGTTCTAAGTGTTTGCTTTCTAACATGTGATCATATTCCCTTTTGGCTTCCTGAAGCTTACTTTCAGTGTCAGTCAGGGAAGCCATAACCTAAAACAGAATACCAATAGTTACTGACCCATCCAAGAGGCAGTTGTACAAAAACTGTACTTGAAAATCAATTGAAGAATACCTCTGCTTTCTGATTATCAATCTGTTTCTCTCTCGCCTTGAGTTCCTCAACAACCTGGTCCTTTTCCTCTAATGCATTCTCAAGCTCTTTCACTCTTTCATCGAGTAAATGTACATTTTCTTCCCTTTTCTCAACCTCCTTCTGTAAAAGATCAGTTTCTTCTTGCTTCTTCAGGATTTCTGTTTTTAGTCCATCTATAAGACCTTTGCTATTAACCTCTAACTCGGAAAATTTCAGCAATAAATCTTGCTGCATGACAAGAAAAAAGAATTCAACGTGTGCCACGTTCCATTCCACAAGAGACCAAATTTAGTGGATGAACTTTTACCATTTTTTCCTCAGATAATCTTGAGTTCTCTGAAGAACTCCTGATGCTATCCTCCAATTTGAGTATCAAGGCCTGCATTTCACTCTGCTTAGAAACAAGAGTTTCGGCTTCAGACTCCAATTTCCGAATTTTCTCTTCTGCTAAGCGACATTCTTCAGCATGCTGCACCATAGTGAATTCCAGCTCTTTCTGAAGTTCAAGAACTTTATTGTCCAATTCATGATTAACTAACTGAAGAGCATTTTTCTCAGATATAACACTAGTACACCGGTTGTTTATCTGATCAAACTTTTGTTGAGCACACTTAGAGACGAGGTCTTTCTCCTGCCGAGCCAACTCCAAACATGAATCAAATAAAACATTTAACTGAATGACTTCATCTGAAAATGTCAGACTTTGATTCTCCAGTTCCTTGAACTTCACAACTAGCACATTTACAAAATCTTCAAGATTCTTGACCTCCATTAGTGCCAGTTGCAACCTGTTAGAAAACTCATCTTTGCTAACTAACAGATCCTTGTTTTCTCTGTCCAATTTTTCCTTGGAGAGGCTCAATTCAAGCAGGTCCTCTTCTTTTACTCTCAGTTCAAGTTGTAACTTTTCCATCTTAGAAGTCAAGTTTTCTAGAGATATTCTGTTTGCTGTTCGATCTTCTTCCAATTGTTTTAACACGCCATCTGTTTCAAACAAAAAGAGAATAAGTGAAAAATCTAAGAAAAAGAACAAAGAAACACCATTGAAGGTACATAAATGCACACTAAGCATGCAGAAGGTTGTGGTATGAGAAAATGTGCAAAATGCCTCAGAAATCCTTGAAACCAATGCACTGGTAACAATCTTTTATTTATATAATGTGTGTATCCTTCTAACATGGAAACAGCGCAGTATGTTTTCACTTCAGGTAATAATTTAACCATCTCATACTCTTTGAGCTACCTTTCACGATGCACTTAGGATTGTGCAAAATAGTGAAATAGTATTTCTGAAACAAGCAACAACAGCCAGCAAAGTTTATGCTCACTCATGTTTTTGGAGTTAGAACCACATTATCTAGCTCAAAACCAAAATTTAAAGCTTCAATCATGTCCACATTATCTATGCTCATTGATGAGATGCAATGCAACTAGAGTTCTATGAGCATATTTAACTGTCAAATTTTCAAAGGGCCCAAAGTGAAACAGCTAGGTAAAACATACTGAGAATTTTATTCAACACTACAATGGAAAATGATGTTACTGACAGTAATTATTATTTGATGGGTAATGTGAACTATCCAATCCACATAACATCTCAAAATTAATTATAACACCTTCCCAAGGAATTTATTAACACTTATCCCCTCATTGTTGAACATTCAAAGCAATATAACCTAGCACAATCTCGTTGGTTAAACTTGTTATAAGTATCCTATTTTTGCTAGCTATATTTTCAAGTTATTATTAAAGGTTCATATAAATCAGCATTACCTTTCTCCTCAATCAGACAAGCAGTTTTGTTCTGTTCATCTCTGAAAGCTGTCTCCAGGTTTCTCTTTTCAAGGCCAAGTTCCATAAGTTCCCTCTCACCTATATTTACAACATAATAAGATATAGAATCATCTGATTACAGAAATGCAACCTAAGAAAAAGAAACAATAGGAGTACTAAACTCAATAAACATAGCGATTAACTGAAATAGCACTACGTCACTCACGAGTTCTGATTGTCTCTTCTGAGGACTCCAACTTCAGGGAAGTAGACTTCATGTTCTGATGCAATTCATTGAGAGTAACTGATGTTGCAGACAGTTTATCCTCAAAATATGCCTTATCTTTCTCAGCTGTGGGAGTTCACGATTAATACAACAGCAGAACATTTCTATACCACAGGCGTGAGATATTCCTCTTATGAGCACATACCTTGCTGAACCTGAGCATTCAGCTGCTGCAGAGTTTCAGTGAGTTGATCGCACAGTATCTTCGTCGATGAGAACTTTGATTCAAGTCCTTTCCAGAGCTTCTCATCTTCTTTCTGTTTCACTTTAAGCTTTACATTTTCATTGTATGCAATTTGCAATTTCTCTTCCAATACAGAGATTTGCTCTGTCAGTTTCTTGAGCTTAGAGTTCTGCATTTGAAATACATAGGATTTTTAGTGTGTAAAGACCATATATGCAGGTAGAGAAGTTAACAATAGCCTAATATTTCATTTCTTCTCAATTTACCGCCAATTCGAGGTCAGTTCTCGCTGAAGCTTGTTCCCTGACCAATTTTTCTGAAGAAAGGCAGTAAATGATACAATTTGTCAAAATCCGCATAATATTGCTAAAATTTGACGAAAAATTAAACAAATACTACGAGAAGTTATTACGACCTGCTGCGAGCTTCAGATTAGCAAAACTACCCGAAGAAACAGACTCAGTTGGTGCAAGGGAAGCATTTGACAGCATCTTCTTGTTCACAGCTCCGGAGCTAGATCCAGAGAATCCAGACAAAGATTTAAAGTGCTCCAGGCTTTTTATGCCTGACAATCCTAGAAGTCTACTCATTGTGAAATTACAAACGAAATCCGCAGCACAAGCGCCGGCTTCGATCTCAAACCTTTAGATATCTGAAATTTTACAGTTTCAGTCGAAATCTCAGCGGCGATAATTGCGTTGAAGAGTAATTTATTGAATCAAGTAGCATAAACTCCAGAAAAACCGATGGTGAATCTTCGATTTGAAATCATCGAAATCGGAGCGAAAAAATTAGATTTTCGAGCTCTCTACCTCTGATGTGAACAAAACCCTAATAATCGAGTTCGCAGAGAGTACTGATCGAGAGGATTTTCTGCAGGAGCAGTGATGAGAAACATTCGAAATGAGTATGGCGCCAAACAACAGATATTTATAGGAAGTTAGGAGTTATGACCCATGCTTAGCCGTGTCGGTATCGACATAATTAACTACAAAATAAAAGGAATTAAAACCCTTTGTTTTTAAATAATCAACCCTCAACTCATCATCATCATCATCATCATCAATAATAATAATAATAATAATAATAATAATAATAATAATAATAATAATAATAATAATCAACCCTATATAAATATGATTAATTAAAAATAATTAATGAACTCTAGCTATCAAATAATTCACTCTGTCAAAATTTAAATTATTTGCAAATCTAACATTTAATCAATTTCACACTCTAGCTATCAAATAATTCACTCTGTCAAAATTTAAATTATTTACAAATCTAACATTTAATCAATTTCACGGCCCAAAAATCATTCGTAATTGATTATATGCATATTTTTCCAAACACATGTAGACAAATCTTCACAATCAAGAAATATAAAAATACAATCTATTACTTGTGATTTTTAGGCCGTAAAATTAATAAAGTGTTAGATTTGCAAATTTTTTTTTTTTAAAAAGTGGGTATTGTTTTGTTTATTTTGAAAATGTGGATCATTTTTAGAAAAGTATCCAAAATGTAGGTATCAAAGTATAATTTACCCTAAATTTAACGTACCTTTTCCAAGGCCGACCCTAATATTTTGAAGGCCTTGTTTTGTATCTTATAATTTAATAAATAAATTAAACAACACTCCATATGTAAAATATTTATATTATAGTTTAAATATAATTTACCTAATAGTTTTAGCAGCAAAAGTGTGAATTATATTATAATCAAGTTCTTCAATATTAATAATTCATTTGTTAATTGACAACATAGCTAGCTTTTTTTTCTCAATCAACTACTCTATTTTGTTATGGGATATTATATTTTAATATTATAATATATATATATATATATTTATGATTACAATATTTTTCTTTCTATTTTATTTTGAGATGTTATATTTCAATATTATATATATTTGTGATTATAAAAAAAAATCCAAAGGTGGGAAGGATGCGGCTCTTTCAAGTTTTAATATGAATAAATTAAAAAACTTGGAACTTGCAGTTGGGATGCTACTCTATATCAACTAGTATTTCTCCTGTACAATACACAAATAGTTGTTATTTTTTAGATTTGTAATATTATGATTATTTTAAATTCTATATGTTGTGTTCAATTTTAAAAAAATTAATAAAATAATATGCACACGCATTAACTAATTACATAAGAAGATCAATTTTGTATAGTTACGACAAACAAAGAAAAATTAAATTTTGGGAACTAAATTAAAATCCATGTTAGCAAGATCGAATTGAAATATTTCAACGACATGATTTTATAAATACCAATGTATATGTGGTGGATGCTACAGATATTTGTAATTTGTTGGTTGTTAAATGATTATCTGTATATATTTGGTATTTGAGTTGATAGAATAATAACAAAATAGAGAGAGGAGATGAGAGAAGATTGGGGAAGAAGGCGGACGAGAGGAAAGGGGAGGAATTTAGGAGTAACTTTTTTCATATCATTCTTCATCAACTAAGAGAGTTTATATACTCTCCATACATTGGTCCCCACCATGCATAAAGAAAACCCTAAAAACATCTTAATCAAAATACAAACTAAAGCATATGATAAAATATATTTTGCAACTATATCTACTTTAGCCATAATATTTTTCGGTCCCAACGCACGCGAGCCCCGCAACGGTCGGCCCAACGTCTCCAGCTTGCCCCGGCCCAACTTGCTCCATTTGACCCGTTACCCAAATCGACCCTTCCACAATCGAATTCTCCCTTTCAATTAACCCTAATTTCACAAAGACACCATTTTTATCACATCTCATTACATCAGCATCAATTCCACCCAATCCATCTTAATAATCCATAACAATACCCCCGGATCAGACGATTCTCGTCCCTGAGAATCGAAAGACTCAAATTTGCGGTGAAGGAAAGAAATATCTTCCCAAGAACAAAGCGGTGGATCCTGCTCTTGCCAAAGAATGAGTGCTTGGTGGGTCAATTGGCCTCGCCGGTGAATGCTTCGACGGGAAAGGAGCTTAATGGGGGAGAGGGTTAGCACGCCATCTTCATCAGTGGCAGGAAGCGTGGGTAAATGTACGGTCTTCTTACTAATGCACTTTTTTAGTAATGAAATGTGGAAAATCGGGTGGATCTTTGAGGTTGGAGGAAGATCTAACATGTAAGCCACCATTCCAACCTTCTCTACTATGGTGTAAGGTCCATAGTACCTTGCTGCTAGCTTTTGATTTCTTCTCAGGGCTATCGATGTCTGTTTGAATGGTTGTAGTTTAAGGTAGACTCGCTCTCCCACTGAAAAAGCCATGTCTTGTCTCCTTCTGTCTACGTATCACTTCATCCTTGATTGGGCTTGGATCAGATTTTCCTTAAGGCCTTGAATCATTTTCTGCCTCTGGTTTATCAGGTCAGCCGCTTCAGAATTACTTGAGTCTGGATATGAAGTAATTGACAGCATAGGGGTTGGAAAACCATATAGAGCCTGGTAGAAGGTACACTTGAGACTAGTATGATAATTAGTATTATACAAGTATTTTGCAAGAGACAACCATTGTAGCCACTGTCAGGGGTTAGAACTGACCATACAACGGAGGTAGTTCTCTAGGCATTGGTTGAGCCTTTCAGTCTGCCCATCGGTTTGGGGGTGATAAGCTGATGACATGTCAAGCTTAACCCCTATTAACTTAAACAATTCCTTCCAGAAGGAACTTGTGAAAATTGTGTCCCTATCAGTGATTATGCTCACTGGCTGGCCGTGTAGCTTATAGACATGATCAAGAAATAGTTTGGCCACTGTCTCTGCTGAATAGGGGTGAGATAGTGTAATAAAATGCCCAAACTTAGTGAACCTGTCCACTACCACAAGAATAACACTCTTTCCCCCAGACTTTGGAAGCCTTTCTATGAAATCCATTGATATATGGGTCCATGATTGGCTGGGAACATGAAGGGGTTGTAGTAATCCAGGATAGGACCCATGATCAGTTTTATGTCTTTGACAAACATCACATTCTTGCACCCATTTAACCACATCAGCCTTCATGTTTGGCCAATAGAACACCCCCTTTAATCTTATATAGGTACCATGGATTCTAGAATGCCCCACATATGATGAGTTGTGTAGGGCAGTAAGTATATTATCCCTGAGTTCTTTAGAATTCTCTACCACCAATCTGCCTTTATGCATTAAACCAATTATAATACAAGTATCAGAGAACATGTAAGATAAAATAGACATGACCATATGGATACCTCAGTTTCTCCTGATGCAACTCAATGATGCATTGGGGAAACTGCACAATCTGAAAGGGAAAAACAAAAGGAAAACAAAAATTAATAACTATAGGTGAATGGATGATGATTATGCATATCTAAGACAAATATCTGATGAACCCTTTCTTAAAACGAGTAGCAAATTAATATCAACTAATTTGTAGCATGAACACTCAATTGTTGAAATTAGATAACAGAACGCTAACCGGCCTGAAGGCTGATCAGTAAGGATACGTCCATCAACATGGATGGAGAGATTGGAAATCTTGAGGTACTTAGAATCAACACGCAATTCATCCGAACAATTCTTAATATCAATAAGTTCCAACTTGGTGAGGCGTTGCATTGCATCTAGAGAGGGCAAACGCCTCAACTTGTTGCAATTATATACGTTAAGAAATTCAAGAGATGAGAAGTTCCCAAACCATTCAGGCAATTCTTCTATTCTAAAATTATCTAACATCAAAAACGTAAGAGTAGTGAGATGTGGAAATGATCCCGGTAGACATTCTCAATCTTCCATCCCCTTTACAGTTAAGATCTTAAGTGAGTGACAGCATGCTTGTAATATGGCATCAACAATATCTTTAATAGCAACACTGCTCTCCATACTAATATCCAGCTCTAGATATTTCAATCTACGAAAAGTCAAAATCTTAGAGCAAGATTTGGAGACTCAACAATTTTTGGTTTTATCAGAGAGTCGAGTATCCTAGGTAGAGTTTGGCTCTTCAGTCCCATCAGTGAAAGTGAATGGAGAGACGGTGCCAACGACTCTACCATTTCACATGGAAAATCCAGTTGTGGGCATCCATTAAGCTCCAAACCCCAAATGAATGCCAAACTTCCTTGTGATTATCCTACCGACTTCAGATTTGGATAATATTCTAGAGTAAGATGCACAAGAGAATTGAGGGTATGTAGATCATCTGGTAACTCTCTCAACTTGGGATAATTTCTTACCGTCAAGTCTGTCAGATTCTGATTATTGTAGAATAACCAATCAGGGAGACATTCCAATTCATCTAAATCATTTATATAAAAGTCTATGAGCGATGTTAATTTGAGCTCAAAGATGTTCGCCAAAGTAATGTGCCTGCAGTATTCGATCGTCAAGAATTTAAGGTGAGGAAATAACTTCACTTCACAATTAGGTATAGTTTCTACTTTTGCCCACTCTCTCAGCTCTGGCATGCATGACAATTCAAACATTTTTAACACAGAAAAAACATTAATGGTGGTGTCCTTTGAAGCTCCAATATTGTTGTCAATCCCATAGAATGAAGAATTTATTAACTTCAGGTTCATCAAAGCTTGCAACCTAAGAGACTTGAGATTTGGCAAGTGCCCCAACGCAGGAATTTCCGCACATTCGTCGCACTATGAAAGTGTTAACTCGGCCAACTTGTTAAGATTTATCCAAGAGCCTTGAGGGTCGTGTTGTACCGTCATCTTCATGATCCATAATGGAAATCTTTTGCCTTTGAATGCATCAACACGTAACGCCTTTATATTTGGGTGAGGTTGGAGGCCTTCTAACATACTCTCATTATTTCTTTCATCAATTCTTCTTGTAAAATCCCAATCAAGATACAAAGAAGTTAATTTTGACTTCTGATATATATTAGCTTTCAGTGCTTCATCTTTGTCGTGCACCTTTCCTAGATTACAAATGTGTAGAGTTCCTTTAGGTTCTTCAAACTTCCAAGCTCTTCAATTTTGTACCCTTTCTTGTCGCCCACTCTAAAACATGATAGTGTTCGGAGAGAAGTTAATCTCCCAATCTCGGCTAGCAACTCTGTATAAGAGCTAATAATAAGATGCCTTAACTCACTCAAGTACTTAATCGTACTTGGCAGTTTCTTCAAACCAAATGATACTCTTATTGTTTGCAAGTGATGGAGTTCACCAATCCACTCCGGTAAATCTTTAATATTTCGACAACTGAAAATATTAAGCCTTCTCAAATGAATCAATTTCCTAACTGAATTCGACAACTCTTCAACTTGACTGTTAATAAGAGTAAGTGCATGCAGACATTTGAAGTCTGAAAACATGGTACCACAAATTTCACCTTCAAAAAATAGTGTACGCAAATATTTTGCCGCTTCTTTTGGGATTAGTGTTGATTTGTCTTGGTTAGGTTCATGATTCATATATCAAACTTGGCTGATGCCATCTACAAGATTAATACAACCTAAAAAGAAACGGAACATGCGAGATCGTACACAAGATTATGCATTACACAATTCATTCTATTTCTCCCATCATAACCTTGCAACAAGGAGTTCTATCGAATGATATTTAAAAACTTGTTGCCCACAGATTCCACCTCATTTCTGTGATCAGATTGAAGAAACCCTTCTGCCATCCTAGCTCAACGAGTTCTTCTGGTGTAATCACATGACCATTTGGAAAAACAGAACAGTACGCGAAACACTTCTTGAGTGATGGCAAAGACAAATTATCAAAGCTCAACCTCAATATTTTTGAGATATTATTAGCTTCTTCAACATCAGGAAGCCAATTCTATTGAACTGATAGCCACTCATCTTTCAATTTTCTTCATAGCACTCCCCCGACTACCATAGCAGCTAACGGCAAACCCTGACATCTTTCCGCAATCATTATTCCAATGCTCTCAGACCCTAATGGAACACAATCTTCATTTTCAAAAGTTTTTGCTTTGATTATGGACAAGCACACTTCATCTGATAAGGGATTCAACCGATGAATGTGAAATGGGTTCACAATTGAACCAACCTCTGTATTTCTGGTAGTCAAGATAATGTCATTTCCCTTGATTGATGTAACCACTTCGGACTAAGCATTCATAAAATCTTCCCATTTCTGAGGATCTTGATTCCAGACGTCATCAAGAACAAGAAGACAAGTTTTACCTTTCAAAGCTTCTTGAAGGTTTTTCAGAATAACTTCCCGATTCTCAGCTTCATCAGTTTTAGATTTGAAAGATTTTTGAATCTTTTCTGAAACCTCTTCCCAGCTCTTATCTTTCTTAGCTGCTGCTGATGCGAGCGATGTGAGAATTTTCTTGAAAAGAGTGATTGGATTGCAAGTTTGAGAAACAAGCACCCAAATAAGATATCCAAACTGAGTTTTCATCTTTTGATTATTGAAGACTTTCCTCGCCAACGTTGTCTTCCCCATTCCACCCATTCCGACATCGGAGAGGATGGAGAACTTCCCTTCCTCCGCTCCGTTGATCAGCTCCTCAACTAACAGGGAAACATCATCATCTCTTCCAATGAAAACTGGATCATCGATGAAGGAATCAGTCTCAAAGGCCGCAGCCGCAGCAGCTGCAGGAGCAGCTGCATTCACGACTATGCTTTCGAGGCCGAGATCGATTACCTTTTTGTTAACAGCCTCCAAGTTCATGTTGAGTTCTTCGATTTTATGAGCCATTTTGAGGCAATTGAATGATGGGAAGCATGATGGTACCTTATTCTTTCATGTCTTCTTTTTGCGGACTTTGTTGCGGAGAATGCGATAGTTGAGTTCGTCCAAAACATCATCAGCATCGAAGGCCAAAGATTCGAGCTCCTTGAGCCAGGTTTTGACAAATTGTTGAGTGATCACCTTCTTCTCGGCATCGATCAAGTAACTCTCAGTCATGGCCAAATTCTTTCTCAGCTTTTGTGCGTCTTTGTCGAGGTTTCGGATGAGTGAGATCTCATTCCATGTAACCTTGATTAGATTTTCAAATACGACTCTAATCGTTGCAGCAATGGCGGTACCTTCCATTTCTTTTGCGAGAGAGAGAGAGCTTGTTGTAGTAAGTGTGAGTAAAATTGTACCCTGTAAAAATGGGGTGAAAATACATTCAAAAATACACCATTTGAGTGGCAATTACATCATGCACGTATTGTAAAATAAAAACAAAAAACATATACAGTAAAACCTCTATAAATTAATATGATTGGGACCATTAGATTTTATGCAAATTTACTATTTTATAGTGATATTAATTAATCTGTAAATTGATATATATATATATATATATAAAGAGTGTTTTCATGATTCAATGGAATTGAATTTTGATTACATCAAAATTCATTGTATTTTACTAATTTATGTATCATATTTATTAAATTTTTATTAAAATAAATTCATTTCACATATTATTAATGAAAACTAATAAGTAATATTCATTGTTTCTTAATAATTTAATATTACTCATTGTGTTTTTATTAAAAACATTCATTGTATGATAATGATAGATTACACTATATAAACATCATAACAAATTTTTTAAAATTATATCAAACAATGACTTCTCATCTCAAAGATATCTCAAAATCAATAATGACAAATGAAATAAGTAAAATATTATGTGAGTACAAATAGATCATTCCACATGCACTCTAAAAGATTTACCAGCTTGATGAAAAATTTCATTTCAAAGTTAATACGGTAGTATCTTTGAAACCAGTTAATATGGTAGTACTTTTAAGCAAAAACAAACAATACTAAAATCATATTTCAATAAAATAACTTAATTATGCTTGTAGTTTTAAAGAATTATTAATTCATTATATTGAATGGACCATATATTTATATAGGAGTCTTTCAAAATTATATTACCTTATTATCTTATCGATATCTATGATATTTTCAACTGGCTTAAGTCGGGACTGAAGAAAAAATATTATCTTAAATAGTTTATTAATTTAACAGGTATTAATTTACTGAGATTTTACTGTAAATGGATTAGAAACAACTGAATTTTTTTTAGTTTTAATGTTATATTCTTTCTACAACTATCGCACCTTTTCAATAATTCTTCATATTCCCTAAAAAAAATGTTCTTCATCTCGTAAAACGAATTACACCATTAATTATTTGTGTTTCTTGATAAATAATTGCATTATTTAATGACAGCTCAAAGAAACTGTCGTGTTTTCTATGAGAAGAAAAAAAATATAATTGCAGTCTTTTGTTTACCACTACCATTCACATACTAAATACAAAAAAGAAAAATTAAAGTTGAAATTAATGTGAAATATGGAATTTCCTAGCAATTAATTGAAAATTATAAATATCAGGCTTTCATTAATTTTCATAAAACAATTTAGCTCGATCTGCATGTTTAGAAATATTAAAAGATTCACCTTTTTTCTTGGGGAAAAAAAATTAAAAGATGCATTAATGTCTAAGTTGGCAGATGGTAATATATAAGTAAATGAAATATTTATTTACTGCAACGCCACATTTTTACCATTTGAAATCGTCTATTACACATTATATGTCGCATTTCATATTGCACATTTGAGTTTTTTTAATTTTTTGTCAAATTTTTTCTTTGATTTCAATTTCTTATGCTTTAATTTAATTTTACACTTATTATTCAGTATTCATCATACCCAATTAGAGTTTTATATATATTTTTAGTATTTAATTTTTCAAATAATTATTTAATAACTAAAAATTAAAATTAAATAATAAAAAATTACAACGCATTGTAATTGGGTTTGATGAATTCTAAATAACAAGTGTAAAATTAAACTAAAGCATAAGAAATTGAAATCAAGAAAAAAAAATTGAAAAAAATTAAAAAATCGAATGTACAATAGGGAATACAACACCAAATATGCAATAGAAGATTTCAACTGCATTTTTCTGTGCATGAATGATTTTTATGTTTTGCGAATCAATTATTTGAGTAAAGTTGTATGCCGATTAATGCGCGACTATAAAAAATTAGTAATAACTCAAAATCGTGTGCATAAAAACTTGGGCTGACTTATATATTTATATACTAGCATGTCGCCCGTACGATACACGGAGTATTGCATAAGTTTTAAATTTTATAGTATCATGTAATGCAGTATTAATAGTGATTGTTTTAATCACACAACATACTCCATCCGTTTTCATTTAAATGTCATTTTAGATGAATATGTACAAATTAATAAATTAATTAAATTACCTAATACACCCTAGTGTGAATACATTAAATGAATTAAATATAGACGTTTGAATGTATTAATTAAATGTGGGCAAATATGAGAAAAATGTAAATTTTCTATCTCAAATTTGTAGAATGACACTTTTTTTTAAATAAAATTAAAATGATAGAATGACACTTATTCAGAAATGGGGGGAATGTGTACATACGTGTGTGTTTGTTGTATAGTTTGTGATTGGAGATATAATTGTGTTGTTTTGTAGATTAATATTAGTAATGTTAGCATATGTGAATTAATTTATATATTATCAAGTCGTAGCATCCTTTTTTTGTGTGTCATAAAATAAATTAAGGTTAATCATATTAGCGAGACTTATAAATAGTACTAGCATTACATTTCATTAATATTGGCAAATCATATTGGAAAGATAAGTATAATACCCAAGTTTTAATCAGATTGGCGCTGTATCTAAAAGGGCTCGTTTGCTAGACAGTATAAGATAACATGTGATACCTATGACTAGGATGTCTTTAATATATTAGGTATCAATATGATGTTTGCTTGAATGTATTAAAATATTTATAAAATATATACATATATAATCTACTGTTTGGTTGGAAGTATTAAATTTCCCATATAATTACAATTCCAAAAATACTCTCTCATATTAGGTAGGAGAAAATTTATTATTGGACATTAATTAATATGGAGATGGGCAATTTAGTTCAATTAATTATAATAATGATCTTTTGTATTACATATCCCACCTAGGAGGTAGGATACAGAATCCTACTGAATCCTGCAGATCTTTGTTAGAAATACTGGGCCCTTATTTAATAAAGGACTTTGAGTTTTGAACCAAACAACTTATTAAGATGTCGTAGATATCTATCACTTTCTTATCACCTCTATAATTAGAAATCCAATACATTAATATTAGCAAGCATATTAGCAAGACAAATATACTACTGAATTTTTAACGTGATTATTATAACTTTATTACATGAATATTAGCAAACAATGAACTAAGGTAATTATGTAGCTGAAGAACTAATCACACATCATGAGATTTAAATAATATTAGAAATTTAATACATTATAATCTTAGCAATAATATTGACAAGCCATATTTTGTTAACAAGGTTAGCACGTTATTCAAACAATCTCTCTCTTCAATTATATTATCTAAAAGTAGTGCATGCAATACACCATTTTGAGTGTTAATTACATCCTGCACGTATTGTAAAATAAAAACAAAAAAACACATAAATAAATTAGAAACAACTGAGTATTTTTTATTTTTATTTAGTTATATTCTTTCTACGACTATCGTACCTTTTCACTAATTATTCATCTTCCCTAAAAAAAAAGTTCTTAATCTCATAAAACGAATTACACCATTAATTATTTGTGTTTCTTGATAAATAATTGCATTATTTAATGATAGCTCAAAGAAACTGTCGTGTTCCTTATGAGAAGAAAAAAAAAATTGCAGTCTTTTGTTTACTACTACCATTCACATACAAAATACAAAAACGAAAAATTAATGTGAAATATGTAATTTCCTAGCAATTAATTGAAAATTATAAATATCAGGCTTTCATTAATTTTCATAAAACAATTTAGCTCTGAATGTTTAGAAATATTAAAAGTTGCACCTTTTTCTTGGGGAAAAATAGAATTAAAAGATGCATTGTCTAAGTTTCCATATAGTAATATATAAGTAAATGACTTTTTTTATAGATATATTAAATATTTAAATTTCTCAACACCAACCAGAGGAATTACTACAAGTTGATTGTATGTGCCTCTTACAATATATTCAAATAAATATACAATAGTGATCGGACCATAATTAATACAGTATGAATTAGTATATTTGGAGAGTAACTTGTAAGTATATTTTGCGTAGTTTCTTTAAAATATATTCAATCTAAGAAATATAATTTTAATAATGACAGAAATTATAATTTTGCATGTATCCATTATCAGTTCGTCTTATTAAAGTTTACTAGAATACCATCTGTGCGATGAACGATAAATATTATTAAAAGATATTTATGTATAATAATAAAAATATGTATTATATCGACTAAATTATAAATTACTCGTGAATTTTTTGATAAAATATGCGTTAATAACCTCTTCCAACTTTATAAAAGAAAAAAAGCATCAACTCATATAAGATGGATTGTAATGATATTTTTGACATTTGAAATGGATTGTTATATGTTATTACATGTAATTTCATGATCAACCCAACTGTAGATCGAGAAACAAAAAAGGAAGGAAAAATACAGGTCTTCTTCTCCACCGCTCGTCGTCCCCCTTCTTCTCCATCCCACATCGGTGCAACCACGTACTGTCTCTAATCTCTCTCTATCCCTCCATTTCTACACATCCACAACCATGAATCCAACATAAAATTGAACAAAGTTAAACACAATCATCAACCATTCACAGAAAGCAAAAAGAAATAAAAATGATCGATCTGCAGATTACAGTGACCTAGCTAAGCTCCCATCCCCTCAAAAAATTATGAAGAGTCCGACCCTCGATGGAATTTACAGTTTGAATCTCTTTCTTTGTTTGAAAAATATTTTTCGAAGCCCCTTCTTTGGTTACCTTAATATATTTAAATTATTTTATTCCAACTTTTTATCATATTTAATACAACATTTTAATTTTAAAATATATTTAATATTAAATCTATTTAATCAAATATCAAAATATTACAATTGATCTCAATTGAAGGACGACTGCTAGGTCCCACAATTTATAATTTGTTCATGTACAATAATATTTTATTTTATTTTAAAAATTAAAATATATAAGTTTTAAATATTTAAAATCTATATAATATATAATAATAACACCGCATCCGCAAATAGAATTTTAGTGTTCTCCCACCCATCTGCACTTTCCAAAAATGGGAAAAAAAATTAAAATATATTTAATCTAAAATTTTGGATTTAAATCAACTATCAAAATAATACAATTGATTTCAACTAAAAGACCCATAAAGGTGGAAAGACCATTGTTAGAACTTATAATTTATAGTTTGTTTATGCACAATAATATATGTTAGTTATACCATGTTTGATTTGATAAATTTTTCTCCGACAATTATAATTCTTAAGATTAAAGAATACATTTGGAATATATACTAGTATTCAATCTTTTAAACGGAAAATAAATGATTGAGTAATATAAAATCTTATTTTTTCATTTTCGGAAGGAGCAAATGGGCGGGAAAACACTAAACTTCTATTTCTGAATACGGGGAGTCGTTATTATATACTCCCTCCGTCCCAATAGCAAGGTCCATCTTGCCTTATTTGGATGTCCCAATAGCAAGGTCCACTACCCAATATGGAAATAATTAATGACAACATCAAAGTGGATCACACTTACTTTATATTACTTTTTATTATAATACTCCGTAAAGAAATGGACCCAACTTATTTTACCCACTACTTTAATAATTAATCTACTTTTTCTTAATCTCTGTGCCCAATAACAAGTAGACCTTGCTATTGGGACGAATGGAGTATTAAATAGGTATAGATTAGGGCAAGATGCATTTTTAGTCCTTAATAATTTAGTCTCAACACATTTTCAAAGTTACGCAACCAATTTTACCCTTTTGTGTTCCGATCGATTTTCCGATTAATTATATCTTTTTATGTAAAGAAAATCAAGTTTTTTAATGGGATTTTCACCAAAAAGAAAAATTATTTAAATACAATTTTCCACCTACAACTAAAAAAAAAGCTCCACATCGGCTATTCTAAAATGATAACACGTTAGTTTTTTCTTTTTTTCTTTTTCTTTTTAGTTTAATTTCTGTTTCCAATCTTCATATAAAAATCTAGTTTCGGACCATAATTTCTCGAACTCAAATTTATATCTTACAATTACTATTCGATTCAATTAATATTCAGGAATCTAGTATTGGTAAATAATTTCTCAATTAGCTTTAAGGGGGTGTATTGGTTGTGGATTTTGATGGATTTCATTGGACTTTTAAAATCTGGGTGTATTCAATCTAGACTTTTAAAAGTCCAATGAAATTCTGGTGTATTCAATCCAGATTTTTAAAAGTCCAATAAAATCCCGGTGTATTCAATCCAGACTTTTAAAAGTCCTTTAAAATTCTGAGGTATTCAACAATCCACGGACTTTAAAAAGTCATTGACTTCGTTGGATTTCGGCTGGATTTCACGTGAAAATTACGAAGGATGAAATCCGACCTCCAGACACGAGATTTCGATGGATTTGAAAAATCCGGAGAGCGTTGTGTCCCAGCGGTCGGTGTGGAGTTAAAATCGGACACTCCAGCCGTCACCCGACCCCAGCGGCCGCTGTCTTTGCCGATGATGGCACTCCAGCGGTCGCTAGGTGCCAGCGGCCGCTGGGATCAAGGCCGCTTGACTTCTTCCGCTCTTCTCCATTGAATTAAATATTTCAAAGGTGGCCACCGGTTCGAAAATAATAGTTGAACTTAAACAACCATATTTGAACAAAATTTTCAAAGCTTGGTTGGTGTTCGGCAAAATTTCATTGGTTTGTCTTTTGATGAACCTGTCTTTGAAGCAGAAGATTTTTTTTGGTCTTTGTGTGGCCATTTCCACTACCATTGTCTCTCTAAGTCACGCAAATATTCAAATAATTGGATCATACTAATTAATAACTAGACTAGACCGCTTATTTTCCCTTTAACATTGTTATCTAAAAAGTCAAGCTAGGGAAGAAAAAACAGAATGACATCGGTCGTTGAGACCAGCGACCGCTGGGTTCTTTCGGCTCGACTTCCCAGCAGCCGCTGGATTCAAGCGGTCGCTGGGTTCAATTTTTTTTTGGGTCCACCGATCGTTGTGTTCCATCGAGCGCTGGCTAGAAGGATTTGAAATCCATTAAAATCGTTCAAAATCGTCTGAAATCCATACACGAAATCCGCCAGACTCTGCGTGGAGTTGGGAGACTCCATGTGGAGTCTATGGATTTTATAAATCCATAGACTTTTAAAAGTCCATCAAAATCCAATGAAATCTCAATCCAATACACCCCCTTAATTAACATCTTACAAGAGATTTCAAATTGTAATCAACTTTGATCCATTTTTTGCCTCTGATAGTATTTTGGAGTTTTTCCCTCACTACAAAAACAATCATTTTCAGTTACATAATCGAAAAAGTTTAACTCCATATCTGTTCCCAAATGAAAAAAGCGAAACAGAAATATATATATATGGGGAACGGATCAAATGAGAACCCATCTCCCATGTGAGAACTAGGAACTCATCTCATTCATCCATTGCTTTGATTTAGATGATTAAGATTTGGTCAATTTTTGGTCAAAGGCGGGGTGGCAAACTTATAATATTTGAGCATAATTTTTAAAAATCATATAGACAACACTTTAAAACCGTTGTCTATTCTTATAAATTTCGCTATGCTAAAATGAGAGTACTATCATGCTATTATGAATATATTTACATGCTAATATGAATATATATGCATGCTAGTATGAATAGTTAATGTCCTACTATTAACGAACATTACTACTGCTATTATGAGTAAAATTTATATGTTTTATGAATATTTTTTCATGTTGTTATGAATATTTTTCATGCTATTATGTGTATACTTCCATGTTATCGTGAATATTTTGTCATGCTATTCTGAGTTTAACATCACACTATTATGAACGAAAAAATATATTTTCGAATAAACATATGAACAATGGATCTTAAATGAAAGAGCACGAAAGAGCTCTAATTTCATATATAATTTGCGTTAATTTAATGAAAAATGAGCAAGTCATGGATATTTAAAGTTTAAATAAATTTTGTGTAAAGATGCTGACGTCAGCTTTGACCAGGGATAAGTTTGACTTCTTCATATTTACCATTATGCCACCGCCTTTTTATTTAAATCTGGACCATTGAAATCAAAGCATTGTGTGGTTGAGATTAGTTCTTAGTTCCCACATGGGGATTGGTTCTCATGTGAACCCTACCCTATATATATGTATGTATATATATATCAACAAAACCCACATTTCCAAAGCCATGAATAACATTAGAGACTCTTCTTCGGACATATCAATTGGTGCAAATTATTAACAAATAAAACTGCATGAAAAGGTGATCAGTTCAGTGACTAACACATGCATGCTCAAACTCAAACCCTCTTTCATCACCAGAATACAAGTTCATAGGTTATTACTCTCATCGTCTAAAACCTACAGGGTACAGCCAATGCTTTAGTAGTTACTCTGCAGATGCTCCTAAAATCATTTGGAAAGTCGAAAGTCAGGCCACACGATATCCAAAGATAACGAGCTCCCATCATCCCTGTGCTACAAAGCCTCTAGCGCACACTGCTACTTAACACGCATCCTATATATATATCAACACAACAATTTCAGCATCACATACATGTAAAACCAACAATCAATAATGCAAGTTGCTTACCCAATTCCACAGATCACACATGTATAGAGATGTAAAACAAAAGGATGAAGCATCAATGTTAGAGAGCAAGCACAATATAGATCTCTAGTAAATGGTAGGTTGGGTAAGTTAACACTAGCAGAGAATAAGTTTATCGACACAGTACACACATATCCATTCCATGCTATGAGTAATGAATGCACAGCTTTGCTATGAACAAATTTTTTCAACTTCCATGTTCCCACACCTGAAATGCTCTTAACTGCAAAACTAGGCTAGATTTGTTAAGGCTGTTTTGAGAAAATATTGATTATAGACAACTCAACCTTGATTGTCATGCCTTACAACATAATTTGATAATTCGACTATGGAAGAAACATTAATATGAATAAAACCCAAACAGTGCCAGAGTGCGCGTTTCAGCATGGAAAAGTCAAATTACAGCTTACTTACAATGAATTCCAGTCAAGTGGACAAAAGTTTGACGATAAAAATATTTCTGCTTAATCATTGATGCTACAAAAGGGCAAAAATTCTAATACCTGGGAAAAAATAATAATGAAGTGACAATAAACACCAACTCAAACTGCATCAATGTATGCAGATATATCAATCTTCAAGTGAGACTACCAGATATCACAAAACACGGTGCTGTAAGATTAAGAAGGAAACAAGTATAAAGGATAGAACAATCTCACTTGGTCAATTATTTCCAGAAGATGAAAAGTTTCTATATCCCCCTGATACTTGTCCAAAAGGCCCATCTTGTGAAGACCCGTAATTAGCATCTTGCAAGAAGGCCCTTTGTCCAGGGTGTGCATGACTTTGACGTTTTCCTTGTCCCTGTGCATAATCAATCTCAAGCTCTGCTCGGTTGAAGTTATCCTGATAAGAAGGCACTGAATTTCTTCCATCATGTCCTGAGGTATTATTTTGATGAGGTGGGATATTAGGTGAATTTCCATAACTTCCCTGTGTGTTCAGCACATAGCTCTGCTGTGGAGGAGATCCGTAGCTTTGATGCGGCTGTGGTGCGTAACCCTGCTGCGGTGCCCTGTAGTTCTGCTGCTGAGGTGGTGATGGATAGTTCTGCTGAGGTGATTGCCCGTAGTTCTGCTGCGGCGATTGCCCGTAATTCTGCTGGGGCGGTGGCCCGTAGTTCTGCTGGCGTGGTGGTCCGTAGTTCTGCTGAGGTGGTGGTCTGTAGTTCTGCTGGGGTGGTGGCCCATAGTTCTGCTGGGGAGGTTTCATGTAGCTCTGCTGGGGTGGTGGTCCGTAGTTCTGCCGGGGTGGTGGCCCATAGTTCTGCTGTGACGGCGGGCCAAAATTTTGCTGCAAAGGCTGCCCATAATTTTGCTCTCTCGGTTGCCTATCCCTGTTGCTTCTTCTCCCATAATGTACTGGGGGTGGTCTTGGATAAATTTCTCCATTGACATACTTGTCTCCTACAACATGATAGACCGTGTTTAAAATAAGTAAGAAAAATTGTTCACCACTAAAAGACATTCATACAGTCAACCAAGTATCAGTAACTGAAAGAAAATCTAACCTCCATATTCCTTATTTACTGGATCAATGTACGAATCCGGCAATACAAATACCACCTGCGGTACACCTAATGACAGAAAGTTTTAGTGAACACTGGCCAAAACTCCATTGTGCAATGCAGGTTCTGCAAAAGAAATACTTACTTTTAAACTTTTCAGATGTCTCCTCTGGACACTCAACCTGAAAACCTTGATACGTTGTCGTACTCAGTGCATATATTCTCTTCTTAGCCTCTTCCACACTGAAGAAATACAATAAGTAAGAATCAAGCACTATATCACTGTGATGCTTAGATCAAAACAAGCTGCACTCACAGCTCTATATGCAATGAAAATATGAACGACTACAAACAATAGTCTGTACTCTGTAGAATAGTATCACACAAGTGCAGAGAAATCAGTAAAATACTCGTCATTTCATAGGCCACAAATGAAGTCCATGCTAATATAAGAAATACTGTATATTTTAAGAGAGAGAGAGAGTAGCCTCAAAATATCTGTTTGTAAACAGGAAAACAAAAGATCAATAACAATACATGACCATAACTCGATGCTCTATCCTCTATCTTTCTAGCTTATTTCCCTTCTGAATTGGATCCAAAAGGTATCCTTTTATAGCTCACACTTCAACAAAAAGAGCAAAAACATGAAATTGCACAAGAAAATGCGAAACTGTGATCAAACACCGACTTAAGCATGCATTAACCATTAGATATCATTCAAATAAACACACAAATGCATACAAAAATCATGTTTATCAATTCACACGCATACACATATATATATATATATTTACCATTTAAGCTAAAGAGCCAAAAGTTCTCTTTTGATTCCATGACCTTATAATTAGCTCCACTAAGATTAAACCGAATTCATACAACAAACTAGACAACTAGATATAGTTAAGACAAAGCATAACAATTCATTCGTGATACTGAATGCTAAGTCTCCTATTATCTTCAAATATTCCAAACCCAATCAAGATGTCATTCCAAAAGAAGCAGTTGTATTAAATTTAATTAAATAAAGCATCCGAAAGCTCCATATAGTGTTCATCAATCAACTCTCACATGTCAAACAGACTCATTTAAACACGTTATCGTTTTCAACTTCTGTTCATTTGGTAAAAGTGTACTCCAGCACATGAAAATTCTTCATTTCATTTAGAGATTGCAATAACAATTTCATCAGAGTTACAGAAATAGGGGGGTGAATTGATCGACCTGCCGAAGACTTGGGCAGCAATATTGACGTAGGTTTCAATCATCTGCTCGCGTGAAACACTGGAATCCCTGGGGAAATCGACGGTGATCAGCCAGTGATTGTAATCGCACCCTTCGAAGAGGATGGTGTCGGGACCGATCTCGTCTGTCTCCGGATCGAATGCCCTGCGGAATAGGGTGGTGGTTGAAGTGAACGGCCGCCGCATCAACTGGGTTGTTGCGGCGGGGGCAGGAAGAAGTCGAGATGCGGAGTTGGAGTAGATTGGTTGGGCTTTGTAGCCATGGAAAGAGTGCTCCAGTAGAGAATATGATAGGGAAAGCACGCGGCGGAGACGAATTGAGTGAAGAGCCACCATCAGTGATGTGTGTGTGTGTGAGAGAGAGAGAGAGAGAGAGAGAGAGAGCGAAGAGAGAGAAAGGGGTTAGGGCTTTGGGGGTTTAAGGATTAGGGAGGATTGTTGCAGACTAAGAAATATATTTCATCAGTTTTTTTGCAAAAAGAAGTTTATTTTTGTTTATTTTTAAATAAATAAAAATCGAGGATAAAATGTCAAAATTCCAAGATATCGTGTCTTTGTTTTGTTTATAAAAGCAAAGCAATAAAAGCAGTTTTGATATTGAATCTTAAATCATTGTCGTAGTTTTCCTGATTTAAAAAATAAAAAGTAAAATATATATATATAGAGAGAGAGAGAGTGTGTGGATGAAATGAGAATCAGAGACCCATATAAGAATTAAAATCAATTAGAGCGGTAGATCTACAATGTTTGGGCGGTGAAGATTTCTGAATCGTTTTAGTATTATTATAATAGGTTTTAGCATTGTTGTAATTAGTTTTAGCATTATCGAACAAGATATGAATTTTAGCATTAACATGATTAGTTGTGTTTTATTTAATCTGCAGGATGTGTTGGCACAATTAGGAGAAATCTCCTAGGTTGTTTGAATTTGATATATTCGTTTGATGGGCATGTGGTCATCTGTAATGATATATATTTATAAAATATCTCGTTGCTTCTATCATCTTGATTCTTAATGAGTGAGAGCAGTTTTAACTTTTGTGCTCCGTATAGTTTAATCTTTTGTAACTCTTTTAGCACCTATAAATTTTTATATAATATTATAAGTAAACAAAATGACATGGCTAAAAATAATATTGAATGATAAAAATAAAAGTAGTGAACAATAATGTTAGTGGTAATGCTAAAATGATATATGATGATGTCAATTCAGTGAACAATAATGATAGTATCACAAAATGTGTCATGGGGGCTCCGAGTTTATAATGTTCATATTAACTTTTTCGAGAACAGTTCGCCTCACCAATATGTTGAGTCAAGTGAAGCTTGGGCATAGCAGAGTTAGACATCCAAGAAAGAGGTTCGGGGGAAATATTTTTCATGGAGACAATTTGCAAAGAGTGTGTCAGGTTTGGAGATAATGCTATCACTCTGCTTAGCTAGCATGGCTTTATTGAAGCAATCAAGTTCGCGAAATCTAAGAACTCCAAAATCTTTAGAAGAGCATATATCGTCCCAAGAGCACCAATGAATTCTTTTTTTCTCTAGTTTTTGACCCCACCAAAAATTAGCAATCAATTGGTCAAGCCGCTAAAGGGTTGATTGGGGAAGGAGGAAACAACTCATAATGTAGTTAGGGATGGATTGAGCAACAACTTTGATGAGAATGAGTTTACCAGCTTGTGAGAGTGTTTGAGCTTTCCAATCTTTGAGCATTTTGGCGACTTAGTCTTCAACTGAACTAAAGAAAGTTTTTTTGAACTTGCCTAGGGTAGCAGGGAGTCCCAAGTAGACCGAATGTTTAAGAACCACCGCAACTCCCTAGTGGTGCCGACCTGGTGTGCTTTCTCAGAAGAGAGGCAACGACTGAAGGTAATTTCAGACTTGTTGAAATTGATATGTTGCCCTGAAGCTCCTGAATACTTAGCAATTATCCTTTTAATAATTTCCACCTCAAAAAGAGTTACTTTTCAGAAAATAAGGTCATCGTCAGTGAAAAATGGATGAGAAATTGGTGGTGCACTTTTGCAAATCCATGCCCCATGGAGAGAGCCAATCACCTCGGCTTGCTGGATCATGGTTGAGAATACTTCTGCACAACATAAGAAAAGATATAGAGAGAGCGGATCTGCATGTCTCAATCCACGAGAAGGGAGGAAAATATTAGTGGGATGTCCATTGATAAGGATTGAGTAGGAAACAAAGGTGACACAGTTCATTATAAGGTTAACAAAAGTTTCACAAAAACCAAGCCGTACTAGCGTTTGTCTCAGAAAATGCCATTCAACTTGATTATATGCCTTTGACATGTCGAGTTTGAGTGTAAAAGAGGCTTGGCGAGTGGATTTATTTATTTTCATTAAGTGAAAAAGTTCAAAAGTAAGGAAGGCATTGTTAGTTTTGTATACTAAAAGACTTGTCTTTGTATACAATTTTGATGATATTTTATGATAATATAGATTGAATACTATTACACTCACTGTTTACATTTAAATTGTTATATTTTCATGCATGTACATTATACTTACATTGCAGATGATATGGTGTGGGAAATCACACGACAAGGTCATATCACTGGTTCCTTGTATTGTATTAAAACGCTCACGGCTTAGATGGTTCTGAACCCACCATCGGTACACCGTAGAATAATCTGATAGTTAGTTTGTCTTGACTAGCTGATATTCTAGTACACCAGCGTGTGTATTGAGGAGGATCTCGATAGGATACTATTCTCTTTTCTTACCTTAAGTGAGAGAATAAAGATCCACAGAGTTCGGGTTCTTAACCCATATATTTTGGCGGACATATATATGTTGTGTTCATTACTTTGATTTATCAATGGGTGAGGTTCTATGATAAAATCAATAATCTCGATATCTTGGGTAGTAACATTTACATATATGATGGGTCGTGCAATATATATGGGCATCGTGTCCTGGTGCACCAGGCTGATAATGTCCTCTTGAGGAAGCACAAAGTTCATGTGAAACCCTGCAGGTGGAATTTATTTCGTACATGATAAAGCTTGTGTGGTACTACTCAATGAACAAGATATTAATTAATTATAGTTGTCAGAAGCTTACATAATTAATTAATGGACATTATATCTTTAACATGGGGAATGAATGAACTAAATGAGAAAGCATATTCGCAAATATGCATTAAATTAGTAGGTCAGTATTATTTCTTTAGTGGAATAAAAATAATATTTAATTTATTTAATTATATCCTAAGTTTATTGGATATTAAAAATTAAATAAATTAGCAGACAAATTTAATATTCTTCTAGATCCTTGTTGTAGCCTAATATGACTGAAGTTGACTGGATATGGAACAAGAGCTAGAGGCCCAAACCCAGTAGGGTTGGGACTACTGATTTTCGCCCACCTCCCTATAAATATAGGGGAGGGGGATGAAAATTAGAAGCACAGAAATCAGCCCTCTTTTGTTCTCTTGATCTCTATAGAATTCACACCAATTTAGTAGATTACAGCCCACCATGTATCTAAGCACAGTCGGAGAATACAACAAAAGATCAAGGAGTAGAATTGCACAGTGCGGGTGCCGATCATAGCTTATTAAACAGCAAAATTAGACCTTTAATCTTATCCTCCACCCGACGTTCAATTTGTAAGTCGATTTTTTATTTCTATGTTTTCGCTTTAATTAGAATCGAGAATTACCTTACATGTTATTTAAACTTGGTTAATTAAATTCATACGAGATGCATAAAAATATGATATACATGATATTAGGATTAATGAACAACCAATTAGATCATACGGTGGTTTAATTCCAAAAAATCCCAACAGGCATTGTCTGTAATAAGTCTTCCCAGGATAAAGGCTGATTGAGATTGGCTAATAATATGGGAAGAATCAGCTTGAGCCTATTAGTGATGCATTTGGAGACCAATTTAAAGATGGCATTGCAGAGGCTAATGGGACGGAAGTCTTTTGGGTTGTCAGGAGATTTCTTTTTAGGAAGGAGCGTGATGAAGGTTCAGTTGATAGGGCCGAGGTGAAATCCAATTATTCAGAATGCTAAGAATAATAGAGAGAATATCAAATTTCACAGTAGACCATAAATGAGAAAAGAAAAGAGCAGGGATACAATCTGGTGCCGACGCCTTGAAAGGGTGCATCTGGTTAAGGGCAAAGACAACTTCTCCCTCAATGAAGAAGAAAATGACAAATGAAAATAGAGAGAATCAGTCATAAAGTTTATGGTTTTCTCTACATAGTCGATCAAACGGATTTTCAATCTAAAGAACAGATTGAGCAATTTAAGGAATATGAATAAATTTTAGACTTATGATCAAAGTCTCCAAATGAAAATTTGTTGAAGTTAAGTTTTGTTTAAATTTTGAGTAACATTTGAAGCACAATGGTCATGCACACATTATTGTATTTACTATGTTATCGATTTGAAAGAAAAAAAATGATTGATGAGTTGGATTACACAAACATGATAAATATTGTTGTCTCTAAAACTGCGAGATGTTTTGTATTTAGATGAAAGAACATTTGTTTTTTTTTTTTAAATATTGATATCTTACTGATATATTAGTTTGTATTTTTTTTCTTTATCTAGACTATTTTTTAAAATATTTTTCACTATAAGGGTCCATATTTAAGGTCTCACTTAGGGCCATGTGAGACACAGGTCAGACCCTGTTTGTAGCTGCAACTGAACTCTGACAGATTATGATTGTCATAGAATAGCCAATCTGTGAGACATTTTAATTCGTCTCATTGATGTGCTTTATATTTATACTCGAATCATGCTTATAAGTGCACAAGAAATATTATAATATAAGATGAAACGAGGTCGATCCTCAGCGAATTCAATGCTTAGTTTGAAATGCAAGTACTAAAAATTCAACTCTTATGTTATCTAGACAATCGAAAGCAGGTAGAGGTATATAAATTAAACAAAAGTAAATAGAAATGAACAATGCACAAAATAATTCAACAAGATTAAATAACTTGAGAGAAATAAGAGAAAAACAAAGATTAGGGAATTGACTCTAGGACTTGAACTACTTGGATTGAAGTGACTCTACTCTGGACTGTAGGATAATTCACGAACTATTGAGCTAGAATGACCCCTACTTTCACTTAGACTACCTCTTTATTAATCTAAATCATGAACTATAACTTAAGATGATTATGTCTAAATCAATTCCTAAGTTTTAGTTACCAAAGGCTCAAGGTCTATGATTCTTTCATCCACCTATCCTTTTCTTGAATGCATAGATAAACAAATTGGACTCCTTAGTGTTCAAGTGACAACAACTTTTCTCAAAGACTGGAAATCACAACAAATGGCATCAATTGATGGCCAAGCAAATAACATCCAAAGATAAATAAGGATCTAAAAGCTCAATAAATACATAAATTAACCATAACTCTTATTATCATCAAATCATCAAAGAAGAATCCAAATCCTAGGCTACTCATACTTATATACATCATTCTCAAATAAAAAAATTACTCAAAACCCAAACAAAATAATTACAAAGAAATAAATAGAACAATAAATTCAAAATGATCAATCTTTATTTCAAGTCTTGTAAATCTTCACTTGAACTCCCTTTTTCATTGCCCATCTTCTTGTTTCTCTCTATTCTTTTCTAAAATGTAACATCCCAGAATTTCAGAATATCTTAGTGAGTTTTCTAAATATATTTAGAAGACTAAAGAAAATAATTGGAGGTAAAATAAAGTAAAATAGATGTAAGTCGCGACCTTTTTGTGTCTTTTATGTGAAAATCGATTATGAGATTTTGCATTTGTCTCCGGAAGATAGTCAATATTGGTCTTTTCTGGAATGTAACGACCTAAAGGAAACTATTGGTGCTTTCAGAATTTTATTCTAACCTCTACAGGAGTCCCGTGATTGAAAATCGTAAAGGGAAAACCTGTGAATAGTAATTTCTGCGAGCGTTCGTGATTCAAAAAATTTATGAAATCCTCCTCATTGATCTGAGACTTGTTCTAACAAGCCTATCTTATAGGAAATGACCCAAGGAATCCGTTCACGTTCACGGATTGCCAATCCGAGGTCAATCGAACGCTCGGGAGCAAAATCTGTCAGTCGAAATGAATAGTAAAAGTACTTTTTGAAAGAGAATCTTTTCTCGTTTCTCTTCAAATGACTTCTTCGTCATCCCGAGTTAAGTTGGTTCAATAGTACTCGAGCCAACGAGTCTCCCAGTATTTTCAGATTTTGTGTCGGAGGTCATTTGGACCTCGTCATTGAATAAAACAACTTTAATTGAATCCGAAAATCACTTTATCAGTATTTTATATCCGAAAAAGTTATACCCGCCCCACCTCAGCTTTTCCTATAAATAGGGGAGGGGAGATTCATAATTCCTTGCTCATTTCTCTCTCTACTCTCTCTTTCTCTCTCGTTCGTGTTGACGAACGAGAGAAACCCAAGCCTGCGCCGAGTAAATCGCGCATGCGGGCCCAGGTTAAGTTTTATTTGGGGGGAGGGGTACTGCTACTGCGGGAGCAGCTATCGAGCACCGGAAGGCTACCGGAGAGCCGCCGCTGCTGCTGTCGTGGATGGCCGGAATTGCCGCCGTCGCGCCGCCGCTTCGGATGTCTCGTTTCGGTCCATTTCTCATCCTTTATAGTTGAAATTTTAATATGTTGTGTGTTTTAAATAGTGTTTCATTTCGTATGTTGAGTGCGTCATCGTCCGGTGGCCGGAAACCGGCGAAATCGCCGGAAAACGTCAAAAATAAAGGGGCGCCGATCAGTTTCGGTTTTTGCCCGTTTTCGCCCATTTCGGGTCGTCAAATCGAAAAAGTTTCTTCTATAAAGTTGCTCGAAAAATTATTTCCTATAGGACTGCCAAGTTTCATAATTTTTCGATAAGTTTTGATTAAAGTCGATTATTTTAATCAGGCGGTTATTTTTATAATTAAAGCGTGTGATTTCAGAAAATTCCAAAAATTGTATAGTTTAATAAAGATATATGTGGGGTCATACCTGATTATTTTCATAATTTTTGGACAAGTAAAAAGTGCAATCAAGGTTTGCTGTGTAAAATTTAATTAAAATGGCAAGTTACGGAAAGTGACCTCTATCAAATCTTTTGATCCCATTAAATCGGAAATTATATTTTGGAATTTATTTCCTTCTATGTTGAAGTTGTACGAGGTCTCTAGAGTCGCGCATTCTTAATAGAAATATAATTAAAGTGAATAAAAGCTCCAATTAAATTAAAGTCGAGTTCTGAAAATTAGAGTAGCAGTCCTAAAATAAGGTTTGACCTTGTAGGACTTGTTGAGCCGGTCAGAGAAGCTGGCGGATGAATATCGAGAAGTTTGATCACCTGAGTTGATCTAATCGAGGTGGGTTTATTTGCAAAACCTATCTATATTTGAGTTATTAACTCATAAATGTGATAGTCATAGTTGGAATATCCAAATAAAATATTTGAGAAATTATCTGCTCAAGTCTCTGCTAGAGTAATAGTATTATATTGTTGTATAATTAATGAGAACATAGTATTATACTGCTGTATAATTATTGAGAACATAGATTATGCTTTGCCATAATTACTGAGAACATAGATTATGCTTTGCCATAATTACTGAGAACATAGATTATGCTTCATCATAATTATTGAGAATATAGATTATGATTTATCACAATAAGCGAATATAGATAATGCTTTGACATAATTAAATAGAATAGATTATATCTTGTCATAACTAAAGTATATGTGTTAAAAGTTAAGGTTAGAGTTTAAAGTTCATAGTATATAGATTAAGGTTAGAGGTTATATTTAAAGCCTAATATTCATAGTTTATTAAATGTTTATTGCGTATTGATTATACTTGTGTATAATGAGTTATAATTTTTAGCTTGTGCTTTTAATTTAAACTCAACTTATAGAATGATTTCCATTTAAGGAATATGAAGCATAATTGAACTAAGTTTGATAGATGACTTAAAGGTTAACATAGTTGCTATATTAAGAGGATGACATACTTTTGTGCTTATGTCATATTATGCGCTTTTTAGAGAACATAGAACAAAGGATAGGCAGGAACTGTGATTCTTGCAGTTGTGATGTTAATCACTAAAGGTGTCACTGTGAGGTAACCCCTGTACATACACGTGATCTGGGCATCACTATAGGAGTCAATGCTAGGTAACCTCTGGTATACTCAGGGTCAATGCTAGGTGATCCCTGGTACACTCTTCTCGGATTAGCGAGGTAACCCCTCCATTTTCCTATCAGCGACATGTCATAGAGTGCAGTAGACGACAGAAGGAGCTACAGGGTACCAAAGAAAAGTAAAAGGTTTGCAGAAATGGGAAGGGCTTTTGCGTTTTGCTTTCCATTATCTGTATTTATATTTTGGATATTCTGTTACAGTTTTTATTAAAGATTGAGTTAAAAGTTTAACCCACTGAGTGCTTTAGTACTCACGCCCAAAATATTTTCAAAATGTTTTTCACAAGTTGAGATGCTGGAGGTGATGGCTCGATGTATTGTTGTGGGTTGATCGTGTCTTGTTGTCTCATTTAGACTAATGTATTGCTCATGAGTATGTTGTTATGTGATACAATATTACTCCATTGTTTTCCTTTTAAACTCTGATACAGTTGCCCCATAGTATGATTGCATGTTATGTTTTATTTTTGGGCTTATCTGAATTATATACCTTAATTGAATAATGATAAATAAAGTCCATTTCTTTTCATAAATCCAAGCATATTTCATTACAGTTTTCGACCTATGAGTTGGTCATATTTGGTTGAGTCTTGGATTTTGTTTACTTTTCAGTTGACCTATGAATGGGTCTTATCTTGATTAATTGCTTATGGCCTATGAATGGGACATAAAATTGTTTATTTGCCTCTGACCTATTGATGGGTCTTAGTTGTTGTGGCCTATGGAGAGGTCTTGTTTATTTGAAGAGTTAGAATCCTATCTATTAATTGTTGGATTCTGTTTGAATTTGACTAGCCTATGAATAGGCATTCTTTTGACTTGATTGAATCATTTGACTTCATTGATACGTTGAAAGACGTGGATTCCTTTCAGTTACAGAGGTTATGCTGCCCAATTTCTGCGGCATATAACTTATTCTTGTTCTAAAGCCATTTCATTTGATTATCCTAGATTAGTACTTCCTTTTTTAGTAATACCCCGACCCTCATTTATTATTCCTTTTGGGACCGGGACATTACAGAGGACCCCCTGGATTTGGGATTATGCTACCTTTTTCCTTCTATTATTCCCATAATATCCCCGTCCTAATCCTCGGGATCGGGGCGTTACATAAAATGAGTAAAAAGTGAAGTCTAGCTCTCAAAACTCGAACAAGGGTTACCTTATATACAATCAGAAATTCTGAGATAAATAAGGATGGCATCAATTGATGGTCAAGCAAATAACATCAATTGCTATCCAAAATTATCAATCTTTATTTCAAGTCTTGTAAATCTTCACTTGAGCTCCCTTTTTCCTTGCCCATCTTCTTGTTTCTCTCTATTCTCTTCTAAAATGAGTAAAAAGTGAAGTCTAGCTCTCAAAACTCGAACAAGGGTTACCTTATATACAATCAGAAATTCTGAGATTAAAATTAAAGCTAAATAGATAAAATCCACGAAAAAATCATATTTCTTTAGGGAAAACATGTCTCCCTTACGTCGCGCTTTGGCCTCACATTTTGCAATAAAAAATCACACGACCGTAGGCACTCGTGTTTCGGGGTCGCATTTTCTCTTCATAAAATCAAGGCTCTAAAGCTGCTAAATGCGAGATGTGGCTCGCTTTTCACTATCGCGTCATCATTTGATAGAAGATGCGGCCTGAGGAGATCGTGTTCTGCATTGCATTTCTGGCTTGCTAAATTATCTCTCTGAAGCTCCTACAACGAGAGAAATGGGTCGATTTTTCTGAGTTGAATTTTTTTTATTGACGGTACTTAAGGACCTCACATTCCAGGGTCGTGTTTTTGTTGAATTTGTGAAGAAAATACAGCATTGTGTATAGAAAAATTCTTATTTCATCAAAAATTAGTTTATGAAAGTAGTTACATTTTGATTTTATATTACAACCACAAAGCTTACTATCCAAGCATTGCAAATCAACGGCTACAATGTATGATCTGCGTACATGTGATATCTAAGGGCTAAGGATTCAAGTTTCAGTTGTCCATCCATGAGCTTAAGTGAGCTGCTGCCATGTAGACTGTATAGCAGGTGCATACTTCTTCCTAACTTGATGCAATGAGCATGCATGCAAACACCAAAAATTCTTCTCTCAACGGTTGTGAACATGTGCATGCATATGCTAAAGCTATGGATCTCAACACCACCCCCATAAGCTCAACTTGGTGGAGATCACTAAGAAGAAGACTAGAGAGAAAGAGTTTGAACCTGGGAGCAGCTAAAGATTTTGTAAAAAAATCAGCAAACTGCAATTGAGTAAGAATATATACAAGAAGAATAAAACCTTGTTTAAAATGAAATCATGCAAAGTAACAGTCTATGTCTAAGTGTTTAGTGAGCTCACGAAACACTTGATTTTGAATAATATGTATCGCAGCCTTATTAGCACAATCCACAACAATAGGATGATGGACCGAGAGATGAAAATCTTGAAGTATGTGGGAAATCCACAATAGTTCACATACTGTGAAGCTTAGGCTTCTATATTCAGCCTTGGCTGTGGAGAGGGAGATTGTTGCTTGTTTCTTGCAATGCCAAGAAACCAAGCAGTGGCCTAAGGAAATACAATACCCAGTAAGAGATTTTCGAGTATCAATAGAAGACCCCCAATCTGCAACACAATATGCAGTGAATTGAAAAACAGAAGCATACTTGTAACATAACCCTAGAGAGGACACCCTTTCAAATATCTAAGAACATGATGCTTAGCATCATAATGAGTTTTTGCGGAATTATTCAGAAACTGGCTAAGTTGTTGCACAACATAAAAGATATTTGGCCGAGTGAGATTAAGCTCAAGATACCATGTTGAATTTGTGTAGAATGATTACAATCGGATGTGCTTCAACCTTAAGCTCTAGATACCATGTTGAATTTGTGTAGAAAATACAGCATTGTGTATAGAAAAATTCTTATTTCATCAAAAATTAGTTTATAAAAGTAGTTACATTTTGGATTTATACTGCAACCACAAAGCTTACTATCCAAGCATTACAAATCAACGGCTACAATGTATGATCCGCGTGCATGTGATATCTAAGGGCTGAGGATTCACGCTTCAGTGGTCCATGCATGAGCTTAAGTGAGTTGCTGCCACATAGACTATACTTGCTACAATTAGGGCATCTCCAGTGCTATACCCAAATTTTAGGTACAAATTGCTGCCATGTCACTGCCACATCAAAAGCTACCAAATTCACTAAATTGCTATCCAAACATCTCCAATGCACCAGTTACAATTGTTATTTTTTTGGGTCCCACTATTATATCACTCATTTTATTTATATATTATGAATTCAATAACAAATTTATGTATGATTTTCATTATATATTAATTTAATATGATAATATTTTTTTGAAATTTATTTTAAATACTAATTTGAAAATTTTATTTATTTAAACACACATTTAATTTGAAATTTTTTATTTATTAAATTTTGTATTGTAATTTTCATTATATAATTACATTGAAATTATAATACTAAAATTAATTGTTAATAAATAAAAAAATTTCATTATATAATAAAATTAATGCATTAATAAATTTACTTAATTTAATTCAATATTTGTTTAGTAAATTTATTTTAAATACTAATTTGAAAAATGTAATTACTTCAACATGTAATTATATATGTGTGTGTGTGTGTATTTATTCAATTAATATTGTGATTGATTATCTAATTCTATTTTATATATAAAAAATCTATTGACAGGACTATATGTCCATATAATTGAGGGAAAATGGAAAAGAAAGAGAAAAAGAAAAAGGAAAGAGAAAATGAGTGAAAAGATAAGAGAAATGGGATGTCTGCCATTTGCAGACGTGGCCCCCACATTTTCACCCTCCCAAGTTGTGGACTTCAATTTGTACCTGGTAGCATTAACGCTGCATATTTAAATTTTGTCAAATGTTACCCTATTCTCCCAATGCAAATGTTACATGTTTAATGGGTAACATTTTTTGCCAGATGGGATTGCTACCTTATGTTGAGGATGCCCTGAGTATGCATGCAGACACCAAAACTTCTCATCTCAATTGCTGTGAACATATGCATGCATACGCCAAAGTTAGGGATTTCAACAGTTTTTCGTTCTTCTTCATTTCTTCTTCTTTTTCTCGATTCCCTTGGTCCAACTTTGGTCAACACTCCAAAATAGCTTTAATTTCCCCATTTAGGCTCGATCCCCTACATATTAAGCACCTCATAAGGAATTTAAATGACAAGGAAAATTAAACTAAAATAAAACGTGTTTACAACGAAAGCTAAATTAAAGCATCATTAAATGATCAAGATTGAGTGCATTTACTCATCCATTTATTAAAAAGATTGTGAGTGGTGTTAATTTGATCTCAAATATGTTCACAAAAGTAATGTAGCTCAATATTCAATCTTTAAGTATTGAAGGTGAGGAAATAACTTCACTTCACAATTAGGTCAAGTTTCTACTTTTGCCCACTCTCTCAGCTCAGGCATACATGACAATGTGAGACTTTAAAGCGCTGGAAAAACATTAATGATGGTCTCCTTGGAAGCTCCCATATTATTATCAATCTCATAGAATAAAGAATTTATTAATTTCATATTCATGAAAACTTCCAATTTAAGAGACTTGAGATTTGGCAAGTGCTAGGGATTTTCTCACATTCGTCGCATCATGAGAGTGTTATCTCCGCTTGTTAAGTCCTATCCAAGAACCTTGAGGCTCGTCTCGTATTGTCATTTTCGTGGTCCATAAATGAAATCTTTTGGCTTTGAATTCTAAAACAAATAACACATGCAGATTTGAGTGAGGTTGGAAACCTTCCAACGCGCTCACTATTTCTTTCATCAACTCTTCTTCCGAAATCCCAATCAAAAAACAAATTAGTTAAGTTTGGCTTCTAAAATATATTAGGTTTCATTGCTTCATCGTTGTCATGCACCTTTTCTATGTTACAAATTTATAGTCTTCATTTGAGGTTCTTCAAACTTTCAAGCTCTTCAATTTTTCGCCAACCTTAAAGTATGGTAGTGTGAAGAGACAAATTAATCTCCCAATCTCATCAGACAACTCTATATTAAAGTCAATAATAAGATACTTTAAGTCAACAAAGTATTAATCGTACTTGATAGTTTTTTCAAATTTATTTTCTTATTGTTTGCAAGTGATGGAGTTCACCAATCCACTCCGGTAAATCTTTAATATTTCGATAGTTTGAAATATTAAGACTTCTCAAATGAATCAACTTCTTAACTGAATTCGACAACTCTTTAACTTGATCATTGGTAAGAATAAGAGCATACAGACATTTTAAGTCTGAAAACATGGTACCACAAATTTTACCTTCAAATAACAGAGTACGTAAATATTTTGCCACTTTCTTTGGAATAGGTGTTGATTTGTCTTGGTCATTTTCATGACTCACATATCGAACTTGTCTAATATCATATGCATGATTAGAACAACCTAAAATAGAACATGTGAGATCGTGCACACAACTCATCATATTTTCATCAACAACTCTCCATAAACCTTGTAGCAAAGAGTTCGGTAGAAGGATATTTAAAAACTTGTTATCATAGACTTCATGTTATTTGTGTGATGAGGTTAAAGAAACCCTTCTGTCATCCATGGCTCGATGAGTTCTCGTGTTCTGATGAGGTTGGAAGCCTTCTGACGCGCTTGCTATTTCTTTCATCAACTCTTCTTCCGAAATCCCAATCAAAAAACAAATTAGTTAAGTTTGGCTTCTAAAATATATTAGCTTTCACTGCTTCATCGTTGTCATGCACATTTTCTATGTTATAAATTTCTAGTCTTCATTTGAGGTTTCAAGCTCTTCAATTTTTCAACCTTAAAGTATGGTAGTGTGAAAAGAGAAATTAATCTCTCAATCTCGGCAGATAACTCTATATTAGAGTTAATAATAAGATACTTTAAGTCAACAAAGTATTAATCGTACTTGATAGATTTCTTCAAATTTATTCTCTTATTGTTTGCAAGTGATGGAGTTCACCAATCCACTCCGATGAATCTTTAATATTTCGACAGTTTGAAATATTAAGACTTCTCAAATCAATCAACTTCCTGACTAAATTCGATACCTCTTTAACTTGATTGTTGGTAAGAATAAGAGCATGCAGATAGGGATGGAAGTAGGCCAGGCTACCCGACAGGGGCCTGCGGCCTGGTCTGGCCTGGCCTATTTATTAAAGAGGCTGGGCCAAGACCATTTTAGAAGCCCATTTAGATATATAGGCCAAACTTGGGCCTTAAACAAAGCCCACAAAGCCTTGCAGGCCGGCCTGTTTAAGTAATAATATATTTATATTTTATATACTCATATATATATTATGTTATTTAAAATTTTTAATAATATATATATTCTGAAATTAATTTCGTTGATTAATGAATAATGATATAGTCAGATTAAAAAATAAAATTCTAAAACATCAAACCCTAACATCGCTTTGCAGCCTTCCCTGTTCAGTGTTCATCGCGGTTCCCCCAAATCCCAATCTCTCTGTCTAAAGCAGAACAACAATTGAGACTAAAGGAGCGTCTGAAAAAATACTCCCAGAAGGTTCGTCTATATCCTTTTCCAAATCCATTTATTTTGAACCAAGAAGTTCTTTAACATATTTCACTTTCCTTCATATTTAGGCATATAAAAGGGTACTGAATAAACCTATTACTGAACTTCGAGAAGCAAGGATCTGCACTGAACATCGCCGGTGCCGTTGTTAACTCAACTCAAGTTTCAGGTATATGTTTTATAAAAAAGGGGTAAAACATATGAATAAGTTATCATTAAATTTCTTGCAATTGCAGACTGTCTGCTTCTTCTTGTTCTTACACTATTTATTACGTTTGACGAAATTTGCCATATTTGTTGTCAAATTGAAAACAAAAGAAAGCAAAAGTTAATTTAATATTGAATTTGATGACTTAATTTGTCCTACTTGAGAAGAAAGCTTGACATTTAATCAATTCTTTTATATCTCGTCTATCTTAGGGTAGTAGTTTACTAGTTTAATTAGATGATGATTTTAAACAACTTAACGACTAGTATAAATTAATTTAGTAGTCAATGTAATTATCAGACATATGAAAATGAAGGCGGATGGCCAGATTAAAGGTAAAAAAATGCACAGCTTAACTCTGGACTTATTATTTTTATTTTAAAGGCAGCTAATGATTTTATTTTATTTTAATTTCTATGGCATACTATATATCTTTACACAATTATTTATTTTTACATAGGAATTATGTCTTCTCAAATTGAGAATATCGAGTCCAATGAAGCTGAAAATAGTAGAATTGATTCTGAAACACAAGAAACAGCAGCTGATGATGACTGTGTTATTAAGAAAAAGAGGAAGAGAACATCTAAAGTTTGGGATGATTTTGATCTGGTTGACATTCCTAAAATAGGAATGAAGGCAGTTTGCAAGTATTGCAAAGATAGATATGCAACTGGTGGGAGGGGTTCTAGTACTAATCATCTAAAGAGGCATTTAGATGTTTGTTTTCAAAGGAAGGCAAACATGAAAACATCGAGTAATCAACCTGTTATTCCTTTCAAGTCTTCCAATTCTTCTATTAACCCATTTCTAGTTCCAGGTGCTAGATACTCCAATGAAAAAAATGAGAGAGATAATTGCTACATCAATTATGGTTCACGAGTATCCTTTCAACATTGTTGAGGATCAAGTTTGGATGTGGGGTTTTCAATATGCTAATTCAGAATTTTCAAAGGTTTCACGTAAGACAGCTAGAAATGATTGTGTAGCAATATATGAGACGGAGAAGAAAGCCTTAAAGGCTTTGCTAGGTAGTGTGAGTAAGATTAGTTTAACTACTGATATGTGGAAATCAAATCATCAGGTGATTGAGTACATGGTTATTACTGCTCATTTCATTGATGCAAATTGGAATCTTCAAAAAAGAGTTTTGAGCTTTGTTAAAGTGTATGTTCCTAAGACGTGGAATTGATGTGGCTGATGCAATTTTTAAGTGTTTGAAAACTTGGGGGATTGAATCTAAAGTGTTCTCTGTTACAGTTGACAATGCTGGGCCGACGTTTCACATGACAGGCCCAGGCCGTTTTGTCCAAAGCCCGGTCTGGCCTGGCCTACTTTCATCCCTACATGCAGACATTTGAAGTCTGAAAATATGGTACCACAAATTTTACCTTCAAATAAAGGGTACGCAAATATTTTGCCATTTTTTTTGGAATAGGTATTGATTTGTCTTGGTCATGTTCATGACTCACATATCAAACTTGGCTAATATCATATGCAAGATTAGAACAACCTAAAATAGAACATGCGAGATCGTACACACAACTCATCATATTTTCATCAAAATCTCTCCATAAACCTTGTAGCAAAGAGTTCGGTAGAAAGATATTTAAAAACTTGTTACCCATAGATTCCATGTTATTTATGTGATGAGGTTAAAGAAACTCTTCTGTCATCCATGGCTCGATGAGTTCTCATGTTCTAATTATGTTACCTTTTTGGAAAAACCGAATAGTACGCCAAGCACTTCTTGAGTGATGGTAAAAACAAATTATCATAACTCAACCTCAATATTTTTGAGATATTACTATCTCCTTCAACATTTGGAAACCAATTTTGTTGAATTGAGAGTCAATCATCTTCCGATTTACTTCGTAGCTAGAGTCGGCTATGAAATTTTGAGGACACCATTTTTCAATAAAATTAAAATTTGAAAAAACATATATAATGCGCCTAAAAAAATTGTTCTTCAAAATCATAAAATTTGTTTAATATGTTTAAATACACAAAAAGTTTGCATTTATGAAGAATTCAAAATTATGTGGCGTTGGCTCTCTAATCTTTGAACAAACCTGAAACAAAAATAAAATTACTTTAAACAATATCATGTACGAAATTCAAACTATATAATATCATTAAAAAATACTTCGTCTAGCATATTTTGAAGCAAACTGTTATCAATGGTAGACCATCTCGACGTTATCAATCGTCATTGATTACATCAATTGCATAAGAATTGCAAAATAAAGACGAATCAATAACAAGACTTTGCAACCAAAATGAGTAAATGTGTTATTGAAAGAACTCTTGTTACAAAATGTGTATATTCGATGCTTGTATCCCAACTCCCTCTCCCCATTTATACAATCACCCTTCTAACTCTAGCTAACTAACTCCCTTCACTTCTCATCATGTATCTAACTGACTCCCTTAACTCTCGATGCCACATAGACTTGTCAACCAACTCCCACTACTCTCTATCGTAACATTATCCCCTCCTTTATAATCGACTTGTCCTCAAGTCAAAGAGGAATAGATATTTCTCCTCCATTGTAAGGAAATCTTTGCAAATAGCTGATGCTCTAACATTAAGTTGAACACTATCTCCATATGTTGTACATGGCTACTCATGTCTAGGCTGTTAAAGCATAATTTCTTTTTCCTCATCTCCTCAATTTCAGCTAGTGTTGGTTTCTTGAATACAGTAGTGGTTTTAGCCACTTCCTAATTCTTCACTCCTTCGTCACTGGCTGATTTATTCCAACCTCCTGGCCTCGGTCCTCTCCCCATAGAGAGAATTTGTAATTCTTGTTTTCTTGCTAGCTCTATGGTCTGATTCATTGAATTTGGATTGAACATCTCCACCATTCTAGCAACTTCATCCTTCAATCCACTGATGTAACTCTGAATGAAATAATTTCCCTTAAGCTATCGATTTTCTCTGACCATAAAAGCTTTCAACTCTTCAAACTCTAATGTGTAGCTCATTACATCTATTGTTTATTTCAATTTATTGAATTGGACTACTAGATTTGCTCCCTCTGCGTTTGAGAACCGCTCAACTACTAGTTTTCCGAATTCTTCCCATGTCATCCCCTCACCCCCTTCAACATACTCAAGATACCACAGATTTGCCTTACCCTCCATATACATAGCTGTCGTGGCAATCTTCTTATCATCGTTCATATTATGCAATTGAAAATATTTGTTGCATTTCTTGATCCACTACATCGGATTCTCACCAAAGAACTTGGGAAAGTCAATCCTCGGCATTCTTGAAAAATTCAACTATGATTGAAGAATACCTTTGTCAGCTGCAGAACTGGTTTCTGCTATTTCCTTATGCTGATCTTCCTCATTGTGACGAACACGATCTCGCATCTCCGATTGCCCTTCATTCCTTGCCCCTTGATCGTTCGCGCATTTCTTTAAACACTCCAACTGCACCGCAAATTGTGCTGCTATCTGCGCTGAAACTTTTTCCATGATTGATTTGGAAAAATCATTCTGAAAATCCTTCTGATTTTCTGTCATAGATCTCGCTAATTCCGTCTGATTTTGTTGCATCTGGGCCAACTGATTTTCGATTACCTCTATGCGATTATCCATCTTCATTTTCCTCGGTATATGTCGGCGTGGAGTAGGCTTTGATACCACTATTATCAATGGCAGACCCTCTCGGCGTTATCAATCGCCATTGATTACATCAATTGCATAAGAATTGCAAAATAAAGACGAATCAATAACAAGACTTTGCAACCAAAATGAGTAAATGTTTTATTGAAAGAACTCTTGTTACAAAATGTGTATATTCGATGATTGTATCCCAACTCCCTCTCTCCCTTTATACAGTCACCCTTCTAACTTTAGCTAACTAACTCCCTTCACTTCTCATCATCTATCTAACTGACTCCCTAAACTCTCGCTGCCATATAGGCTTGTCAACCAACTCCCACTACTCTCTATCGTAACACAAACTCACCAACAAATTGAACAAGCTTAAATGAATAAAATTTTAGCCGAGTCTCGAACGAGTACCGAGTAATTCAGATTGCATTGATTTTCACCACTATCTACATATGCAACTATTACAAATACGATCAATAAAATTCTATTAACAATATATGCATTAACTTTTCAACATTTTCAACTAAATAAAATTCTATTAACAATGTATGTTATTTTGATAAATAGAATACTTTCAAGAGATTTTCACAATAAGTTGTGAAAATAGCATCATCCAATAAATACAATTTCTCGGTAGAAAACATAAACGCAAAGTTATTTTCATATAAAGTGAAATTATATTTTTTTTTGTAGTAACCTAATGTCTTGATCCACTATATGACGAAAATAAAGATTCTAAATTTTCAGGTGTTTGTTCATCCTTCATCATTTTTGTAGTGAACCTAAGTTTTTCTCTATTTTTTGTGATGATTTTTTTATAAATTTGGTAGAATAGCTGATAGCTTGAAGAAGAATTGGGGGAGGAGTTTGAGAGATGAGATCTTAGCAGATAAGAGAGAGAGGTCGAAAAAGGGAGAGATTTTGGATACTTTTCTTCTACCTCATTCCACAAGTAAATGTTTGTAGTAATGGGGAAGGGCTTTCGTGTTTTGCTTTCCATTATCTGTGCATATATATTTGGATATTTTGTTACATTTTTTATTAAAATCAAGTTAAAGTTTAACCCACTAAGTGCTTTAGCACTCATGCTAACTATTTTCAAAAAAAAAAATCACAGGTTGAGATACTAGAGGTGATGGCTTGATGTACTATTGTGGTTAATCTTGTTTCATTGTCTCATTCAGACTAATTTATTACTCATGAGTATTGTTATGTAATAGAATAGTACTCCATTGTTTTTTGCTTAAACTTTGATATAGTTGCCCCATAGTAGATTGCATCATATATTTCATTGTTGGGCTTATCTCAATTGTAGAGCTTATTTGATCTCAATTGTAGAGCTTATTTGAACTATGGTAAATAAGGTTTTGGTTCAGGTGAGAAATATTTATTGGTGTGAGAAATGAGAAAATGTTTTTCTCTTTGTAATTTACTGCTTAATAGGTACAATTTTATTGCACAATTATTTTATCCCACGCGTGCAATGAAATTATAGCAATTAAGCAATAAATCATTTAAGTAATAAAA
This sequence comes from Perilla frutescens, assembly GCA_026008535.1. NCBI lineage: Eukaryota > Viridiplantae > Streptophyta > Magnoliopsida > Lamiales > Lamiaceae > Perilla > Perilla frutescens. The sequence goes on from BRKX01000003.1 coordinate 74,325,135, forward strand.
TTCTGGCAATTAAGCAATAAAATACAATACGATAAGCATTGTTCTCATTTCTCACACGAAGATCTTTTCTCACCTGAACCCAACCCGGTAAATAAAGTATCATTTCTTTTATATGAATCCAAACATGCTTCTTTACAATTTTCGACCTATGAATAGGTCATATTTGTTGTCTTGGATTTTGTTTACTTTCAGTTAACCTATGCCGAGTCTTAAATTGTTTACTTGCTTCCGTCTGGTGTTAAGACATAGTATAGTTTATTTGCCCCTAACCTATTGATGATAGATCTTAATTGTTGTGACCTATGAAGATGTCTTATTTATTTGAGGAGTCAAAATCTTATTTATTAATTGTTGAATTTTGTTTAAGTTTTGATTGACCTATGAATGGGCATTCATTTGACTTGACTGAATCGTTTGACTCTTTTGATATGCTAAAAAAACGTGGATTCTTTTCGGTTATAAAGGTTATATTGCCTCAATTTTTGAGGTGTTAACTTAGTTCAATTCTTGAAAGACCCTCTTGGATTTCCAATTAAATTACATTTTTCATTCTCATTTTTCGCGTAATGTCCCCGTCCTAATTCTCAGGACCGGGTCGTTACATTTTTACTAACTAAAAATTAACCACAAACAATATGTCACACCACATTATCATGGTGACTAAAAACTCAAAATTTCTAACATAAAGCATTTGCACGACACCTCAAATAATTGTCATTTTCATTTTCATCCACTTCAAGTCTTATCTCTGGAGCTTGAAATCTGATTGTTTTCTCAACATTGTCATGACTTTCCTATTATGTTGTTGATAATGGTTTAACGTTAATTTTCACATTTTCTTTCAAAACTTTCTTCCTCTTCACAGAATTAGTATTTATTTATAAATATATTGTAAAGCACCAAAAAAATATTTCGCTTTTATACAAGAGTTTGGTATATCACAAAGTGTTAGATTAAGATTATAGCTTCCACATGGTGTATAGAATATTCTAGAATTTATGTTAAGTTTTGTTTTTTCTTCAGAGACCTTGATGCTTACCCTTCAAGTTAACCTTATTATCATATCCTAACCTTTTAAATCATTAATATCAAAATGAAGATCTACTAGAGCATTTTGTAATTCTCTTCTCGTATCAACTTGTAGTATTTTTACTAAGTATTATAGTATTGTAATTGGGTTGGTCTTTACAGTTATTTATTAATTGGGATAAAAACTACTACTACTAAAATCTAGCCCGAATGGCCACGAACTGAATAGCCCGACATCATGAGGGCTAACCCCAAATCGAGCGAGCTGCCCCCATTGACATCCTAGTCATAAGTATACACGTGACCTTTAAAGAAAACCCAACGAATGAGAAAAGATGAATTTACAACTTAAGCTCTGATATTATTCACGACAAAAAAAAGTATTAAAGTTGAGCAAACACCTCATCAAGAATTACAAATGAACAACGAAAGAAAAGAAAACAAGTTTGTGTTTACGATTGAAACAACTTTGTTGCTTCATCCTTCATCTTTAATCAATCAATATACACCAGTTTTGATGGACATACACACTTTATATATAACATATATAGATATTTGCAACTCTTATAGAACAAATTTCCTAACGATAAGAACAAATTTCCTCTAAGTCAGTCTGTAGTATGATCAGAATGTATATTACCAAAAACATCGGGACACGACTCCCAGTTGCCCTCCTCCCTAGCTTCCCAATATCCACCAATGTAACGGTATGTATCCGATCCTTTGTCTTTGGCAAACCACCGCGGCTTCCATCCTTTCTCTTGCATCGACCTAGCCTGGTTTCCATCAAATCGGTTATGGATTAAACAAAGGCCGTTCCAACACATTCATCGGCATATTAGTGGAAAATATCCCATCTAAGAAGTATTTAGAGAGTGCTGTCAAGAATCCATATGATAAGCAGAGAATACATGTAAGTTGGATCATGGCTGTGTTTTTGCTAAATTAAAATGTTTGAGCAGAACAGCTAAGTCTCCAGGAAACTTACGAGCTAAAACAATATCTTTGTTGACTGTTAACGAGCTCTTAGAATTCTTTAAAACCTTGCAGGGAAGTAACACATGATCAAACTAGTTACCTGCCGTTGGCGTTGCTCTAGCCGCAACTTTTCAGCATTTGCCAACTCATACTCTCCATTTTCCAAGCTCCTCTGGTCAGGTCTCAGCCTTGAATCTGTTGGGGGTAGCTTCTCCTGCAAAATGGTGTTAAGTCCATATCAGTTGATCCAATGTGACAACCCAAAACATGGAAAAAATTCTGCCTAGCACAAGGCAGCGCCCCCATTCACCGAAAAATTTCAGATCTGGGCGAAATTTGGATACAGGCAGTTTGTACACAGAGGTAGACATTCATAAATGTGTGGACAGTTTGATTTGCTTAATTTTGTTTTCATATATTACAAAATTTAGACATTTATAGATGGCGCTACCCCCGTGCTAGGATGCTGCAATATACTATACAGTCCCTAGAAAAACTGGCTTCAAAAAGTAACAAACAGGGAGACATTTACAAATTGATTCGTCTCTAAAAGATCACCTTTAGTCCCGGAGTAAGCTCATTCATCGTAATGGCAAAGCGTGTCAAGTTATAACGTGTTGGAAACTGCGGAGGCTTGCTGCGTTTCCATAGTAATCGAGCTTCGGACAGAGATTCATGACCTTTTCCTTTAGAGCAATCTCCATCGACATAGTGCATGCTCTCATCCCACTTCCCAAACAATGTTGCAACTGTCTTTCCACTATTGTCTTGGACAATTCCCTGCACCTGCATTTCCAAAGTTGCTTTTATGGCAAAGCCCTTAACAATAATACTCCAGAAGCATGCTTATATTAAAGAATCAATTTGTCAAGTCTCCAGATAAAATTATCAGGAAAGAACACTTCATTAACCAGAAATGTCGTGTTGGTAAATCAACAAACAGTCTGCAGAAGAGAAACTTTAAGAATAGCATACCAAGCCGTGTCAGTTAAAAGTCTCTTAGGTATTTTCAATCTCGTTAGCGTGAGAAATAGCATTACGCTCTGTGTTTTAGTCAATCATGGATTGAAAAGATTTGAACTAAAATTTAACTAATACCATTAAATATTTCCATTTTGTCTTTGTTCATTTATATTATTTTTTATTTTCTCGGGATACTTTTTCTTTCAAATTGTAGAAGATATAACTTCACCAATAGATAAAAAAACACCAGTTCACATTCCTCAAGAAGTAAGCAAATTTATGTACTTAAGATAGTTATAAAAGATATTGCAGGAATAAGAAAGCACCTGATGGGGATTTCTGTCTATGATAGACTGCTCCTTGAATTTTAGTTTACAAGAGTAATCATGGTTTCCTTGTATCCGCATAGTACCATAGTGGTCACAATATAGTTTTCCCAAAATGAGATTATATATAGATGTTGTTACCTGTCAAATGAAGGTATATGTTTGTCTCTGTTATAAAATAGAAGGAAAAGGTTGCTATGATTTGTGAAATACCTTACTCCATTGGAAAACTTCTCCATCATCAAATTCGATAGTTAGAATGCCAACTGGATCTAGCTGAATGGACCGACCCCAGAACTTGCTTTTCAGATTACTATCACCATAAAACTTCCAGCCTGTGCCCTCGCAATGACATGCTACAATCGTCGGATGATGACTCACCTGATCCAAAGGAAAACTGGCCCCTTGCTTATTTATTTAAACACATTTTATTTCAGTTTTCAGTTAAAACACACTGTTTATCAGAAGTGGTAAATTTTCATTCTGGGCTATTGCACATTAATCACAATTTCAAAGTTACAAGATTGTAGCCAGTAAAGGATCTCTACTTTCCAAAAGCAACTAGCATGATACACTAACATAGCAAACATATCTGCGAGATATGACAAGAACACAAAAAGTTTGTTCCATCCATGTAAAAAGTTAATACCTTTTCAGAGAAAAAACGTAGGCCTTTATCTGGAAAATCAGCTTCGTAAGTCTCTCCTAACAATGGATTAAAGGGTTTGCAATTTCTTCCTTCTGTAGAGGCATAGCCAGATACTGCAAATGCAGCTATATTTAAAATCCTCATAAGGCTGTTACCCTAAAATGAATTCAACAAATCACAAGTCAGTTGCTAAAGGGTGACAAATGATAAGCATCATGTGTGAATAGTACTCACAATACATCAAATTCTAGAAACAGATTATCTTAAGGTGAAGGAACACACATTAAAGGTAATCCGAATCAACAACATAAGTTCAGAGCTCGCAGAATAACATAGGTTGTTTGCACCAGGAGATTGGACAAAAAGCTAGAAAGCTAGAAGAGATCAGTTATGAGATACGTTGACCAGGAATGCAACATGTCACAGAAAAACTCTGTGTTGAATAAAAAAGATGGTACGTTAAGCTTGTTGCCTTCAAACAAATATTCCCACCATTTTAACTCAGAAATTCTAACCTCAAATAATCAATAAAGCCCTTTGGTTTATTTGTAATTTTTTCCAGTTACTACCAGGAGGCTGCTTTCATGTCTAACAAATGCACATCCTTAAGTTGGCTAACATGTAGGTGAACTAAATTCAAATCTCGATCTCTAAAACCTAATAAAACCAATTATAGTAGAAATATCGGAGAACACACCGTATTAGAACCTTCTATTACGGGCAATTATATGTGGGAGATGTAAAATAGAAAACATGTCTGATGTAATTGTGAACCCAGCATATCAATCACACAATACCAACAGAATTTCAAATAAAATCTTAGCAAAAATCTACCTTCTTTCCCCATTCATAAGCTCGATCAAGAAGATATGAATACTCCACATCTTCAAAACATTTCTGCAGAGAAGAGAGAGGCTCATTGAAGTAGACAGGGAGACAAACTTTTGTAAGATCCTTCCCAATGTTGTCTTTGATCATTGACCATAAACTCACTCCTTTCTCTTTCTCAACAGGATCGGGCAATTTTTTCCGACGCTTAACATGAGGAAAGTTTCTTCCAGCAGATTTAATGTCAGGATCAATACCATCCTCAGATTCAAAAGTAAGATCATCATCAGATGAAAATGATGATGTCCTAAAGTCAGACCCATTACTTTTAAAAGAGCTGGAAGAAAGAAAATCTCGTGTGTCAAAGAAATTATTCTCTTCTTCATCCGTGTCTTCGTCAGCTGCATCGACTCTTTCATTTTCATATTCAGACTCGCTGGCAGTTTCTGGTAGAAGTACACAGAAGGGTAATGAGATGTGGCTAAGTTTATTCAAACTGTAAATCCAAAATGCAATATTTACTATATGTAACTTTGATGTATGAATAAAATTTATAAACAAAAATCATATTTGAATTTAACTTTTAAGAACCCACATCCTCACCATGTCTCCCAACGCACACACAATAGGAAAAAGGAAAGGTTTGGCAGCATATGACAATCAAACTTTGTCATCTTCCTTGTATATGCATCAAACTAATGAACACAAAACTTGTAAATCTGATATGCAATATTTACCAAATCTACTTTTATGGATTGTGTAAATCCAATTTATAAACCAAATTGTATCACCCCACAATTAAAAAACCAAAGAAAAACAAAAGAAAAGGTTGGCAGCATATGAATCAAACATAGACATCTTCATATAATATGCAAAAAAACAATAGAAGTATAGAACTACTGAAAACCGAAAAAACTTGGGAACTTAAATAAAAGAATATTTGCATGGTCTTAGTCACGCTTACAAGAGAAAATCATGAGAAAGACTTTAGTTCTGTTAAGTAAACCAAGAATAATTAGAATATACTGGGAGCATACCACTATACTTATCTTGCCTTGATCTAGATGATGTTCCAACTTCATCAAACTGTCTCTGGCTCTCATCAACAACCGTATTCTCCAGATCCACCTTTTCTGTCTACACATATAGCAACCACGTTTTAGCCAAAATAAATAAATAAAAAATAAAAAGAGAAAAGAAAACCAAATTAGTTAAGAAAAATCAAGAGTCTCGGCACTATTTGTTTGCACCGTCACAACACACACTTTCCAATTTTCAACTTAATACTCAGGGTTACATACCTTGAAAAAAAGTGGCATTTACATAAAATAAACTGTATGTTTGAAACTCACAACCTATCAAAAGAATCAATAGCAATATAAAACATCCTAAGTTACTACAAAGAAATTTAACAAGAAACTATTAACACATTAGGGAGAAGCATAGACATGAAACTAATAGACTAGTTCATACCCTACAGAGACAAGCTAAAAATATACTATAGTAAACGAGCCCATATCAATTATCAACAACTTAGTGGCTGTGTATATAACCACAAAAGAAAAGGATAAGGGATTCCCATTCCCTGCTGTCAAGCATGGGTGTATTTAAAGTACACTGGATGGTTTTGATACTACTCAAAAGAACACCTCACACAATCAACAATCATAAAATCTAAAGTAGGCAAACAAATAAAAAAAATTGTGTTTAGTAATATGATGAGCAACAGGAACGAAATTATCATCTCATATTACTTTCGACCACAATTAAAATCCCAAGTTCAACATCTAGTAAAAGCAATCTATTCCACTCACACACACGCGCAATGGTGTTTTAGGCTTATGTCCTATAAAATAAGCTTTTAGTAGAAAATCAGTTTTTTCTCAAGACTACAGAACAAAAATATTAAAAAAGATAAGAGGTAGATCAAGGAATTTTCACAAAGTAAAATTATCGAGACAATCAACATTACTGAGAATGCAACCAACCCAAAAATACATCAGAACAAAAATGTGCCTCCTTCTTGTAAGCATTAGAAAACAATGACATTTGTCAAATGATGGCTGGTGGCTCATCATGAAAGATGTTAAAAAATCCATAAACGGGCTCTCAGTGTCAATTTCTTCACTTCCATTTGAAGGAAAACGGATGATTTCCAGGTAGTAAAAAAAATTATAGGGGCTTTAACAACTTTGAGGCATAAGATTTTCTTCTAAATCAGATGGGCGATAATAAAACCCACTTATTCTCAAGTGAAATCGGAAATTATCATTTATAGGGGCAAACAAGAAGCACCCTTGAACCATCAAAACTATGCCTGTGGCACTGGCAATTTCCACCACAGTTGAATTATCCACCGTGACATTCATTCTAAAGACCCAAAACTTCAACATGATCCGACTAACTATAGCTAGAGGGTAACCCATGATGAGTACAAGAGGTATGAGTAAAAACATAAAGTAGGAGAAGAATAAATAGTAGTAGTAGTAGTAGTAGTAGTAGTAGTAGTAGTAGTAGTAGTAGTAGTAAAAATAATAGTAGTAGTAGTAGTGGTGGTAGTAGTAAAAATAATAAGAATTATTATTATTATTATTATTATTATTATTAAGAAGAAAAAAAGCCTGAAACAAAACACTTGATGCAGTACAGATTCATAATGGAGTAAAGGGAGAAATAAGCTTTCAAGGCGCTCAATATTATTAAAGTAAAATAGTAATATTGAGTACACTGACCGACTGAGGTTCAAAAATTAATTTCAGTTCAAGAGATCTAGAGTGTTTATAGGCTATAGCCAGTCTACAACAAGATTAACCCAACCACTCAAAAGTCCAAGCTACCCACTAAAAAATCTAAATATACAGCACTTTAATGTGCACAACTCTTTGAAGAAACTGAAGAATAACTCCGAAATGAACTGGTAAGAGATTTTGTACTAATCTTGACATGTACCTCTAACTGCCGCAATGTGTCCATGAGGAACCAATGCTTTTGTTTCAAAAGCATCAACTGACTCTGGAGCGAAGAAAACTCATTCCTCATGATCAGCTCGCTATCCTGAATAGCAGCCTCGCTCACCCCTTCTTCCAACAACCTCAGCCTCAGCTTTTCTGTCGATACAGCTAGGTTGTCCACAGGAGCCATTAACTCACTGTTGGACATCCTTGGGAACATGTCCTTCATAGTCTGCAATACATCCATCCATGCCGCTTTATCCTCTCTGTTCTCAGCCCTTAGATGGAGCCTCTTCGTCCCCGTAAAGATAGAGAATCTCCTATCATCTGATCGACTCTCTCGAATAGACGAGACCTGAACAGAACTAATCAATTTAAAAGACCTAACACGCATTTTTCCAAAATTGTTGCAAATAAAAACCTGCACATATTATTATCTAAAACCAACACCAAAACAGTAAGTAACAAATATAACCTGATGACCAAAGCATGCAAATCAATGAATGCATTGCATCCTTGACTTTTATATAAGTTATACAACTGTCTTCAATTGCAAAACATGGTCCATCCTTTCACTCCAAAACATCAAATAATCTTCAGATGAAGCAAAAGGAAAATAAATCGCACGAATTGAACAAGTAAAACCAAAACCTCACTCAACCCAATGAAAAAAATCAACCAAAAAACACGGAGCAACAAAGAATCTCATACTAAATCCGGACAATTCAGAATATCAGCCACATGGTCCGCACATCACGATTGCCGATGATCAAATACAAGTAAAAAAAAAACATTGAAACCTTTAAATGAACTTCACCAACGGCCTTCCGGCTCTTCGTCGGCGAACCGGCGGTCCCATTCCGAAGATGATGATTATGATTGCTATGATGCCCCATAACCCGCCGCATCGATTCCTCCCCAATCACCCTCGATCCTCTCTCCGTCTCCTGATTAACAACAATCTTATCCGGCCCATGGATCTTGTAGTAACTCAACACCCCGTCTTGCAACACGAACCACCGCGGCCGCCACCCCCTCCCGTAATTCACCCACTTGTACAGAATCCCCGAAACCCCGTCCCCCACTATGTCGTTAATCTTCAATTCGCGGCTCAGGTGAACATGGCTCTGATTGTGATTCTGATTGTTGCCGTTGGAATTCCTCAGAGCGCCGCCGCCGGAGCCTTGATCGGCGCCGGAGTCACGCGTCGACGAAGCCCTCGAGATCGCCGCCAAATTTTGAATCCTGACCAGGGGATCGGGCGGCGACTGCGGGGCCGCCGGCATGGCCGAGTTGCTGATCGCCATTGACGACACGCAGCAGAACGGATGCATTGCGGAATTCGGCATAGCTCGATATCCAGATCGTTTTTCTACGCCATTTTCGTTTCCAAAAAATCCAAAAAGAAGAATATGAAAAAACAAAACAAAAAACCAAAAAATTTGGTTAGAGACGAGCTAACAAATTTTGAGCTGTAGATAGATATAACAAAATTGTACGTATAGGCTGAGATAGGAGATAGATATTGAATTTGGGAGAGAGAAGTTAGGGGCTACGCGGAGAGTTTTCCGGTGAGATGATGACTTGGAGGGTGGGGTGGGGTGGGGTGGGGTGAACCAGTCTTTGTTGAGGGCGGGGGTGAAGAAATTTGGAGGAACGTGGTGAGTTGATTTTATGGTGATCATTTCATGTGTTGTATAATTTTTATAAGCTTATTTTAAATAACTTTCCTTTATTTATTTTCGGAGAATTATCAATTCAAGACACGAAAGATAGGTAATTTATTGATTCAGAACTCGAAAGATGAAAATTCTTAATTCAGGACTCGATTGAGGAAAATTTTCAATTCAAAACCTTAAAAATCACGAATTTTGATTTCTTTTTATTTTTTAATTAATTTTATATAAATTTTCAATGAAAATTCTTCATTAATTATATATTAAATTTTTTAAATTAATTAAAAAATAAAAAATGAAAATTTACAATTTTTGAGGTTCTGGATTGAAATTTTTCATCTTTGGAGTTATGGATTGAGAGTTTTCATCTTTCAGATCCTGAATTGATAGATTACCCATCTTTCAGGTCCTAAATCGACAATTCTCCTTTATTTTTTCATGATTTCCACATTTATATTAAAGGTAATTCTCACATAAATCACCCACATTTTTCATTATTTTGTTAATTAGTCGATGTATTTAAACTCAGTCAATTACAATATTATATTTTAATTTAAATGAGATTAAACATTCTCAATTTTTCTGATCAATTAAGTACGAGATTAAATCATTTTTCGTATATTTATTTTGCTTCTAAAAGAGAAAAAAATATTGAAAAAAATAACAAAACTGATGCCAAGCTTTGCACGCACGTGCTGACGTCATCTTTAACTGACCGAAAATTTTTTGGCATGTTTAATCACCATTTAAATAAAAACGTGATATTGTAATTGACTGAGTTCAAATGAGATATCTGATTTGCGAAATAGTGAAAATGTGGTGATTTGGTTGCCAATTAACCTTTTATATTATACGGGTAAGTTTATCCGGCCATTAATTATAATTAATTTATCGATCGATTGCGTGATTTTGTTTATCATGAGTCAAATGTTTAAAAATAAAATGAAACGAGAAATAATAAATACGTTGTATGGTTATATCGTTGGATAAAACGCGTTAATGTAGATGGCGGTTTTTGTATGTTGATATGCTTTTTATTTATTTAATGTATTCTAATAAAGGTGTATAAGATAATTTAATTATTTTATTAATATGTGTGTATTTATTAAGGCGGAACTTATTTAGAAACGGAAAAAATAATTTTTTTATTGTAATGTTGAGGAAGCCTTGAATGTCTTTATTTTTGTCAAGTAACATTTATTAGACTATTTGTCTGCAAAGACTTTTTATTTTATTTTATCCCATGTTTTCTAGATGTTGAAAAGCCAACTGCCTCCCCTCCAACTAAAATAATGATGTAACAAAAATATTTAGTATATAATTGTCCTAAAATTATTACTCTCTTGATTCTATAATTGTAGTCTTTTTTTTAGATGTCCTAAAATTATAGTCATATTCTAAACTTATGATTGTATTAAAATATTATTTTATAAATATAACCCTATTTAATATAGTATAAATGAAATTAATAGAGTAGAAAATAAGGGCAATATAAGATAATTGTTGTAAATCGTGTGTGTTTTCAATATATATTAAAATGTGATTTCTTAGTAGACTATACTTATGGAATGGAGAGAGTATCATTTATAAAATGCAGTGATAGACTCTCCCGACAGTTGTCTAGTTAGAGTACTATTATCAGCAACCGGGCAAACAGCCTCAATATTTAATTAATTTTTCTTTCTTCAACATCATCAATATTTTACCCAACCCAACCACATACAATTTGATAGTTTATCAGCAACCACCCCAAACACTCAATCACAACATTATATATTAATTTTTCTTTTCTTTTATTGATAAGTATGATATAATTAATTTGAATTAAAATAAATAATTATTATTATTATTGAAAATTGTAACAACACAAAATAATAATTTTTTATAAAATAGACAATATGATAAAATACAAAATAAACAAAATGAGAACATAAATAACAATAAGCTCAACATGAATTAAAATAAACAATCGATAATTAAAATAGATGAAAAAAATATAAATTTAGTGTTGATTGCCGAAAATTTAGTAAAAATTGTCTCTATTTGTAGAGAATGAAAAATACGAATTTCGATATATTTTTTTTAATTATTAAAAAAATACATGCATTATATCTACATATCCAAATAAAATTTACATATCTAATAAAATAGAGATAAGTATCCAAATAAAATTTACATGTCTGCTGGCCTCCCTCGGTCGAACGCAAACTTTAATCCTCTTTTTTTTCTAATATTCCAACATGGCGTCGAAACAGTCGGCCAAATTCTAGCCAATAATTCTAGTCTTAATGGAGTGATAATCTCGCGATTGAGAAAGTATCAATGTGAATTTTAATGTCTTCGCTCTCAACATGTAGTGATTATAGTAAGAAAAAAATTATTTTTTTTAGTAAATTATACTTTAATAATAAATATGCAACGAATTAACCTTAAAGTTGAAAAAAATAAAATTAAGAAACAGGTAAAAAAAGAAAGGAGAGAATAGTGGTTAAAATATGTTTGGGAATGTGACTTAAAAAGTGAATAATTCCACTTTAAATATAGGGAAATTTGTTTGCATGTCTGGTTTAATTATCTTCACAAGAAAAGCATATTGACATGCTTAATCTAATACCGACCAAGATAAAAATAAAATAAAATTAGAGTCTAAATTATCCACATCCATCCAATTAAAGCAACACAATAATTCCCTAAAAAAAGCATCACAATATTAAAAATTACTCTAATTAATTACTTGATTCCTATGTTTTTTATGCCCACAATTAATTATAATTGAACTCATCATTCATTCAATGTCCTTTCAATTTTATCAAATTTGCCTATCAATTAAAGAAAAATGGCAATAATTTATTGTTTTTATTTACACGGTGAAACATTAAAAACTACATTAATCAACCACTTTTTTTTTTAATTAAAACGATATTATTAATTTATGTAAAGTAGAATAAAATGCTGTCGTGCAGAGATGAAATTCAGACAACCTGTAAAGAGAGATCAGTATAAATTGTACAATTGCAGTTTGTGGTTTATAACTAATTAATTAATAGTATTAAATTAGCAATGCCGTGTTGGGTGAAGACATTTGCAATCTCAAAAATAGTTTAGGGAATATTTGGTTCTAATCACATTAATTAGTATCTCAATTTCTTTAATTAAGTAATAATTATATATACGTGGTTAAATTACATTTTGATACTTATTTTTTCAAAATTAACAATAGTACCCACTTTTTTCAGCTCAAAAATCACACGTAATTGGTCGTATTTTAAGATTTCTATTTTTCTAACTGTGTACAAAAATCATACAATCAATAGATATTAAAATATAATTAATTATGTACGATTTTTGGGCCGTAAATTTGAAAAAAAAAGTGAATATTGTTCTGTTACTTTTGAAAAATTAATTATTTTTTAAAAAGAATCTAAAATGTAGGTAATTTATCCTATTTATATTTATAAATGTATGGGATATTTTTGAAAGGGGATTTAACTGCAAGACAGTTTTGTCCCGATGGGGATGACCTAGTGGTGGAGTGAGGTTGCTTGGAGACCAAAGGTCATGAGTTCGAATTTCCTCAATACCACAAGTCGAGTGTGTGATTAAAAATAAAATAAAAATAAATAAATAAATAAAATTGCAAGACAGTTTCACTCCAGCTGGTTGTGTACGGTCTTTCTGCTGTCACACTTATGACTCATCTATTAATATAGTTCCTTTTATGGTATATGTAGAGATTTGAAGAATTTTGAAATGTCACACATGAATATGGAAAATAAATGAAATTACTTGCATTAAAATTTTAAAATCATTGAGCTTTAAAGATCAAGAATTTTGCAGTCCATTGATGATAAGTAATCGAGGTTAAATTCTTAATTCGGTTTGCCCCGGTAGGGATGACCTACTGGTGGAGTGAGATTGTTTAGGGATCAAAGGTCACGGGTTCGAATCTTCTCAATACCACAGATCGGGTGTGTGAGTTAAAAAAAAAATCTTAATTCGGCTATCCCACTAAAAAATAGAGCTCCAGTGAATTCTAGCATATCCAAATAACTATATTGATATTTTTATAAGATTTATAGAGATAAAGATACACACACGGCATCATTTATTTGTGAACATTAGCCCCTGTGTAATTTGTGAATAATTCATATTTATTAGATTTGTTACACGGATAGTTATGATCAATTTTATTTTAATTGATCAATTTTATTTTAATTGATCTGTTATGGTTGCTTTATGTAGTAAGGTCATATTTGTCATTGGAAATTTACGCTATTTTTACGTTTGAGAATGCTTAAATTATTACTTCGTACTGTTTTTTTTTTCACATTTAAGATACTTGTAATTACATAGTGTACAATTTTGAAATTGATGAAAAGGATAGCATTATATATTATTATGCTATTTTAATATTTCAGAGTGATTAATTTGTTATATATTAATATTTTTCTCACACTCAAGATGCTCTTAAAAATAAAAAAATGATGATTTAATTCATATTTGCATTTAAGCGCACCTACTATGAAAATACTATAATATTTTTTTAATTCTCTCATAATTAATAACGATCATTGATTTTGATAAATTAATGGACATGATTCATCCATAATTTACACACTCGTCGAAGTAGAAATATATGCTTTGGAATATCCATGTATATGAGCATTAAGCGCCAAATAATAAATATTATCTTAAAATTCGACGGCATTGTTTTTTTGAAACAACACAAACGACAATTATACAATGAATATTAAAAATTATTCCCAAATTGTGCATAATAATGCGTTTATGTGAAATCCCATTAGTTGCGTAGGACAAAAAATATCCAAAAAGTAGTTTGGCTCATGTTCTCCAAATAATAAATCCAAATAATATTAGAATGTTATACTTTATTTTATTTTTTTGGCATAGTATATAAGTGGGAGGAATACGATTCTCTCCCATTAAAGAGAAAAATTACATTTTGAATTACTTTTTAATAAATAATTCACTTTTTTAAAATAAATAAAACAATACCCACTTTTTTAAAAAAAAAATTACAAATATATATAAGATTTGATCAATTTTCTGGGCCGAAAACTCTCCGATCGATAAATTTTAAAATACAATCAAGTACATACGATTTTCTAGTCGTAAAATTATCAAATGTTAGATTTGTATTATTTATTTTTTTGAAAATGTGGGTATCGTTTTGTTATTTTGAAAAAAAGAGGCTATTATATTTATAAAAAAAAGAGCTCAAATGTAGGTATCAAAATATAATTTTCCCTTCATTAAAATAGTAAAAAAAAAATCGATATAAATAATTATGGCTTAATAAAATTCGAGGATCAATCTAAAAAAAAACCAAAATTCAAGAAAGACTGCCGTTCGAATTGTCAGTGTAAAGAATCATGTTTAATTGTTTACTTTTCTTGAATTTTTATTTTTTTTCTGTCTAAAATAAAATAGATAAGATAGAAAGGTAACATTTAGTTTAGGCGGTTGAAACTATGAAACTAAAAGTACAAATGAGGATGATGTTGGCAATGACCGCCACGACACGGCGGAGGAGGTGGAGCTATTGGTGGTGGCCGGTGGACCAAATGTACAACACTACAACAGTACAAGTACAGTCTACTGTTAGGTTATAATTTTTAATTAATTTATTTGTTTGACAACGAGGAAAATCTAAGTTCTTACGTGAGAATGCGCATCAAGTAAATTTCATCCTTATCATCCGACACATTGCAAATTCCGTATAAAAGATAGATTATATTAAGAGAGATTTTATGTAGCGGGTTCGAAATTGAGGATGTTTGTGAAGTTCGAACTCGTGCACTTTTAACCAGTGGTGGATCCAGACAAAAATCTTAGTGGGCGTCATTTTATTGTGCATAAAAAAATCTACGCAAATAAATAAATAAATATTAAGAACATATTATTGTATAAAGAATCATAAATTTAAGTTAGATCGATATAAATGTATACGTATTTCGTACATTAAAAATGATCTAAAAATTGACATATAAGGTTCTTTTCAGATCTCTTATTTAAGTACTTTCTTCATACTTGATCTCGAATAGAAATATCAAATTCTTTAATCGGTTTTCGTAATCCCGAATCACTTGTGATAAATGCACTTATTTATATTAGTAAAATAATAAAATTAGATAGATTAGATAAATAAAAATAATATAGTATAAACTACCGCATACTTTAACGGATTGAACAACTTTTAAAATTTGAATCCTTCAAATAATCAATCACATGCATGGTTAATTTAATCTATTTAATTTATCATTCAATGTAAACGTCTCCTCGTATATAATATTAATTAGTACATACAACATATGATGTAATAATAGAAAATAGAAAAATCGCCCTTTATGTAATTCAGAGTGAATTGGCTAGTCAAGGCCATGGGCGGTTGGACCCCAATGATTAGTAGTTATTAATTGTTCTCATGTTAGGGTTTAACTTTAGGGAAAAATCTTTATTTCGACAAAAGTAAATAAGTAAAGGGAAAAAAAAACAACATTTAAAAGTTATGAGTTTTTTCGACAATTTGTACTTATTTTGTACAAGATTCGATGTCAGGGCCCCACAAAATTAGTTTTTTATTTAAAAAAACTGACAATATTCTGGACACCAGTGCAAATGGAATAAATTCTCCCACTTTTCAATTAATCCCCCAACAACCCCACGTGCTCTCTCCTTCTCACTCTTCTTCACGGTTTTGAATTAGAAATAAAACCTAGCCACCACGATTAACATACAATAAAAAAAAACGCACCACGATTAATCCATGATTAATTCTAAATTATCGAGGAAATTTTTAACTTAATCGAGGCTCATTTAAAAATTAATTTAAATGAGCATCGATTAATTACAAAAAAAAAAAGACACAATTATGTTGAAATGAGCCTCGATTAAATTTAAATCATCCACGATTAATTTAACACATTGCCTTGATTTATTTGAAATGATCCACGATTAATTTGTATCTTCTCGATTAAAACATTGTCAATATTAATTTAAATTTTACAAATTTCTAAAATATATGAAATATTGAAAGTAATCGAGGTAATGTTCTCAAAACTAATCGAGGCTAATTGAAAATTAATAGTAACTCATTTAAATTAATCGTGGACCTTGAAGTCAATTAATCGTGGCGCATATCAAATTAATCGAGGCAATGTACACAAAACTAATCGAGGCTCATTGAAAATTAATCGTGACTTGTTTAAATTAATCGTGGCCCATAGCAACTTAATCGAGGCTCATATTATGATAACCGTGGCTTTAAAAATTAATCGAGGCTTAAGTGATATTAATCGTGGAACATTATGTTAGTCGAGACTTACTTTAGGTTAATCTTGATTAATTATGTTAATTGAGGCTCATTTAATTATGCTAATCGAGATTAATTAATCGAGACAAGCCTCGAATAATTTAATATTAATCGAGGCTTGCCTCGATTAATTGTGGCCAAGAATCAATTAATCGTGGCAATTCATTGGCACTCGATTAATTGGCAATCAATTAATTCTCAATTGATTGCCAATTAATCGTGGCAATATATGGCCAATTCATGGCAATTTGTGGTCAATTAATCGTGACAATATTTGAATTTAATCGTGGTAAATTTATAATTAATCATGACAAGTTAAAATTAATTGTGGCAAAGTTTGATTACAATATAGTGTATAAATTTTATCGGGATTTCACTTGTGAGAATGAATTTGATTATACTATATAGTATATAGGTTGTATTAGGATTTCACATGTGAGAATCAATTTGATTATACTATAGTGTATATGTTGTTTCGAGATTTCATAATCGATGATCAAAGTGATCTTCACATGTAAAATCCCAATACAACATATACACTATATTAAAATCAAATTGATTACACTATGGTGTGTAGATTTTATCGAGATTTCACTTGTGAGATTGAATTTGATTATACTATATAGTATATAGGTTGTATTAGGATTTCACGTGTGAGAATCAATTTGATTATACTATAGTGTATAGGTTGTTTTGAGATTTCATAATCGATGATCAAAGTGATCTTTGCATGTAAAATCCCAATACAACATATACACTATATTAAAATCAAATTGATTACACTATGATGTGTAAATTTTATCGAGATTTCACTTATGAGAATGAATTTGATTATACTATATAGTATATAGGTTGTATTAGGATTTCACATGTGAGAATCAATTTGATTATACTATAGTGTATAGGTTGTTTCGAGATTTCATAGTCGATGATCAAAGTGATCCTCACAAATAAAATCCCGATACAACATAAGCACTATATTAAAATCAAATTGATTACACTATGGTGTGTAGATTTTATCGATATTTCACTTGTGAGAATCAATTTGATTATACTATATAATATATAGGTTGTATTAGGATTTCACATGTGAGAATCAATTTGATTATACTATAGTGTATAGGTTGTTTTGAGATTTCATAATCGATGATCAAAGTGATCTTCGCATGTAAAATCCCAATACAACATATACACTATATTAAAATCAAATTGATTACACTATGATGTGTAGATTTTATCGAGATCTCACATGTGGAATCACTATACAACCTAAACACTATAGTATAATCAAATTGATTATCGATTATGAATTCTCGAAACAACTTATATACTATGGTATAATCAAAGTGATTCCCGTAAATGAAATTCCGATACAACACATACAGTGTAGTATACTCAAATTGATTATCGACTATGAATTCTCGAAACAACGTATACACTATAATATAATCAAATTGATTCTTGATTATGATTTCTCGAAACAACCTATACACTATAGTGTAATCAAATTGATTCTCACATGTGGAATCACTATACAACCTAAACACTATAATATAATCAAATTGATTCTTGATTATGATTTCTCGAAACAACCTATACACTATAGTGTAATCAAATTGATTCTCACATGTGGAATCACTATACAACCTAAACACTATAATATAATCAAATTGATTCTTAATTATGATTTCTCGAATTTTTGAAAGTTCATAATCGATAATCAATTTGAAAGTTCATAATCGAGGCTCTTGAAAATTTAATCGATGCTCTTGTTTTATTAATCTAGGATTTTGAAAAAAAAAATCAATCGAGGCCTTGAGAAACAATCGAGGCTCTTCAAAATATAATCGAGGCTTCAAATAATAATCGAGGCCTTGAAAATTTAATCGATGCTCTTGTTTTATTAATCTAGGATTTTGAAAAAAAAAAATCAATCGAGGCCTTGAGAAACAATCGAGGCTCTTCAAAATATAATCGAGGCTTCAAATAATAATCGAGGCCTTGAAAATTTAATCGATGCTCTTGTTTTATTAATCTAGGATTTTGAAAAAAAATCAATCGAGGCCTTGAGAAACAATCGAGGCTTCAAATAATAATTGAGGCCTTGAAAATTTAATCGATGCTCTTGTTTTATTAATCTAGGATTTTGAAAAAAAATCAATCGAGGCCTTGAGAAACAATCGAGGCTCTTCAAAATATAATCGAGGCTTCAAATAATAATCGAGGCCTTGAAAATTTAATCGATGCTCTTGTTTTATTAATCTAGGATTTTGAAAAAAAATCAATCGAGGCCTTGAGAAACAATCGAGGCTCTTCAAAATATAATCGAGGCTTCAAACAATAATTGAGGCTCTTGAAAATTTAATTGAGGCTCTTGTTTTATTAATCTAGGATTTTGAAAAAAAATCAATCGAGGCCTTGAGAAACAATCGAGGCTCTTCAAAATATAATCGAGGCTTCAAATAATAATCGAGGCCTTGAAAATTTAATTGATGCTCTTGCTTTATTAATCGAGGCTTTTGAATATTAATCGAGGCTCTTCTCCATTAAGCCTCGATTAATTTAAAGGTCACTATTATTTCTAAATAAGCCTCGATTAATTCTAAATTAACCTCGATTAATGTTCGATTGATTAATTTAAACAAAGTCACGATTAATTCTAAACAATCATCGATTAATATAAAATTAGCCTCGATTAATTCTAATTTGTCCTCCATTAAGCCTCAATTCATTTAAACAAAGTCATGATTAATTTTACAAAGACCCACAATTATTTCACTTACATAAGACATAAATGATATTAAAGGCACGATTATTTTTACCTATCGAGGAAGGAATCGATCAAAATCATTCTTCAACAATAATCGATGAATTGATTGCTTTTTTTTTTAAAATACTCGAGGAATCGATTAATTTATTCTTAAAAAAAAAACCGACCAATCGATTAATTTTTTTAAAAAAAATACTCTCAGAATCGATTAATTTATTCTTCAAAAATAAGGAAGGAATCAATTAATTTATTCTTAAAAATAATCGAGGAATCAATTGATTTTTTTTTAAAAAAATACTCGCAGAATCGATTAATTTTTTCGTCAAAAATAAGGAAGGAATCGATTAATTTAATCTACAAAAATAATCGAGGAATCGACTATTTTTTTTTAAAAAATACTCGAGGAATCGATTAATTTTTTTCAAAATTTGGCGAGGAATCAATTAATTTTTTTCACAATTTGTCGTGGCTTTCATTTAATCGAGATTTGTGTATTGATTGATAATGTCTGACACAAGTACACTGAGTCAATGATTGGGTGTGGGGACCTATTACTTTGAAGGACAAATTGCCTAGAAAACCCCCTATATTTAAAACTTGTTGCTTTTTCCCAAATCTTATTTTACTTTGTCGACTTTTATACATTTACACTTAACTTTATTTGAATTTTTGTAAATTCAAATTTGAACAAGTTTCAAAGAAGATTGATCTTCTTACAAAGTATCAATATCACACTTCAACTAATATCAAAATACTATATTAGACCGTTTTAAAATACAGATCCAAAATCATATCCAACAACATTTTTGTAAATTTATAGTGTTTGAATTTAAATATAAACACACCAGACACTCTAATACAAGACTCACCCCCTAACTTATTAGATACGAATTGAAGTTAAAAGGTTAAAATTTATCAAATGTCGATTTTGTTCATATGAATTGATCTGTTTGTTTTAACACAGGTAAAATGCGTCAAATTCCCTAACATTATCCATTGCATGAATCCCCCTTTTATTTTTTAAATCGCACCACTTGTGTTTTTAATAAGCATGCACAACTTTTATTTACTTGATCTTGAGCAATTCAAGCTTGCTTTATATTTTCCGCAAAAACATTAAGAAAATGAGAATTATGCATATCTTTTAAAAACACAAAAAGGGTTGAGCGCAACACTTTGAAAATATAAGGAGATTTGACATATTTTACCCATTTTAACAAACTGATCCCAAATAAATTTATGGTGGTCGATCACGAGCTGAGTCCCGAATAATTCAGTTAAATTGTGCGACGGATCAAAAGTCATCAGAGAGGTCAAGATTACAAACATGTCATCAGATCCAGTTTTGATTCGTATGATCCCAAATAAATTTATGGCGGTCGGTCATGAGCCGAATCCCGAATAATTCAGTCAAATTATGCGACGGATCAAAATTTATCAAACGAGTCAAGATTACAAACATGTCATCAGATCCAGTTTTGATTCGTATGATTCCAAATAAATTTGTGGCGGTCGGTCATGAGCCGAATCCCGAATAATTCAGTCAAATTGTGCGACGGATCAAAATTCATCAAACGAGTCAATATTACAAACATGTCATCAGATCCAGTTTTGATTCGTATGATCCCAAATAAATTTATGGCGGCCGGTATGAGCCGAATCCCGAATAATTCAGTCAAATTGTGCGACGGATCAAAATTCATCAGACGGGTCAAGATTACAAACATGTCATCAGATCCAGTTTTGATTTGTCTGATCCCAAATAAATTTATGGCGGTCGGTCATGAGCCGAGTCCCGAATAATGCAGTCAAATTGTGCGACGGATCAAAATTTCATCAGACGGGTCAAGATTACAAACATATCATCAGATCCAGTTTTGATTCGTCTAATCCCAAATAAATTTATGACGGTCGGTCATGAGCCGAATCCCGAATAATTGTCTGATCCCAAATAAATTTATGGCGGTCGGTCATGATCCGAGTCCCGAATAATGCAGTAAAAATGTGCAACAGATTAAAATTCATCAGACGGGTCAAAATTACAAACATGTCTTCGGATCCCGTCTTGATTCGTTTGACGAATTTCGATCCGTCAAACGGACCGACGTAAATTATGTGTTGGAAATTGATGAGGTGAAGATGGGATGATATAAATTTTTGCAAAGGGTCCACGAAACGTGGTTAGGCATGTGAGGTTGTAGAGGATGATTGACCAAAAATGATGGAGATCCATATCTTAAAGAAACTTGATTTGATATGCAAGCTAATAACTCTATCTTTGTTGGATCCAAAATTGTATAAAGCGCGATTTTCTCCACTTTATCAACACGACAAATAGGATCTTTGACTACACCATGGAATTTTACTCCTCAAATGACGCCTTTATTTTATTTTATTTTCAATTTTTCATACATTGCTCAATAGATTTTCATGATTATTGATATCTAATTCAAGATTGTCTTTTTTTTAATTAATCTTGGTCGTGAAGAATGCCGGATGTAGATGGATGAAACTTGAATTGAATGCGAAGAAAAAAGGGAAAATGTGGTTATGATTTTTCAATTTTCACCGCCCACACTTGTAGAAGTAATAAATGTATATACTATTTATTTCTTAAAATAGGATTATATAACTCGTTCAACTCTTGTTGAATATACTCATTCCGCCCCAATTATACCCCAATTATATGGTCTTTTTTCTAATCGTAGATTAAAACTAAATTTTCCTTATTTAATATTTATGACTTTCAAAATGTAAGTGGTAGTTTTTTAATTTTTAAGAATTAATAAGGGTGTATTTATACATTACTATGAAAATTAATGTTATTTATAGTAATAAGAATATATAATTAGAACACCCCAAAATAATAATAGGGACTATATAATCAATACCGATGGAGTAATTCATAACGACTATCTAAGGACCACAAAAAAAAAAAAAAAGAGTTTGATTATTTTTATTTTATTATATATTGTGTTACGATGAGAAACCTACGACAACAACTCACGATCTCAATTTAGAATGTGCTGGTGGGAATATTGCCATAATTTATTGTTCCACCAATTAAACCAACCAAAAACTAAATAAAAAGAAAGAAAGAAATTAAAGAGTGTTACATGCTTTTGTAATTTGAACATTAATCGTTGTATACATAAAGTACAAGTGACGACCCTTTTCATTTTCCAAGCGGTATATTGCTAGCGATAATTGAATTTGTATCCGAAGATTAAACCAATATTTTTCTTTCTTTTTTTTTACTTTTTTACTTGATTAGTAATTCAACCAAACTTGGACAAACGATCAAATACTAGTTTGAGATTTGAATAAAAATTCAAATAAAAACGTATATGATAATTTGTATTCGAATATGAATATTATAACATTTAATTTGAATAATTCACACACACATATATATAATATGCAAGCGCCCACACCTAATGACAAACAAATTCAACACCATGCCGAATTTGGTAGACCAACAGACACACACCAATCTTGATTTCTATTACAAAACACAATTTCATCACATATTATATCGCATCAATAAACACCAAGAAATAAAAAATAAAAAATTGAATCAACGAGTTCTCTTCTATCATCTTCTTTGAACTAATCATACAGATCTTGTCTTTATGTAGAAAAGGTAGGGCTAACCTAGGAACTTAATCATACTAGAAATGAATAAAATGATTAAGTTTGACCACAATAACTGGCTGGCATGTAGTAGAGAGAGAGAGAGAGAGAGAGAGAGAGAGGGAGGGAGGGAGGGAGGGAAAAGGACTCACAACTCACATATTCACATGGTGAAGCTGATGGCCTTTTTTTCCTTTTAAGTTGCAATCAAAGCTTCTTCAAGCCAGTTTTCTTCTGACTAGTCCTTTAAAGAAATCGAAACTGTAGCCACATGGGTAAAAGTTGGAGCATCAACACAGTTGGAATAATACTTTCGACGATGAATGAGAAAACACATACGACAAAAATGCACACAGCATTGAATGACATAACATATGGGACACTAAAGTTCATTAAACACTTAGGAGGGGCAAAATATTGCGACAGCACATCATCCGGCAATCTGTCGAGCCCATCCCTTGGACCCGCCTCCCCCGTCACCGACGAATGCATAAACAGAGTAAGGGAAATGAGAGGGAAGTATAGCATTGCTCTTCTCTTGCCATTTTCATGTAAAATGTGTGAAGAGGACAACTGAATATATGCAAAGAATGTCGGTTGAGAGAGATTGAAAACGAAAGACACTTACTCCTGATGTTTTTTGCACGAACAAATCTCAATTATCAACTCATTACCACTTTTTTTTAGTGAGGATGCATATTTGAAATTCATGAGGATTAATAAGCTTCTGCCAGATCAAGAAAACTTAAGTCACACAGTCTGTCGTACTGGGGCTTATAGGCAGTTCAGAGGGTAATAATCTACTAGTAGTAGGTAGTAACGGTGAAAGTCACGAGAGTGTAGTATCTTTCGTGCAAAAATAGGAGAAGTTAGGATCACAGACAATAACACGAGCATGCGATACGTGTTATCACATTTCACATGTGAAAAATATTTGCCATTTGGAATCATGCCAACCACACTACCGAGAAACTAGCTACAAAAGACCATGCATAGCATATGTACTGCTTCTAGAATTTAGCACGCATTTACAATCACTTAAATAAGATACAAGGGCAAGTAGGAAAGATCAAATCAATATTTAACTTTACAAGACTTGCACGCACAAGGATATAGAAATTGCATGTATAGGATAAACAGAAAAAAATGAAAGAACATAATATGGGAAAATCACAGTTTTATCACTTCCTATACATTGGTAAGCTGAAATAAACTGCATTATCTTTCAAAATGGAAGCTTCCATGCATGACAAAATGTAAATAAAATGATCAACCCCTAGTTTATTGATACCAATACAACTATTTGATAAAACTGAAAATACCATATTTTTTAGTTAAGCATCAGTAGTCTTCAATTCAGAGTTTGTAAACCAAGACATATTTTTACATTTTCCAGCTACATCACAAATCTGGATATTTCACGTTCTCAAAACAAATTGAAGTTCAATAACAATTTCACTGCTACTTGCCAAATCAAAAGGCACATGCTATATACTTTTTTTTTTCTTTCCTATTTCGCAAAACTAAATTCATATCACAAAGCCAACTACTTCAGATTTAGTGGAACCTATGAGTCTATGACTAACTAGAGATGCTGCAGTCACAAAGCTTTATCTTGTTTAAGATAGAAGTACCTGTTTCCATCTGGATGAAGCTCACATATCTGACCGTCATCAGAAGCAGCCGATAAATATCCAGAAGGAGTTAAGCCCTGAGAAGCGGAAGTACATTGCTTTAACAATAATCACTTTGGGCAATAATAAATGAAAGCAAGGCCACTTGAATGGCCAAACTTCAGTAGTTTTACTTTATTATACTTCTATCTGTTAAAAAGAATATACGAAAAAATCAATAGGTGGAAAGCACTTTGTAAGGATGATAAAGGGCATAAAATTGTTACAGGCACAAGGATACTAACTGTAAAAGCATATAGCGTTATTGGCCAGTGGAGTCATGCCAAAGCTTGCCCATCTGTTTTGGACCGGTTAGTCTTTGCTCATTCCATAATGAATACTTAGACCATAATCCCATATTTTTGTGTAGAAATTATACCATCAAGATACAGTGATACCAGATTGGCTAATACATCCTAACTTGAGATATTTATGCTGTAAACTAAAAAAATAGATTTCCCATCATCTGTGTCGCTCATAAAAAGTAAAGCAATCATAAAGGAGGACAGAGTGTTGGGGGGGGGGGGGTTGGTTTGGAGATAAGAAAAACAAAGAGTTGTTATTATGAACTTTCACGATTGAATGGCTAATGAATGCTAGCTAGGATTTCTAAAAATGTGCATATTATCTTCCTTTGGAAAAGAGCACTCACTGAAGTTGCTCCACAATGATGAGTGACGACAATTCAATGGATGCCACAGATAGGTTGTTACCCTTACTTTCTGTTCATTATCTATCTCTGATAGTTATTATCACATCAATGTTGTTCAAGTGTTAATTTGTTCCAGAACTCTTCTGATGTGAACCAAATTTTACAAGTCATTTAAAAACCCTGTGTTTACTCGCAAAAGAAAAGGAAAGGAAAAAAAAAAGATACATTAAAATTTAAAATGATAAACCAGCAGGCTTTACCTAATATTTTTGAATTAACAAGAGTTAGCATGATAAGACATACTTATCTTCAGAAGCTCCAAAAAATCCACCTACATTGCGCGCTACTAAATTCTGAACAAACCAAACATTCACCTTATCTAATTTGATGCAAGTTAAAGATAACTAATCAAATTCTCTTAAGTGAGATTGGAATAGTTTCCACAAATTGCTTGAGGACCTTGGCAAAGAAGTTTTTGTGGTGAATAGAAGAGTTTATTCTATAAGATTTAAGTATAAAGTTGTGGCAATGTTTCCATAATATTCACCTGGATTGTGACAACATTTTCCGAAACTTGGTCTTCACTCTCATTCTTTTCCAGTACAATAACTCGCTGTCCACTGCATGCAAGTAACATGATAAGAAGCAGGAAGAGAAGCAGCAGTATGCAAATAGTTTCCCATGCTCTATTAAAGTTACTCATCCGTAAATTATTGTATTTCTCAAAAGGAGCAGATAATTCTTCATTCAATGATTACCTATAACTATAAATACAGGTGAGATCCTTTGTATTCTCTGCTTTCGTTATCTATTAATAGAATCCTGTTTTTTACATAAAAAAAGAATAATAATAAATCAAAATTTGGTTCTTTTAAAATTGTTCAAAATTAATTGCTGTGATATTCTTTACTTTTTTTCTTTAAGTGTCACATATGTCTCTCTGGTGTACCGTCAACAACAACAGTGCAACAAATATTTTTTCAACCTGTTTTTCTCAATTCTTCACTTCCTTTTCTTATTTTCAAAATTAAACAATTCTGGAGCAAACATTACATGTTCATTAATTTTTTTCATTTTCCAAAGCATGAATATATATTTCCACATCCCTAGGCAAAACAAAGATAAAACTATCCGGAAATTTCCCCGATATATCCATTTTCATGAGCCACTGATATGGATAGTGGGGGTAACAGAATTTCCATCGAAATTTTGGTGAATATATATGTAAGCATTGATGTCAGTTAGTGTCCAGTACAAATTAAACAAATATGAAAAATTATAGGGGAAATCTGGGGAAATGTTTGAAAGTTTGAAATATGACGGAGAAATATAAAAAATATCAGAATTTTTTTGGCAAGTTTTTCCTATAGTAATATTGACATTGACACATCCACTTACATATTTTAATAAGAATAAGATACCAATATTTCAATTTTCAATAAACACATATTTTTTCACCCTTGGGCAAAAAGCAACTCCGAATATCTCTTTCACAGCCATAATCAGTTAATGGTTTACCACTTTATAATCTCACCTATGCAGCCATGTTTTATAGTACAGGTTTTCCAGTGCCTGAAAGCCTGAATGACAAAAGAAAACGCACATGTTTTCAGAATAAGCTATTGAAAAACACTAGTTCAGTCAACAAACATTGTCCATTCACATACAGAAATCTATAAAGAGTACAATTAGTGTCTAAGTAAGTCTAATATATCTGTAATATTTATCATTACATTGAGATTTTGAAATATAGTCAGGTGTAAAAGTGCAAAACCAAATCCAAACACAATCATTAGTCACATACTTGACCATTCAATTGTAAACATCAAGCATAATGATATTCACAAGACTAGTTCTACGTAGCTAAAGAGCAATTCTATGAGCACATTGACATCTTGGGAGATAGAATTGGTCACTCAATGGAAAGATGATGCACAATCAATGATTCCTTTTTTTTCTTTTTTCCTTTTGTTAAACTGAAAGCCCTTCAGAGAGAGATCTGAATTAAGAGATCGTGCCAATAATCGACCATTCTATATTGTAGCAACTAGCGAGTGTTTCATATATCAAAACAATACTCTTAAAAAACTACATATATTAAGTGGAAGCCAATTCCAATGTTTAACTGGTGAATGGGGAACAGGGCTTTTCAGCTGTACACACACACACACAAAAGAAAGAAAGAAAGAAAGAAAGAAAGAAAGAAAGAAAGAAAGAAAGAGTAACAAACTAGTAGAGCAATAAAAGAGAAAACAATCACCTTGACTGATGAAGATATCATAAAAGCTCTCAAACTTATTGAAGAAAGCTGCTAAGATATCTTCACGTTGTAAGTGGTTGGCAGCATATCCCAACCTTTGCAGAACAGCATTCAGGCACGTTGTTGGTTTCTGATTGTCAATATTCACGCCGATTCCTAAAAATAATAATAAAAGTACCTCAGCGGAAACCCTTGTGAGGTTGAAGATTGTTTGATGTTATACTGTACAGTAACATGACCACAGATAGTAAGATAACTCAGTATCAATAGTGGGAAGTGGGTGTGGCAGAAATAAAAGTGTGGACTCTTTTCAAGTACTGAAATACTTGGAGAACTTGTCTGCTCACAATTTTTCCCATCAAAGAAAAGAGTATTTACCAGCACTGACATTAAACTTTTTAGATTTATATGTTGATGTGCACAAAATTCCACCCACTTTAAGACCATCTAAATACAGATCATTTGGCCACTTTATTCGGACATCTAGTGAAGGCATTCCCTGAAATGATATGATATCAAGATATGAATGATAAAATGAAAATAGAAAAAAAAAATTCAAGATTAAGCTACAGATATGACTAGCAAAACTAATAAAAATACAGGAATTATGATTGCAGAATCCAAAGCAGCCAGATAAAAAAAATAGCTAAATCATTTGCACAAATAGCTCGGTTTCTTTCAATGAAGTAAAAGCACAGTCTCTAGACATTCCCAACCAAGTTTCTCTCATTGAATAGGATACAATTCCCCCAGGCCTGCTCTGCCACCCAGGCACAAGATTGAATTTTTCAGAACTCCAGGAGAATTTTAGGCCACTTTAAATAAAATTATGTTATGATGAAGTCGATCAAATTAAACAAAAAATCACACACTTATCCTGCAGAAGGAGCTCGAGTTATCCGCTTGGACTGCTAAATAGTTTTATAATAATGTGACCTGCTCAAACAGGATAGGCAATCAAAACATTCCATGACTGTTACTAAACCGAGGTTCTATCTTATGTTCGTTTGACAAATGGACGCAAGCAACACTCAGGAAAAACACTTACATTTCTACGACAGACATCATTAATTCCCTCAGTCATGGCCAGACTAACAACATATTGCACAAGCGGCACTATCCTCCCATCCTCCATCTGTATCGTGAATGAAAACAGAAGGCACCCCTTTGGTGATTCCCACACATTCTTCGACCGACCTTGAAACACAAGCCAAACGTAATCAATAATAAAACATAATATGGATATATAAACCCCAACACGCACTAAGCAAACACAGATTAATACCTCTGCCTTTGAACTGCACATCAGCAACACACGCAGAGCCAATAGGTAACTCACCGAAATTACTGCCAAAAATAAGCCAAAGAAAACATCACAAACGAATTGAAATCATTTACATAAAAACTAACATTTTCTTCAATCAGCTTCCCACCAAACATGCAACAAAATGGAAGGCTTACTTAGCAACAACATCATGCGTGGAAGCTAATCTAGGAGAGTAAACGAGCAGCCTTCCGAAACGAGAAGTCGACAGAGCATTCATGTACGAATTTACACGAAAAACGTCGTCGTTACCAGTACTCTCAGTCTCCGAATGCAAAGAAACAGACACCGGAGAATCATCGGGGAGTTTTAACGCGTTGTTCGCCTTCAAACACCGGGCCAATTCATCTTCTGCAGCCGATTTTCCGCAGAGCACGAGCGTTGTAGATGACTCCGACTCCATTTCTGCACATGAAAAAATTAGCTCTTCATATCACATACGCAGAAAATCGCGGAAATGCAAACACAAATCGGAAGTTGATGGAGCTTACTCGGTGATAGGCGGAGATTCTTTGGGGAGAAGCTGAGGTTTTGAAGAGAGAGAAAGGGAAGAGGTCTTCTTAGAGAGAGAAAACGAGGGGAGCTAGTTACAAAGAGCATGGGAGACTTGCTATGGCGGAGAAACCAATTTCGCAGATTTTCAGGGAGAAATACGTTGCACGAAAATTAGAATTGAGGACGTGAAAAATGGGTAATTTATGATTCAGTACCTTAAAGATAAAAATTCTCAATTCAGAATTTGAAAGATTAAAATTCTCAATTTAAAACCTCTAAAATCACGAATTTTGATTTTTTTTTTATTTTTAGATTAATTTTAACAATTTATTCATTAGATTTAATAGATAATTCATGAAGGAATTTTCATTGAAAATTAATATAAAATTAATTAAAAAAAAAATCAAAATTCGTGATTTTTGAGGTCCTGAATTGAGAATTTTAATTTTTCGGGTCCTGAATTGAGAGTTTTCATCTTTCAGGTCCTGAATTGATAGATTACCTATTTTTCAGGTCCTAAACCGACAATTCTCCTAAATTGAATTAGTGAAAAAACAAAAATATCATATTCATTAACAATGATGAAATAAATTCTTCAATTGATTGAAATTAATATACTCAATTACTATTTTAGAAATTAATGTTGTTGAAAACTATAAAAAAAAATTGAAAAGAAAAAAGAGTGATAATAAAAGCCTCAAATGGCGTAGCATTCGATTTTTCCGTGCAATTTATGCAATTATACAAAAATAAGGGGTTTTTTTTAGGTAACACAAATAACTGAAATAAAGTGATTTATTCACAACTATTTCATGATTTAGAAGTACATTAAAAAAGAGTTGTGTAGATTGAGATGCTAAAATTACATTCACTTTTTTTGTTAATTATTTATGTCTAGCTAAAAATGAATAAACAATGATTAATTAAAAATATATTTTAAATTTTTATTAAATTAGTTGGAGGCCAATTACCATTAACTAATGGATTGTTATTACTTAATTATTACTCCCTCCATCTCATTTTGATAGGCTGATTGAAGTTTTTCACAGGATTGAGATCTCATTTTGATAGGCTGATTGAAGTTTTTCACAGGATTGAGAAAAGTATCGGGAAAGACAATTAATCAAGAAACTTTGTAATATGCCCCTATTTATTTCTTTAATATTAAATTAATGCTTAATGTGAACATATTAAATAGGGTATATATTAGTAAATTAGCTAAATATATATAGAAACATACCTATATATCGGGACATACCTAAAAGGAAAACAAGCCTATCAAAGTGGGACGGAGAGAATATTACTTACTAATCAAAATCAAAATTATAAGCACTCCCCACAAATGATTGAAGTAGAGCTGTATAAATGAATAATATATTGAGTGTTTCTTTTTATACTACGAAATCGCATAAGTTTTCTTGTATTTTTTTTTTGTGACTTTGTTTAATTTTACGATTGTTTTGTAGAGTTCAATACACCCAAATAGATTTTATAATTATTTTTTAGTATTTAATTTTCAATTTTTAAACAATAATCCATTATTATGGTTGATTATTTTAAGGTTAAGTTTTATAATTTCTTTTAATTTATTTTTTGTTGATAAATGTTGACTATAATTATTTATATTATAATTCATTTTTATTTTACAATAATAATTATTAAAATCATAAAGTTAATAGTGAAAATATAAGAAACACAAATGAGTACAATAAGAAATTTGACTAGCTATGAAATTTGCTCTTCACGTCGTAAATAAAAAAAAACAGAAATTAAATAATTTTAAAATTACATAAATTTCCTTTATATTTTTTAAAATCAACTATATTCGAAAATCTAACACTTGTTTCAAAAAGAAAACAATTGAAGTTGGTTAGAAAATTAATTTCCAAACGAATATTAAATTTTTGAAAATCTAATAAATATTGATTCGAAAATTAGTTTCTCAACCTCAAACTGATTTGGAAAATAAATTATAATTTACTAGAAATCTAGAATGGACTGTAAGTCATTTCGTATAAAGAATGGGGACCAAAATGCAACTTAAACTTACTATACAAAAGGGCGAAGTGTTGAAGCTGAGTTTCTTCCTCTGCAACTACACACAGTAGCGAATTCGAGTTCTGCGTTAATGGAAGAATTACAGAAGGCATTAAACGAAACAAGTTTAACAATCTCGACGCTCCCAGAAAAGGGCCGCTGCCTTTTCACCACGCGTGATTTCTCCCCAGGTTTTTTCACTAAAAAAGTTGCCATTTTTCTTTCTCAAGAATTTCGTGAGTTTTCGCAATTTATTTGTTCTTCGGGAGCTTGATTCTCGTATGTTGTAGGGGAAGTGATTATAAGTGAGAATCCATATGTTTCTGTTCCAAACAAGAACAAAGAATCGCCCCAGTCTAAGTGCGAATGGTGCTTTTCATCAACCAACCTCAAGAAATGCTCTGCTTGTCATGTTGTTTGGTATTGTAGCAGCAAATGTCAGGTAAAAAAATGAATGTGTTATTATCTTGAACCAAAGTTTGATTTTTTAAACGATTTTCTAGAGTTCTTGTGTTGTCTGTGGTGAGTGGCTACATTTGTGATCACTTTCAGAAGTCAGATTGGAAATTGCATTCTGCAGAGTGCGGAGCGTTGTCGAAAGTCGACATGGAAAGGCTGAAATCTCTCACACCATCCTTACGTTTGATGGTGAAACTTTGTATGCGGCGAAAGCTGGAAATTCAGAAGGTTTGTGGGTGCTTGGAGAATCTGACTGTAGTGCATGAGTTTAATGCTTGTTGGTGTTTCATAGTAAAGTCTATGTTACAGTAGTCGACTCGAATTTTGGATTAGGAAGAAAGGTTAATATATCTAATGTTTTATATTTCAGGTGAGGAAGGCTTTCGCCTATCCATACATGGGCTTGTCATGTTTATGTTAAGTTGCATATAAATTCTTTGATGATGTGTAATCTAATCACATAGTTTATTTTTTTTATTATTTGTGTCTCTGGATAAACTAAATATAGATGTAACATTTGGCATTCACAAGATCCTGCGTAGGTGCACTTCGTCTAGCTTCTGGTGTGTAATCTGTGCCTTTTCAAACACATGATCAAATCAAATAAAGCACTTGGGAAAATCTCAAATCAATAATATGTATTTGAAGAGCTTTTAATCAGCTATCATGGAATTAAACACTTTCCTTATGTTTGGATGTGTGGTTTGTCACATTATATCCTTCCTGATTGCTGTTGCATATTTTCAGGTACTCTCACTGGTGCTCAAATACTTCAGTATTTTTACCATCTTTCTGAAGTTCCACTTATTCTTTGAGGGCTAAAATATTCAATCTAAACACTTAGAGCTAATTGCAATGAGGCTAACGACCGTTGATGTTTTAATTGCTGCTAGATTATCCATACTTCTGCAACAGAAAGTTACAAGTATGTGGAAGCCTTGGTTTCTCGTATCCTTATGTGCTGTTTGGTCCAGACATTATGTCTTCTATGCTCTGAAGCATATTAAACTTTTCTAGCTCCTGTGTTCTTAACAAAACTTAAAATAGATATGTCTGATATCGATGAGAAACAGATGCTGCTGTATGCACAGATGGCTAACCTTGTCAATTTGATACTCCAGTGGCCTGATTCTCAGATCAATATCAAAGAGATTGCAGAAAATTTTTCGAAGGTATTAATGAACTAAAAAACAGACTACTTTTTTTTTCCTTCCATTCCTAGTTAGAGACTCATATAGTCCTTTGTGTTTAAGATTAATCAATATCCTGCTCCTTGTTCAAGGTACAGCATGCATTATTGTTGTTTGCTCTTGATATCCATATATTGTTTCTTGGCTTTAATATGAACAAAAGTGCAACCTTTAGCGGTTGTAGTCACATATGAAGTTGGAAGTGATTGAAGTATTAGGAAAGTAATCATAACTCTAAATGCATGAGGGAGATTAGTCATCCTCATAATTCATATATATCTGAATTCTGGAGGAAGTGGAGCGAAATCTGGGTAATTGAAGACAGCAATAGCATCCTGCATAGGTTGTACATATGTCTCGCCACCTGTTAATGAAAATTAATTTACTGAATCTATTGGCAGCCATTTGTGTTGTTGCTTCAAGCACATATAGATGACTAGTCTTACTGAATTGTTGTCTTGCTTCTTATTTTCAACACCCAGCTAGCATGCAATGCACATACTATTTGTGATGGTGAATTGAGGCCCCTTGGAACAGGGCTGTACCCTGTCGTTTCTATCATAAATCACAGGTAAGTCACAGAGACTTAATGCTCTTCCTTGCCACGCTGGTGTCGGTGTTTCTAACTAGTTGTTACCATTTTAGCTGTTTGCCCAATTCTGTTCTAGTATTTGAAGGAAGACTAGCAGTTGTACGGGCCATGCAGCATATACCTAAAGGTACTGAGGTAAATTCCTTTCAATATCATATTGCTTGATGTCATTTGCAAGTTTTTTTTTTTCAAATGTTGAAAGCTCTTATGTTATCAACGTTTCTTCGGATTTGATGGGTATTCTTATACATCACTATCACTGCCTTCTGGAGGTGTTGATCAGTTATGTAGATATTGCTGGAAGCACTATAACTCGGAAGAAGACTCTTAAAGAACAGTACTATTTCTCTTGTGCTTGTCCTCGCTGCATAGAATTGGTAATCTGGATCATTCCATCCTTGTTTCTCGGCAAAAATTCTTTAACACATTGGAGAATACATCCTCTGTTCTCTGGTCTTCTGAACTAGTTTAATTCCATGACTAAGGGACAATCTGATGATATTCGAGAAAGTGCGATTCTGGAAGGTTATAGGTGCAAGGACAGCAAATGCGATGGATTTCTTCTTCGTGACTCTGGTACACCTTTGTTAATAAAGAATGTTGTTACCTTCACCTAGTTTTGAGCTTATGTATAGCTCCAAAGTCATTTGCTTGCCTCTCTTATTTAATGACAGATAATAAAGGGTTCATATGCCAGCAATGTGGACTTCTTCGGGACAAAGAAGAAATAACTAATATCAGTAAAGAAGTGAAATCAATTTCTGAGAAAGCTTCCTTGTCATTTTCTTCTGGCCGTATCCTTTGAAATTTCTAACTTAGCTAAATGCATTTTAAGGATCTGTCATAAGTAAATCGATAATTACACCTGTTTCTGTAACCATACTTGCATATGGAAATTCGAACTTAAGATCTGAGATGCTAGGGGTCCTTAAAAAAGACTCAGATAAGACTGAGGCAGTTGAGGCTTATAAGATGATTGAGGGATTGCAACTACAGCTATACCAACCATTTGCAATCAATCTTATGCGGACTAGAGAGACTCTTATTAAGGTGCGTTTCCATTTGATCTATTTCTTCACCACAAACTATTCTATGTTAATGTACTAGTTCTTATGAAAGAACCATATTTCTTTAGATATTTATGGAGCTGCAAGGTTGGAGAGAAGCACTCTCATATTGCAGATTGACGATTCCTGTATACGAGAGTATGTTATTCATTTACCTAAAGCTTCTCGATATGGTGAATCTTCTAGTTATTAGCTACATCCAGATGAATGCAGATACATAATCTTGTGGGCTTTCATCTGTAGACTACCAAGCCAATATCTTTATATAGATTACCTTTAAGAATTATATATAAATGATGCAGTCTGCAATTTGGATCGATAATGTGTTCCTTTTGTAGCTTCTATTATTTAATCACCATTTTCGGCACCCAACTTCCCCCTCTGGCTTTGCGTCTTAAAACATCCGCGTTCATACAGGAGTATATCCAAGATCTCATCCTTTGGTTGGACTACAATACTATACATGTGGAAAATTTGAGTGGTAAGAATTTTATTTTATGCTTCCCTCAGCCATTTATATGACTTTCTAAAATATGTTCTCTGTCTGTTTCCTACTATTAGTTTGGATTTCTAACACATACGTAGAATTTACCTCGTTGCTCCCTAATTGATTTTGCTCTTCATATTCAAACCAACAATCAGCTCAAAGTATCTATGGTCCTTGTGATATTCGCAAATGAACTTGCTCGATATTTAAGACATGCAACTGATATATGTCGGAAAACTTATCATTCTGACTCGCTGCTTACTTCTAGGAAATTCATGTATCTACAATAATCATTAAGTCATGTGGGAATGAACTACCATTTTTTTTTCTTTCTTTGATTGAGAGCTCCTTCCTATTGCTTCTGTAGAGTAATCATTTGATCATAGTAATCAATCTACTTGTGCTATTTCTTGAAGGGGTTCAGAAAATGTTGGCCAAAACCCTGAAATTTATCAATAAATATGTTAGGATCATAATATTTCCTTTATTTGAATTTGCAGGTTGCTGGGAGAGACAGAAGCAGCAGTCAGATCACTAACCATAGCCTTGGACATATTACGAGTGACTCACGGAACGAAGACACCGTTCATGATGGAACTTGCGAGTAAGTTGGAGGAAGCTCGGGCGGAGGCCTTGTACATGCTTCGTTCTCAAGATTGAACCTCAACATCGGGTGCAATCGGATACATGGATGACGTCGCATTACAATGGCTGTTGTAATGGCTGGCAAGATTGGCAGATTTTACAGTCATTACAAAATTCTACAGCAGTTGCATGGAGGGTTCTTTGTTACTACTGTATTTGTTCAAATTACATATGTAATGTTACACTTGATGAAATATAACGATTGCCATCACATTTGTTACCATAATCGTGTATTCCTACGTAGATTTTATTATGTATATTTTCATCGATATAGCTTCTAAAATACCTCTTTCAATATGCTCTGAGCCATTTTTTTTTTTGGTATGGTATTTTCTGGAGAAATTATTAACAAGCAGATAGTAGTTTTTTTTTTCTTTAAAAAAAGCAGATGGTAGTTAAAATTTGGGTGAATTGTTCAAGTGGGAGGTTCAATTTGTTTATAGAATATTAATAACTAGACCAGACAATTCGTGCTTCGTGTCGACATTATAAGGTCAAAAATGAATATAAAATGATAAGAATTTGCCCTCTACGAATATTAACATAATTTTATCATGACACTAACGCGATACCAACACGACGCGGACACAATATTTTGTTGTCCTGACAGGACACGATAACGACAATAATTAAAAAATAGAATAACAAGTATAATTCA
This sequence comes from Perilla frutescens, assembly GCA_026008535.1. Classification (NCBI taxonomy): domain Eukaryota; kingdom Viridiplantae; phylum Streptophyta; class Magnoliopsida; order Lamiales; family Lamiaceae; genus Perilla; species Perilla frutescens. The sequence goes on from BRKX01000003.1 coordinate 74,361,810, forward strand.
TTAAATAATTCACTGAAAAATATACAAACAGAGAAAAAATAGAATACCAAATGTATAGTTTTTCGTGTTACATACTATTATCAGTGCTAACAAGTTCTTATTGGGTTGGCAGGTTATCGGGTTGTTAACCCTTTTTTTTTATCACACAAAACACGATAATTTCAGCTCCTTATCAATCGACACACGATAACAACACGAACATGATAAGATTAAACACTAACCCGTTATTTTTGTGTCGTTTCATATATTGAAATGATAGAATATTACATGAATAGTATTATATCCTAAATTTCACATATAATAAATGAATTGAAAACACACAGTATATTTTAAACGTAAAGTAACAATCATATGTAAAAAAATCATACTACTATTCATTAACGATTTAACAAAATTTCACATTTAATAAACTGTACTGGAAAATTTAGAAATAAATAAATAAAAATCTACCTTTCACTCAAACGACGAATTTATAGTGATTACCCAATTGGGTAGTCTTAAGTTTATTCAAAAAATATTTTACAACAAAATTTGCTTCAAAAGCTGAATTCAACAAATGAGATCAGCAGCTGTAACTACAACATGAGAAGATAATTTAATTGGGACAAAGGTGTTGGCATTAGTCTTTATTGCCAAATATTTCTACACATTTTTATATAATACAGCCAATGATTTCCACAAAAGGTATGATCTCCAAAACCAGCATCAAATAATATGAAAAGCTTAACAACATGGGAACCTAAATCACAACAAGATTGTCACAAAAGTAAACTCTGAATCTTTGAAGAGATGAAGCATCGATCCGGTCTTCGAGTTTCTTCACAAGGTAGCTAAGTGTTCCTGGAGCTGAAAGCAAACGCTTGAGATTTTACAAAGTAACTTCCGCAGCTGGTCTCTTGATATAGAGGCCTCGGATTTTACCACTGCTCTAGGGTCTGTTAGCATACTCTGGAGTTGAGAGCATAGCATCGTAGCCTTTTGATCCTTTGCACTCGATTCAGCAATTAGTTGAAGCAATGTACAGTGTTGGTCAGGGGGGCTATGTGATTTAGGTGGAACTGGAGGAACGAGAAAAGGGTGTTGGAGTAGTTGAGGAATCTTCCAACGCTCATTCCGGTCCCAAGCAAGGCATTTCTTCATAAGATCCAGAAGCCAGGGGTTGGGGAGAGGTTCGTATATGATCTCATGGTTTGGATTGGTTATGACTTTGAATTTTGCCCAGAAAGTTTTGTATTCTGAGAAGGGCGTTCGTCCATAAACCATTTGGTAGAGGATGCAACCAAGGGACCAGATATCTGAAGGCCGGCCACATTTTATCGTGTTTCCATTAGCATCTGTCTCATTACACATAAATGCTTCGGGAGACATGTAACTTAGTGTTCCAACCTGCAATATTATGTGATCTTAGCAAATGGAGGAGCACGGTCAAAATGCAAAACATAAATGCATGCATGTCTCAATCAAGAATAGTATTAGATTAGCTCGATAAAAGATCATAGATGCTGTTGAGTGATCATTCAACTTATCAGATAGGGAGGAGTTTTTTCAATGCAATGGATTTAATCACTTTTTGGCAATATAAACTACTGCTGGGAGGTAGATATCAGAAAGTTTTTAAATAACAGATGGAAACCTGTGAGTCACGTTGAATATTTGTCGTGTCACTCATTATAGCCTTGGCAATCCCAAAATCAATTAGCTTCAGGGAACCTCTCACCAGAAGAAAATTAGCTGGCTTCAGATCAGAATGCACTATACGTTCCTCATGAATAGTGCTTACTGCTAGAAGTATTTGCTGCAACATGATATGCAAAGTGAGATGTTAAAGATACTAATGATGTGAAGTGAATCCATTTCTTTTGGTGTTCATATAATATAACATATCTTCGCTTCATACTTTGGAAACGACCAGTTTCTTGAGCAGCTATACAGGTAATTAAGTAAATAAAGAAATGGATTTCGTGAAGGACCTGCCAATAAAATCGGAGCCAGTTCTCATCTATGGTTGCATCAGAACCATCCAGTTCCTTCCATTTCTGAGCTAGCATGTGTGCTAAATCAATTTCTCCATATTCAAGTAACATGTATATAAACCCATCATCCCTAACCCTGCCCTCCTTATTACTCGAACCATTCATCACTTCCTGAAGCAAAGTCTTATCTGTCACCTAAGAAGAAAACTACATATTAGTTTGTATTTTGTACATATGATATCAGTTCACTTGGAGAAAAAAGGATAAGATGCATAAAATTATAACAAGGAAAAGTTATTTCACTTCAAAACATAAACTTCGGCAAAAGATTCGTTGCTTTCCACAGACCATTTTATGTCTAAAGAAAGGGACCTTTCCTACAATAGCTTTAGTTTCTCAGACCAACTTTGTCACCAATGTGTTCAGTTATCTTAACAGTTCAGACATGTATCCCTCAGGACTGCATTTCATCAAAACAATTATCATCTGGATTTATATAGACTTGATTATAATGCCTGCTGATACATTTTGACAATTCTTTAGTGAGTTAACTTGTTGATCAGTAACGCTGCTCCATTCATAATAACATAAGAAAACCTAACTTGTTCTCTAGTCGACCTCTTGAAGAATACAGAGGAGACGAAAATTGCTGCATCTATTTCAATCAGTTACTGTCAAAGTTGAGGCATGGTAATTCTGGACAATAAAGCATGTAAGACTTACGGTGTTGTACATGTTACCTCATAAGGATCAAACTTATTTGGGAGACTGAAGCACAATGGCCATGTTCTTATTCTTGCTAAAGCAGCAGCATTTTACTACTTCACTGTTATAAATGAACTCCTCAATGTTTTTTGTAACAGACCAAGTGAATCAACGAGTTCTTACAGCAAATACGCAGCACCATCAAAGTAAGCACGGCAGCAAAGGGAAAACTATGTTGACTGTGTTAAAATCTATTTAAATTTGTCCATGACATGTTAATAAATTTAATCTTTATAGATATCTTCCCCAAAAAAGTAAAGGAGGAGAGCTAACAGGATCAAAGAAATCAACTAGTTAAGGGCACCATAATTCAAGCAAGCTTTCAACTTGCGGAAATGTCCTGACATGTAAATTTATAGTTGATATTCAAATTACATACTACAGCCTAATAAGTTGCAAGTGGGATCTTATAGAGCAAGTACCTCATAATCAACCAGCTGAATAATATTGTTCTTCCCCCTTAATTTGTTTAAGTACTCCATTTCTTGGCAGAATCCATATGCAGTGGCATAGTCACGACCTTTGAGTTTTATCTTCTTCAAGGCATAAATTGTGCAATCTGATGATATGACTTTGTGGACCTCGCTACTTCCACCACTGCCTATCTTGCCAAGTCTTTGATAGAGCTTTCCATTAACTTTGAAAAACAAGTCAGGATCATAACCTTTCTTACGAGAAGTTGATGTTGCTTTACCAGTAGCACCCCTTTCTTGTTTCTCTGACTTTGAATTTTCCAATTTCATATCTGATGGAGGTACATCTGATGGAGGAAGTTGAGATTTTACATTGTGAACATTTTCTTTGACAGAATTGTTGTGGTATTCCCGAGAAGAATCTCTGGCAATACTATAATCATTTGGCAAACTAGTCTGCGACTCCTTACATGGGCCAGATGATTTATTGACTTCCATTGCTGATGCAGCAGTAGAGCTGATAGCTTCTGAGGTCACAGCTGGCTGATGAGCTAACACTCCACCAGCATTCTTGGATATAGAATGTGATGGCTTCACAATGTCCATTTGCTCTTCAGCATCTCCAGCTGGCCCTGTGCCCAATGGAGCACCACCTATTTGAGTTTGCGAGCAATAGGTTGTTGAACTAATCATAGGAGCAGAGGTTGAGTTCATTAGCGTTGAAGTAACACAAGAAGATCCGATCAATGAAGACTGTGTCATGGCATTATTCAAATCATTCTGTAAGAACTGATGGAGCTGGTCCTGAACACCCATTGTCCTTCCAGCCAATTGAGAAGAAATACCGCCCTCAGATCTAAGACTATTATCCATTTCCATGCTTTGAAAATTATGATTTCTCCAGTCCTGATTGGCAGCAGCTGAAGTAGCCACAGGATTGCCCACATCTGCCTCCATTTCTGTCAATGCAAGTGAATCCATATGAGACAACAAATCATCTGTTCCTGTGGCCATTTGATCATCGGCCCCTGCATAGACAATTTGCAGTATCTGCTATAAATTGTGAACTGCTACTAACCCCTAGTGTCTACCTCACTACTTGACATCCATTTACTAAATTATCTTAGTTACTCAACTCATTTTTAATAATATGCAAGAGATTCTGAGATCTGATTAAAGCGTTACTCAACACAGAGGAAAAATAATTACCACGAGATGTAGCAATTGTGTTGCTCGAGAAATGAACCTTCCTCTGAACTTCCCCTAAAACATTCCCAGGGCCTACTCCCGATGAAGCAACTGCATCGTTGGTCTGAGGCCTTGTAGAAAGTACAGGTTGGTCTCTCTGAGTATCGAAAGGCTTAATATTTACACCATGTGCATTTACAGTGGTAACCCCTTCTGAAGGCGGTGTAAGTGAAACATCATCCTGATTGTCTCCACTGACAAAGACCATGGCCTTGGACTTCGGAACAGAACTCCTTAATCTCTGGCGCTGCAGAATATCCTCTCCGCATTTTTTGGCATCAGATCTTGATTGATTAGAGTCTTTTGAAGTATCTCGTTGAGGAACCGAATGTCTTACTGGTCCAATGCGGTTTGACTGCATTGTACCTATTTTTACCAATGCAGATAAAAACAACAAAACCAACTCATTAGCATACCGATAATTCCATGAACTTCAGACCATGATACTGAAGTTAATGCATAAGATAGAACACATTAAAGATCTTATCTTTGCGAAAGAAATGCTTGTTGAACTAAATATTAAGATTATGTAGAATCCCTGCCATATTCCCTCATGGATTTATGCGCAAACTATCCGAATAAAATTACTCAAAATCTTCAGTTAACTAGAAACTTCAAACTATAGCATATTGTACAACCGTCTACAATTAGAATCTCCAACAAAAAATTAAAGCCTTCCAAATTATTCCTGAATTATCTTAATTCGTAGCCAGTTATCTATTCAATTTCAATCCGAGCCATATCAGATCAGTAGGAGTCATGCTTAAAACCCAATTTCCCTAACAAAAACAGTAACGCACAATACCTAGGGTACGGTGCCGTTTGAAGGCGGCTTGCAAATGGCGAACGAAGTCCGGAGGCGAAGGAGACGAGGACGACGTCGTCGAGCTGCAGGTGGAGGTGGTGTTGAACGAACGACTGAGATTAATGGAGTCAGGGTTGATATTAATCGGACGGCTCTGCTTGGGGTTGAAGAATTTCGCCTCTGCATGTGGGGCCGGAAGGTCAGGCTCCCCTTCCATCGATTAATCCCTCAAGCATTTCCGAGTTTCAGAGAAAAAAACCACACTACGGAGATGCATCCATTGAAGAACTGTGCACTGTGCGTGCGCATGTGTGTGTGTGTGTGTGTGAGAGAGAGAGGAGAGAGAGAGAGAGAGAGAGAGAGAGAGAGAGAATTTTGAAATTGCGGAATGGCGCTATGCATCTCCACTTATTTTATTTCCTTTCTATTTTAGTATATTATTAAATGGAAATTTACACTTTGATACCTGTGTGTTGAACATGTTTTTAAAAATGACTCATTTTATTACTATTAGTAAAATAATATTCACTTTTTCAAATTTTTTATAAATCTGACCTCGATCAAATTTCCAACCTAGAATATTTATGTGGCATGCCCAACAAATTTATTTTATTTTTAGTTCATAATTGACATGAAATATCCAAGTAATATTTTTTACTAGAGCAAAAAAGTCATGCAAGAATTCGGGCGCGCGACATAAATATTCTAAGCTGGAAATTTGATCGAGGTCAGATTTGTAAAATTTTTGAAAAAATAGGTACTATTTTGCTAATAGTAATAAAGTGGGTCATTTTTTAAAAAGTGTCCAAAATATAGGTATCAAAGTGCAAATTTTATATTAAACTTTATTCAAAGGCCCAATATATCCAAGCCCATAAATAATTGGGCCCAATTAGTAAAATAAAAGCCCAATTAGTCATCAAAGGGTTTATCATCTTCTTCGCGAACTCTCCCAGCGCAGACGACAGTCTGTGTGCTACATTACGCCGGGTGCGCAGTTCTCTCCCTTTTCTTTTTTCAGCTTTTTTATTCACCCTTTTATGCATGATTTAAAAAATTATGGTGAAGGAAGTAATTTGTGTTCGATTGCCCAATGCTTCTCGAAAGTTGATATTTTGAAACCCTTAAAAACTTGGATGGTGATACGCACTTCCGTTTTGTGTGTGTTTACGTGATTATAGATTCATTGACATCTTTCTATTGTTTTGATTTAATCATTAGGTGTTGTGTTACTGTTGTTAAAATGGGGTATTTTGGAAGTTATGAAATAGGTTTGTTAAATGTGGTCTGCTCATTATGTTTTGAATTGCAGTAGAGTTCTGGAAAAAACCATGAGCATATACTGTGTGAATTGTGATGTATTTTGGTGATTTATGTTACTGAACTTTGGAATTTATTATGTTGTTATATTGTTTCTTGAACTAGTAGAAGTGATGGTTCAAGTTTGATATTAGGTGTTGTTGAGTGATTGAAGTTTGAAGTTATCGAAGGAGACGAAGAATGAGGCTTTTAACTCATAATATGCTATCATCAAATATCAAAGGCGTGGCTAATGGATTCCCACTACGGATTGAGGCGGAGAAAGTGGTCGAGAAGGAGGTGGAGTTGAACACAGACTTCCTTAGAAACATGTTTGCCAAGATTGAATGGAAGGCGCTCGTGGAGGCCTCGAAAACCTTGGGCTATGCTGAGCTACCCGATGTGGCTGAACCTTCCATGCTCGACTCTGATGAGTTTCTGAATAGGTTCCACCATGCCCTCCTTGAGCTTCATCTTGAGGAGGGTGCATTAGTTTGCCCTGAGACTGGTCGCAAATTCCCAGTCAACAAGGGGATCCCGAATATGCTGCTCCATGAAGATGAGGTTTGATTGTATTGGTGAATGTATGCCCTTATGTCGTGATGTTAGAATCTTATCTGTCGATGTTAGGATCTAAGAGCACTTGGTAGGAGTTATTGGTCATACCTGTGACAAAACATAACCGAATATTTGCATGGTTTTGTGCTTGCTGAGAGATTTCAAACGGCTGTTGTAGCTGCTTGCTTTTCTATGTCATTACAAGTGTTGAAATATGGCTGAGCATCCTCTGTCTATCGAATGAGACTTAAGTCTGGTCGGCTTTGTAACTGAACTTTTTGTTCCTTTTTCCGAATCCATAGTGTTCATACACTGTCTGCTGATTTTGTAGCCCTACTACGTTCTGGTAATTCTTTCTTTAAATGTTTTATCACCCTGCATTATACATATAATGAAGTTCAATTGATTGATTGGTAGCAAGATCTTTTCTGTTGAAGCATTCTCAGTAGAAATTATTTGAGTATTTGAGTCTTCCCTTTATTTAGTGAATGAGGGAGAGTCTTCCTATGGTCAATTTCTTTGGATGTTGGTGCAAGAAATTCGAAGATGGTTATTCTTTTCAATAAGAGTAATAGGTTAGTGAATTTCGATAGATATAACTATATATTCCCTAGTTAGTATACCATGTGTTATGAAATTTCTTGCTAGTAGCTTTGTACATTGGGTTAATGTGTTTTGGGATGTAAATTGCATTTGATGCAAGTATACACACGAGCTATATATTAGTGTACTTTCTTGATTAAGTCTATTGATGTGGTTAGTGAATGATCGAGCTCGACTCTATCATTCACTTCCGAGTTCGTGAGATTGCCACACCTGTTGGCTGCTGCTCCTATGACCTAAGAGACTGTCGTCTTCGAATTAAGGTGCTTAGTATGGTTTTGGTTGCTGAATCATTGATGCCTCAATTTGCTTTCTTCATGTGCCATGTAACACTTTATAAGTTCTGCATTCTCTGCTTTTTTTCTTTTCTTTTTTTGTTTTTTTCATTTTTGTATGGAAGCTCTCCTGGTTCTTGCCTCCAGCATTGTCTTAAAATAATGTTCAGACGACACTGTCAATCTGGGAGCAGCTCGTCGGAACTCTGGCTCGAGATTTTAAGGTGACTTGTCAAAACCTTGTCTGGAGATCATTGGAATGTGCAGAGGTATACAATCTTCTTTTTTTTAGATTGGAACTAGGTTACAATGTGCAGAGGCATTTGAAAGTTTTGGTATTAGTTAAGGTTTGGTTTTGGTGTTTACATTATTATCACGGTTTAGACTAACAATTCATAGACAATTGCTTTGTCTTGTTAATGTCGATTGTTGTACCGATCATGGACGCGCAAGTGATAGAGATCCTTATGTGAAAGGGAGATGTCTCGGGTTCAAGACTCACCGCTCCTCCTTTTCTCAACTCTAAAAAAGAAAAGAAAAAAAGTTAAAAAAAATAAGGCCTCGTTTTTTCTTACAATTTAATAAATAAATTAAACAACACACAATATACAGATGCTCGATAGATGTGATGGTCTCATGTTCGAGGGATGTGATTCCATTTGATTCTGAAATCTTAAAAGTAGGAGTTGTGTGTTTCACTATCATCAATGTGTTTGAGGAATTTGATTTCACTCGACGCCTAAATCTTAAAAGTAAGAATCTCCTATTTCACTATCATCGATGAATTATAACTTGGATGTATAGTTGTGTTCAATATATATGATGGTCTCTTGATCTTAGATTGTATTTGGGGCGAGGGATTTGATGCCACCCACGCCTAAATCTTCGAAGTAAGGGTTGTTCATTTCACTATCTTCAATGAACTAGTTATATATATATATATATATATACACACACATACATATATATAGGGAATAGTTCAAATAGAAATTCAATCTCTCTATGAGAACCTTGGAACCAATCCTAACCTTTACGTTGCATTGTAATATACTATTTATATTTGGTTAAATTAAAGTAAGTAGCAACAGGTTAAAAATCATATTTCCAATAGGACTTGCAAGTTCAAAAATAGGTTTATGAACCCACTTCTTTAGATTTAGAAACATGTCTATGAACCTATCTCTTTAGATTCAGAAACATGTTCATAAACCAATAAGAAACATTAACATGCATTTGTGCATGTTATACATGAAAAATAATAACTATATGAAGCAACAATAGCCCCATAAAATTGTGCTATTATCTTGAACACAATAAAACATAACATAATATTCCATAAAACCGTGATAATATCTAACAACATAATATCTACTACAAACGTCCCGTGGACTGCGCATGAATAACTTCTCTTTCTCTAGTTTCCCAAATTGCAACAGCTACATGCGTTTTGAAATTGGTTAATATTGAGTGATCACATGGCCCTCCCGAGAATGATCTTCTAAGCAACTCATCTTGATCATCATATTATCATTATCTCATTCAATGAGACTATCATCTCAATCATCATTATGATCAAGATTGACATTACCATATGCTCTCTCATTAAATTGTTGTTTTTCTAATTCTTTTTATGCAACTCGTTCTTCTGCATAACGTTCAAGGGCATTTTGTCTCATAGACGTCGTGGGTCTCCTTCGAGAATTTGCATATAAAAAATTTAACAAATTAAGTACAATCCCAACTATGGAAAAAAAAAACCACTAAGGCAAATTGTAGCGTTTAAAAACATGTTTATGAACGACCTTCAGCCTGTTCAAAAAGCATGTTTATGAACCTACAACCTGCAATTCAAAAGGTAAAACTCAAGCCAATAATCTCGACAACAAACGTGGAGAATACACCTTGAACTAATTCACATAAAATAAGAAATTTACATACGATTTTAATTCAATATTTCGTCTTTGAAACATATTATAGCAATTTTTAAACTAACCAATTAACACAAAATTCACATAAAGTAAAGAATTTATATAACAAACTAAATATAATGAAAAATTTATAAGATTGTTCCATGGGGTTCGATTGTTCACGGATTTTTCGAGTGTTGTCGGATGTTTGAAGATTGGAGTTCGATGCTTCTTCAATTGGTTGGATTTTTAGCCTCTTCTTCAGTTTCAATAAAAGGTTTGCGTCTTTAAGTCGTCGTGAGTGTCGAAAACAGTTGGGGATTTAAGAAAAAAAATTAAACTTCAATTCTATTTTTTTTAAGTTGAATAGTATAATAGTCTTTTAATGTGGTATGTAAAAATAAATTAAAATAACATATTATTTTTATAGTGTGAAAATTAATTTTTATGATATTAATAAAAATACCATTTATTAATATGCGTGCATTTATTTAAATTGAGACAAAGAGACTGGCAAATAATTTGCTAACTAGGGGACGTGAAAGTTGTCTGACCCGATTTGGCCCATTTGTTACTGAAGTCGCTCCAACCGGAATGTCGTGAACGATCCGAAAATTTTCCAATCGAAACCCTAACCCTAATCGTCGTCCGATTCGGAGAGTTGCTTCGATTCTTCTGGATAATTCTCAACGCTGGCGAATTCTGAAACCCTCATACTGGTATCGGCTTGATTCAAATACTGTCAGCTATGCAGCTCACTCTCGAATTCGGGTGATTTTCCCTGCTCTGCAATTTTAATTCGAAAACTAGTTACTGCAAAATTGAGTTTATTGCAGAAAATCTCGACGGAATTGACGTTGCTTTTATTCATCTATTTATGTTTTTGTCACTGTTATCCTGTAGACCCAATCTGGGCACATGAAATTGTGCATTTCTGGTTAGTTTTTAATGGCGGATCGTAGTTTTGCTTCTTGGTAGAAGGAAAAGATCAATCTTTAGAGTTTAGTCCTAGATTTTATGATGCTGGTAGATTTATGTTGTATTTTGTTCGAAATATTGTTGTATAGCTGGATAATATGTTGTTGTTGTGGCTCTAATTTACTGGTCTATGGGAAAATATGATTCAATGAGTTGAGCGAAAGTACCATTCGACATCGATTACAGAATGCTATAAATTATGAGTATTCAGATGTGTGGGCAGGTGTGCGATTATTTGGAGGATGATCCTAGAAGGGTGGTTTTTTTTTTCAGCTTGGTGTTTTTCAAGAGCTTAATCTTCTTGGAACATTAGGGTTAATTATACAAGTCAAGAATAGATTCTGGCTCATCTGATCCTCAAATTTGCGGATTAATCCAAGCACGTTTGGTAAAGTCAGGAAATCAAAGAATTAGTCCTTGTTTGTCTTTAAGAATTGTAGCAAATGTAGTTGGAAACAATGAAGTAGGCATTTGTTGAGTTGATACTGTTTCTGAAGTTAAAGAGAACATTTGGTTTCTTATATGATGCCTCGGAGACTTCAGATTCATAATGATATCTGCTTCTTTGGGCTTCTTTTCCTTTATGCGGAACCTCTAATAAATGTCTATTGAATACCAGTGGTGGACTGGAACTTTTATGTGATTCTGTCAAGATCCATGATGTGAATGTTGAGCAACAAGGCGAGGAAAAGAAGGTGAATCTCTTCTTCCATGCCTGTTTTTCGAATTATGAATTGGCCAGTTTTCTCTTCTGTGCATTTAACTGAATTTAGTCTTATTTTTTGTTGGTCTTTTTCAGCTAACCATGAAACACTTGCTCTCATGGGTCCGTACGAATTTGATTAAGGAAAGACCTGAAATGTTTATGAAAGGAGAGACAGTGTAAGCGATCTAATTGGTTTGATTGTTATGTATGTGAAATCTTTCTTTTTGGGATTTTATGGCATTTCACATCTTCGCATTTTTATATCATATAGTTTTCCATCATCCACGGGAATATTTTCATTTTTGGCAAAGTAATGAAGCAGGCCTTTTACACTATCCCTTGGATGAACTTTTCGGAGGGTGGAACTGATTACCTTCCCACATGAACTGCAATAATGGGAAAACATATGCTTTTATGAATTAAACGCCCCTTGGTTTTTTGATGATATGTTGTTCTAGTTTCTTTGGGTTCAGCTTTTTCGTAGAGACCTTATAGTAATAGCACACACACGATTATAGTTTCTTTTGCTTATTCAGAATTTATCCAATTGTTGAAACCTTGTTTTAAGTTTTCCTTCCGGTTGATAATGCTTTAGTAATGAGCTACCTACGTGCTATTTCCGTTCAACTAGTGTAAGAGTTTGTGAATAATGCCTAGTTCTAGATGGATATTTCCTATGGTCCTTTCATCTTATTGGGCAGTATCCTGAGAGCATCATCGAATAATGTTCTTCTGCTCCACCCTATCATTTTCTGGTGATTAATGGCTCACCAACCTGAAGAAAGATGATATGTTAAAAGGTAGCACTTCACTTTCATGTCTCTTCTGCATGCAGGAGACCGGGAGTTCTGGTCCTCGTAAATGACTGTGACTGGGAACTAAGCGGCCAGCTTGAGACAGTGTTGGAAGAGAAGGATGTTGTTGTATTCATCTCAACATTACACGGTGGCTAGGATCTAGGTATCTGTAGTGTTATGTATTGCATCATTCCATTTTCTTCATAAATGAATCAAATTCTGTAAATGGTCTGCATGCCAAATAGGTACCAATCCGATACGAGGAAGTCTTGTGTGAGACCATGATATGGGTCAAAATCTGCAAGACTGGTCAAGATTTGGAACCAAACTCAATCAAAACATCAATAAAATTACAAACGTGCCACTAGAGATGAGTTTGAATTCGGATCTTACCAGTTGTTGTGATTTTGACCTTTTAAGACGGTCTAACGCTAGTTTTTGTCATCTGATATATAATCCACACTTGATATTGTCATCCGATATATAATCCACACTTGATATCATGGTTTCGGTTCCTTTTTTGGTCATGGATAATTATCAGTGAATCTTGTTGTGTTTGTCTATAATTGTAATTATCCTGTTGATTTTCAAGATTCACTGTTACAATTTACAGTGTCCCTGAAAAATCTTGTTAGAAATTTATTAAAGTTTACAAGGGACCCATGGTTCAGCTTTTCACACAGTTTGTTCTACTATAATGATATGTAAAAAGTAATTGCATTTTAAATCACTTTTTTTAATTGAATTTGTATATATTTCATGCCATGTTTTAGACACTAATGCTAATGACGAATTTTTCAAATTTGTGCAATGTGGGTTATTATTATTTTATTTTTGAGGCATGCAGTTAGAAATCAATAGGGTATTCGGTCCTAACTCCTAAAGTATAATTGATGATTTGATTAACCATAAGAAATTAAAATAAAACCTCATCATTAACGCATCTATTTTTGTACGAAAAAATGCTGAAAAAGAAAAACAAAAAAAGTGGTAAAAACTCGAAAAATAAAATAAACAAAATATTTTTGTATGAAGAAGAAACTCAAAAAGAAAAACAAAAAAAGGGGTAAATAGCTCGAAAACAAAATACTTGTTGTAAACTAGAGAGAGACGAGAGAAAATATGAATTGTGTGTGTATTTAATATGAGGACCAAATGCCTCTATTTATAATAGTACAAGGGATAGAGTTTTAGAGTTAATAACTTGGCCATCACTCATATCATATATATCTATTAGATATATTTACAACACTCCCCCTTGAGTGACCAATCTCTAAAACAAATGTTGCCTCATTAAAACCTTGCTAGAAAAACCCAGTGGGAAAAAATCTAGTCGAAGGAAAAAGAGTACAACTGCTTCCCCTGATCTTGAGATCACTGTAGATCTTTGAGTCGGCGCATGCCAATCTTGTGTACCAACTTTCTGAATGTTGATGTTGGTAATGCCTTTGTGAATAAGTCCGCCAAATTGTCACTTGAGCGAATTTGTTGAACGTTGATATCGCCACTCTTTTGGAGATCGTGTGTGTAGAATAACTTGGGAGAAATGTGCTTCGTCTTATCACCTTTGATGTATCCTTCTTTGAGTTGCGCGATGCAGGCAGCATTGTCTTCATACAAAACAGTTGGATTGATCTTTGATGAAGCTAATCCGCACGACTCTTGGATGTGACTTGTCATATTTCTCAACCATACACACTCTCGACTTGTTTCATGGATTGCAATGATTTCAGAATGATTTGAGGATGTTGCAGTTAAGGTTTGCTTCACAGACTTCCATGATATAGCAGTTCCACCACATGTGAAAACATAGCCAGTTTGTGACTTGGCTTGATGTGGATCGGATAAAAATCCTGCATCCGAATACCCTACTAGAGAAGAATCGGAATTTTCCGAATAATATAATCCAAGGTCTATGGTACCCTTCAGATAACGTAGAATGTGCTTAACACCATTCCAATGTCTCAAAGTGGGTGCAGCGCTATATCTTGCGAGAAGATTTACAGAAAAAGCTATATCTGGTCTAGTATAATTAGCCAGATAACTTAATGCTCCAATTGCACTTAGATATGGTACTTCAGGACCAAGTATCGTTTCACCATCTTTAATAGGTCGGAATGGATCTTTCTCCTTATCAAGAGATCTAACGACCATTGGTGATGTTAATGGATGGGCATTATCCATGTAAAAGCGTTTTAACACTTTTCCTGTATATGTGGATTGGTGAATAAACGTTCCTCCTCGGACACGTTCAATTTGCAAACCAAGACAAAATTTTGTCTTTCCCAAATCTTTCATCTCAAATTCTTTCTTTAAATATTCAGCAGTTTTATTGAGCTCTTCAGGAGTCCCAATTAAATTCAAATCATCGACATAAACTGCTATAATTGCAAATCCACTTTTGGTTTTCTTTATGAAAACACAAGGGCATATATCATCATTCTTGTATCCTTCTTTTAACAGATACTCGCTCAATCTATTATACCACATACGTCCAGACTGTTTCAGCCCGTACAACGATTTTTGCAGTTTAATCGAAAACATGCTTTTGGGTTTTGACTTTAATGCTTCAGGCATTTTAAATCCTTCAGGGATTTTCATATATATGTCATTATCTAATGACCCATATAGATAGGCAGTTACTACATCCATAAGGCGCATAGCAAGCCTTTGTGACACTGCCAGACTAATCAGAAATCTGAAAGTAATCGCATCCATTACTGGAGAGTATGTTTCCTCATAATCAATTCCTGGTCTTTGAGAGAAACCTTGCGCTACGAGTCTTGCTCTATATCTCGTAACTTCATTTTTCTCGTTTCTCTTTCTAACGAATATCCATCTGTACCCAACAGGGGTTTCAGATTCAGGAGTTAGGACTATAGGTCCAAATACTTTCCGGTTATCACAGGAATTTAATTCCATTTCCATAGCTCTTTTCCACATTAGCCAATCATTTCTCTGTTTACATTCTGTAACAGAGTTTGGTTCAGGATCCTCATTTAAAATTTGATGAGCTATATGAAATGAGAATATATCATCTACAATGATATGTTCTCTCTCCAGTATCTGATTTGAAGATAAATAATTTATTGAGATCTCATGATTTTCAGATACTTGTAATTCTTCAGGAATTACATCACTTTCATTTGATTGATTAGTCATTTTCGTCATTGTTTGGTTTCCATCTTGCCCCTTTCTTTTCCTAGGCACAGAATCTTTGGAACCAATTGGTCGACCACGTTTTTGACGAATTTTAGACTCATTTGCTGCCAACGCTATTTGTCCTTCAGGGACATCAATTTTCGCTGGAGTATTTGCAGCATGTATGTGAGATTGTGTCACTTTTCTTGTATCTACAAAAGCATCAGGAAGTTGGTTTGCAATCTTTTGCAAATGAATAATCTTTTCAACTTCTTGTTCACATTGATTAGTTCGAGAATCAAAATGTGACAAGCTTTTCTCATTCCAAGATATTTCCTTGTGTTTTTCTGGATGTAGATTTGTTCCACCTAATGTTGGAAATGTCATTTCATCAAAATGACAATCTGCAAAACGTGCAGTAAATAAATCACCCGTTAAAGGTTCAATATACCTTATAATCGAAGGTGAGTCAAATCCAACATATATCCCAAGCCTTCGTTGGAGACCCATTTTTGTTCGTTGTGGGGGTGCAATTGGGACTTGAACAACACAACCAAAAGTTCGTAAGTGAGAAACATCTGGTTCTTGACCAAGAATAATTTGCATTGGGGAGTATTCATGGTTAGCCGATGGTCTAATACGAACTAATATTGCCGCATGTAATATGGCATGACCCCAAGCAGTAGTTGGGAGTTTTGACTTCATAAGTAATGGTCTAGCAATAAGTTGAAGACGTTTAATAAACGATTCTGCTAAACCATTTTGAGTATGGACATGAGCGACTGAATGTTCAATCTCAATTCCAATAGACATACAATAGTTTTCAAATGCTTGAGACGTAAACTCACTAGCATTGTCAAGACGAATTCTTTTAATTGAATTGTCAGGGAATTGAGCTCGTAATTTTATAATTTGAGCAAGTAGTCTAGCAAATGCTGCATTTCTAGTAGAAATCAAGCATACATGTGACCATCTAGAGGAAGCATCAATCAATACCATAAAGTATCGAAAAGGACCACATGGTGGATGTATAGGTCCACAAATATCTCCTTGAATTCTCTCTAAGAAAGATGGAGATTCAATATTAACCTTCGTATATGAAGGTCTAATAACTAACTTGCCTTGCGCACAAGCATCACATGGGAATTCATTTGTCATAAGAATCTTTTGATTCTTTATGTTGTGCCCATATGAATTATTGATTATTCGGCGCATCATAGTTGCTCCAGGATGTCCAAGCCTATCATGCCAAAGCATAAAGCTTTTTGTGTCATTGAACTTCAGGTTCATGACATGGTTTGTCTCAATTGCCTTTATGAATGTGTAATACATCCCAGAAGGTAGTGTTAATAATTTTTCTTTCGTTCGCTTATGGCCGGAGATAAAAGAATTTATGCAAAGATATTCTTTTCCACCTTCTGATATAGTCTCGATATGGTATCCATTATAGCGGATATCTTTGAAACTTAGTAAGTTTCTTTTGGACTTACTAGAATACAGGGCATTTTTAATATCTAATTTAGTATCATTTGGTAAAATGATACAAGCTCTTCCGGAGCCTTCAATGATGTTTGATGCACCTGATATTGTGTTAACATTATCCTGAGCTAATGTCAACTTAAGAAAATATTTCTTATTTTGGAGAATGGTGTGTGTAGTGGCACTATCAGCAAGACAAATATCACAAGATTCCATTTGAATGTCTAAGACATTTTTAAAAGAAGATCAATTATTATTGAGTAAAAATACGAAAGGAAAATAAGTAATTGTTTTTAACGAAAAAAAAAACAACGATGTGAAAGTAAATAAGCAATGTCTTTTTATCAACTAGGAATAAATGATAAAGTACTAAACAATGTCCATATGATCGTCTTCAAGCACACCACCACCAATCAACTGATCTATATTATCTCCTTTTGGGTCATCAAAGAAGTCGGAGACATCTAAGTGAGTAGTATCAATTGGGCCGTCAAAGTCAACGACATTGGTTTCTTTTTTATCTTTTTCCTTGATCGAATCTTGATATAGATCTGCAAGATGTTTTGCCGTTCGGCAAGTACGTGACCAATGTCCATTCATGCCACATCTATGACATGCAGCTTCCTTTTTGGATGAATTGTGCTCGTTGGATGTTTTCTGCCTTTTGTTGCTAGAGGTTGCATCATTTGGTTTACCGCGTCCACGACCGCGACCATATCCACGTCCACGTCCACGCCCACGTCCATGTTGGTTCCCACGACCACGTCTATTGTCATGGTTGAAAGTTGCATTGACTTCAGGCAATGCAGCGGAACCAGTGGGGCGGAGTTCGTGATTTTTCAAGAGCAATTCATTATTTTGCTCGGCAACCAACAAACAAGATATTAGTTCAGAGTACTTTTTGAAACCACGCTCCCTATATTGTTGCTGTAACAGCACATTAGAAGCATGAAAAGTGGAGAATGTTTTCTCAAGCATGTCAGTATCAGTGATACTTTCTCCACAAAGTTTCAATTTTGAAATAATTCTAAATAATTCAGAATTATAAGCACTCACAGACTTAAAGTCTTGCAGTCTAAGATGCATCCACTCGTAACGAGCTTTAGGAAGGACGACAGTCTTTTGATGATCAAACCTTTCTTTCAGGTTTGTCCACAACTCACTCGGATCTTTGACGGTCAAATATTCCGTCTTTAGATCATCATGAAGATGATGACGAAGGAAAATCAGCGCCTTAGCGCAATCTTGTTGAGATGCTTTATTTCCTTCTTTGATTGTCTCCCCTAGACCCCTTGAGATCAGGTGAACATCAGCATCAAGAGTCCATGACATATAATTCTTGCCCGATATGTCAAGGGCGATGAACTCAAGTTTGGCTATGTTTGCCATTGGTGCAATTCTGCACAAAGAATCAAGGATATATTATCCACATGTTTAATTTATTTGCTCTTTAGAGCATGTAATATTCTTCGGGAATATTACTTGTGCTACTTTAATAGCATCAATTTATGATCTTGAATGTAATATTCTTCATGAATATTACTTGTGCTACTCGAATAGCATCAATATTTAAATTTTTTTTCAAGATTAAATAAAAAAAAGACTGATTATTATAACAATAAAAAAAACAGAAACTCGTGCATGCTGAATCGGCAAAACCAATAATAACGAGACTTAAAAAAAAATCATGATAATTCTCGAACTGTGTGCATGCAATATATGCAATTGAATCCACTGAATTTACGATTTATAAATTCATATAAATGCCATATTCCAAAGTTGTTCTCGATTTGCGTGAATACATAATATTCAATATATCAATCCTTCAATCCATATAAAAGTTCACGCATTCAAAAACTAAATAATTAGGCAAAACAATTTAATGAAATCGCCGAGAGTCAAAAGCACTAGAATTTATACGAACAATTCCTCAATTCTCACAATTCAGTCTCGATTTCAATCGCATGAAACACAATTAATATCGTATCATATGAATCCATAACTGAATTTCAATATTAATAAAATTCATTCATAAATTAATGTGTCGTTCAATTCTCACATATTATAATTGTTAAACCCATGCACACACTGAACAATATTATTTGGGGTAGAGAAAAGAAAATTAAATAATGTACCTTCTAGGATCGATGGACTTCTAGATTTAAAGGAGAGGGTAGAACAATCGTGTTGATAACGTGTTGTAAACTAGAGAGAGACGAGAGAAAATATGAATTGTGCGTGTATTTAATATGAGGACCAAATGCCTCTATTTATAATAGTACAAGGGATAGAGTTTTAGAGTTAATAACTTGGCCATCACTCATATCATATATATCTATTAGATATATTTACAACAATACTATAATTTTGTACGAAGAAGAATCTCGAAAGGAAAAAAAATAAAAAATTATATATTTGTTGACAGTGGGATTCGAACCCACGCCCTTTCGGACCAGAACCTTAATCTGGCGCCTTAGACCAACTCGGCCATATCAACTTTTGATAATAAAAGCCATAAATTAATATATATTATCAATATTAAGATTGATCAATATATGGTGGTAGCTTTCAACTTATTTCTCGTGGCTGCACATAATTTTGACAAATTGTAAAACTAAGTTTAAACAATTCTAGTGCATTTATATATATTGTAATGACTTGTTGAAGTAGGTGATCGTTACATGAATGTGCTTACCACAATTTGCAATAGAAAAGAAACAAACTTGATAAACATTAGTCAAATTTCTTACATTTTCACTCTCGGAAATTTCACCAAACCAGTCTCAACAATTTACACAGAATTTAGGGTCACAGCAGAAATGATCCTATTACATAACAACACTACATCTACACCAGCAAAGCAAGCTTTATTTCCTCCAAAAAAAAATTCTAACATAATTTCATCCATCAAAGACTTATAAGGTTAGGGCTAGGCTGCGGTGGGTTGGTAAGCATGTGAACCACTTGGCGCATGGTGGGGCGGGCGGAGCTCTCGTCCTCCACGCACATCATCGCGATCTTGAACAAGTTCACCACCCCGGTTAGAGGGTACCCGGTGAGCCTTGAGTCGACCACTGCCAGCACCACGGCTGCATCCGATGGGTGTGACAGCTCCCCCGTCGTCTTGAACACCCATCTCACAATGTCCACGCCTTCTCCAAACTCCCCCACCGGCTTCCTCCCCGTGATCAGCTCCAGCAGCACCACTCCAAAGCTGTACACGTCGCTCTTCTGGTCTACTCTCAACGTGTAGGCATATTCTGTTTCACAAGAAAACACAACATATTAGATACACAAACTAGTACTAGTACTAGAACTAGATACAACACTCAATTCAATCAGAACTTTAACACTAACACTATATATACATATGTATATATATACCAGGAGCAATGTAGCCATAGGAGCCAGCAATGGATGACATACACTCTGAGGCACCGGGATCATGAAAGAACTTAGCCAGACCGAAATCAGCAACATGAGCCTCGTAGTCAGAATCGAGCAAGATGTTGTTCGACTTCACATCCCTGTGGATGATTGAAGGCGAACAATCATGGTGCAAGTAACACAGCCCCTTGGCGGCCTCCACTGCAATCCGGTGCCTCGACTCCCACTGCAAGTGAGCCCCTTTCGAGCCATGGAGCATCTCTCCTAAGCTCCCATGCGACATGTACTCGTACAACAACAAGTTGCTATCCTTGTTCGACACATAACCTAAGAGACGAACAATGTTCCTGTGCCGAATCCCCCCAAGAGTCTGAATCTCAGCCATGAATCCATGATCATTGCAGCTGTTAGCTCTCCCAGTTAGCCTTTTAATGGCTACATCAATCCCATTAGCCATTGATCCTCTGTAAACAACCCCAGCTCCGCCTCTGCCAATAATGTTCTCTTCTTTCAAGCATTCCACCACTTCCTCTGCTCTGAAGTCGAGCCTTTGGAAGGCCGTCAGCTTCCAAACCCTCGACTTCTCAAGCCGTCTCCTCCGCAGCAGAAACCAAGCTGCGGAGAGTAGTAGCAGGGCAGTGACCGATGCTACAGCTGCAGCGGCCATGTTTGATGATGAATGCTGCTTGTGAGAAGTTTGTGATGGGCTCAAATCAGACTGGCAGAAGCTGCTGCTATGGGGGGAACAGAGATTGGGGTTTCCTGCAAAGAAACGATCATCGAGATCTTTCAAGAGTCCGGTGGCCGGCCGTCGGCCGGAGAAGTCGTTGTAGGAAAGGTCTAAAACTGTCAAGCTTTTCATTAGGCCGATTTCATCAGGAATCGGCTCCTCCAGCTGATTTCTTGAAAGATTGAGGAGATTCAAAGTCAGCAGCCATGAAATGCTTACTGGTATTCCACCGCGCAAATTGTTGTTGCTGAGATCAAGGAATGTTAAATGAGAGCTTCCAGCAACGGAGGCCGGAATCTCGCCGGTGAAGCCGTTGCCACTGAAGTTCACCTTCGAGAGGTTCTTGAGATTGAAAATCTCCGGCGGAATCTCCCCGGAAAACTTGTTCATATCAAGCGATAAAATCCCGAGATTCGTCAAATCACCGATGGCCGGAGGTACCTTCCCGGTAATCCAATTGTTGGACAGCGTCAGGCTCCCTAATTTATCTGCAGAAATCTGCTCCGGCAGCTCACCGGTGAAGTAGTTATCATTGAGCTCCAGCATATCCAACAATGGAAGCCGGAAAAAACCAGCCGGAATAGTTCCGTTGAAGAAATTCTTTCTGATTCTGATCTTTGTGAGCGATTTGCATTCCCCTAACTCTTGAGGAAGAGGGCCGTAGAAATAATTCTCCATCAATATCAACTTATTCAATCTCCCTCCTCTGCACAAGTCCTTGGGTATCGCCCCCGTGAGATGATTCTTCGCAACGTCGAGCAGCAGGAGCCTGCCGTTCCGGCCAAGATTCTCCGGCAATCCCAGCGTGAAATTGTTGTTCCAAATCTGTAAGACCTCCAAGTTTGGAAGATCGCCGATGAAGCCGGGGAGAGGGCCCTCGAATTTGTTCTGAAACAAACTGATCAACGTCAAGTTCTTCAACTCCGCGAAACTCTCCGGGATTTCGCCGGTGAGATTGTTGATGGAGAGGTCCAACGACATGAGGCTCGTCATCGCCGACATCTTCGGCGGAATTGGGCCGGTCAGATGGTTTATCTATCACAAAAAAGCATAATCAAAACGTAATGATGATTTAGATATTCAATTCTTCTCCATGAAATCATCATGCAAAGCATACATATTACATACCTGAAGGAACAGTGTGTGCAAATGCTTGAGATTCCCAAGACTCGCCGGAATCTCTCCGGTGAGATTGCAGGAAGCGAGGTCGAGCAGCTTGAGCGTGGATATGGAGCCGAACTCCGGCGGAATACCGCCTTCGTAAGCGTTAAAATACCCGAGATAGAGCTCCTGGAGATTCGGAATCCTAGCCAATCCCGCCGGAATCCTCCCCGACAAACTGTTTCCCTGCAACTTCAAATGCGTCAGGCTCTCGAACTCAGAGTAAACTTCCGGTATATCGCCGGAGAAATAGTTCCCGCCGAGAGCAAGAATCCTCAAATTCTTCAGCTTCACGAACTCGAGCGGCAGATTCCCCGTGAAATTGTTGTTGTACACGTCGAAAACTTCAAGCTCCGCGAAACTCAGCACCATCTCCGCCGGGAACGTGCCGTTGAGCGAGTTCCAGCTGAGATTGACGTACTTCAACGACGACAAACTCGACATTTCAATCGGGAGAGGGCCGGTGAGGTTGTCGGCGGCGAGGGTGAGGTTGACGAGCCTATCAAGCATCCCGATCTCCGGCGGGATGGCGCCGAGGAGCGGGACGCCGGTGACGTTGAGCGACATCACGCGGGCGTCGCCGTCGCAGGTGACGCCGGAGAACGAGCAGTGGGCGGAAGGAGAAGGAGACGCGGCCCAGTCATCGAGGCCCGAGCCCGAGGGCCCGATGAGAGATGATTTGAGCTTCAAAAGGGTTTGGAGATCGGATTGTGCATGGAGAAGAACAGTGGGGAAAATGAAGAGGATGAGAAGAAATGGAGATTTTGATCTCATGTTCATTTGAATTACTGTTTTGATTGATACGAAATTTTCGTACGAAAGAGAGAGAGGTTTATAGGCAGCTCAAAATTAAATTGAGTTTGAAGGATTATGGTAAAAAAAAAAAGTGTATATATCTATATATTTATAGTGTATCTTTTAAATTTAAAATTAAAATAATAAAATAAAAGGAAAATAAATTTAAAATAATTCATTAAACATATTAAAACTCATAATTGATCAACTTCTAATAGTTTATTAGAAGTATTAGATGCTAGTATTGGTGTATTGATCGAAAATAATATAGCTCCAAACGTGTTGTGGAGGTTTTTTTTGTCAAGATTGCGATTCGTCCGAATTGGAAATTTCGAACATTCTAGAGTGATTCGAATTCCATTTTTCGAACAACCCTTGGAGAAAAAATGGGATTCAGGACGTTCGAATTTAAGTTTTCAAACATAATGGAGTGGTTCAAACTTCAATTTTCGACATAGTTCGTTCGGAAAATGTTTCTTGAACAAATGAGGGTTATTCCAAAAAATCAACTTTGAACATTCTTGCACCCCGAAATTTTCTAAGTATTGTTCAAAAAAGGTTTTTGAACAAATGGGGTTGTTTAAACTTTAGTTTTCTAACTTTTTTTTTTTGAAATATTGGAGTCATTCGAATTAATATTCTCAAATAAGGTGAACATGTTCGAAATTGTGTTTCCGAACATTTTGTTTGAAGTAAAACAAATATTTTTTTGACTGAATGATATTAAAGTAAATGTATATATATGGTGGAAAGAGTAAAAAACTGTATTTACGTTGTCAAAAATAGCAGTGCAAATAAAAATTCCCTAAACTATATTTTGAGCTCATTTTCAAAATTAATAAAACAGTATTTACGTTGTCAAAACCGTACGTGATTGATTATATTTTAATATTTATTAATTGAATAATTTATTTTTACGCGATAAAGGAAATATAAATATTAAAAATCAATAAATTACATAGGATATGTGGATCGAAAAATTGTTCAAAGCTTAACTTTGTAAAGAAATTATAGAGTGAGTACGGATTTGTTGATTTTGAAAAAAATAAATTATTTTAAAAAAAAATCTTAAAATATAAATATGAAAAATGTAATTTACCCATTTATTTATACAAATAATAATAATAATCGTATTGGAGAGAGAATGTGGGATTTTGTTGGAGGGTGGCGGCATGTGAATCTGTTAAGTCAGTTTTTCTTCTAAAAGTCTTATGCTGCTGCTTCTGTTTTGGATTTTCATCTGTCTGGCTGTTGGGTCCGTTAAGTATGTGACGCCGTTAAATGCCAATTTTTTTTTTTCCTTTTTTTTAGGAAACTATATATATATATATATATATATATCAATTTAGAACTTAAAATATGTTGTTATATAGCATTCGCGAGCTCAAACATAAAAGCCAAAAGTTTGGGTAAATATGTTGTACCTAATTGCTTCGTTCACATGAAAATGTATGAATTTTTTCAATGATAAAAATGGTACTTTTTAATATTAGAAGCGATACATTTTTTAAAAAATATTACTTTTTTTGTTTTTAACGGTAATTTTTAGTAAAAAAACATGATACTTTTTAATATTATAAATGAAAAAAATTAGTTTTATATAACTCATATAATGCCTCATGTACATCCGATATATGAGAGATACCTCAACATAAATAAATACTGTAAATTCTAGATCTAAAAAATGAAAATTATAAATCTAGGAACCTTAAAAGTTATTTCAATTCATGTTTTTTTCTATAATTTTGACTGAAATCTTTATTAAATTTAATAGATGATTAATAAACGAATTTATGTTGAAAATTAATTTAAAAGGAATACAAATATATGATATTTGGAGTCCTAAATTATTAGTTTTCATCTTTCAAATCAATTAGAATTTATAATTATTTTTAGAATTTAATTTTTATTTTTTTAGTTAACAATTGATTTTAGGGTTAATTATTTCATAATTAGAATATGTAATTTTTAAGCATTTCAATTCATACCAATAAACATTAAATGTGATTAGCTATGTTAGAATAATTTTTATTTTTATAATACAAATTGTTGGGATCATCGTCACATAGATAGTGCTCAAAAGAATACATAGACAGACAAGATCATCATCATCATCATCGTTGTTGTTGTTATTGTTATATAGTCTAAAGTTAACATTAAATTTGGGATTACCTACAAACACCAAATCAAAGAAAATTGAAAAGATGAATCTTCACCAAAAATTTTGAAGACCACTTGAACATACAAAAATACATTTTCATCCAAAAATATTGATATTCATATTGTACACTATTTTATGTTTATTGTATTAAATAGGGTTAATTGCTAAAAAAATCACCATCTTTGAACGAATTTGTAATTTAAACACGACTTTTAAAACGTTGCAATAATAACTCAATCTTTTAATTTGTAGTAAACTCGACACCCCTAATTTTTTTCGATCGTTGAGATTATGAGGTTGTAATATTTTTTTTCATGTGCTCACATTAATTCAATTTTAGAGTGTCGTATATGAATGTTTTTTATTGTGCAACATCAGTTTTTTAATGGTCAAAATTTATTGAGATGTCTTTTTTGCTACAAATTAAAAGGTCTAATTATTATTATTGCAATGTTTCAAAAGTCATATTTAAATTGTAAATTCATTCAAATGTGGTGAATTTTTTAGCAATTATTCCTATTAAATATAATATTTTGTGATACACCAAGAATAACACAAGAATTTGCTTGTTTAGTTTATGCAACACAATACAAAAATACATTCAAATTGAACTGGAAAAAATACTATAAAATAATTGATGGTAGGAGATCGAGAGTTGGATGTATTTTCCCCCTTTAATATCAAATCACATAATTAAATTTTGTTACTTAAATAGGGGAATATACTTACTTAAAAAATGAAAATTGCAGGAGTGGTAAACAGAAGAGCAGGCTAGAGAGAGAGAGAGAGAGCCATAAATTCAAAAGCTAAAGCAGTAGAGAGACGGCGGTTTGAGTGACAGCTTAATTATCAAACCGCGCAGTGTCCGTACAAGAAAACGACGTCGTCCGGATCCGGTTTTGGGGATTTACCGAGAGAGGATATGGGCAAATGGGGCGAGGCAAAGGCTGGGACTGTCTTTACCCGAAAAGACATAAGTACCCTCTGACTCTATTTTGGTTGTATGTAACCACTAACCACAAAGTCTACTCCTTTTCTTGTTTGTTTCTTGGTCTCAAATCTCAATCCCACTCATTATGGGGCCCACCTACCTTGTTACTTCCACATTAATTAATTAACCTTTGGTAACTTTTTTTTCCATTTTTCTACTACCTCTCTTTTAAATGTTATTTTGGATAAAATGTACATGAATTAATAAATTAATTAAATTATTTAATACACTCTTATATAAATATATTAAATTAGTTAAATATTGATGTTTGAATGTATTAAATGAAAGTAAGTATGATAAAAAATTAAATTTTATGTCTTAAATTTATAAAATGATACTTATTCGACAAGATGAATATTACAACTTACGGGGGTAAAATTTAAATTCTTTGGATAATATACTTCTAGCAATTTTGATAATATATACTACCTCCGTTTCATAATGTTTGTTGTTTAAGGTTTTTTTTTTTTAGTTTCAAAATGTTTGTTGTTTTATATAATTTGACATCCTCTCTCCCAATTTTAACCCTCTCAAATCCTACAAGATTTTTTTATTCTAACTTACCTATAATATATGAAGAGAGAAAAATATATGGAGAGAGAAAATATTGTTATTTTTTAGGAAAATATAGATTAATTAGATTTTATGGCATATATAAGGGATGAGTATATTTGTCCACGAAATTAATTCTTAATTCCAGATAAAAAAAACAAAACAACAAACATTATGAAACGGAGGTAGTATATATGTATGTATATATATATGTATATTTGTTTTTTTAATTATGAAAAGAGGTGGGTGTAACCAAGGATTGAAATATCGCAGATATTGACATTGCGATACGGATATTGGAGAGAATATCTTTTTCCCGAGTATCGGCGAAATATCGCAATATATCCTGATTTTTTTTATATTTCTATAATATATTTTGATTTTTATTTAATACTATATATTTTTGTGATTTTTTTTAGGTTTTCAATGTAATTATTTGAATTGAAATATTTTTTGCTTTATAAAGACACTCACTTTGTAAAAAATTATAAGAGAAAGAAGATCGAGAAACCAACGGATGTCTTAGAAAGAAAAGTGAGATGCACCGGCTTTATTTTTTCAGTTAGGGGACATGATGGACAAATCACTAAAGTTTCTCCCCATATATCATACGAAATTGAAGTCTAAGAAATCAAGAAACATATCAGGTGCATGTGCATAATTATATCCATAGTTACTCTAATATGATGAGTTGGTACTAATATTATTTAGAACAAGATGACATTCCATCTACTATATTTGAACCTCGTAAATCCTCATTTTGGTATTATTGTACTTTATAATATTTATTTAGTTATTTTATGTTGTATTATGTATTATTTTATCAAATGTATTGTTTCAGACGGTATATTTATATAATGTATTTTTCATATGTTTGCTTTTAAAATACAATTCTATCGAAAAATTTAATGGAATATGTGCATAATAATACTCCCTCCGTCCCATAATTATAGTCCATTATTCCTTTTTGGGATGTCCCAAAATTATAGTCCTATTCTAAATTGGGATTGTATTTAAATATTATTTTACAAATATAACCCTATTTAATATAGTATGAATGCAATTAATATAGTAAAAAATAAGGGTAATATAGGATAATTATTGTAAATTGTATATTTCCAATACATATTAAATGTGATTTCTTAATCTGTGTGAAAATGGGAAGTGAACTATAATTATGGGACGGAGGGAGTATGTTATAATAGTTCCTAAAATTTCTTGCTAAATTTCCAAGATTTTAATATGATTTCCGTCATTTTTTTCAATTTTCTACGATATCGATATGCGATAGCGATATTTTCATCCTCGGGTGTAACTGGGTTTTGACATGATTATTTTTCAATATTTCTTTTTCACACAAAAAGGCAATGATAATTTAGTAATTATATACCTGGATTGGGAAAAATAAATTATAATATTAAAAAGTCTCATTTCTAATATTAAAAAGTATAATTTTATGGAGTGAGTCAAATGGGAGGATCCATTTAACAGATTAAATTCGACAGACCATCTCACATAAGTGTGACTCAAACTTGATATATTTGAAGTGGATAGAGAAGTAAAATATGTGAACCAAAACAACATATTTAAAATGGTAAATTATACTTAATACCCAACATTTATAATTTATAACAATAATACTAAAGCTTACATTTAGTGATAATTTAACTCCAATGTTTCATTTTTGCATAAATTACGCCCTTCTTAAGTTATCCAACAACGGAAATTTGAGTCTCCTCACCGTGCAAGCCATCAACATTAAGAAGCTCAATATCTAGAGATAGTAATGGGTAGGGTACTACAGTACCCATCCACATACTCGTATTTTAAAAAAATACATGTGCCCATCTCCGTATCCGTTGGGTAATAACTTTTATGTTCGTCTCCATACCTTTTGGGAACTTAATTAGTAATACTCGTACTCATTACCTGCATTTTAATTAAGTAGTATTTCTCTTATGTGATACACGATAAATATTTTATAGTATTTAATAAATTTTAAAAGATTTTTATAATTTCAAATAAAAAAATTGTAGTTATACATATTATGTGTATGATTTAAATATATGAAAAATATATTGAATACGAAATGTAATTTATATAGATGATAAAGTAAAATAATTATTTATTTGTAAAAAGAGATAAAAAAAAGGACTAAATTTCATTTAAAAATTCTCACTTTTTTATTACATATCATTTCTATATAATATATTTGTGCATACATAATAAATAAATATTTTTAATGTACATATCATTATAAACATCTTCTTAAGGATAGTAAGCAGAAAATTGATAATATATAACTTTTCTGATAAATTTAATGATATTTTTTCTATAATTATTCAAACATATTTATATTTGTATTTTTTGTAGTATACTTTTTAATATATATATAGTTATATTTTATGTAAGATATAATTTTTATAAGCATTTATTTATCAAGTCTACGATATATATATGAATAAATAACATAAATTACAAATTAATATTTCAAGTAGTCCAAATTTTATTCGTGTTCAGTTATCATTTTATTTCTAACAAATGTCATATTTTAAAAAAATATATATATAAACATACAAATTGTTACAAAAATGAAAATATTAATTTTCAATTAAATCATAATTTTCAATTAAAATATAATACAAAAACCATTTGTGAAAATGCGACATTACATAAAAATGTATAAAGAGTATAATTGTTACAAAAATGAAATACTGGTTGTAAAGTTGCGATATCATCATTATAAATTGCAAATATTGCGGTACTAAGTATAATCTACTCTATTTAAAGATGAATGGCAAATACACTATTTGTAAAAATTGATAAATAAATGATACATAAAATATGGGACTATCAATTTTTGACACGACATGATAACACGCCACGAAAATAACGAGTTAGTATTTGACCTTGTCGTGTTCGTGTCATTGTATTGACACAATAATGACCCGAAATTATCGTCATGTGTCGTGTTTCGTGTTAACCAGCTAAACACGATAAAAATTAATAGGTTACCTGATAATCTGATAATGACCCGATAACCTGTCAATCTGATAAGGACCCGTTAACATGCTAATATACGTTATGAAACCTGATAACCTGTTACACGAAAAAATATACATTTATTATTCCAATTTTTCTTTGGTTTGTACATTTATATAATAAATTACATTTATTATCTATTTTTTTTTAACTATTATCATGTCATGTCGTTATTGTATCATTATCATGTCCGTGTCATGCTAGTGTCGTGAACGTGACAAAATTATCATGTTCGTATTGGATAAATTCTTATCGCATCGTGTTTATATTTAACATTTTTGTATTGATATAAAACATTACACGATAATACGAATTGTCAGCCCTAATAAAACACTTACACTTGGATAATCAACCCATGCATGGACCTTTACAAAAGGAGTCCCAACTCAACTCCCAAGCGTAGACTTGCTTAATTAAAATATATATATACACAATCTTAATTAAAATAAGTAGATTAATGCATTTCAACTGTTTTATAAAGTAACTTTATCATAGAATTGGTCCTCACAAGTATATATTCCCTCACCACCTCAAAATTTATCCACTATGGAAGCAGAACAGATTCACATTCCAAAAATTAAAGTTTTTTGGTGGAGTGAATTTTACAATAAGAATTATGGATACATATACATGTATATGTATATATATATATATAATTATAAAAAGATTGATGTGAAAGAGAATATATAAAGAGGGTTTATTTATTTGTTCCAAAGTAACTACTCCAATTTGAATGATGTTCATAGGTGCATGCTTACAGTTGTGGTGAAGTGGAGATTCCCAATTCATTGTGAATATTTGACTTTCCTTTTACTTATTATTTTTTTTTAATTATTTGGTGGCGATGTATGTATGTCACACACATGAGAATTCAAAACTATGCCCATTTTTTGTTGGGTTGAAATTTCCGATCTTTTATATTTATTTGTGTTTTAATCAGTGTTTCATTATCAAATTTATGATTTTAATAATATTTATCGTAAAATAAAATTAATTATAATATATATAACCATAGTCAACATTTATCAACAAAAAAAATTGAATTAAAAAAATTATAAAACATAATTTTGAAAAATCAACCGTAATAATGAATTATTAATTGAAAATAAAAAATTAAATTTAAAAAATAATTATAAACCCTAATTGGATGGTGTCAAATTAAACTAAATCACAAACAACAAAATTGGAGAAAAAAAAATACAAGAAAAACTCATAATTTGAAAATGTAACACGGAGTGTAACACAAAGAATGTAACGGAAAATCCCACGTGTTTTTTTTTGCTAGGCACCATTTTGTGGAAGATGCTCCATTTTTATTTTTATTTTTTATTTCCATAATTTTGTGCAAAGTCATTTAAAAAAGGTGGCATTGATGTTGTATTTTAAATTTTTAATTAGATATAAATATTATTAAGAGTTGTGGTGCAACAATTAGATTGGTCGTCTATGGTATTTGTTGATGATCGAATCCTTTTACAGCCAACGATCAAGATTGAATTAAAAAAATATAAATAAAATTAACCATCGAATTTCCACTTAGGTAATATATATATATATTTATATTCTCACACATCTCTTTTGGTTCAACATCATAATTTTCTTCCCCCATTTGTAGGATATAATTATATTTAATAGGTGGAAAAGTGTAAGTGAGTACATGCATTAACACTTAATTTATGTAATTAACAAAATAAAAATAATTATCGAAAATTATTTAGAAACCATTTAAATTAAACCTCCAAATTTAAACAAAATAAAATAAATATTGAAAATTACTATTTTGTGCCTATCAACACAATAACACAACCCCAACCTTCTGGCTTTAATCGTAAAGACCAAATGAATGACATAACACCCAAATATTATGTAAATGTGTGTTTTTAAATAATATTCGAAATAGAAGCAAATGAGATCATCCAGTTCACTTTACCAGTTCTACCATCAAATTTTGTTAATATTTTTTCAATTTTAATTTTTCATATTTCAATTTAATTTAATTTATAAGTATTAATTAATTAACAGTATTCAATTAAGATTTCTAATTTTTTAATTATTTAATTTTCAATTTTTAGTTAATAATTCATTAATAGGACTAATAATTCCATAATTAGGATATATACTTTTTAATTACAATTTTTAATGAAAACACAACGAATGTGACCTATTTTTTTTTTTTGCACACGTGCCTTTGACATGTACGTGAAAAACCCTAATTAAAACTGTAAAGGACAATACGAATGAAGTGGTTCTGATTCCTCTCAAAACCGACTAACACGATAAAAAAATCACAATTCCTCTCAATCTGGGAATTGTGTTTCAAATGGCACATTTACACTTATATGGGGGGGAATTCCTGGCTAGTACCGATAGAGTCATGACACGAAATGTCCACGTGTTGTGATCCTATCGATAATCGATATGCGGGTAGTATCCGTAAGGGTAGGGTATAAATCCCAATTATATATGGTCACTATTCATACTTGTATTGCCTGGTGAAAGATTTTTCGCCGGAGTTTTCATCAACACAATCACAACAATTCTTTAAACTTTTCTTTAATTTTAACATACTTTCTTCGATTTTGTTTTTGGTCTCGAAGAAAATGATTATGATCCATGTCAGAAAGCAATGCAAATAGGACTGATTTGTTGTTATGACACCAACTTTTTAGTATAATTAATTAATTAATTAAATGTCAGTTCAATCAACCAAAAATTGATAGATAGATAGATGCATAGGTATGGGCGATAGGATATGGTGTAATTGATGAACTAGACGACTGTATTGCATGAGAGATTGAGATTGAGGGAGAAGAGATGAATCCCTTTTCCAATGTTATAAAGGGGCTATCCCCTCAATCCATCTAGGATATAACTTTTCAAACCCCAAATTATGGGAAAATTTTATTCAATACTTGAGGTAGGGTTGTGTAAAAATCGAACCGATTGAATGGATCGGATCGGATCGGATCGGATCGGACTGACTGATTTTTGTTGATTTCGGTTAGTTTTTATACATAGTTCGGTTAGTCTGGTTTTAACTTTTGAGGACTGAATATCTAATTAGTCAGTCTTGAATAATATTTATTCGCGGACCGGATCGACCGAACTAATTATAAATATTTACTTTTTTAATATGTAAGTATTTGACCAGACAGATCGATTTTTGTTGATTTTGGTTGGTTTTTGTACATAGTTCGATCAGTCCGGTCTTAATTTTTGAGGACTGAATATCTAGTTGGTCGATCGGATCTTGAATAATATTTATTTAGTCGGACCGGACCGACCAAACTAATTATAAATATTTAATTTTTTAATATGTATAATATATAAATATTTGATTAGACAGACCGATTTTTGTTGATTTCGATTGGTTTTTATACATAGTTTCAATCAGTTCGATCTTAATTTTTGAGGACCAAGTATCTAATTGGTCAGTCGGGTCTTGAATAATATTTATTCAGTCGGACCGAACCAACCGAACTAATTATAAATATTTAAATTTTTAATATATATAATATTCATAAATTGATAAATCCTAAATGCCTAAAATAAATTTCTAAATGATCGGTTAAAATAATTGAATTTTGAACTAGTAAAAAGCCGTTTATTAGGATTTATGAATAAAATAAAAAAGAGAAAGAAAGTCGGTCTGACCAACTTTGGTTCGGTCATACCAATACAATCAGTCCGGTCATGTCCAAAAAAAAAAAATCAATCCATTCGATCTTCATGATTCGGCCGGTCTTGGACCAGACCGACCATTTGCACATCTCTACCTTGAGGGCATGTTTGATTTGAGTGCTTAGGATTGGTGAAAATGAATAGAGAAATTTTATCTAGAATTATCAAATGTTTGATTCATATGATAAAAACACGTGATGAATTATTATTCTTGGATGGTATGACAATACCACTCATTTGAATGATAAGTTATCACCCTTGTATTGGGGTGATTGTTGTTATCCCATTATTGATTAAAGTTGAAATTACACAACTATCCTCATCATATTTAACAATTATCAATGAAAATTTTATATGATGGTTAGTTTATTTATATTCTCCTATATTTTAATCATAATCATTAATCCTAACAGAATATTGTCATTCTATCATAAATAATTAAATTCACAATCAAGCAATCAAAACACATAATTATTTCTATTCGAAAAGTGCAATCTTATTATATTTAATCAATCGTATTTATCCCATTCATCATCCAAGCAGTTTAGACTTTAGAGTACTATTTGAGTATTGATAAAAGTGGTTACGGTTATGTTTATTCTTTTTCTTTTTCTTTTTCTTTTTTGTCGAGGGTAACTTGCAGTCGCTACCGAAGTACACACTGAGTACACCCCATCCTTATGTAATAGCCTGCAAACCACACAGGAAAGATGTTTACTCTTTTTTATATACACATATATATTAGTTTGTGGAAAAACAAACATGAAGTTGCTATGCATATTAAATTGCATAACATTTTGATATCTATATATTATGCTCAATTTGTTAGTCACCAAAAGTGGCAAATACCATCTTATTATCAAACACAGTAGACTGATCATTACAGAAATTTTCTAGGAACCTATTTCAGAAGTTGAATATTAGCCATGGCTACATTTCATTTTACATTATTCACAAAACAATAATCTCAAAAAAGCTTCAACCAGCAGTTCTCCACTGCATCTCAATCTGAATCCGACCGTTCTTGGAGTCGATGAGGTGGTACCTCTCGTTGATCCGCTTGTTGCTGATAACGTCGGATAGATGTATGTCCACGTAACCCAGAGTTTCCTACGATGAAACGGGTCCAAGAAACGAGTAAGATCAGTTAAAACCGTTGTTTGAACCTGGCATTTGCCTTTAACCCAGTCGTGCATTGATGAAATGAAACAACGTAGTACCTTGGGATGTAGAAGCCCCATCCTCTTCGAAGTACTAATGACCTCGACGTGAACCCGGTCGTTGGTCGGAGGCTCATCCAGTGTGAACTGGAACTCCTCTTCCCATCTTGGATCCCTATTTTTCTTCACAACCTGCACCAATTTAAGACCACAACTAATTTAAGACCAAAATAGCTCTTACAATATTCTAAGCTCAATGATAGTTGAAAGATTTGAACCATTTTTACTTGTCAGGCTATGGATGGATCACCTTAGTTTTTCGTTCCTCCCCACGGAACAGTAGACGTACTGATGGATTTGTATGGTTCTTCCCTTCCAAATCTTGACCTTCGTGGACTATAATGACCAGCAAACCACCACCATCGGGAGTTCCTTCGGGAGCCTTCTGCACTGCGTCTGCATCTTCGATATTGGTTGGCATCTGGTCATCCTTGAAAGGTTTGTAATTGACTTCAACTACAAGCTGCCCTCGCGACTTTTCATTCTGAACATCGTCTGGATTCAGATTTTTAAGAAGATCGAGAGTGAGAGTTTTTGGCTCCTCGGGTGTCAGATCTTTTAGTTGGATTACATTCAGCCCCATTTTGTCGTGTGTCCCGACCTGTGAAAAGATTCAGTCAATGTCAGAAACAATCAGTAAGAAGAGGACACAAATTCAACTCAATCCTCAATCATATGTGAACGGAATAAGGAAAGAATAGAACCTGCTCCCAGTCGTAGACGTCTAGCTCTAAAACTTGAGTTTCAGGGTCCTTCACCACGATCGTGAATTCCTCGTTCCATTCAGGATTCAGGTTTTTATGTTTTACGGTAGTTTTCTTGGACGGAAGTTTGTCGTCTTTGAGACGTAGCTTGACATAAGGGTCGGATGCACCTAAGAGATCTTTCTTTTTTAGTTTCATTGCTCTGATGACTTTTACATTAAGAATTCCAACTGGTTTCTTCATTGCTCTGTCAAATGAGAAAATCAGAAACTGATTAGAGATTGCCAACTTCCTTTAGTTGGATATCAATTGACAAAAACAACATTTGAACTTACTTAGAGGGATCCATTATCTGAACTTCAAGTCGTTTCGGCCATAGATACATATTTGCAACCTGATCTTTGATAATTTCCTGAAGAAGCATAAAATCTCTACAACGTCAAAACCCGTTAAGAAAATCTCTGCACAAAATGTAGCCTCATAACCCCCTTCACCATCATCAAAAACCCAGTTCAAAGTTCGGTTTCCTATGTACAAAATTTCAAGAAAGTGACCACCTCAGCCAGAATGCGAGGAAAGAAACTGAACGTGAGAACAATACCTGCACAATTCTGTAGACCCCAGGAATGGACATAGCATCAGCACCTAGCAGCTTCACTCCAAAATCGACATGAGGCTACAAGAGAGTTAAATAAAAGGAATCATACAGACCTGCAAATGGATGTACTATGGTATTCGAATTGTTAACTAAATCTTAAGATTGAAATCCTAAAAAGGGAAAATTGACATATATTATAGCATTATCATGATCTCCCACCAAAACCACCTAGTTAACTATAGTAACTACTAAAATTTCTTTAGTTTGTTTGTATATAAGTTCAACGAAGAGGAGATGCATCTTTCCAACTTTGTACAACAGTACAAGAATATATTCATTTCAAGAATACAGCAACTAAGCAACAGAGATGAACCGGCCAATACTCACCTTCTCCATTAGAGAAACATATATATTGGCAAAACAAGGAAAGCTTGGAACCAGCGGCTTTAGTGTGATGCGTGGAAGAGCAAATACTTGTAAGTCAACCACCTGAAACACTCCAAAAGGGAAGCACAGCACATTCAGACATGAAAATTGTTATAGATAGAGACACTGATATTTCTACGAGAAGCTGATTATGAGGAAAATGCATGAAAACGCGGAGACTTGTCTTAAGTTATCACATAACCATGTGGAAAAGGTACCTGGACAGTAGCTCTCAATCCAAATGCTTTTGCCGCAACGAGGATGTTGGGGTTAGCTGCCCACTTCAAGCCTAGTTCCATAATCAATTCTTTTTCCTCAGTGTTGTAGACTTTCATTCCTGTAATCATACGGTAGGTTACACATTTAAAAGTAAGCAATGATGTACAAGGATGAAGAAAGATAACAACTAAAGGGCAATCACTAGGAATTAAAATAATATTTATTTTTGAAACTGATCATTTTCTTTCTTGGCATGATATGGCTTGATTATGCTAAACAGCAAGTAATGACATATGGGAAGTAGGAAGGATGAAATAGAAAGGGCATGAGAAAAAGAACGTCTTTCTTTAGACACTGGTTATTTCCATAGGCAGAAATCACTTTTCCCATTTTGCCTTATCGGAGGACAGAAAAAACCAAGTGACTCCCATCCTAATTAAAAAGGGCAAGACACTACCAAATTGTACAAACAAATTTTCACAAGAAGATACAGGAGAACAAAGAAGCAACGGACAGGGCAGCTCCATCCACATATTTAATTTAACAGAGACTGCCATAACAATCATTTACAAAGCACTTTTCGTATAAGCAAAGGTAATCAGATATAGACTTTTTTTTATAAGCAAAGGTAATCAGATAGAAAAAATATTTTATCACAGAAGAAATAAAAAAAAAAAAAAAAAAAAGGAAAACTAAAAGGCCAGAATTGAGGAGAGGAGACCTTCAGAAATTTGATAGCATCATTTTCTAGAATATTTCTTTATTAATTCTAATCTGAAAGGCTTCACAAATACAAATAACTGTGAAAATAGCAAGTTCTGGACCATTTTGTCTTGGAGAGTTTCCCTGTCATGTTAGAGATGACGGTGTGGATTATCCAAAAATAACTCAACTTCTAAGTCATGTTAGGCTAAAATCATAGGTCATTAAAGTTTTTATCCAAAAAAGAAGCAGCTAATATTTATGATCAACTCACCAAGACAAATATTCCTTTATCTAAACATGAAAAGGAGCACATAAGTTTGCTCAAAGATTAGAATTGCCTTAGCACATATCAAGTAACTACTCTTGAGTATACACACACAAAAACATAAGTACGCCCAGCGTATAAACAGGAAAAAAAATTACACAACTAACTCCAGTGACATAAATAATAATTGCAGTTAATATTATTCAGGAAAGACAAAAAAAAATTCACCAAGAAAATTTGCAATCCAAACATTAATCTGAAAAGTTCGATGTAAATATTAGTACAAAATAAAACTGAAAGCAAAACCTTGGAAAGTAGGTGGTAGGCAGCCCAAAGTTAGTGTCTCAAAGTCAAATGAATCAATTTTGTATTTGGGAATTTGCTCGGCTATGATAGGCTTCGCTATTTCCTTTGCCATCTTGCAGATTGCCTGAAGAGCTCAGAATGCCAATATTCCATCAGAAGCATAGAGTTTAAGCTAAAGCACTCTGCAATCTATCTGTTCAGCCACCCATATTCAATGAATTTGTTCAGAAAGATACCTTATCCAGGTAAGGCCACATATACTCAATGAATTTGTTCAGCCAATCAATCTGCAGAGAAATACAATTCGAAACTTGGAATGATGAGCTGGTAGATAGAAGTAATTTATTCTACAAATAAGATAATTTCCAGACCAAAGTAACTGGAACTCACCCGATCATAATCTGGATTTTTTATCCAAAAAGGAATCTCTGGAAGCAGTTGTTCAAGGCTCTTAGAATCTTTCTCAAGTAGTGGACGAATTTCAGGATCCTGACGATAATGCATTGGAAAAAATGTAAACGAACTTGTTTGTGTGACATATAGCATATATTTGCTTATCATATCAATGCCACCAAATGTTGACTTCTATCACCATCTACATTTGTTACAATTTTATGTATCCTTCAAAAGATAGAAATGTTTTGTGCCTTTGAACTGACTTTTGATTTATCAACTATCAAGTATGATATTCAAGAAATGAACCTTTTAGTAGGGATCACAACTGAAGATATTACAAAAACATAAGTAAGCAGTTCAAATTAGATAGAATTCCAGCAATGGTGAAGCTTTAAAGCCGAACTGGACAACGCGTGTTTCTAAAACCTAGATATGGTTCCTTAGTTTTCTTCAAATTACAGGTGTTTCATACTTTTCAAAACTATCATCAGTCGTCAAGTTTCTTTTTTCAAGAGCCAAATTCATTTAAGGGTACACAATTAAAGACATTATAACTAAATCAGATATCAATTCAAATAAAACAGATTTCCAGCAATGTAGCAGCTCCGAAGCTCAAGTCTACAGGGTGCTCATCCTGAATGTAATGCCTCTTTAACTGTATTACGTTATGTGTCGTCAACATGTGTTTCCTCAATCTAGGTATGGTAACTATTAGTTACTCTTCAAAAACAAGACAGATGTTTCATGCTTTAAGACTCATTCCTAATTAATCAAAACTTCACGACATGAGGCGATTCTTGCCCACTGAAGTGCAGAGACTTCTATAGATCCATATTACCATACAGATCACACTACAACACTAATGCAGCTAAAAATTGCAAGTTACCTCAATGACTAATGAAACAAACAAAGAATTAGAATTCACAAGAGCAACATATATTTCAAGAAAAAACACAATTCCTCAATAAACAAAATGCCACCACAAACAGATCACGGAAAAGATGAGAAAGGTAAACAAACAAAAAGAAACAGACCTTCACATCAGTTGGTTGCGTGTAGATGAACAGAAAGTATCCAATCACAACCCCAATGCTGATTCCTATCCCGAACCCAAAAACCCCCAAAATCGTGCTTATGATACCCATTTCCAATCTCCTCCCAACAATTTCCGTTTTCAAGAACTTGAACAACACAAAACACACACAGACAGATACAGATCAATCAATTCAAGAAAAGGGCTCCTCAATTTCCATGTCAAGAAATCAAGTGCAACAATCTTCTCCAACAAAAGGGCCTCAAATTCAAGAACCACCCATCCCTTTAGACCATCACAACACACCGATCCTTCCCCACCCCTCAAACAAAAAAAAAAAAAAACAAGAAAACTGAATCCACCAGCTACGTCAGTCAGAGGGAAAAGGAGTGAGGGAAATTCACACCACAAGTTGATGAGCTGACACAATTTTGAGGCTAGCAATTAAAGAAATATTAATGCCGGGGGCAAAATATATCTTCCATAGCATTCAACGACCCTATTTGGATCCACATGTAACGGCTTTTTGCAAGAAAATTGAGCGCGTGGGGTGCGATGCATGTCGGCAGACAAGGGTAACGTCCAATACCGGCCCCCCCATCGTTTGAGATTTTCTAATTTCACAAAAAATATCACTTTGATTCCTTCCTATTGGCTAAATGGGGCCTCAGCGCTGATCATTCATCATCCAAAAATATTGCCTAATCTGGATTATTAGGATTTTGTCGGTAGAGATAATACTAATTTTACCCCAAAAGCAATCGCGAAAGTCCCTTTCACTCCTTCAATATGACACTTACCCTCCTAATCACTCCATCCATATTGGAACTTTGTGCACATGTAGGTGAGTTTTGGTCTGCCGAGCTCGTTAAAGAATATTCGAACCTCTTGTTCAAGCTCAGCTCAATGAATATTTATCATGCTCGAACTTAGTTCAATTTTGAATTGAGAAATGCTAAATTTTTTTTACTAATCGAGCCCTAGCTTGAATGTCCGAAAAAAGACTACATGTTCGAGCTCAATCTCGAAAAAGAAAGTTCATTTAATTTACCCGTTCAAAATATTTATAATATTCATGAATTGTTCGATTAAGCTCGCAAACATGTTCGTTGGCTGGCTGAGCTGAATATTACTCTATTCGAACAAATTATCAAGCTCGATTTGTTTAGAAAACAAATGACCTTTTTTGAGGTGAGGCTCAAATAACTCATGAGTGACTTTGTTCGTTTATAATACATAGTTCAGTTATCGTGAGAAGAAAAATAAGATAGTTTGTGCACTGCTGCGAGCACAATACGAGGAGTTAAAATTTGGTTATCAATAATTTATAAATTATTTTTTCGTAGTTAATACAACGTGTATATATAAGCTCTTAACACTCATCAATTGAGATTTGGTAGGCTTCATCTATTAATATTTTTGTCACAGTAATTAGTGCCCAAATTTTCAGTGGAAACTTTAGAATATGAAATATAATTTTTAATAACATTTCTTGTAATAATATTATACAAAACTAGCCATATTAGATAGCCATAAAAATGCCCTGATTATATATATATATAACTAATTTCCCAACCGAGTCGCCTCGTCTAAAATGAGCAAATCATTCTTCCTACAAAACGAGCAAAACACGTGACAACGTCACAAGATAAATAATTAATGAAATTATGTTGATAGTAGTGATTTTACACGTATTTTGGGATTAAATTAAAAATATTCGGAGTACAAAACTATCTTTAAATCATGTGCTGATGTTCCTATTTGTGTTCTTTATATAAATTATTTGTTTTCTCATTTTGTAGCATTTTTAGCGATTTATTGATGATTCTGGTCCAAAGTGAGTAAAATAGAAGTTGGAGATGAAGAGAAGTCGAGCTCAAAATTATTAGAATTCAATTTGAAAGAAAAGGTCGAGGAGGAGGAAAATTTGATGCTACCCGTAAGGGTAGCGTGCCCGAATTTTTCTTTTTATTTTTTGAAATTATTTTTAAAATATTTTTGCAACTTTTTTTTATATAAATGGCGATATTAGTAGATATTAATTATGTTTGTCGTGGTTTTTTTTTTTTGCCTCCTATTATGTAAACGGTATAGGTGTGTATTTTTACAATATCGTGTGAAAAAAATTAAACATCTACTTAAAAAGTAATATATATATATATATATATATATATTCAAAAAATATTAGAAAAAAATATTTCAAAAATAATTTTTTTTTTTTAAAAAAAAGAGAAAATTCGGGCATACTACCCGTAAGGGTAGCATCGAATTTTCCGTCGAGGAATTAAAAAGGGCATGATTTGACCAAAATCATTGGGCCGAACCAGAGACCCAATGGAGAAGCCCAATCAACCACAACAATTAAAGAAGGCATGCGCCTATTTAAAGGCCCAAATCCCTTTGATGAATCCAATTGAGCAAAAACGATTAAGTGGATTGCAATTTGCAATTCAATTGGACTAAAATCCAATTTTTTTTAAAAAAATAGT
The DNA here is from genome assembly GCA_026008535.1 of Perilla frutescens. Lineage (NCBI taxonomy): Eukaryota > Viridiplantae > Streptophyta > Magnoliopsida > Lamiales > Lamiaceae > Perilla > Perilla frutescens. The sequence continues at coordinate 74,403,618 of BRKX01000003.1, forward strand.
TTCTTTACAATCTAAGCGCTTGTTTGGTTTTATTTGCATGTGAAAATTTCCAATTTTTAACTATTAAAAGTACTGAAAAGACGTTTGTTTTACTTAATTTCAATTTCAGTGTTTACTTTTTCCAATTTTATACTATCTATTCAATCATATAAATAGTATAATAATGTGATTCATTATTTAAATATCCATCAATCTATCTCAACCATTTTCCAAACCTATAACTTTGAACACTAAATCATTTATCATAACAAAATCATCACATTTTTTCAAAAATCATTACACCTCGTAAATTAAATTGAAAAACTGAAAACTAACGCTGGAAATAAAATCAACAAGCCCTATGTTTCTCGTATACATAATACATTATATTAGGGGTGTGTAAGGACCGATCAAATCGAAAAGACCGGACCGGATCGATCGAAAATTGGGCCATTAGGTCGGTCCAAATATGATATTCGGTCGGTCTGGTTCGGTCCTAGTTTTAATGGACCGAATATATTTGGTCGGTTTGATCCTGGGAAAAAATTAAAACAGACCGACCGATCGACCGAATAAGAATGTTATATTATTAATAATTTAATACACACACATATATATAATATTACTATTAGTTAATAGATATATAATTAATTAATTGTATCAAATAAAGTATAATATATATATATAATATTACTATATTGATTAGATAATAGATATATAATTAAACTATTAGGAAAAAAAATTGTTCGGTAAGACCGACCGAGATCCGAAAAAAATGTATTTAATCTATTCGGTCTTGCCTTATCGGTCCGGTCTTGGATCGGACCGACCGTTTGCACAACCCTACATCATATATAAAGCCTCATCCTCCTTGGAAAATGGAGGGGTCAAAATCATGTCATGACATCATCAAAATGAAGGAAATTATTACAAAATTTTGTTTAATCTAGCGCGTAAGGGCTTGGTCATGTCCACCCACCTCCCGCACGTAATATCTTGCACGCCGGGTTTCGAACGCAGGACCGCAGATAAAAATAAAATCATAATATATTTTTTCGTTCATAAAGTGTAATACTCTACTGTATGCAAAAGGTAAACTAAATGAGCTAAAAACATATCTTCACAAATTAAAGTTCCAAATCTTCAAGTCAAATTCAAGAGTTTACTCAAATTTTCAACTTTTTAACGACATATAAGTTTTTTTTCAATGTAGAGAAAGAGGGAGGGAATTGAGTGATGTTTTTTTGTTGTGGTATATGACTATGAGGTTTTTTAATTATATTTCTTTGAAAAAATGAAGGGAAATAATATTTTGATCTAAAATGAATAAAATAAACATGTTTAAAATTTATAGTGGTTAAAAAAAAAAATCCCTCACAATAAAATCTTAATATATCCATCACCCTATAAACGAGCCGGGGCAATAGGATCCCCTCTTGGATGAGGTTCATTTAAAAAAAGAGTATAGGGTAAGAGAATTTATAGAAAAATATATAATTTTAAAAATATTTAATGTTTCTGTTTTGTCTATATATATCTAGTTTAAATGATTTGTAGAGAAATATAATATCTTAAAAATGGTTTAAATATTTTAAGAAAAAAAATATATTCATTTTATTAGTATAAAAAAATTAGAAAATTCAATTAAAAAAAAAGACCCATTAGTGCCGGAAATAAAAGTGTCTGCCATTAACAAAAGCATCCATCGATCAATACTTACGTTTTATTTGAGTTTTACACCTCAGATTGAATTAATGTATTTCCTTTATGTATATCCCGTTTTGGTAGAAGAAAAAGGCCTAATCTTTTTCATCATATAACTTTTGCTTTCTCAAATAATGAAATAAAACTTTAATTACTCTTTTCTTTTCTTTTTTTCCTTTTTTTTTGCATAAATTCTTCTAGTAGACTTTGAACTAAAGAAGGAAAAATTTCACACTCGGTGGGGATGGCCTAGTGGTGGAGTGAGGTTGCTTGGAGACCAAAGGTCACGGGTTCGAATCTCTTCAAGATCACAGGTCGGGCGTGTGAGTAAAAAAAAAAGGAAAAATTTCACAACATTTTATTTCTTTTGAGTAATAATTAACACTATTAATTAATAGTTTTTGAAGTGATGTATGTATGGCTGTAAATGAGTTGAAACGAGCCCGAACATATATATGTTCAAGCTTGTTTGAAATGGTATAAGACTTTAAAATTTATGTTTGAACTTGTTTGATTAGCTATTAAGTCGAGCTTTAATCGAGCCGAACATGAGTCGAGTTTGAGTAGTTTGATATTTTTATATATGTTTGCTTTATTTTCACTTATCGGGCTCGAGTTCGAACCGAACTTTAAATATTGTCAAACACAAAATCATGTTCAAGCCAAATTAACTTTTAACAAACGAACACGAGTCAAACATTGAATTATTTAGTTTAATTTTCAGCCTTAGATGTATTCGAGTTACCTCAAAATTGGGAGTGAAGGAGGTAAATATAGCTCATATATTAGTATTTTATTTAGTTACTTTACGTTAATTTAATTAATTATGGTCGGGCTTAGCCCTTTAATTAGCAATTTAGCAGTACGAGTTTATTATAATCCTGGTAGTATAAATAGGTAGCTATATTTAATATTTTAGGGGATTGAATTTTAGATTAAAATTTAAATGCTTTTCATTATCGTTTAATACAAGTTTAAGTTATTCGAGTTTTTGAATTGAATTTGTGTGTTCTCGTTCGAGTTACAGTTTCTGCCTACATCAATTAGATGTCTGCTTATTATTGTGTAAGTACTTGTCTATGTGATTTACCCGCTTTAAGTTATAATCTTTCAACTATACAAAACCAAGTGACTGAAGTGAATTGAAAACTCAACTGTAAGAGTCAGTGTGTGGAAACCAACTAAGGAGGTGATTGGTATGAAAGAATGGAATCAGGTATGAATGGAATGAACTTAGGAATGGAATGAAGGTCTGAATGGAATGACAATTCTTATGATTGGTATGTCACCGGAATGAAGAACGGAATCGAATACTATTTTACTTTTTATATTATAAAATGAATATTTTTAATACTTTTAAATTTCTTTATAATTGAACAAAGTGTAATAACTAATATTATTAACACGTGTTGTAATTTTTTTTCTTATATTTCTAAATTGCATTTCTTTTATAGTAAGTGATTTTTTTCTAATATTTTAGAAAAAAATAATTTATTTAATTTATTAAAAACTTTATTCCAAAGTATTTAATTAATACACATAATAATTTGTATACCTTAATAAAAATATTTTTACTCCACAGAAAAATAGTTTATCATTTTAATTTTTTATCTGAATATATTAAATTATAATTAGTTTATTTTTTATTAGAATATATTTATATATTACATTTATTTTGGTACCACTTTTATTTTTCTTCAATACAATTTTAAAAATATCAAAATTTTATTTTAATATATATATTTTAATTTTTTTAAATATAAATATATAATATAAAAATTATTATGAAATAATAATAATGATAATAATAAATTATTTAATATAATTTTTGAATTATTTTTCTAAATATGATCAAATGATATTATAAGATGTCATTATGTGTAAATATACAATATATTAATTTTTTGGTTAATTGGGAATAGCTAAACCCATGGGGGGTGAGTGGAATGGCTATTCCCTTACTTTTGGGAATAGCGATTCCTTCGGGAATGGTGATTCCCGATGTTAAGGCATACCAATCAGAGGAATGGAAATAGTCATTCCATTCCACCATACCAATCAGCTCCTAAAGTTTTAGCTTCAGTTGAGAACTCACTTCTGCAAATCAGCTGACTCAATTTAACTTTGATAATTTTAATTTTCTAAACCATTATGGTCTTGATTATTCATTCTCTCTCTAATCACTTAAGGGCTAGTTTGGTTTGGGTGATAAACCTAATTTAGGTTGAATTGATAATTTTATCCGAGTTTATCACTTGTTTGGTTCGAATGATTGGAGCCTGATATTGATAATGAGCCCAGGCTCCAATCACTTATTTGAGTGATTATTTATCACCCAAATTTTGGAGTGATTATATTAATCAACCAAATACTTATTTATAAAATTACCCATATACCCTCTTCTCAAATAAAAAATAAATTTTTATCTACATTATTTATTGGATGATAAATAAAAATAACTACAATTTTAATAATTATATTGAGTATATTGATATAAAAATATAATATTAATGTGTAATTAAAAGAAGATTTCCAAAAAAGAAACTATTTTAATTAATTATTTTTATGCACCCATTATTTCCCAATATTTGGTAAATTATTCTTGTGCCTCAATTATTTCCAATTTCATGATCTCAATTATTTTTAAATAAAAAAAAATACAACTTTAATAATCATAAACAAATATCTTATATGAAGGGAAATTTAGGTATTTTTCAATATTTTAATTCTAATCATTCAATCTAGGGCTGGCAAAACGGGCCGCCCGGCCTGTGGCGAAATTCGGGTCGGGCCGGAAAATTTTCGGGCTTATTTTTGTGAGGCCCGGCCCAGCCCGAAAATACACTGGGCCTATTTTTTTGAGGCCCGACCCGGTCCGAAAGGCGGGCCTAGTGTATTTTTCGCTATTTTGGGACAAAAAGCCCGGCCCGTTCGGGCCTCTCTCATTTTCGGGGTCGGGCCGGAATTTTTTTAGGCCAAATTTTTTTATGCCCGGCCCGACCCGAAATTGTTCCGGGCCCAATTTTTTTTTGGGCCCAGCCCGGCCTTAAAGGCAGGCCGGGCCGGGGCTAAAATTGCCAGCTCTAATTCAATCCAAACAGAATATTGACAATGAATCCTACATCATTAAAATTTCAATCAAACAATCCAAACACACGATTATTTCTATACAAACAATGCAATCCTACTCTATTCTATTAATCTTATATATCCCATCAATCAAATGAAACGGGGCCTAAGTGATCGAGTTAGTTATTTGGGACTAAAAAAAAGTTAACATAAATGTTGTTCCCAAAGCCACAAAAAATTTGTGTATATGTGTGTGTGTGTGTATATATACACTTGAATTGTACCAAAAATATTTCAAAAGTAAATTGAAAACCAATATGAATTTTGGGAATGGAATTTTCATTGGAAGCAACAAAGGATCATATCATAAAGAAATGCATCAACCTAACTAATAAGTAATGATAAAAAAAAACTATACGTATTCGGTATTATTAGCTCATTAAATTAAAAATTAATTTTCCTATCAATGGTTTCTAAATTTATGACAAGTCACACAAGAACCAGTAATATTAGACTAATTAAACAAAAATCCAATTATATGCATCATGTCTGCTACTGACCAAACAGGAGACACACATTAATAATTATGAGCATCTAATGAATAGATGAGTGAAGAGTTGACAAGACCCAAAATATCTGTTCTAATTTCTTATTTAATTTGATCTAGTAGGAGAAATTAAATTCATTGATTTTAATTATGATAAATTATTTAATAGGTGGTGATGTAACGTGCACCGACCATAATTAAATATTGCTTAATTAACTATGATATGATCGAAGCAGCTTCCTAATTAGATCTTAAAAAAATTCCTTCTTATTCAAGTTGAGGGATTTATTTTGATTGACAATTCCCACTTACTATTTATTTCAATTTACTATCCATCTTTCGAAAAATTACATGACACGTGAGCATATAGTTTGTGCCAATTCCATCTCATAAAAAATAATAATTTTTAAATAATGAGTTTACTTATTTTTGTCTGAGAGAGACACATTATATGCGCACGCGTAGTAGAAATTCACTCATCTTTCTTTCTTTTGGATTCTTTTCTCGAGAAGAAAATTTAACTAACCACAATTGATAATATAAATTCATGAAATAACAATATTCATAAAAATCGGCATCGTATGGTTAAAGTATCTAAAATACCCCCATTTTTCAGCATTTATTTGACTAGGCGTGAAGGTAAACTTCAACAAGCGTAAAAAGAAAATTTTACGAGCATTATTAAGGTAAATTATACAAATACACCCTCATATGAACACATTATAAATTATAGTAAAAAAATAAAGGAAAATTTACACTTTGATACCTACATTTTGGACACTTTTTAAAAAATGACCCACTTTATTACTATTAACAAAACTGTACCCACTTTTTCAATTTTTTTGCAAATCTGACATCGATCAAATTTCCAGCCTAAAATATTTATGTGGCACGCCGGAATTCTTGCGTGGCTTTTTTACTCCAATAAAAAATATTATCTGGATATTCCATGTCAATTATGAATTAAAAATAAAATAAAATTGCTGGGCATGCCACATAGATATTTTAGGTTAACAATTTGATCGGGGTCAAATTTGTAAAATTTTTGAAAAAGTGGATACTGTTTTACCAATAGTAATAAAGTGTGTCATTTTTGAAAAAATGTCCAAAATTTAGATATCAAAGTGTAAATTTTCCAAAAATAAATCATCTAACTACCTCATGAGTCCCACATCTTGGAAGAAGTAAAGTATGTTGACTAATGGTAAAAAAATGTTGGGGAAGATGAGTATTTCAAACATTTTGGTTAATTATATGGTGTAGATTATATCATTAATGTTACTACTTTGGTAAAATTGACTGAGTGTAAAAGAGAATTTTACGAGCGTGAAGGATATATAAATTATAAAATTTTGAAAAGATGGTTAAAATACAAGAAGTTGTGAAGGATTTTTTTTTTTTTTAAATTTCCTCAACTGCTACAGTCTATTATCAATACTCAAATAAGCAATATACTAATAAAATAAAATATGATATATATTGAAATACAAGTTAAAAAATAAAGTAAAATATTTGTAGGTGGTAAATGGTTCGATTTCCCTATTATATTACATGTTTATGTTACATCTCATGTTTCATATTATTAATATATACACACAGTCTGTACATTCACGATGTCACTAAAAATATAAATACAAAAGTTAAGACACATGTTGATGTGAGACATGCATTGATGGTAGATAAAAGATGAGAAATAACACCAAAATATAACATAAAATCACATGCAGTAAAACATTAGAAAAATGGTAAATTATACTTAATATACCAACATTATAACAATAATATATACTCTAACCTATAGTTAATAACAATTATACCCAAACATTTTTTTGTCACAATTTCCCTCCATAATTTTTTTTGTCAACTGAAAGTTGAGTCAACACGTCAGATAACACATACGTAACAAAAATCTTGCTCGTCTACCCACATAACATGTTAAGTATTGCTCGAACTTATCATTATTTTGTAAATATTATTGGACTTTCGAGAATCCACAGATGTTTAACATCTGAATTTAGCCGGACTTTTGGGATCCGTGTCATTTTGACTTACGTGTAATATTAATTATTTTTCTTGTCCACGTGTTTTCCAACGTATAATGACTTAGCTTTTAATCACCGAAAAACCTGTAGAGATAATAGAATTGTGATAAAAAAAATATAAGGAGGGCCAATGTATATTAATTCGACTCCAACCCTCAACTTGAATGTAGATGTTTTTGGCACAATTTAGTCTATCTCATTGAGAAAATATATAATTAATTATATTTATTGTGTTAATAATAAAGCTAGCTATCACATGCACGTAATGGTTTCAGAATATGAAAATTGTACCAAAATTATATTAATACTAGGTTAAAATATTGATTTTTGAATGCTAAAATGTATTTGAGTTAACATAATTAACGACTTCATCAAATTAGGCAAATTCATGTAAGTCTTATGTTATGTTAGTAGTGATACATTTTTTAATTAACAAAATACAATAATAATTACAAAAATATCACTGTCTTTTTTATCAGTACTTTCAACTAAAATTAACGTGATATTTTTCATTATTAAAAGTGAATTTTTTTTTCGGCTGATAATGAGCCTCATATATATACAACTGGTTTACACAAGATCGCCACATCAAATTATTACTAATTTATAATTTAATTCTTAAAGTTTTGCATAACTATTTATATTTTTATAATAGTATAATTGGACCATTTTCAAACCAAATTCATGACTCCATTTCCATGTGTTATATTGTGATATTATGTATGTATATATATAGCATTGCATAACGTACTCTAGAGGGAAAGAAAATCAACTTTCGGTGGCTGTAGATTTATCCCACCACCCTTTTTTCAAGTCATTGTCTAAATTCATATATATGGACCAACAAAATTACAAAATATTTCTAATCTAAATTAAATTTCCAATAATTGCATGCATGCATCGTTGAATTAATTCTTCCATAGTTAACAATTGCTAAATGTATATAAGTCAAAAATAGACCAAACTCTCTTGGTTAGCCATAGCCACACAATATATACATTCATTCTGTTATAACATTACGTATACGTATATATATATATATATTTGGTGAGTAGCAAGTTATTTCAATATCCGTGTACCATGAACATGTTACTACATATACATTTAAATATAATTGCATATTGCAATTTGATTGGATTATAGGAATGTTAGCTAATGTCTCATGACTTTAAGATCGAGTGTTTGGCATTTTTCATCTATTTTATATTATTTATTGTCTACACCGAACTAATTAGTTAATTTATGTATAAATCATAATAATCAAAGTTAATGGCAAAGCAATGTGTACAACTGTTGAACATATGTAAGTCCTTATATCAGACGGAAATTTATGCTACTTTTCAATGTAATTTTCGGTATTATAATTGATATTTTTTCAATAAAAAAGGTAGTGATTATTACAAAATATCATCATTTTTTTTTAAAATTATTTTTTCTGCAGTACCTTCTAGTAAAATAAACGTGACATTTTTCAATTATTAAAAGTGATATTTTTCAATAATAAATGTGATACTTTTTAATATTAGAAATGATATTTCTTTTCCGTTTGATATAAATTTTTATATAAAACTGGTGTACGCAAGACCAACAAATTTTTAATACTTAAGTGACAATTTTGAGCTTTTATTGTGACATTTGATACTTATATATATATATATGTATGTATATAAGAAGCATGCTTTCCTAATAATAATAATAATAATAATAATAATAATAATAATAATAATAATAATAATAATAATAATAAGATAGAGTCTGTGTATAAATAACATAGGATGACAAGACCTTCCTAAAAAAGAGATATATATATATATAGAGAGAGAGAGAGAGACACACACACACCCAAAAATTAAACTCATAATAAAATATAATACATGCATATATAAATATATGTGAAAAATATATGATGCACACACAAATTAAGATATACATATGCATTCAAATATATCTTTGTAAGCACATATAAATATATGATTATATAAATCTCGTGTCCATATATATATATACACACACAAAAATTAAAATACCCCTTAAATCGCACGAAAAAGTTGGGATTATATATGGAAATATATAGCTAGCTAGCTTGAATGAGAATGTCTTTTGTACATCAAGATATACATTATATAACTTATATATATACATACACATCAGAGTGTATGTAGTACATGTGATGAGAACATGATACTTTTTAGTATTAGATACGATATTTTTTCAATAAAAAATGTAGTAATAATTATAAAATCATTACCTTTTTTTTGTCAATAGTATGCATTAAAATAAATATAATGCTCTCAATACTTTCCTTTGAGTTAGATCAAATTCGCGACGGAATAGGTAAGAAAGCCCTTTGCCGCCCACTGTTACTAAATCAGCACTCCCCCATATTAAATTGGTACTTACCGTTGCACCGGAGTCGTTGCATTCTCACCCATTGTATATAAAATTTATGTATATCCGATGTACACGAGAATTTTTCCATAATCTGAACTTGCAAACCAAACAACCATGCATGCTATAAACACTGCGCAATATGAAAGTCGATTAATTTAGGATAATTTCAATCCAAAACTAGCTCAAAACCAAAAATATTAGTGTCACGCTCAATATAATTAATTTCCAATATTGATAAACACGTCATCATGTAGCAAATATCGAAATTATCACCTTCCATTCCTATTTTATTAATTTTTTTTTGCAGTATTTTATTAATTTATTTAACCAAGGTTTAAAAGCTAAAAAAAATCCATGATTTGACTTTGAACTAAAGCACACATCTCATGAGTCATGAGAGTAAATGTGTATATATATATACATACTGAATTTTAAAATAATTTATTTTCCTTTTCCTTTTGAATAATTGTTTGTATACTTTGCTGCCTAACCCCAAATCCCCTCCACGTGAGGGCAAATCACCACCACCATGAACGTGTACGGCCACGATCTCATCACACGTCGCTTTCCCAACACTTCGAGGAACCCGAGGAGAGAGATCGACGGTCCTAATCGCGACAACGTTTGTTTCTGAAAATGGCTTAATCCAACGGCCACAATGCTTTCGGCGGCTGCCGCCCAACATCGTTTATTATAGTATTTCTAAAATAATAATCATCGAAAAATCAAGCGACTCCAGATCTTGCATCAGCCGACCGCTACTGTTGTCGGTTAATTACCAATAATAATAATACTCGTTCCGTCCCATTCATTTATTTATAGAATAAAATTTCGATTTTGATTTCACACAATATGCGTTAGTCTATATTTTTTTTTGGACAAATCTCCTGTACATAAGATGTACATCAGACGGCCAACGCGTGTTGACCCGATCAATGCTTTGATCAAAAAATCCGTCAAAATTAGTATCATTCATAATACTGAAAAGTATCATTTCAAATGCCCAAAAGTATCATTTGTATCAATAAAAAGTATTGGCCAGAAAAAAAAAATAAAGAAAAAAACTGTTAAGATCAGTATCAATCGAAACGCTAAAAAGTATCATTCAAAATTAAAAAAAGTATCAGCTGCATCCCTAAAAAATACCACGATTTTTTTGGTCAACGCTTTAACCGAGTCAACGCGCGTTGACCGTCTGATATACATCTTATGTACATGAATATTTGCATTTTTTTTTAATCCCGATACCATTATTTTTCATCTCAAATTAAATAAATTTCGATTTTGATTCTCTTTTTACCTGGACAAAATTCAGAAATAGTAACCTATGAAACTAAAATTGGCTTTTTTTTTTTTGAAAAAAAAAACAAAAAATGATAGTATCAGAATAAAAAAACAAACTAACACATTTTCTATGTGACTAAAATCAAAATTTACTCTTCATTTATACTTTTTTTTAATGTCCAAATATATAGACTGACGTTTATATATACTTAACTTATTTATTAATATATATTGTCAAATAAATAATTGTGGGTAAAGCTTACTATTTTAGTTGTTTTTTCAATTTTTATTTTTTTAATTTTAGTTAAAAATTCAGTCAGTCTATATGAATTAGACGGAGGGGGTATACGTTAATTAATTATTGCCACTGTGGAATTAAATATTAAATAAATTAAAATAAAGTAGCCGTTGGAGGATTCTACCTTCTATATAATGGGCATCTGATATAGCTTCAAGAAAGTTCTTTGCAGATACTGAATCCCAAAAGAAAAGAAAAAAAAAAGATCTACAATTTTTTCCATCACTATTATCACATGATTTTGTAGCAAATTTTTAGGTATATTTAGATTTTATTTTTCTTCTATAGATCCAAGATTTCCTTTTTCTTTTTATCTTGATAATTTATACTTTTTTTTTGGTTTGTTCATGTATATTCTTGTAATATAGATACACCACTACGTTGATATATATAGATTGAATTTTTGTAGCAAATTAAATTTAAGGCTTGTGATCCTTGTTTAATTGAGATCATTGCCTAAATTTGAAAATTTCCCTTGATTTTCTTGAATATTCCTTCCTTTTTTTTTGTGAGAATATTTTGATGGAGGCAGTTATGATGCATGGATCGTTCGATCACTCAATCTCTCCATACAAATCCCATCTCAAAAATCCCAAAAAAATTCATCAAAATTATCCAATAATTTCAAATCCGGCCGATTTTTTCCGGCCGTCGCATTTCAGCTCAACCGGCCTTCTGCAACCTCCGCCGCCGCCGTTTCTCTCTCAATCCTACCCTCCATACTCACTCCAGCAGTCACCACAACCACCTCTGCTCCCTCTCCCCACCGCCACTCCGCGGCGGAGCGCCGCCCTCTCGGCGAACAAAAAGACTAGCAATCGCCCTAACAGATCAAGAGACCCTTCTTCCCTCACCTCCAAGAAATCTAAATCTCCGAAAAAAGAAGAGAAAAACTCGCCGAAAAAATCGGTTGCGCCGCCGCCGCCCTCGATGAGGAGTGGGAGTTTTAGTTTAGCGGCGGAAGCTGATCAGAATCAGATTGAGTACTTGTTTTCGGGTTCGGCGGCGTTCACCACCATCTCTCCGCCGCCGAGCAGCTTGCCTCTGCCCACTTTTTCGCTGAGGCCGAAGATGCGGGGCTGCAAGGCGGAGGCTGCCGCCGCGGTGGATGCCGGCGCCACCGATGATCTGCGGCGGCTTCTACGGCTGCGGTGAATGCTTATGCTTAGTTAATCCATTGCTGGTATTTGAAAGAAGTTGTGGGAATTAAGCTTTAGTTGGTTCTGTAAATAACGCACGGATTAAGCTGAATCCGTCTTTATTCTCTCTCTCTCTCTCTCTCTCTCTCTCTCTCTCTCTGAATGTAAGTTTGTATTTGGAAGAGCGATTGTGGAGATCCCATGTGTTTTTAGGAATGGGGTGCGACGCAATAACTCTTCATTTCTGTAATTTTTAGGGCTTCAGCTTCAGACAAGTTGGTCTGAATGAGGAAGATGAACTAGCTTTCTTCATGTGTAATTTGCTTGCTTCATGAAAATTTCATGTTGTATTTTAATTAATTCTATGTTGCACTTTTAAATTGATGAGTTTTTTTTTTTAGTTTAATTGTTAATTATATAGCGTTCATGCCATTGATATGGTAACACCATTATTAATATTTTTTACTAGTATTTATTTTTTTCTTTTTTAATTAACAGTTTATTATTTTATATAATTGTAATTCGTAAATTTTTAGTTCATAATACCGATTATGATTGTGTATGTTATAATTAATTTTTATTAAAAAAAAGATTTATTATTGCATGTAATTGTAATTTATAGTTTTTTAAAAAATTATTTATTATTACATAAATTTATGTCGTGATTAATTTTTATTTTATAATAAGCGTTATTATCACTTAATAAATATTATTACACATAATTGTATTTTATAGTTTATTTTTTATTAATAAATGTTGCTTATGGATATTTATGTTGTGATTAATTTTTATTATTTAATAAATATTATCAAAATGTTAACTTTGTAAAATCATGAAGATCGTTTCGAATCCGTGTCCCGGTGGGGATGGCCTAGTGGTGGAGTGAGATTGCTTGGAGACCAAATGTCACAGGTTCGAATCTGCTCAATACCACAGATCGGATGTGTGAGTAAAAAAAAAAAAGAATCCGTGTCCAGTTCCAATAGATTCAGACGAAACTTCTGGAAAGTCAATTTAATCTACGTGTTCTATTGAAATTTTTATTTATTGCGAATAGCATGATCCCTTGTTTTATTTTATTAGTGTCCTATTTTATGCTTTAATTGAGATGTTTTCTGCATATTATTCACTATTTAATTGGGAAATTCGAGAAGTTGAGACAATTGAATGAATTGGTCTAAAAAGTTGTCATTTTATTAAATAATAAAAGTATATAATCGGCACTTTGATAAAACATGCACCACGTAGCTATTTGTAGTGTAAGTGGGTGGAATTATTATTCGAAAGTGATAGTGATGGTTAACGTGACTCAAAAGTGGGGTAAATTCTTCTAATTAAATTTTATTATTTTTATTTTTTATCGGCCAGTCGCTAAGAAAATCTCAATAGTCACAGTAATAATTGAAATGCTACAATAGATTTTTCAGCCTGCTGAAATTTTTATTATTGGACTATAAAAATTAGGGTATAAATAACCAAAATTTACGAGTTCGAAGACAGGTGTCGGCTGCAGAATTACATCCCCCTCACATAAGAATTTACCCAAAAATGGTGTACCTCTACAACAATTAGGGTGAAGTACATTATTATTTTATGGGAAAATGTTAAAATTAGCTCCTGAACTATTTCCCGATGTGTATTCTGGCCCTCGAACTAATTTTGGTCCTAGTTAGACCCTTTAATTATTAAACTCGGTTCAGTTAAACCCTTCAACTATCAAACTCGCCCAGTTAGGTACTTCCGTTTGTTTCACTCCTAACGCCATTAAATCTACGAGATTTATCGCAGGATTTAAGTAGGGTTTCATAATATTTTTCCCACATATTCATCCACTCCATTTTCTCTCTATTTTCCCCTCATATTCATCCATTCCAGTTACGATCTTTTGCTTTTTGTGGCATGTGAATATGTCATTATGCCAAATGGATATTTTGGATTATAATTGAACTTATTTGTCTGCGTAAACCTCTTTGTTGTTTTAAATTGTTGAAGGAAAAAATGAAAAAGATCGAAATAAACTTCAAAGAATATATTTGTTAACTACTAAGAATAAATTATTGAAGGAAAGATTGAAAAATAAAGTTTTGAGCCGCAATAAAAAATAGAGAGAAAATAGAGAAAAAATGGAAAGGATTAATTTGGGGAAAAAAATATTATGAAACCTATCTAAATCAATCGAAAAATCCTAACAAACAACCAACTTAATGTAAATTTAACGGCGTTAGAGTGTTACTAACGGAAGTGCATAACTGGGTGAATTTGATAGTTGAAGAGTCTAACTGCACCGAGTTTAATAGTTAAATGGTCTAATTGGAACCAAAATTAATTTGAGGGTCAGAATGCACATCGGGAAATAATTTAACAGTTAAGTTGGACCTCTTCTCTTATTTTATTTTATATGAAGAATAACTCACAACTGTTAAATGAGATTGCACATTGGATAAATCTCATATACAGAAAAAGTAAATTATTGTTCGAAAATTAGGTATGACATGAGCACGTAATTGTACTCTTAGATTCGAACTTTTGAGACTTTTGAGTGTGTAGTGCAGCATTATTTGACATGCTCTAAAATATCATGTATAGTCTTCATGCAAAATTCACGTGTGGAATATAATGCATGAGATGGGAGATAATTGAATTCTAATTGGATGAATTTGTTGTTATAAATAAGTCATTAATCGGTCAACAAGTTGATTCGATCGATGCGCCTGATACACCTAGTACATACAAGTGATTCTCATATTATATATATTACAAGCACGAACAATAAAATTCAAAGCACAAGCCACAAAAAATTAAGCTACGAGTTTTGGCTTGCACTTTTACAACATTATATATGTTGTATACATTTAAATTCCATTTTGTTTTATAAAAAGAATATGAATGCTTTTGAAGTTCTTCCTTTTAAAAATATTTATTCCAAAAATAAAATTCATTACAGTATAATCAATCATAATTGGTATTTATTACTAAAAATTATAATTTTTAAAAAATTATACTATAATTTTAGAATAGTCAACCCTATTAATCAATTATATTGACTAAAAATAAAAAATAAATATTAAAAATACAGTAAAATCTTTATAAATTAATAATCTTGGGACCATTAAATTTTATTAATTTAGAGAGATATTAATATATCAATAAATTAATATTTATTAATTAAAAGAGAGACTTTTTAAATTCAACAAATTTAGTACATATGTATTGAAAATAAATGAATTCATATATGTTTCATTGATTGTATTCATGCATCAACCAATTCTTTGTAATAACTAATTAAATATATTCATGTATAATATCAATTCATTGTATACAATTAACTATTATATTCATGGACGCATGTATCAATTCATTGGAATTACTTAAATATACATGTTGCACTTAAATAACTATTATAGTCAATTAAATATATTCATGCATGATGAATGAAACATATACTATATAAATCTCAATATGGAAATAAAATAATTCATAACACCCAACCATGTCTTCTCATCTAAAAGGCATCGCAAAATCATCCATGAATGACCAAATGCGTAAAGCATTATGTGAGTATAAGAGAGACCATCCCACATACACTCAAAAGGATTTATAAGAGTGGTTTGATGAAAAATATCATTTGAAAGTTAATCAAGGTACAATATCAAACACTCTCAAGAGATCATCGGAGTACCTTTCAGCCAACTTTGAGAAGGATGAAATCCAATTAGATTTAAATTTTAAGAAAAAATAAGTAACAATAGATTCATATTTTAGCATATTACCATAATATTTATAATTGTAATATTTATGAATTATTAATTTAGAGTTTTAATGGGACCTAATATTTATAAAGGGATTTTCCGAAAAATTATTATCTTATTATCTTATCGAATTTAATGATTTTTTACAAAGGCCCACGTCGGGACCCGGAAATTTTATTATTTTAGAGAGTTTATTAATTTATAGAGTATTAATTTATAGAGGTTTTACTGTAAATATAAATCCTAATTGGATGGAATGAACCCTAGATAATAGTTACAAAATTAAACCAAACTAAAATAAATTGAAATTAAAGAAGAAAAAGGATGAAAATTTAATAAAAATCAAAATGAAATACCAAGTGGGATAGAGAGCACCGCCTAGCATTAAATATAAAATTATCATAATAATAATAATTAACATGACTTTGAGATCATTTAAAGGAACGAGTTCATGATATATTTTGGGCTTTTTAAAATATTAATGATCATGAAATATAATTTTCCCAAGCCCACTCCCTATTTTCCTTCAAAAAGCCCAACAAACTCAACTTTCTCTAAAATCCCAACTAAACAAGATTCTATGTCACCCAACCAAACGGGCATTATACTCGAGTTTAAAAAGAAAGGAATTAACTCGAGTTGATTAGGGTTAAGAGCTTAAGACTAATTGGTACGGTTTAAAAGAAATATAACGATTCTATGAAATTATTATAACCCTAATTACGTTATGGGAAATTTTATCTGTACCCTCCTTTTCTTTCTACTTCATATTAATTTAAAATAGACATAGTATTAATTTTTTTAATTTTTTTTTTGCCTAATGGGACTCAAATACTTAAGTAAATAACAACAAATATCATTCCAAATTAGAGAAAACTATATCTATGGAAAATAACAACGACAGAGTAACATTTTACTATGTCTAACCAACTTTTTTATGATAAAAATGAAAACATGGTCGATATTTAATGGGTGCAGTCTCGAATAATATCAAGCTCTTAACTCGTAAATTCAGGGCCGTATTAAGAAGTTTGGAGGCCTGAGGTGAGGTCTTTGAGAAATTTACAAGGCAAAAAATGTATAGATTTTATATATAAATAATACTCCTCCTTTTGTAAAAATTCATTTAATCTTTCTTGTTTTTTTAGTTGCAAATTTTTTTATTAAAGTTTTATATATAATCAAGTTGTTTCAACGAAACATATTTATTGTTTCATCATCTATTTCTAATTATTTAATTTCTCAAATAGATTTTGCTCTTTCAACTAGTTGTACCATTAACTAAAAAGCCAAAACACATATTACAATAATCAATTGAAAATAAATAATAATAATAATAATAATAATAATAATAATAATAATAATAATACGAACTAAAACTAAAATAAAAATATCAATAATAAAAGAAGTTAAAAAATCAATAAATATAAATATAGAAGAAATTGAACAACGGAACCTAGTTATGATCGTTAATTGAATTAGGATTATGATTTTATATGATGTTATAATTTTATTCATGGTATATCATAAATTTAGAAGGGATGAGTATTATTAGAATTTCAATCGCTGCTAATTAGTAGAAACCAATAAACTTTTTAGGTAAAAAAAATAATTATTTGAATTAGGATTATGATTTTATATGATGTTATAATTTTATTCATGGTATATCATAAATTTAGAAGTGATGAGTATTGGTAGAATTTCAATGGCTGCTATTTAGTAGAAACCAATAGACTTTTTAGGTAAAAAAATTAGGGCAAAGGTGCAAATAGCCCATCCGACTATTCTTCCAGAAGCATTGTGCCCCCTTTGTGATTATTTAGACCAAATAGCCCCCCTCTAAGTTAAAATTTAGACCATTTGGACACTTAATTTCACACCATTAAAAACAGCTGTCCACACCTCTGTTTTCTCATGTTTTAAGTTAGGGATTTCACATTTTAACCCCAATTTTTCACAAAAAATTAACCTTCATCCTTCACCTCACTGAACGTTGGAGAACCAGTTGCCTCGTTGGATTCTCAAGTTGTTGGTGTTGATGGTCTCCTTTAACATTTGACGGCTGCGACATTATTACTATTCAATTAATCTGATCACCATGATGGAAACAATGGATGCAAAGAATTATCACTCTTCACATTTTCCACACTTGCTGTACAACACTTGTCCAGCCAAAGAAGAGTGCAGAACTACTGAAACCATGAAGAACCCCTGCCACAGGATTTCCAAATTCATAGACGCAAGGACAACGAAGGAGAAAAGCCAATTTCGCTCTGAAATATCCATAAGCGAAGGGCATTCACTTCGGGCAGAGTTCATCTAGTTTAAAAGAAATTCAATTCAGTTCACACTCATTTCTACGGGAAGCTCCGCCTTCCAATCTCGTCGACGGACTACAATATGAACGTAATCTTCTCTCACATAATCGCCCGCGAGCCACAGATTTCACGGTGGTATCGTACGTCAAACTCATGGAATATTCATTGATCGAGAAGCCCAAGGATGATAAGAAGCTGGGCAAAAAGGTGAAATCTCTAGCTTATAACGCTAAAAAACAGAGGTGTGGACGGCCGTTTTTAACGGTGTGAAATTAAGTGTTCAAATGGTCTGAATTTTATCGTATAGGGGGTTATTTGGTCTAAATAGTCACAAAAGGGGCATAATGCTCCTGGAAGAATAGTCGGAGGGGCTATTTGCACCTTTACCCAAAAAATTAATTATAACAAAAAAAGCTACTAAATTAAGGTGATGAAGATTCGAACACAAGTTTATTTTTAAAATAAAAATAGTGCATCAACTAACATACCGCTGGGCTACAACCTCATTTTGAAAAAATCTTTCGTATAATATTTATATATATACCCATATATACAATAAAATATATATCCGAGGCCTAAATTTTTCCGGGGGCCTGAGGCGCCCGCCTCGTTGGCAACATGGTCTGGCCGGCTCTGCGTAAACTACATCCGAAAGACAAAACATAGTAAGCAAGTTTTGTACGTTATCGTAACTAGGGGTGTAATCGAGCCGAGTCGAGTTAAGTAATAGTCTTATCGAGCTCAAGCTCGATAAGAAAAACTCGAAGCTCGACTCGACTCGACCTCGATCGAGCTTTAATTTTTTGAGCTTGAGCTCGACTCGATAGCAAACTCGACAAGCTCGAGCTCAACTCGACTCGATTATGTAAAAATATTAAATATAATTTAATTATTAATGATATATATGTAAATAATTAAATTATTAAGTGTAAATTTGTAATTGCACTAAAGATCGATTAAACTCGATAAGACCCGCGAGCCTCTAGTCGAACTCAAGCTCGACTCGACAAACCTCTAGTCGATTTCGAACTTTCACCGAGTCAATCCTGGATATTTCACGAGTAGACTCGACTCACTTACACCCGTTAATCGTAACACTACTAAATAAAAACAAAAGGATTCATCACATGCATCAAGTGAACTAGCTCTTCCCAATTGCCCATTTTTCGAGGCATTTAATTTTGAATGAGTAGTAAATGCATTCCCCAATTGTTGTTGGGATGCAATTAATCTCCCCTACCAGCCCTTCATACTTTAGAATTATGACCATTAATTTTTTCTTGGCTTAAATGAAAACGAGGCCTACTCTCATTTGTCACAACCAAAAAAGTCTAATATTAGAGACTAAAATTCAAGCCACCAGATCTTCTTTGTTTGATTTCATTTTTTTCATTTTCAATTGAAAAACTATCCACAATTTCTCCCATTTGATAAATAATGTTGATGCGTACAATTTAGTTAGTAGTTGGAAGATTAAATGCATCACATGGGAGTTCAACTTTAGCCTTGTTAGACTTTCCATTTTGTTTCCTTTTTCATTCTTAGCTAGCATATATCAAAAGGAATAATTAATAAGGGAAAGATTATAGATTACTATTTCTATTAATTCTTGATGTTCTATTCCTTGGTTGAGATTCATGTGCGTCCTAATATCAAAATGAATAATGCTAGCCAGCCAGATTCTGGCTAGTCAGAATCTAATTTTTTGATGATTAATAAAATTGTATTATTAATAAATTAATTATGTTAATTATTAAATGTTATGTTTTTACTATATTATCCTTCTGTCATGAAATTAGTGATTTGTAATTAATTATTAAAATCACTCCAGAAGCGGATCGGAAGAAAGGGCCGCAGCTTCATCTTCTTTCTTTTCTTCACTTTTTTATTTTTTTTTCCATCTTCGATTTCTTCTGAATTGAAGCCCATATAGAGTTGTCCTAATTATTATGGAGGGCATCAATGTAAATTTATTAAATAATTAGTGTTTTATTAATTAAATTAATTAATTATTAAAAATAATAAAAGATTCTGGCTAACCAGAATCTGGCTAAAAATCACTACTCTATCAAAATTACGTGCATAGTTTTAATAATATTTTCATGAAAATAACTTTTATAATATTATAATCAATCATAATTGATATTTATTACTAAGAATTGATTTTTTTTTTAAATATCAGCCATAACTTTTATCAATTATATTAATGAAAAATAATATAAACCCTAATTGGTTGATATAAATCCTAAATAATAATGTAAACTTAAATTATACAAAAAAAAATTAAAAAAAAACTAATAAAAATAATGTTTGGGGCATGGATGTGACACAAAAAAATAAAAATTAGAGGATCTCATGTCATGTGTCGATTCCCCGAATGAGATTCTCTAGTCTGAAATGTGTGTCCCATTTGTGTCACAATATCAAAATTATATAATTTTAATAATATTTTTTGTAAAAATAAATTTTATTATATTATAATAAATCCCAATTGATATCTATGGTTAAGAATTGAAAATTTTAAAAACTATATAGCCCGACTTTTGGAATAATCATCTTTAATAATCAATTATACTCCCTCCGTTTCTGAATAAATGTCATTCTGGATGAATGCACACATATTAATAAAGACATTAATTAGATAATCAAATTACTTTAAGCACCCTTATGTATGATTGTTTAAATGCATCAAATGAGGGCGAATATGAGAAAAATGTGAAATTTTTACCTCGATTGTGTAGAATGACATTTTTTGTGAAACAAAATTAAAGTACTAGAATGATACTTATTATGAAACGGACGGAGTATTAACCAAAAATAATTATAAACCCTAAATAATAATGTAAAATTAAACTAAATCAAAAGAAATTGAAATTAAAAAAAAAAACTAAAAGAAAAACTAATATAAAAACAATATTGGATCACGCACTTGGGACTGGACTGATGAGTCGATTCCCACAATTGTATTGTGAAATAAATACTTCAAAAACAATTTATTAGGACAGCTGTATTAATCAAGGCATGGCTTCAACTCCTTCATGCATGTATAGAGCTATTCAGTGACATTAGTGGTCTGCATTCGTCTCTTTTTCTTGATTTCCTTTTCATGCAGCGTCCATCTCTTTAATGTATTAAATCGCATTTAATTTCTTCGTAGATTTTGCAGCATGAAGAAGGAAAATCGGACAGCCATTGCCTCGTATGGCTGCTGAAAACATCATTTTCGACATAAACGGAATGCTGATATGAATTTGCAGACAAATGTGAGGGGATGTAATCTTAGTTAATGAAGGATTCGTGATGTCTGATCTAAACTGTTGTTGCAATAATGCATGTGGCTGTCAGCATTAACTGAGTTGGTCCAGCATAACTATTCCATAGCAAAAGTTGTCGAGTAAAGATCAATGGAAACACAGTTTAATGACATCATCTTCGTTCAAATAGAGCAGTACTAATGCAATAAAGAAACAACATTAAACTAACGGTAGGTTTTTTCAAGAAATGAGGCAGGCCATGACAGAAACTGAAACCCTCAGTTTAACGGTATAGTTAGTTGGCTTGCCAACCATAAAACTTGTCTTAATTCATTGGCGGGAAACGACATTTCGTACTCAGTTATTTTCTAGTCCAATCTTTGTTCTTGTGGGATCATGGATGAGGTTGAGCTCTCAACAACGAAGCAAGAAACGGGGGAGAACGAAGCTCCGGGAGGAGAACAGCCGGTTTCAAGTGATGAGAAGTTGAATGAGAATCAAGAAATGGCCTCATTCTTTGGGCTGTTTGCTGCTGCTGATAAGATTGACTGTGTTTTGATGTTTGTTGGTAGCATCGGAGCTTGCATACAAGGCGCTGCTCTTCCCGTGTTCTTCGTGTTGTTTGGCCGTATGATCAATTCTCTCGGGAGCCTCTCCTCTGATCCTCATACATTTTCTTCTGAGGCATCCAAGGTACATTCTAGGATTTTTCTTCGCCTTGTTTGGTCGTCTTGATCCTGTTATCATTGCATTTTTCCAACTCAAAGTGTGCCAATGTGATAAAATTTGTTTGTATTTTCTAACACTTCACAAAAACTCACACCATTTTAAATATTTATGGCTACTAAACTTTTTGTGCAGTATTCTCTTTACTTAGTCTATCTTGGATTAGCTGTTTGGATATCAGCATGGACAGGTAAGTTTTGGGATCAGTTTCTGGCCATTTTGGAGATGATATATATGAATTCTGATTTCTATTATTATTTTTTAATTTTTTTATCAGTGATGTATAAAATTATCTGTATTGATTATTCCAGGAGTAGCATGCTGGACTCAGACTGGGGAAAGGCAGACGGCTCGTTTACGACTGAAGTATCTTGAATCTGTTCTGAAGAAGAACATTGAGTTCTTTGACAGAGAAGCAGGGCAAACAAATATACTTTTTCACATTTCAAGTGATGCCATACTTGTGCAGGACGCGATAGGCGACAAGGTAGCAGAAATAGACACATATATAGCTAATTGCAATGCTTGATTCTGCTATGCAATGTCTTAACTTGCTCTGCATTGTGATGCAGATGAGCCATAGCTTATGTTACCTCTCCCAATTCGTGGTCGGGTTTTCCTTGGGGTTCTTCATGGTATGGCAGCTCACACTTCTCACATTGGCTATTGTCCCTTTGATAGCTGCAGCTGGAGGAGCATACACTGTGATCATGTCCAGTTTGTCCAAGAGAGGTGAGGATGCCTATGCTGAAGCAGGAAAGTTGGCAGAAGAGGTAGACAGACGACGAGGTGTCTTTCCTTTTTTTGATGTTGTCTGAGAGCTGTTTTTTCACATATGATCTAACCAATGTATGCACTCTGATCAGGTGATTTCACAGGTTCGGGTTGTTTACTCGTTCGTTGGGGAAGAGAAGGCCATTGAGGCCTACTCGAATTCACTTAAAAAGGCACTGAAACTTGCAAGGAAAACTGGAGTTGCTAAAGGGATTGGCATTGGCTTCACATATGGCCTCCTGTTCTGTGCTTGGGCGATGCTTCTTTGGTATGCCAGTATCCTCGTTCGACACGGGATCACGAATGGAGGGAATGCATTCACTACCATCATCAATGTGATCTACAGTGGATTGTGAGTGCAGAAGCAAATCTGTTTTTTCATGTTATATATTCGTGTTGTGTTGATTGAATTACTAAAGCAGAGTTTCTCTCTCGACGTGTGCAGTGCACTCGGTCAGGCTGCCCCGAACCTTGCAGCCATTGCTAAAGGCCGCGCTGCTGCTGCAAATATCTTGAACATGATAGGAGATGATGATGATGATGATTCTACTCCTTTGAAAAGCTCAAATGAGGGGATTGTATTGCCTAAAGTTGATGGGAAAATCGACTTCTGTGAGGTCTCCTTTGCTTATCCTACTCGTCCCACCATGGTTTTCGAAGGCCTCAGCTTCTCGGTGTGTGCTGGTAAGTCGTTAGCCATTGTTGGCCCGAGTGGCTCGGGGAAGAGCACTGTTATCTCCATGATTCAACGATTCTATAGTCCAAATTCAGGTATGTTCAAGATTGTATTTACACTAAACATAATTGTTTCGGTCATGAGGCCTTACGGAATAGTGTTGAATTGCAAAAGATAAGACCTCGTATCTATTTAGTTACTGTCTATAATTCTCACAAATTCAAATAAATTTCACCAGTCATGTGATCCTAATGAATTATTAAAAAAAAATCGATACACTAATTATGTGGCACTGTTTGGTTCTGAAGGATCGAAATATTATTATAATGTAAAAAAATAATTATAAGCATCTAACGTATTATTTCAATCACTGGACTAAATTATATATAAATAAGTTCTTCATTGATTGGATGAGATCTTTTATTCTAATATTTTATGTGATCTTATATTCTGATCATTATAATTTTTTAGCTCGTTTGTGTATACAAAATTCAGTAAGTGTCTATTAAAAAATATTATATACACATGGTGAAAATATACAATAATCGAAATACGAAATATAATAAAAGATTGGAAAAAATTATCTCATCCAATACGTTTGAGTTTTACTTATATAATATATACAGCAGATCGCCAAGATTGCGGGGCAAAAAGCTTGATTGAAAAATAAAATGAAATGAATAAATGATATATTATTATTAGAGGAACCAAATTAACTATATGAATTTTATATACTATTCTTAGTCAAAACTTATTCGTTGGATGATATGACTACACGATTAGTTAGAAGTATAGTAGTATTTGAGATTTGATGTGTATTTATCTTCCTTTCATCGCTTACAGGAATTATTCGAAGTTTGTTGAAGTTTTTTACAATTATTCGAGATCGAGTACGAAGAGAGTACTTAACTAGAGATTTAATCACTTACATAGCATATTAATTATTAATATGTCATTGAGATTTATGTGTTTTTGAGTTAATCATTCAAGAGATGAATACTCATTCATCAAAAGATGGCATTGAATTACTTCGTTGCATATCATATCTTGATCCGATATATTCTTTTTCACAATTTGATGTTCATCAACTCATGTGTCTTGCTCATTTTTATCATGAAGATTTCTCAACAGTTGATTGTTTATATCTTCCGCAACAACTTAGTAATTTCATTGTTAATCTGAAACATGATTCTCAATTTTCTACAATTAGCAACTTGGGAAATCTTGCTAGGAAAATGGTCAAAACTGGTATGAATTCAGTTTTTCCATTGATTTATCGTATGTCAAAACTAGATTTCAGTTGCCGCCACTTCCTCACCTTGATTGCAGCCTCGCCAAATATCATCTTTTAGATGATTTTTAATGTACTAAATATTTATATGTTTTTATCTCTTTTAAATATATTGTGTTTTATGTCATGATATGGTGATGAATATATTTATTTGATTGCGTGAGATTTTTTTTACACGGACAATACAGTGAGGCCCCTAAGATTTTTTCCTAGATCTGCCACTATCATGATCTAACATCAATTGAACATAACAGGAAAGATCTTGTTAGATGGTCATGAAATGGAGAAGCTTCAACTAAAATGGCTGCGTTCGCAGATGGGATTGGTTAATCAAGAGCCAGCTCTATTTGCAACCACTATAGCTGAAAACATTATGTTTGGTAAAGACAGTGCATGCATGGATCAAGTAGTGGAGGCCGCAAAAGCCTCAAACGCTCACTCTTTTATCGAAGGTTTGCCCGATGGTTATCACACTCAGGTTGGTGATAACCTCGTGTTTTTCATGTACTTTTAGATTTGTTTGAACGGTATATGATGGGCATTGCATGCATGAAGTGGTATGATCTGCATAATTTTCTATATTTTGTGCAGTGTCACGTGTTTACTCATTGTGTTTATACATAGGTGGGAGAAGGTGGAACACAACTTTCAGGTGGTCAGAAGCAGAGGATTTGCATTGCAAGAGCAATATTGAGAGATCCAAAGATACTACTACTGGATGAGGCCACTAGTGCTCTTGATGCAGAATCGGAATCCGTCGTTCAGAAGGCGTTGGAGACAGTCATGTCGCGACGAACTACAATAGTCGTTGCACACAGACTGTCCACCATCAAGAATGCTGACACGATCATCCTTGTTAAGAGTGGCCTCGTTGTCGAGATGGGGACTCACGCGGCCCTCATGTCTAAGGCCGGAGACTACGCGTCTCTGGT
This sequence comes from Perilla frutescens, assembly GCA_026008535.1. Taxonomy (NCBI): domain Eukaryota; kingdom Viridiplantae; phylum Streptophyta; class Magnoliopsida; order Lamiales; family Lamiaceae; genus Perilla; species Perilla frutescens. Next base: position 74,429,791 of record BRKX01000003.1, read on the forward strand.
AAACCTTCAAGCATCAGAACACATAACCACGAGAGACAGCTCTTACACCGACACATGTCATCATCATCATCAGCAACAGCAGCAGCAACAATTGAAGACAGTCACAGACAATGAGTTTCGAATGGAAGATGAAAGCCATAAAAGCTCTGTTTCAAGCCCAGTTTGGGAACTAATGAAGCTAAACGCACCCGAGTGGCATTGTGGTGTGTTGGGTTCATTAGGTGCGGTTTTAGCCGGTGTCCAAGCACCTCTTTTCGCCCTTGCAATCACGCACATTCTAACCGTCTTCTACTCCCACGACGACATTCAAATCAAACACGAAGTTCGACGGGTCTCATTCATGTTCATAGGGGCAGCATTGGTGACTGTTCTCATATATCTGGTGCAGCACTACTTCTACACCCTAATGGGAGAGCGTCTCGTTGTACGAGTTCGCTTGCTAATGTTCTCAGGTGAGATTAATCACCTTTTCTGTGTCTCTTCACTTCTAATTCTCTTGATTATCCATTCTTCTGTCTCTTCACTTCTAATTCTCGTCTCAACAGCCATCCTGTCTAATGAGATCGCGTGGTTTGACAAGGATGAGAATAGCACGGGCTCGCTCGCGTCGAAGCTAGCAACCGATGCAACATTAGTACGCAGTGCCATAGCTGATCGGATATCGACACTGGTCCAAAATGCAGCACTAACTGTGACGGCATTTGTGATTGCTTTCGTGCTAAGTTGGCGTATAGCTGCGGTTGTTGTGGCCATCTTTCCCATTCTCATCGCTGCAAACATTGCTGAGGTAATCTGTAATAAAAATCTCTCTCTCTCTTTACAGATTTTAGCCCTTTTTTCCTTGCATGATTTCACTATAGAGGTGTTCGACGGTTAGTAACCGCCGGTTTGCCGGTAATGGAAACTGTTGGAGCCGGGCGGTTTTCAACGGGTGTTTTTTTCGGTTTTAATTATTTGGTGAAATAAATAGGTGAATAAAGTAAAATATTATAATTACAATAATATAAATAATTCATTAATAATCAAGTTCCAACTACAGTTTTACAAATTGCAAATAAAAATACAAGTATTGAACTAACAAATTATTTAATTATACGACTAATTATTGATATACTAACTTACAAGTAAATAAAATGAATGAGCTTGGATTTAATTCTTACATTTAAAATTAGAAAACTTTAAATCTTCGTCTATTCTTATAATTTTGAGAAGTAATTTTTCAATTACTAATATCAATCCACTTAATAATATTTTATCATTAATTATAGACTAATTTAGAAAAAGCTTCACATGTATGTATGTTTTGGAAACTAAAAAAAATAGTGTTGCATACCGTAGCAATTCATGCATTTTCTTCTTAATTCGAGCTTAATTTGAATTTTAAAATTATGTTTGTGTAATCATTTTTTCCCTTCCATGTCTTAATAACAAATGTAATAGTTTATATAATTCACAATAGCTATAAACTAATCTTATTTTGTTATGATAATTTTTTAAATTTTTTCATAATTATAAATTCTAGCAAATAAAAGTATACATATCTTTCATTTATGCATGTGATGTACTCTAGTATAAAAATTAAAGTGTCTACGTATCCGTACAGAAGAATTAATGGTCATGTAGTTCTCTTACCGATTATTTCAATAAAGTCAATCCATTGATTAAAAAAATTGAATATACCGGTTTATTATGGTTTGGTGTGGTTAACCACCGCCAACTGGTTATAAACATCAGTTTACCGGTTACGGTTGGTCAACGGTAACGGTTATGCGACGATTTTTGTAACCCTAATTTCACAGTTGTGTGTTTCCTCTTGCAGCAAATGTTTCTGAAGGGGTTCGGAGGAGATTACGCGGCGGCATATCACCGAGCAACGGAGGTGGCGCGTGAGGCCATAGCCAACATACGCACAGTCGCTGCATTCGGAGCAGAAGAGCGTATAACAGCTCGATTTTCATCCCAACTAAACCAACCAAAACAGAGAGCTCTGCTTCGTGGCAATGTGCTAGGCTTCGGCTATGGCTTCTCTCTACTCCTTGCATATTCTTCATACGCCGTTGGACTCTGGTATGCCTCGATTCTGATCAGAGAGAAGAAGTCAGAGTTCGGGAACGTGATGAAAGCGTTCATGGTGCTCATCATCACCGCATTAGCAGTAGCAGAGACTCTGGCACTGGCACCAAACATGGTGAGAGGATCACAAGCACTAGCTTCCGTTGTTGGCATTATTCATAGAGAAACTGCGATAAAATCGAAGAGGTCGTTGTCGTCTCCGGCTGTGACTGATCACTTCTCCGGCGATATTGAGTTCAAAAATGTGAGCTTCAGTTATCCGACTAGACCGAGATTGAGTGTTTTAGACGACCTCAGTATGAATGTGTGCAGAGGAAAAACCGCGGCGGTTGTAGGTCGGAGTGGCTCGGGGAAGAGCACACTCATTTCTCTGCTGTTGAGATTCTACAATCCAACAGCAGGGACGATTTATGTTGATGGAATCGACATAAAATCGTATGACCTCAGGTGGTTGAGGTCGAGAATAGGCCTAGTGCAGCAGGAGCCATCACTCTTCTCCACAACTATATATGAAAATATAAAGTATGGGAAGAGCAATGCTTCGGAGATAGAGGTGATGAAGGCGGCGAGGGCGGCGAACGCGCACGGATTCATCAGCAGGATGCCGGAGGGGTACGAGACTCGAGTGGGGGAAAAGGGGGTGCAGCTGTCCGGGGGGCAGAAGCAGAGGGTGGCGATCGCGAGGGCGATTCTTAAAGATCCGTCCATCCTTGTTCTTGACGAAGCAACAAGCGCTCTTGATCCTGCATCGGAGATGCAGGTTCAAGAGGCTCTGAACAAGTTGATGGAGGGAAGAACGACGGTTGTGATAGCGCATAGGCTATCTACTGTGAAGGATGCCGACTCCATCACCGTGTTGAGAAACGGCACGGTGGTGGAAAGCGGCAGCCACCAACAGCTTCTTAGTAAGCCTAATAGTGTGTATTTTCAGTTGGTGCACTTGCAATGTGATGAAAAAAATTTGCATCAATGACTTTAATCAACATGTATTTTGTCACTAGAAAAAAGGAAAAAAAAAGTGTTTCCAACGGGCAGAATCCGTTGGAAATATGATGAAAATCCGTTGAAATTTGCATATTTTTAACCCCTTTGTTACATAAATCAATCATTGTTCGTTGCATGAATTTGTTGATGAAAGCGTTATTGATGTGATTGCAATTGCATGGCATGCTTGAGACATTTGGCTTGTTTGTTTTTATTTTCATTATTAATTTTCAGTTTATTTTCAGTTCAATTTACGAGATGTATTGATTTTTAAAAAAATGTAATAATTTTATTATGATGAATAATTTAATATTTAGAGTTATAGGTTTGGAAAATGAAAATATGTTTGCTTGATTATATTTTCAATTTAAAATGTGTGGTTGGGATAAAAAGATAAATATTTGTGTGGTTATAATGAATTGATGAATATTTAAAAAATGGGTGCCATTGTAATGATGTGTGTGTGTGTGTGTGATTGAATAGATTATATAAAATTGAAAAAAGTAAAAACTGAAATTTAAAATGAGTAAAACAGCCGTGTTTTCGGTATTTTGAATAGTAAAAAGTGGGAAACTTCCACTTGAAAATGAAAACAAACAAGAGCTAACATTAGGCTTTGTTTTTATTTCAAAATGGATATTTACAATTTTTTACTATGTAAAATAGTGAACATAGATTTGTTTTGTTCATTTTTTATTTATGTTTACACTTTTTCTATTCTTATGTCTTCTATTCAATTCCCCATCCGCTTAAAAAAATTCACGAATCAATAAATTTTAAAATACAATCAATACCTAGAATTTTTAAACGGAAAAATTGATCGAATATTATATTTACAAAACTTTGAAAAAGTGCCTACTATTTTATTAATAATTGTCATTTATAAGACCCCAGATATAAGTATCAAAAGTGAAATTTGCTCATTCTTATCTTATATTATACCATCCATTCAATCGTGTGTGTAGAATACAATGAACCCACCGCTTAATTATTTACCAATTCATCATAACCATATAATTTATTTTTTTTCATATCAACCTAAAATTCGAAATTGAAAAACTAGTTAAACAAATATATATTCCATTTTTCAAATATATAACTCTAAATATTAAAGCAATAATCATAAAAAAATTATTATATTTTTCCAAAAATCACTACACTTCGTAAATTGAATTGGAAATTGAAATTGAAAATGAAACGAAACATCCCCTAATTATTCACTCACGTTATATTTAACCGTACGTTGAATTCTTGTTTAAATCATTTTCATTTTATTCATTAATAAGTCACACCTGACAAATATGATTTCATTTGAAAATATTAGGGGAAAAAAACAACAACCCGAAATCAACCATGAACTAAATACTAAAAAGATAATTATAAACTATAATTTAATTAAATAAATTATCATTAATAATTGTAAAATTAAACCACAAAAAAAAAAATCATAATGAAGTGGGATGGGAGACGTAACATAAAGTGAACTCGAGAATCTCATTTGAATAACTTTCATCTAATATTGTGTGCATGATTATAAAATTATAAGCACCTTGAGAGATAATTGCTACATAAGAGTTTTTCTTTTCCTTTTTCTTTTTTTTTTCCTGTTTTGACAAGATTGCTACATATGTAAGAGTTATAACTTATAATTGACTATTTCATATATTCATTGCGTTCCATATTAATTGTCTATTGTTGTCTTTTTTTTTTGTTGGCCTCAAATTTATAGCAATTTTTCTTATTAAATGTTAATTGAATTTTATTTTATGTAGTATATCTTTATTTAACGATCTTTGAGCTTAACAACACTTTACTTTTTCTATGAGTAAATAAAAGGTACATTGGAAAAAAAAATGTAATTTTACCTTTTCAATTACATTAATATTTATTTAATATATGTTTGAAAGAAGAATATAATGGTGTATACTATATTTGTTTTTGTCACTAGAAAATTAATGTGTCACACTCTTAAACTGAAGAAACGCAAATAGCACTTTATTAAGATTAGGGGTGTGGGTTCCTCAAAAAAAAAAAAAAACAGATCAGGGCCGGGGTGTGCAAGACCGATTCAAAACCAAAAAATTGAATCAAATCGAACTATTTGATTCGATTGGTTTGGTCATTTTTTCTTTAATATAATTTTGATTTGGTTTTGAACATTAAAACAAAAATATAGTTTGGTTTGATTTTGATTTGTGTAAAAAATATTTTGGTTAAAACCGAACAAACCAAAACATATATATACTATATATAATTTATGATGTATAATTTTAATATCAATTATACCTAAATTAATAAATTTAAAAGGTATTATATACCTAAATAGTATTAGTAATTCTAATATTTAGTTTCAATTTTCAGGTTTTAGAATTTTTAAAATATTTATTTATTTAATATATCGTTTGTTATCTATTGAGTGCATGTTATTTTCTTTAGATATAATTGTTTCGGAAAAACAAAAATAATCATTGAAAATTCAGTTAAACTAAAAATCAAACCAAACTAACCAAAGAATTACGGTTTGATTTGGTTCGGTAATATATATTATTTTGGTTGGTTCGGTTTGAATTTTTTTAAGAAATTTTTATTTGATTTTATTAGTTGGACTCGATTTTACACCGAACCAACCATTTATACGCCACTAATTAAGATCTAGAAAAGTAAAATTAACGAAATAAATAGATACTTCTCTTAATAACAAATCCATTTCCTTAGGCTTTTTTCAGAAGAAATTTTCAAATCTATATCTATGCAACAATTTTTCTTTTATTTTATTTATTTATTTTATCTCTACTACATTTTGTTGTGCATATCTGCTGATATTATTTTTGTAAGGCCAAATGTATACTTATGTCTTGAACTTTGACTTTTTTAAAAAAATAATGTCAAAATATGTCCTGTACCTTGACATTTTTTTTAAATGTCATGAACTTTGACATTTTTTTTTAAAATGTTCTGAACTTTGACTTTTGTCTAAAAATGACCCGAACTTAAAAAAATTCAAAAAAATATCCTGAACTTTCCCTTTTTTTTGCAAAAATATATATCATAAGATTCAATTTTCGGCGGCGGAGACTAGACATGCATACCAAAGTCTAGTATGTCAAAGTGACGTGGAATTCGTAATTTTTTTAAATAAATAATGATAATATTATTTTCCGCTTTCATCTCCGAAACTGTAACTTTTCATTCTAACAAATGTCTCATTACCAATCCAATTTGAAGAGAAAATTATTTATTTTCATTCATTTCAAAATTCTCAATCCCACTAGAAAAAGAAAATTAAAAGATTTCTTCTCATTCAATAGTACCAATCCAATTTGCAAAATATATATATACACATTCTATACCATTCAAATTGAGATTTTAAAAAAAATAATCTATTTCACTTTGACACACGCTGGACTCTGGTATGTCTTATTATTAATCCGACACCGGAAATTAAATCTTTAATATTTTTACAAAAAAGTGAAAAGTTCAGAATATTTTTATTATTGTTTGAAATTCAAGATATTTTTTCAAAAAAATATCAAAATTTAAAATAAATTTTGATATTATTTAAAGTTCGAAACATAAGTATGTATTTGACATTTTTGTAATTATCTCTGTATGTGACATGAAATAATTTATTACAAGAGATAAAATTGGACCACTGAGTGGTCTACCATATCTCACACATACTAGCTGCCATAAATTACAAGCTTAGGCTGTCTAAAAAGGGGCAGCCTATCAACATCAAAATCATAATAATCCAAAAAAAAATATAGAAATTGGAATAACATAAATTGAAAAATTATAGAAGTAGGTAGGAGGTTTGGTCACCCAATGCACATGGGCATTTGGATTTAAGCTTCATCCCATGTGGTCACTTCATCCCATTTGGATTTTTGTTTTATTTTTTTGAGGGAAAAATTAAAAGGATAAATTATGAGAAAACCGTTTAGCAGCACCACGGTAGCGGCTGCGGATTGCCCTTAACATAAAAAAAAAGGAACATCACCGATAAATAAAAAAAATAGGTTAAACGGACGCAACATCAGACAAAAAAACAAAAACCAACAGCTAAATTTGTAAAAGGAATTAAAAATAATCTTGAACATAAATTTAGATTAATTTATGCGGCATGAAAGTTTTTAGAAAATAAATAAATAAAAATCATTATTATTTTGGATCTTAATTGTTAGGTTTTGTTTTATATAGCTTTCAAATTTATATTGTGTTGCAATATGCTCAAAATTGTCACAAATGTTCTCAATAAGTCGCAAAATAAAAAATAATATCATTTATCATCTCTACTACCTTTTGTGTTTTTTAAATTATTTTTCACTATTCTAATGGTGAATTATATATGCTCAAAATTGAAAAACTCCACTATACGCACATATGGCTACTATCCACAAACTTGTAAAATTTGTGTCACGTCAGTTATTTTTTTAAAAAATTGATAAACGACGAGATAACTACAGTGTGAGATAGTATCCAAAAAGTTGGGTATAATTTCCCCCAAAATTGTCAAGAAGTTGTAAAATAAACATTCAACTAACCGATAAAGTTCGAAAGCTAAATATAATACAAATAAAATATTATTTACTTTGATGGATAACGGTGAAGTAATAACTTATGCAATTATATCGTATATTTACTTTACATGATATTAAAATAGTGCATAATTCAACGCTTATGATAAATAAACTTTGAATGCTTGCTTATACGTGGAATACATATTCCACTTTAAAAAGTAAAATATGATTTATCCATATTATATCCACTAAATTATCTATCCATTAAATTGTATCATCGAAATAAACACGTTCTAGTATGAGAATTCTATATATATATATATATATATATATATATAGAGAGAGAGAGAGAGAGTTTGGAGCAAGAACAGAAAGTGCTCCACCCCACCACCCCCAATCCAGGAAAAAAATTTATGTGAAAATAAAAAAAAGCTGTCATAAAGTCTTTCCTTTTTTGCCAGCAAAGTACAGGCATTGCATTTTTCTCTACCAGCTTCAAACCCACAGGTTAATTCTTTTGCTTCAATTTCTGCTCTCAGATTCTTGATTTTACTCAAATTCTTGATTATGGGTTTGAGAAAAGAACTGTCTTTTTTGTGATTGAAGTAGAAAAGAAGGAAGAACTGGCCATCTTTTTTAGCTGGGAAAAAATTTAGTGGTGGAAATTGGAAATGAGTGCAACAAGATTCATTAAGTGTGTGACTGTGGGTGATGGAGCTGTTGGAAAAACTTGCATGTTGATTTCTTACACCAGCAACACATTTCCTACGGTTGGTTTATTTTCATTTTCATTTTTTTTTTATAATTTAATCACCAATTTCTTAGGAGGGTTTTGTTCAAGAATTCATTTTCTGGTCCTAATTCTTGATTATTTGACTTATGCTGAAATTAACTTTTCTACTTTTTGTGTTCCTGTAAAGTTGTTAGCATTTTTCTCTTCCTCCTGTTTTACAGTTTTGGTGATATTATGGTAGTATTCTTTTGTTGGTTCCCTCTTTTCTTGCTTGAATTAAATGAAGAAATAACCATTTGCACAAGTGATATGTAGATGTTGTAACTTGTTACCATGTCTGTTGAAAGAATTTATGAGTACATTTTTCTCAGACATTTAGCTGTATTTGGAATATGGATTGTCATTAAAAAACATATGTGCTTATTGACCAAATAACATGTCTTAAACTAGTTCTTTCATGAATGGTAAAGATATTTACATGATGAGGAGTTCCGATTTTACACTTTTATCGAATCAAGTATGCATCTTTTCCATATTTGTATAATTGGAAAATGAAGTTGCTTGCTAGACTTTTTTTTTTACCTGAGTTCATTATGCTTTTCACAAATTCTTGAAGTCAGCTGCATAGTTTGCTATGATGTTGCTTTACTGATTGGAGTTTCGTAGCTTGTTCTGTTTTTGCTACCGTGTTATGGTTGCTATACTGCTGATACAAATTATGAGTCCATCAAATGTAGACCTTCGGATATTAGTACACGATTGAATTTCTCATCCTAATCTCGCCTTGTAATGCAGGATTATGTTCCGACTGTTTTTGATAACTTCAGTGCTAATGTAGTCGTGGATGGTAATACTGTGAACCTGGGACTCTGGGATACTGCAGGTAATTCCCTTTTGAATACATTTCTCGTTTCTGAAACATTCTCCAATCTTCGAGCATTTCATAGTTCCAGCTTACATTATGAATCAGGTCAAGAGGATTATAATAGATTAAGACCCTTAAGTTATCGTGGAGCTGACGTTTTCCTTCTGGCATTTTCTCTCATTAGCAAGGCCAGCTACGAAAATATCGCAAAGAAGGTTAGAATCATGGAGGGCTCTACCCGTTATGCCATCCATTTTGGGTATTTAGTAGTCTGATGCCATGTTCTTCTCTTGTTTCAATATTTGTTAGTGGATTCCGGAGTTGAGGCATTATGCACCGGGCGTTCCAGTTATACTCGTTGGAACGAAGCTTGGTAAGATATCTCTCTCTCTCTCTCTCTCTCTCTCTCTCTCTCTCTCTCTCTCTCTCTCTCTCATGTTAATACTTCTTCACTTAGTCTCACTAGTAACAAAACACGTGTGTTGCGGCCTGCGGGTGATCTCTATCATTATTATCAAAATAAATCAAATGTCTAATGCTTTAAGTTTTAAGCGATTATTTGAACTATTTTGAGAAATATTATTATTATCATCATCCATTTCTATTTCTATTTTAAAAAACTTATTTGAAGACAATCACTTGCACATTTATAATGGTTGTTTATGATTTACTCCCTCCGTCCCGATTATATAGTCCCTTTTACTATTTTGAGGTGTCCCAATTATATAGTCACATTACTATAAATACTATTAATTTTCATTGTAATGTACAAATAAACCCTTGTTGAATCTTGAAAATTAAAAAAATAACTTAAATGTTGAAAGTCATAAATATTCAATGGGGGTGTTATTGGAAGTTTAGCTTTAATATCTTGTTTTCATAAATATTTTTAAACTACGTGCGAAGAGAAATAGGACTGTATAATTGGGACAGAGGGAGTATTAAGTTTAAACTTCACATTAGCTTTATAGAATATATTTGTTCAAAACTTATGCTATAGAGTTTATGAAATTAATAATTAAATTATTTAGGATGTAAAAAATTAAAGGACAGATCCATCCTTATGTAAAGATTTATAAAAGACAAAAAATATAATTATTCTTATTTATGATCAAAACAACAAAATGTAACTGTTTTGTCGTCTTCCTTTATCCTTTTTCTAGAATTATTGTAATAGAACTAAATCATTTTCTAAGTTAACTATAAAAATTAATACCATTAACATATAATTGCTCAAAATGTTTATCTATATTGCCTACATTCAATCATATAAAATTCTGCTATAAACACTTACAATATGAAAAGTTTTCTAAATTATTTAGGATCTGTAGTGTAAGTACGGATACTTTGATTTGCCCGAATGAGTATTGTCCGGCACAAGTTTTTGTGATAATAATAAGTGTATAAGTATAGATAGATTAAAAAGTTATCAAATATACAATAGCAATAATAACTTAAAAAAAATAGAAAAAGAAAAAAAAAAAAGACATTGTTATGATCATCTTCTCACTGTCTTTCTCTAAAGCCCTGGCTTTTTTACTGTCAGCTGTGCAAGTATTTTTATGATTTGACTTCATCTTGAAGGTTAACTTACCTCAATCTGTATATCGCCTCGACTAAATTTTTTAGTGATTCTTAAACTGAGAGTGTTAGGATTAATCATCATTCTTTATATACAGATCTTAGAGATGATAAGCAGTTCTTCATTGATCATCCTGGAGCAGTCCCAATAACTACAGCACAGGTAACGAGACGTATATCATTAACATCTAATCCATCATCCCTCACACCATCTGGTTTGGTTGGCTCCCGTTGAATTACTGTGACCTCTCGTGTAGGGAGAGGAGCTCAAGAAACTGATTGGAGCTCCTGTATACATCGAGTGCAGCTCAAAAACACAACAGGTGAGTAAATTATTTGTTGGGACAGTTTGTGGTGAAGCTTTTGTGATGATAGCCATTAGCATAATGTGGTTCGAAAATGCAGAATGTGAAGGCAGTGTTCGATGCAGCCATTAAGATAGTATTGCAGCCACCGAAGCAGAAGAAGAAACGGAAAGGGCACAGAGGGTGCTCCATTTTGTAACGCGCTAATGTTGCTGGAACGCGTATATGTCGAGTTGCTTTGTATCTATAACCAAACCCTCACCAGATTTCATTGTTGAGTTCCTCACTGTATCTCCTTTCTTCTCAGTCTATTTTACTCTGTTGGTAATCTGTTGTTAGGTAGTTTTTCTGTTGTCTCCCTTCACCCTCTGTGTTTCTTTCATTTATTTTATTGGAGTTTTTTATCGATTCAGAACTCGAAAGATAGTTTATATATTAATCTTAAACGTGAAAATTATCAATTTAGGACCTGAATGATTAAAAGATGAAGATGTGTTTGTTTTTTAATATTTTTAATGAGTTGTTTATTAAATTAATAGATATTAATAAATGATTTTTTGTTGAAATTTATATAAAAATAATTATATATAAAAAAAAAGAACTAAAGTTTTTGATTAATAGTTTAAGGGCAAATTGTACTTTGATACCTACATGATCTTTTTTAAAAAAAAATAACTCACATTTTTTAAATTAATAAATTAGTACTTACTTTTACAAAATATTTACAAATCTAACATTTAAGATTTTTTGTTTAGTTAATTTTTTTTTGCGTTTGGGGAAATAAAAATCTAAAAATATAATCAATTAAAATACAATCAATTATATAAGATTTCTCATATCAAATGTTGGATTTACAGTTTTCTTGAAAAAATTGATACTGTTTTGTTAATTTTGAAAAAATGAGTTATTTTTTTAAAAATGTTTCAAATCGTAGGCATCAAAATGCAAATTGCCCTAATTTCAATCACTCAGGTCCCAAATTAATAGCTTTAGTCTTTTTAAATACTGAATCATAGATCACCCATCTTTTCATTGGATCAAATTTCCCAATACATATTGTTTCATCAATGATCCAACAAATCCATGAAAATAGTGGATCTTTCACCATCTTCCTTTTGAAGCTGGGTGCAAAATCCATCAAATAGACCTATTGCAAAAACATTCACAAAACATAAATTACAAGTAGTATTAATGTTTTCCCAAAACAAATAAATATACAGTAGTATTTTCTTATGCACAATAGAAGCAATCTAAGTCGTAAACCACAAATCTCAGTCGATCAGTCAGCTCTAACCTCGGCACTTTGTGAGTTCTACCCATCAATCACTACCAGTCTCTGCATACAAAGTGAATACTTGATGAACTCGTCATTTCTCGCCCGGTTCACGGAATACGATCAAGATCCAAAATATAACAAAGGGTTGCTTTCTCTTCACGGAAGGATACGCGTTATAAATAAATGGTTCAGTTCCTCGTTCGTGAGAAGTTCGTCCGTCCAACTCCACGACTTCCGTGAAAAATAGTGGCATTTCAAAAGCATCAGCATGTCACAACTTAATAGAATCATATTTTTCCCCCATGGCGCCTCCCTTCTGTTTCTGGAATTCGATATAACGTAAGGTGCTTGTGAAGAATGCATCTGATACAGGATTGACTGTTGAATTGTCACTCTGCATCTCAGTTCTAATTAATTCTATTAGGCCCTGAATCACAGAAGCTGTTATCTGAGTGTTTCCCTTCTCGAAGAAATATAGGTACCTGAAGCGTATGGCGAACAAACAAACGAATGAAATGAAAAACATCCGGGAAAAAGGGGCATCAGACTTAACATTCATATTGTAGACTTAAAAACATTCATGATGTAGATTGAAAGAGTTTGATTGACTAACTTGTTAAGTATTTCGACGAAGAGGGTTACAGGCCCACTGCTACCCCTGGTAACATTTGTCATCTGCTGAGCAGCGTTGGCAATCCTTAATGAACGCTTCAAGCAGAGCAGAACCCTGTCGAACAGGAAGATTAGCATGTTCGTTGGTTCAGTGCATACATGCATATACACTTACATTTTAAAAGTGTTAAACTTAATGTTTCTTCAATTATATAAAGGACGGGGACAATTATTTTAATAAAGCACGTGCTACCTTTCTCCATCTTTGATCCCATCCTGATCGTCAACCCAGAAAAGATGTGAACATGCATAAACTGCTCTACATTGGTCGGGCTTCTTTAGAAGTTTTGCTGAGTACTGAAAACAGAAGATAATGAGCCTATGATGTAGAAGAAAAATTATTATTGAAACACGGTACTCTGGAAAGATAATAAAGTTACCCCCGTGGCTTTATGAGTCAAGGTATCTCTATTCTCGACACCAAATACGTGCATTCTCTGCAGAGTCCCAATTATAAGGTGTATAGCAGTCACCTGGGCTTTAGAATCCTGCAAAGTATAGAATATCATAACAGATGTTACTTCAATTGCTGGCTCTGAAGAATGTGATGTAATTTTCATGGGCTCGACGAATATATTTTATATGTACCGCAACTTCTTCCTCATATAGGACAAATGCTTGTGTGAAAAAATCATAAGCCACCGGCTCAAGGTCACAATCATTAGCTGCCTGTAAATACAAACATCCAGTGCAAAGAAATAAATTCTTATTAGCTCCATATCTGCCTAGACATTCATTTTCAAACAAATAAACAGAAAATGGAAAAGGACATCCATGCCCCTCCACGAACGATTCGGATTAAATTTATATTCTGTGAGGACAATATAACCCCTAAATTTGAAATTTTAAAATGTCATCACCTTTCCGCTCCTCCCTCTCCCTATCTGAAATATATACAGACACACACACATAAAATATACAACACACATGCCTGTATGCGGCCACAAAACACCCACGTATGTTTAGATACACATATTTTGATACGCAATATTATATAGTAATGTATATGGTCAGAAGAAACTGGGGAGAAAAGGAAAAGAATATTGAACATGGGAAGGAATAAAATGAGGGAAAGGAGTATATTTAGTTTAAGTGATTAAAATTCAGAAAATTAAAGAAAAATGAGGGGGAAATGGAGTATATTTAATTAATTGATTGAAATTCAGAAAATTAAAGAATATGGATATTATATACCTTTAAAAAACTTTATGTGACCACTATGAACTGATATCTTAGATTATAACTTCTCAGAAAATATTAAAAATAGAGTTTACACTCTTTAATTAGTCAATTATGCACATATATTTGAATATTCGCAACTTAATTAATCAGTTAATTTATACATTTTTCATTGCTTTAATTTATTTACTTCAATAATTATAAATTACTCATGACTAAGAAAATTTATATGCAATAAGTTAAACTAGATATCTCCAGCTCCATATATATATTCTACTGGATTAATTATATATGTAACCAAAATCAAGTTCTATACATCATCGTGATGCCTGAAGCATAGTTCATACTACATAAAATGGGAAAAGAAAAGTAAAGTGGAAACTAATATGAAAGAGTAAGAGAGCTTTACAGATCCACTGTAAAGCTTTCAGCAAAGCTAGAATACTGTTCAAATTTTTACCTCTGCACATTGCAAGTAAAGCCTTAACGCCAGTTCAGGTGCAGGAACAACTGAAAGAGCCTCAATAAACTGCAACAAGCATAACAATATACTTCTGCTCAGCATCAATAATTAAACAATTGAAGGAGTATCGCAAATAGATATTGTCAAGTACGCCCAAAGAGAAGTATCAAACTCGGATGTTGCAATTGGTGCTGGCCTTGAGCTTTACTAAATAAATTGACTTTGATGGTCGTCCAAAATGAAGAACATAGATAATCAGTCCTAAATTAGCACTATAAATCAATTATTGACATAAAGTGGAGTATTTTTGTCATATCAAAATCTTGTCCAGTATTTTGCTTTTAGGTAAATCTTCAGATGGTTGCCAAACACTCTGTCGAAAAAACTTTAGGCATTAAGATTACACAGCAAAAGTTTGTATCAGATTCTCATGAGATCAGGATTAAGTGGTTCAGTTTGGCTTTAACCAAGATGACTCACATATAACCTTAGTTCAAAGAATTTCAAGGGTGAACTGTTGTTACCTGATTCAGGAGTTGAAATATTTTCTTTGGGGTGGCTGGAACTTCTTCTCCACCTACATCTCCATCTTGGCCTTGCAGCCTCCTCACCAACTGAACCGGGAAAGCACATCAAGAGTGTGAATTTCTTCTTTTCTTTCAGGAAAAATGAGAGATAGAAGAAAATTTAAAATGCTTAAACTAACTGGCATATCCATGATTAATTCAATGCAAGATGAGTATTACTAACTGGCTCAAACGAGCTAGTATAACCTATGGAAACTATATTCCAGTAAGACATTCCAAAATGACTCACACGTGACACGCCATTAATGGTCACTAGTCAATCAATGTCCCAAAATCAAATTGAGATGTTTACCACCAAAATGCATCAGATGGGAAGCTCTTTGGCCTTTTTTTTTTTTTGAAAAAGAGTCTAGATGACAACACAAGCAATCTACAACAGTCTACATGGTCCCTTTGGGAACACCCACCCCATGGCTCCCCTCTTCCCCCAACTAAAACAAAAGCAAGAACACAGTGATATCTGATATGAATAAAATGTTTCCTTTAGTTATATGCACTAAAGAAGGGAAGGAAGATTTGAGATTTGCTATTTTAGAAATAATAAGATTGGAGTTCCTAAGCCGAACAGTATTTTGGCTCAATAATACTTCTAAAGCCGCCACGGTCGGACGGTGGATTACCATGTTCTCTTTCGTGTGACTCATGTCGTGCTTGTCTGACTTCCATTTTTAGTGGATTGTGAGAGAATATACAAGTTCGTATCCAATATCAATATCTTGCAGATTTGTTCGATACGATTCACATAGTGCGCAATTGCACAAAAACTCTAATTGAGAATTCTTATTAATAGAGAGGATGAAGACGGCGTGGATCTTGCAGATCACAGTTGACTCAAGAGGATAGTGTCCATATTACAGCCTTGAGGACAAGGCTTTTTTTCAGGGGGCGGCATTGATATGAATAAAATCTTTCCTTCAGATAGATACTAAAGGAGGGAAGGAAGGTTTGCTATTGATAGAGATAATACTATTTCCTTTTAGAAGTAAACCAACTAATGGACAGAAGATCAATCAAGACTGTTAGTTTATTGATCTATATATAGTAATTCTTTAATTAGATTATATTAGGAATATATTACATTCTTGTTTATCATAAATGGAGTATATGGATAGGTAGGAGTGGTGTGGAAGATTTTATTTGAGAAATTGGCGTTAACACTGAGAATTTCTTTGTTAATTGAGAACATAAAATCAGGTTACTGCAAGTAGGTTAAAGGTTAGAGGAAAATATAGAGTGTTGACTGCTAAGCTTGAAACTGATATCTGACTACTGAAGCTAAATCAGCTGCCAAAAAATTGGTATATTTAATGTCTGTTCTTTTCTCGCATCAGAAGATACTAGTACTTGTCTTGGGTATTCCAAGAAACCAGTACGTACTTTTCCTAGAGGCTACGGAAGCATTCAGAAGTCTCCGGACAGCAAACTATAAACACAATGTATTTATTGCAGCTTTTCCCAATTTCGGACCTATCATGTTCTCAAATAATTTAAGTGTATAAGCATTTCCATCCAGGAAACAACATACCTTGAGGGCAGAGAAAATAAGAGATGGGACTGTGAAGGGTAGGCGTTTTGGACCTCCCGACATTACATGCTTCCACACAGTACATATTATCTGATTAAGAAAGAAATACAATTCCAGCATAAGTACATAATCGAGGATAGTGTGAGAATAGAAAAGATACAAGAGGCATAAATCGGAAATTTTGCTATGCATTATAGATTATTTTTAGGTAGAATTTGGTTTAAGACCAGGAATACATCAAGCCCACATAAACTCAACATATGCAGCACACCAACTCAACGTATGCTGGGAACCATCTAATTTTGAGATGATTGAGACTGTTTTCCTGTTCCAATACCCTTTTCCTTTGTCCTTGTATACAATCTACCTTGCTATCAGGCCTCTCCAGTCTCCAGCAGGTAGTCTCAATTCATTTAACCCCCTTCCTCTCGTCTCCTTGTCTGGCTAGCCTTATCCATTCTTCATCAAAATCTAATAGTGATTCACTGATTCCCTAGCACCTGCACGTTCCTCGAGAAACAAGATGACAGTCTAAGGAAGCAAAACCAGTCTTCCCCTAATAAGTACCCATGCCTTCAAATTCCTTTGGATCAAGGTGGATCATCTTCTAAATGAGCTGAGTTAAAAACTATAAGCACAATTTACTTGCAATGATTAGGGCTGCATATGTCTAGCATTTTCACCATCTAAGAAGATATTTACTTAGCAGAACTACCCATGCATTCAGATGTTAATCTCTCTGAAATCAGTTGAAGTACCAACAAAAGTTACCTTTAGCATTTCATCCGGATCATCATTATGCAACATGTGCATGAGACATGCAACAGAATTTTGCTCCTCATTGAAATCCTCTTCATCAAGCTATTGGTCAAAACATATAAAAAAGGAAGATATACAGATGAGTGCAAATTTGAGGAAAAAGATAATGAACCCAAGCAGGCTATAAAATATAAAATTATGATTTCTCAGAGACAGTCAGGTCCTTGAAAAATAGTGCAATTTGAGAAAAGATTCTTATGTACCTCATCTGTAGAAATCCCTTCCAGATCCTTTATAAGCCCTTTTATCAATTCAAATAGTACCTCAACCTGCCACATAAATTGATGTCCGATTTATTGCAAGTAGAAACCACAATGCAACAGAAGATTGAACATGACTATACCTTGTCAGATGTTGAAACCCAAGTTTTGTTTTTCATAATGCTTCGGATGATAACCATCGCCATGACTTTATTTGTTCCAGCATCAAGATGATCCATCACACGAGGATAATTAGAAAGTGTAAGAGCTGTGACGATATCATCGTATTTATCAAGTGGAGCACTCAGAAGGGCAACAACTTGTTTTGTTGCTTTACTATCTTCAAGCTTTGGTTTTCCAGATAATATTTTTACACATGCTCCCTTTCAAAGATTAGAAGATAGAAAGTAGTCAAGGTGTTAGGTTTCAAGTCATGCATTTTGTTTATGGAAGTCAATAGACCATGTTCAAATGGACTTCATATGCATATGCAAAATAAATACCATATGAATGGACAATTTTTTTTTTATTTTTTGGCAACTGGTTGGTAAGCCATAATTTCTTCAGGAATATAACTTTACTAGAGACCCGAGGAATTTGAAGGAATCAATAGATTACAGGCATGGATAGACTTGGCTAATAACAAAATGCTGACATGAAACTTCTGTATCAACAGTTCAAAAGGAAATATACCAGAACTTGATCCACATAATCCAGCCTATCAGGATGTACACGAAGAGTGAAAGTCAGAAGAGAAACATATAAAGTAATGGCTCCAACAATAGGCATGTCAACTTGTGCTTCGATGACCTGCATAAGAAAGCATTCAAGAATTATGAAATGTGAAAAAAGTGATACCCCTAAAACATAAGTTATTGCCCATCCCAAATAAACCAAAAAAAAAAAAAAAAAAAGTTAATACCGCAACTTTAAGACGCTAAAGAACCGATAGACATGATCAAATTATCATGGAAATACTACAGCTGGCATCAGTAGGTTTAGAATTACATTAGCTGGAATCACAATGCATACATGTATTCATGAGAGACAATAAGCGGCGTGGACCTAACAGATAGTTGCATGAAACCAGGGTCATAGAATGCTTTAGGGTTAATAGTCTTTATGGATAATCATTTATCTTTGGCGTGAAGTACGTTTTCTATTTTATTTTATTATTCCTGATATATAGTTTATTTTAGCTTATCATTTTCTCTTATGAATCGCATATTGATAACTACAATATTAAGGTTGTAGAATTCAAAATCAGTTAAAAGAAATAATTCTACTAACACAAATCCTCTCCACCAATTCTTTTGATTACATAAATGAATGTATTAAGGTATCTCATTATTTAAATACTCCAATGTTTACTGAATGTTAAAAGTAATCAGAAATGCTCTTTCAAAATTTCACTAGACATTACAAATTTTTTCATGTATGCATTTTCAACCCAACTTCAGTTTTCCAGAACTAAATTTAATTTAAGAACTGCAACTTTACCTTTCCAATTGCATTGCTCAGCTTTGAAAATGCTTCCACTTGCAAAAATTCTGGTAACAACTATAAGAGGACTAGAGTAAACAAAATGCCCACGATAAAGACTTCAGAGTTTGATTAGTGTGAAAACGACTCACTTCGGGGTTCAGAGAAGCATAGTTTGACAACCTCTCCATCAATTGGGATAATACTGTTTTCAGGTCAACAGTAGGCTGCAAAGTCAAACGACAGCAACATCAAGAAACTTAATTACTAAGTAGAATGCTTGCAAAGTAGAATAGTAATAGTAAAAGTTCACCGCAGCAAATGCTTGGAAAGTAGAACAAAGTACTTCAAGAATATGTATATTGTTATAAAGACCAATTGGGTCTAATGCTGCTCCGTACTTGGCAGCCATGCTAATCAATGAATAATATAGCATTGAATCAAGGAAACAGAAATTCATTGCAGGTTAAAGCTCACTTGAAGCTGGGGGCAGGCACTCAATAACGTCTCAAGGGTCTGCAAGTGGTACTCATCTGGAAAGACTTGAATTATGCAGTCCATCAAATAATATTGGGCAAGTTCATCCTTACAATTCACAATCTGCATAAACATTTTAAAACATGTTTCAGAGGAAAGCTTATCAATTGTAAGATCTTCACAAGTAGATGTGCAGCAAGACGTATGACCAACCTGCTCCAAGACTCTAGGAAGAACAGTGTCTCTGTACATTTCAAGGTCAATACCTTCTATCTGACTCAGGACATGTAAATTCTTACCCACCTAAAACACAGAGAGATGGATTAGAAGACCCTCAATGAATCAGAAGTGTTATGATATGTTTAGGATTAGATAACTGCTAGGCAGCAATGGCATTACAAGATCACGCAGTTCGCTCCGTTCCTTTTCAAGTTTCTCTTTCTCCCTATGAGGTCCCTGCAGACCAGAAATCCCAAAAGAAGGCCTCAACTCAGGATCACCAAAGCAAATATGTGCATCATAAGCATCAAAACTCTGGCATGCCCAAAATGTACCCTCATGATGTATTTCACATTTGCGCATGCAAGTTCTCATGTGCCCTGTGTGTTACAAGTAAGAGCTAAACAAGAATTCTGAGCAAATTGCCACAAACCTGGTGCTCCATCCGGACCCATAGTTTGTTCATCTCTGTGAAATTCTGCAGCACAAACTCCACAGCATCCATGACAGTATCGCCTTCACTATAAACAAAGCGATTGGCTTACATACTAAAGAAAACAAATAGCCAAATGCAGCAGCAACGGGGACTAATAAGAAATTAGAAAACCAATCTGAAAAGCTATTACATCAATGATTAACAACTGATGACATTACTATTGCAACTCTTATTACACAGAGGGGAAATTTATCTGAAATATATGATCCAGCATCCCCTCCCAGACCAAATCTCTTACTCTACAACATTGAACTTTTCAATTGACATAATGACTTCAGCCATGTACTCTCAACCAATCCTGTTAAAGGTGACTACGTAAAATTACAGAACTTTCATTTCTTTCAACTCACAAAAGTGTGCCTAGTCAAATTGGAATAGTTTTTGGTATGAAGGGAGTATTTTATTGCTACAAGCATGCAAGCAAATCTGCAGGTTTATAATTAGCATGGGTGTATAATAGCATATACTTTAGATGAATCTTTCATCCTTCCCAATTCAAATGGTCATGCTCAAATTCCAGAGAGTTTTTTTACAATTATAAATGAAAGCTTTGAGTACATTCCCAGGTTCAAATTGTGCAGTAGAATGAAATTGTACTTTTAAGAAATGGAACTCTACTTCCATAAATCCTGAAAAAGAATAGCACAAACCGCCTACAGGTTTATAAGATGACCTCTCAAGAAAATGAGTGAACAATAATAATTCACACATAACGAAGAAAAAATACAAGCTCCCCACCCCAGCAACCCCCAGAGGAGGGGGGGGGGGCTAATGTAATGTATTGAACTAACAAGTTGACGAAAGAATTTCGCAACTTGATAATAAGAGGATCAGAAGCGTCCATGACATGAAAGATGAAGAAAGGTGGAACTTTAAAGATGAAAGCAGTAAGTGATGACAGGAAAATGAAAACAGCAACAGAATTGTTGCTACAACACAAACATGGGAGGGGGAAGAGAAGTTGCCTCTCTTATATGAATGCCACACACATTCAAAAGTACTTATATTGTTACAAAATGAAGGATAGGAGGTCAATGCGTTACCCTTCATACTCTGAACCAATATCTGGTAGTTTATCTCTACTAACTTGAGCAAGATAACTTCTTAGGAAGAGCCCACGGATAGGATGTTGAACAGCACGACACATTTCAACAAGATCCTTGAGAATATCCTTAGCAGGAGCCTCCTTTGACTTTATATAAACAGATCCAACTGTGCATAGAAGATACCTGCATATTCACAAAGCAAACTAGATTGCATCAACTGAGCCTATAACATTTGATTGTTCATTAACAGTACATGAAAAGAAGATTCCCCACTAAATTTCAGATGAATCATTACAGTAGATTTGAAATCTTTGCTATCATTCTTCAGTTGTCTAAAGTCCAACGAAGAAGGCAATATTCCTAAAAGTATGCCAACAAGAGAAGAGCGCAAATTTCTATTTTCTTCAGATCCCAACTCCAGTCCTCAGCTTTATAGCTCTAAAAGAAGAGTTTTTATTTTTTTCCCAATCTGGGGATACAAGATATGCACTGTACATATATGATGATATGTAAGAAGGAATGAAAATTAAATATGTTACACCAAATGTACTTTTGTGAATTAAAACTAGTCAACTGACA
The DNA here is from genome assembly GCA_026008535.1 of Perilla frutescens. Classification (NCBI taxonomy): domain Eukaryota; kingdom Viridiplantae; phylum Streptophyta; class Magnoliopsida; order Lamiales; family Lamiaceae; genus Perilla; species Perilla frutescens. Next base: position 74,451,872 of record BRKX01000003.1, read on the forward strand.
GTTATGCGCCTTCTCATTCTGTTAGCCAGAGCATACATTGATAACACCAAAACTGTGTTAATATGGCATCCAAAAAAGTACTCATAGTTAGTGTATAAATAAAACAAGCTTAATTAACATAAAACAAGTTGTAAAAAAAAAGCACGAAATTATCCTGCCCTCACATTGATACAATTAAACAAAGAAATCCTTGAACCGTTGCCGAATATCATGAACGAACTATTGGTATGACTAACAAAGCAAACAAGACTTACAGTCTAGGCAAGATGTTCCCGGCGTGCTGAACAAGCTCGTATAGGTCAACCACTGGACAGCCGTGCCGATCTTCATCTTTGAAGAACATCTCCAACCTCCTCAATTCGTCGAAGGCGCGCATATCTAGCACCGTAATGCAAATTCCACAAGATCAACGAGGATATCACTAAAGGAAGGAAAAACCTCATTTTTCCATATACAACAGTTAACATGTACCGATGAATTACTTAGAAATGGAACGAAGAACTTTACAGAGCTCATAATATTTGTGAGGCGACAGCCTCGAAGTTCGAAGTTCAGACAGCAATTGCGCGGAGAATTTGAGTGCTTCCCGGAGATTATTCGAATCCTGAAAACAAAAATCCAGGCAAGACAACAAATGCGAATCACAATTCAGTTCTTCATTTGAGAATTTAGGGATGTGTGTCCCTTTTTCCTCCTCCAATTTTATGAAACTGCTGAACTGGATAAAATCAGATTGAGATTTACCAAAGCTCGATGCAAGTAGAACGCGTTGTGCTGAATTCCCGCGATGCCTTCGGCGAGCCATTTCTCCTCGTCTTCGATTCCGTTTGATATCATCATTTCCTCTCTCTCTCTCTCTCTCCACAACTCAAACAGGTTTCAGTTGGAATACCCAGGCGTACATTCCCCCATCATACTGTAATTTTTATTTTCTTCTTCATTCCTCTTCAGATCCAAGAGGTTTAATTTTCTTACGGCAGATTAAATTCTGCTGAAAAATTACTTTGGGCTATTTTTATGTGACACCAAATTTAGATTTTAAATTAATAAATATATATACATATATATTACTCCCTTTATTTCTATTTAAATATCATTTTAGATGAATTCACGCAAATTAATAAATTAATTAAATTACTTAATACATCCCACATTTGTTTCTATTTAAATATCATTTTAGATGAATACACACAAATTAATAAATTAATTAAATTACTTAATACACTCTCACGTAAATAGAATTAAATATAGATATTTGAAACAAATGTGAAAAAAAAAAATGTGAATTTTCTATGTCAAAATTGTAGAATGACATTTTTTTTTTAAACAAAATTAATTAGAATAGAGTTAAATATAGATATTTGATTTTTGAAACAAAATTAATGTGAATAAAATTCAATATAAATATTTGAGTGCATTAAATAAGAACAAATGTGGAAAAAAATGTGAATTTTCCATCTTAAAATTATAGAATGACATTTTTTTAAATAAAATTAAAATGTTAAAATAACACTTATTCAAAAAGGGAATACCTTTTTAGTGACTTGTTGGTAAATTTTCTCTTTGTTGCCAATCTTTTTCCTTTATTTTTCAGTCTAATCTAATTTTACTACTATTACATAATAGTCTATTTGTGTAAATGAATCTAGCTCTATTTTTCCTTGAAATATGAGAAACGTAGAAGAAATAGGTGCAACTTTTAAAGTTGGAATTAACCATCTAATGATCTAAAGCAGATGTAATTAAAAAGAAAGACAGATACAAAAATGCATTCAACGATTTAGGAGAAACATTATATTAAAAAAATTACATTCTTATATACACAATTGCAAGTTTGCAATGATCCTAATACATAATCTGCCTCCTAAAATGTTCTCTGCTGCAAAAAATTCGTTTACAAGATACGAAACCTCAATGTGTCTGCCAAAGGAGAAAATACTACAAAAATCCTCCGGCAGCAGCAAAGAAAACAATTTGCTCTGATCCGCCTGACAACTCAAAAAGGAACGGTGAACGGCAGCGCATATATGTCGACTTCCGGCAAGTACTGCGCACGTGGCCACGAGGAAGAAGTGTTACTGCAGGACATGAGATCATCTCTGCACATAGATCTCTTCTCGGGCTGTTCTACTTTACCCTTGCCCCCAAAGAGCCAATCTACATCTCCACCATCAAAACATACGTCTTGCAATTGGGGTGGAACCCAGTTCTCAATTAGATTTCGGTATATTAAACCCTCTTTCGACAGTGTTGTAGTAGCTGCATCAGCTGCAGGCAAAGCTATAGTTTGCAATGCAGGAGCAGCAGTCTCAATCTGCTTGGAGGACTCCCCACCAGTCTTCAGAACAAGACGGCGGCCTACATTGCCAGCTGACCCTGATGTGGAACAAAAGCCTTCATTTCTCTGAGTCGAAGCAATATCATTATCAATCTGGGCAGGGAAATGTGTCCTTCCAGATGTAGAACATTGCTTCTGATCATCCACCGAGGCATCAGACTGATTCTTCTTCTTTGAAAGTCGTATCCGGATAATCTTACCTGATTCACACATACAGAGCACATATCAAGAGAATGAACAAATGACCAAATAAGGAATCAAAAGTTCAATAATGTCTTAACCGGACTTACCATGACCGCGGCTAACATCAACAGGAGAAGGCTGCCTCTTCCTCTTGTTGCTATTCTCTGTGCTGTCAGAGGAAGAGCTCGGAAGACGCAAGCAGACAGGTTTCGCATGCTCCTCCGTCAGACTACTACGTTCAAGCTGTTCAGGCTCAGTTTTGCTTCCCTTGTTCGAAAAGTCAACTTTAGCATCTGCCCATAATTTTTCACCAATATGATGACCGTGGACAATATCAGAACTACCCAGGTTCCGACTTTTCTTGTCTTTCTTCTCTTTCTTGTTTTTCTTTTTCTCTTTCTTCTCCCTTTTCTTCTCCTTCTTTGTATGTTCCTCAGCTTTCACCTTTTGCTTTTGGAGCTTTAGAGCACCAAAATCACAAATTTAGAAATGATGAACCCAGGAAGGACAGATGTGACATGGCCCAGAACATGAACAGACACCTTAGCATAATTTCACTTCTTGCACAATCAGTACAAACCAAAACACAATACCCAGAGATGATCACGTATCTCATTATCTCATGTCACAGTCAAACCAGTGAAGCTAATTAAGCTAAAATGTGAAGGCTATATCTTCTTAAGAACCTAATTTCAAATGCCTTCGAAAAAAAAAGCAGACTGATTTTCTGGCAAATAGGATCAGATGAATTTTCAAGGCACTTGTCCAAATGACAGATAATGCGCATTTACCTTGAGTGCTCATTAAATGATAATAAATATAGACCATAACTCATTCACTTGAGTGCTCAAGGAAAGGTAATGGGCATACCTAAACCCTTTCTAGATGGAGATCATTTGGAGGAAATGAGTCCAAAAGGAAACCAAAGTAGTTTGAGTTGCTTAAAACCTCAGGCACATAACTAGTTACAGAAATAAATCCTTCAAAATTAAAGAAAATATCAAAATAAAACAAAATATCAGCTTGTTAGTAATATAATATACACTTTCAAGCAACTCTTGTGAAAAATATATTGCACTCCAAACGCCAAAAAATATCTACCAATTTTTTAGTGGTTTTCAATTTAAACAACGCAATTGGTGTAGCGGAAGCCATTTTAAAAATATTGAAAACCCCAAATAATACAACAATCTACTGACATGCAACGGTCGCAAGATCGTCCTCTCTCTAACAAGAGCCCAGAATCCAAAAATCTATAAAACATAGGCTCACTCGCTAATCGACTCATAAATTCTGCATAGCAAACTTCAAGAACAAAAAACCACACTCGTATACATTCATTAGCTATATTATCACACAACACAACCCAGCTCTAATTCGAAAATCTAGAAATCGAAAGGGGACACCAAATCCATATCCAAACAAAAAGAAAATTTATAAAATTTGATAAAATTACGGTTCATTTCCAATACGCATGGAAAACATTATACAAAAATACATCATTCTTTACAACCAATAAATCACATCCCACATACCAAAACTCTCGGTCGAAGAATACAAACAAATCAAATCTCATGATTACGGTTTCTTATAAAAATTTACACGCCGGATCCGTACAAGAAAACCCACCAAAACTCATTAATTTACATCGATGAGGAGTCATGCTCATGAATAAATCAATCAAGGTACTCTGTTCAACAAACCTTAATCGATTCGATCAAGGCCTCATTTCCGGCGCTGCTCAGAGCATAACCCGGTGGTGGGTACGGAAAACACCGAGACATCTCGAATCAAGATCGAATCGAAAAAAATTACCGGTAATACCACAAAACAATCCCACTAAAGGCAAGAGAAGTTAGGGTTCTGCTCAAGATTTACAGCAAACTCTTACAAATCTATGGATCTAGACGACGGAGAGGCGGAGATCTCTGGTTGGCCTAGGGTTAGGGTTTCGTGAACAAAAGAGGCGCACGGAAATCCTAAAACGCGTATTGTAATTTAACAATGGCTTTTTATGGGCTGGAGGGGGTATATATAGGCGAGGCGTGACCGACTTCAACGCGATTTTATATTTTGCATTTTGGTCCTTGGACTTTGCTGTATTTGTGGTTTTATCATCGTGTGAGAGCGGCAAATCTGGAGCCAAAAATGGAAATTTTTTATGAGTTCCATAAAATTAAAAGAGTAGTGATTTTCCAGATTCTGGCAAGCCAGAATCTTTTATTATTTTTAATAATTAATAAAATATTAATTATTCAATAAATTTATATTGATGTCCTCGATAATAATTAGGGCAATTTTATATGCGCTTCAATTCAGAAGAAATCGAAGATGGAAAAAAAATAAAGAAGTGAATAAAAGAAATAAGATGAAGCTGCGCCCCTTTTTTCGGATCCACTTCTGGAGTGATTTTAATAAATAATTACAAATCACTAATTTCATGACAGAAGGATAATATAGTAAAAACATAACATTTAATAATTAACAAAATTAATTTATTAATAATACAGTTTTATTAATCATCAAAAAATTAGATTCTGGCTAGCCAGAATCTGACTGGCTAGCATTATTCAAATTAAAATGGACTATTTAAGATAAATTTATTTTTTCTATTTCTATAAGGCAAGTATATTTTTTCAAACTTTTAAAATTTTTAATTAGAAAAATTCGAGATAAATGTGACATGTGTTTATTATAACATGAAACGATTGAATAAAATAAAATATCGATTTTCTTGGTGTTTTAGACTAATCCACAAAAATTAAGATGTAAATAAAGGGATAATTTCATTTTTAGACCCATTAGAATATGATCAAAACATTTTTAGTCTCGTATTTGATTTTGTTGGTCCCATTTAATTACTCGATATTTTTGGTCTCATATTTTATTTTTTTAATTTTTTTGATCACAAACTTAACAACTTACCTCGCAACTATTCGAGAATGTTAATTTTGGAATAAAAAAAGTCAAAAAAATAAAAAATGGGACCATAAAAGTCGATAAAATAAAATTTAGGACAAGAAATGTAAAGATCGATATCAAAAAAACGTGTAGAGAATGAAAAGATAATTGGATGTTTTATTGGAAGAATAAAATCAACATGTAATAACTATATTATATCAAATGATTACAACGCACGTAATATAATGTTATCGACTTTTGTGATCCAAAATTTATTTTTCGACTTTTTTAGTTCCAAAATTAACATCCTAAAATATTTGTGAAGTAAATTGTTAGTTTTAAGACCAAACAATAAAATATGCGACAAAAAATGTCGAGTAAATAAATCTTGGGATAAAAAATGTCAGACGCGGGACTAAAAGTGTTTTGACACTATTCTGGTGAAACTAAAAGTGAAATTGTCCCTGTAAATAAATATGAAAAATTTATTATATCTCTCTCATTTCACTTATATATTTTGTGGAAGAAATTTTATTTGTTAACAATAAGTTATATGTGGGAGGCTTTAGAGTATTTCAATAGAGATAAAAATGAGGAGAAAGTGTTTAATAAAATGGTAAATATTGAATATTTTGAAACAATGTTAAAAATTTAAAATATCAAATAATATGAAAACGGAGCGAGTATGTATCTATTCATAAAATGGTAAATATTGAATATTTTGAAACAATGTTAAAAATTTAAAACATCAAATAATATGAAAACAGAGTGAGTATGTATCTATTCATAAAGGCAAATATTTATTTTTTACAAAAAAGTTATATCAGACCATCTAACGGGTCGCTAATCATCACACGAGTCAAAGCGCACACGCCATCATAATTTTTTTGCCGATTTTTCTTTTTTTTTGAATTTTTTTCCAAAATCCTTCATTTCATTCAAATTATGTTTTATATTTAATTCAGAAAAAGGGAATTGTTGAGTAGAGTGTACGAGTAGGTGGATAAAAAATAAATAAATAATTCATTTAATTTTAGAGCTCACCCAATTCCATTTTAGTAATATATATCTTTTCGAAAAAATTAATTAAACGTCCAGACAAATACACTACGCTAGATGCCGACAATTTTATTTTAGTGTGTATATGTATTTTGAAAAAAATTAATTACGAAAGCGATGCATGAGTCATCGTCAATTCAATTTTAAAGTTCAATAATTTTATTTTAGGGTATATATATAAAAAAAATATTGCGAGACTATCGCACGGTACGACCACCTTACCTGAGACCTACTCTTTATTTTTCTATTTTAGTTTTTAGTCATGAAATTCAAATAAATTGGACGAATAATTAATAAATTAAGACACCAAAATTAATAAGAAGTATTATTAGGTAACGACATGAATTTCTCTTCTTCAAAAAACATATGGAATCATGATTATTTTCAAATTTCTAACTGGATAACATGAGCAATTTTATTGTACACTTTTTTTAAGAAGAATTTTATATTACACTTTTAAGTAACTATATTAACACTTAGAATTTATAATTTCATAAATGCGAATTGTACATGTTAATTAGTAACTTGCAATTTTTTTAAGAAGAATTTTATATTACACTTTTAAGTAACTATATTAACACTTAGAATTTATAATTTCATAAATGCGAATTGTACATGTTAATTAGTAACTTGCAATGCTTTGTCACGTAATTCACATGGAATTTTGTCTCTTCGTGTTACACTTTTAAATTATGAGTTTTTTTATATATATTTTTTCCTCAATTTTATTTTTTTCTGATTTAGTTTAATTTTATGATTTTTTTTGGTTCACTCTACCCAATTAGGGTTTATAATTATTTTTTGTTTTTCAATTAAATAATTCATTATTATGGTTGATTTTTCAAAATTATGTTTTATAGTTTTTTAATTAAATTTTTTATTGATAAATATTGACTATAATTATTTATGTTATAATTAATTTTTATTTTATATTAAATATTGTTAAAATCACAAATTTAATAATGAAACACGAAGTAAAACACGAAAAAGTGTAACACTAGATTACTTTTATAATAATGTCAATGGTGTTGATTGCTTTTCTCCAACATTTAAAATCAATGACCTTCCATGATAGTCATTCGTTAATAATATCGATGAAAAACCAAATGATACACCGACATTAATTATTAATATCATAATATGTTCCACACAGTTTCTAGATCTTTAATTAACATATATTATTTATTATTCTTTAATTGTCATAAGAAATATGAACAACTTGCTTTTGTTAAGTTTTAAAATGTTAATTAATTAATTATGGTCATTTGTTTTGTAATCACGTTACTTGATGGCGATGTCCAAATACTGTAGTTAGTTTATACGTTGTCCATTGGATAAATAATTTTATAAGATTATCTGTTTTGATGAAAAATATTAGCCCAAATAAAATTGATGTGCATTTGCTAGAAAAAAGTGGGCATGTCTCATCTATTCCGAACCGGAAAGTTATCACCACATACTTGTAGACACAAATACGCACTGACTTGTCACTTTACGGGTATCCCTTACTCTTTAGAGGTTTGAATTAAAGCGATTATAGGTTCTCTCTCTTCCAAAGTGGAAGGTTATTACTGTGTACTTGTAATTATAAATATACACGAACTTGTGAGTTGCAAACTAGAAGATTATCACTACGTATTTGCAGTTACAAGTACATACACTCAAATGCACACTTTATTTTAATTATCATAGAGATTGTATAAGGCTTGGTGTTTATAGACTGAGCTCGTGGCAATTGTATAAGGGTTGATGATCTTGGACTTGGCCCATAGTGATTGTACAAGACTTTGTGTTTTTAAATTTAGAACTCTACAGAAGCTAACGAACAACTGAACTGTCTCAAAACTAAGTCCGGAAACTTGAAGGCTTTTGAATGTTTAAAATCATTTAGATTTCTTGAGTAACAGTAATCTTCTTCAAGTGAATGGTCGTCACCTTTTTATAGCACTCTCTTTAGAAAGAGTCGTGCATTCTTAAATTTGAACATTCTCACGTGTAAGCGACATGGACTGATCTTCATCCTTCATTCAAAATGATTGTTGAGATTATCTCCTTGTTTTAGAAGATTGGTCGTTCTCATCAGACGAGAAGGCCTCTATCAGTCTACTTTGTCTCTTATCTTCTTTCGGCTTCTGTCAAACTCTTAGTTTGATTCCAGAAAGCATCTTCTATCTGCTTAGCCATTTTCATGCTAAGTTCACAACACCATCAGAACGACTATATGGTTAGCTCTACTAACTTCAGTGTCTCAACTGATCGGTTTCAATTTTTGATCAGTTCTTCTGCTGATAATTTGTACAGTCGTGTGATGTTAGCTACCTTTAGCTAGCTCTAGTCTTCAACTGACCGAGTTCAACTCTTCGTTCAATTTAACTGACGTTTTTACCATTCAACATCACTCCAAACTTAATACATTTTTTCCCAATAATGGTCTTCTCCACATACATATGAATTAATCATAAAAATTAAAGTTACAAAGCTAATCGACTCAATTTAAACAAACCATAAAGTATGTAGTGACATAATTGAAATTAATGAGGGAAGGTAGGCAAGCTTATGAACATACGTATGTATGAGTGAGTGTGTGGTGTGTGTGATGAATAATGATGCTGTTTGCCCCATTCCTTTCTACTTTTCTATTATTCTATCACCAAATCTGCATGTCTACGTCCCCTCCTTTCTTCTTTACTACTATTTCTTGCATCTGCATGTCTACCTCGATTTTCACCTTTTTTTCATTTATTTTCCCACCAACACTTTTTTCTGCCACAGAATCCCAATAAATTAAAAAACAAATTGTATCTTTTAATTAATTTTTTCACCCTTTTGGAGTATCCATTTTCACTTTTTGCAGTCCCCCCTAACCTGCAAAAAGAGTTCCGTTTCTTGCTTCTCTCTCTCTCATTGAAGAAACTGCACAAAGAAACAAATCAGCCCATTTAAGAAAGAGAGAGACAGAGAGAGAGAGAGATGTCGTGGGTTTTGTTGTGATGTAACAAGAAAATGAATATTTCTAGCTTTTGACCTACTCCTGCTTGTTCCCATGTATGTGCACCATATTTAGCTAGCAGTGAAAGTGATTTCTGAGTAAAGGCCTCTGGTTCTCAAATTTATATCTATACATACATACATACATATATATATATATATATATATATATATATATTAGTATCACTCTTATTCACTACAACCATTAACAATACACAAATGGATTTTTCTCCAATTTCCACGCAAGATTGCTTTCTGGGCTCTGTTGTTTGGATCGAAGACGGTTTCTGCATTCAAGAATTCCAGAATCCTGATCAGCAACAGAGTTCGGAGCTTCACCCATTTGTTGATAATCTCGTCGCTTCTCCCTCCTCTTCTTCTCTGCATCACCAGATTCACAATCAGAATATGGAGATGGATTGCTTCCTTCAACTGCAGGTAAACAAACAAATCTCTCTCACTCTCTCTCTCTCTCTCTCTCTCTTGCATGATGATCTGAACGAAGTTATTTAGAGAGAGAAGTTGTGGGAATGATAACAGAACAACAGATTGAGGAGATCAATCCTGCAAGAGGAAAGGCGGCAGAGAGCGGTTACGATGCAGAGATGGGAATCAAGAATGAAGGGTGCGATGGCGTCGAAAGATGAAGAGTTAGGCGTCGCGAGGAACAGAGCGAGAGAGCTCCAGCATCTCGTCTCGGCTGCGGAAGTGGAGGCGGCGGCGTGGGAGAGAGAGGCCAGAGAGAAAGAGGCCGCCGCGGCCGAGCTCAGCCGCCGGCTGAACCTTCTAGTGAGGGAAAGAGAGAGAGACCGTTCCTCCTGCGACGATGCGGCGTCGTTCTGCGGCTCTTCTTCTTCTTCTTCACCTCCGAAGAGAGAGAATGACTGCAAATTGTGCCACGCTGGACGCTCCTGCGTAGTCTTCTTCCCCTGCAGACACATTTGCTGCTGCAAATCGTGTGAGCCGTTTCTGGAAAACTGCCCAGTTTGTCAAACAGTCAAGGTGGAAAGATTGCAGGTTTTTTTTGATTAAGCAATCGAGTTTTTTTTTTTTTAGGCATTTTGTGGTTTTTTATTTTGGTTGAAAGTGTTTATGGATGTGAGTTGATGATGATTGAAGGAAGAAATTAAAGATTCTTGCTTTTTTTTTTGCTTTTTATATGAAATTTTCTGTTGTTTGATTCGGTATTGTATTTTTATATTATGAGTTGTTTCTCACCAGATGGATCATTTATTCCATATTCAGTGTTCCGTCCCATATTATACGATCAAATTTATTAATTTTTTATTTTAGAAATATAATTTATAATTTTTTAAATTTCAATATTCTGTTGATATATCTGACTAGGTCAATTATGCTATAATTAAATTTTATTCTTATAATATCTATCGTTAAATTTTATTTTTATAATATCTATTATTAAATTTTTAAATTTATTCACGGAGTACGAGTTGGAACACCCAATGTGAAATAATGGATTCTGTCCGATTTCTCAGGTTCACCCTATAGGGTTTATAATTATTTTTTTATATTTAATTTTCATTTCACAATCAATAATTCATTATTATGATATTGTGGTTGATTTTTTCAAATTTATAATTTATAATTTTATAATTTTTATTTTTTGATAAATTTTAACTATTGTTATTTTTGTTGTAATTAAATTTTATTTTATAATAAATATTATTAAAGTCGTAAATTTGACAGTGAAATAAAAAATACGAGATGAAATTTCAATCTTTCTTTTTCAATTTTACTAAAAGAGGTTTAGTAAGTGGTTTCCAGATTTAGATGAGAGCAGAGATGATTTGATATTTCAAAAGGGATTTTGCAATTTGCATGGAGAAAAAATGCAATATTGTGTGAAACTGACAGTAAAAGATATGGAAAGCAGACGTGTGACAGATTGTATCTATCTGTCACTGCTGCAAAGACTGTAAAAAAAAAAAAGCAAACTCTTTTTCACTACTCACCACACTAGTCAATGTACAATTAAACTACTTCATTTATTAGCTGTGATCACAAGATTCATTACTCTTTTTCATGCAACATTGTAGAATGTAGAGGCTCTTTAAAGAGAAGATGATAAAAATTTGTACAAGACCGTGTAACGGGATATTCAAATGATAAAAGTTTGTATGAGATCGTAGAACAGGTCACAAATTAGCATCGAGTGCGTGTATGTGTCGAGTTCAATTTTTTTGTTTTTGATTTTCAGGTATTTTTTTTCAGAAACCCTTTATTTAATATGAAGCCATACATTATCATTGAGTGCGTGTACTGCGTAAATCGTCGGATAAAAAAAATTAATTCACTTTAATTTTAAGATTCACTAATTTCATTTTAGAATGTATATTTATTTCGAAATAAATTAATTATGAACACGGTGAAAGAGCCCGCGCGTCTGTGCTGAACGAGCACACCGTGCAGACCTCTGACGATTTAATTTTAGGGTTCAATAATTCAATTTTAAAATATATATAAAAAAAGTGGGACGGTCACACTTTGCAACCATCACACACGAAACCTATTCTATTCAAGTGGAGATCGAAAATTGGATAGGATTCTCTATTCTAAATTTGATGTTTCAATCCGTATTTCACGATCGAGTTTACAAGTTTAATAATATATATTACAAAAATGAAGATTAATTATAACATAATCAACTCAGTCACATTCATCAACAAAAGATTGAAATTTTAAAAATTATAAATCATATTTATAAAAAAATCAATCATAATGATCTTTTTTAAAATATTAAAAAATAAATATAAATCTTAACTGGACATAATCAACCCTGATTAATTAGTTTAAAATTAAATTAAAACACAATAAATTAAAATTGACGAAAAAATAAAAGAAAATTTCATAATTTCTATCGTGAAATATGGGTTAGAACACTAAATGTGGAATAAAGGATCTCGTCCGCTTGAAACCTATTACATTTTAGTTTGGCGTGTGTTAAATTTGTCTCAAAACAGTTATTAAGGAATATAATTCATACGAATGTGATTATGAGGAAAATAAATACTAGCAAATTTATTATCCAGTATTTGGAATATAACAAGAAAATTTTTAGAATTCTTATTTCAGTTTGATTCACATTAAACGAGTAGGAAATAAAATATCTAAAGTATCTTTTATTATTTTCATACTACCAATGATTTAATAGTTTTTGACAAACTCAACATAGATATATTGAGATAAATTAGTAATTAAGAATGTATATAATTGCAAAACTTATTGTTAGAATGAACAAATTTTAGTTGAAATCTCATTGACAAAAAATAACAATTTATTTTAAATTTTCATTTCTTTCATAATTTTTCATTTTTTTATTGAAACCCATTAATCCAAAATTTATAATAATCCATACAAATAAAATAATAAAAAATCCAAAAAAATCAATATTCAAAATTTTCCACATTTTTTGCTGAAAAAAATATGAAGCTAAATTTTAGTAACAATATATGAAAATTTAAAGGTAATTGATGAAGAAAAAAAAATGAAATGGCCGGGTTATAGAGACTAGGCAATCAAACCTGCAAACAATTATAATTAATAATACCTACCTGAATTTTGATTAAATCAAAATTCAAGAAAATTACATAATTTTTATTGTGTTTGAGGAATATGGCTATTTTCCAAGATCCATTAAAATTGAACAAAACACAACAATTTAAAAAATAAAAAATCATATTACTTTCTCATCTCATGCCAGATTCCATGTAAACCACATGAGCCATTCATGTTTACTATCAAATTATGAGGTTTTTTTCCTAATTTATTATACTTTAGTTTAATTTTAAAATTATTACTTATGGTCGTCCATTCTTTCAATAAGGATTTCTTATATTTAGTATTTAATTTTTAGATACCAGTTAATAATTGATTATTATATTGTATAGTTTTAATTTATAATTTTTTAAATTCATTTTTTTTACAAGTATTGGCTATGGTTGATCATATGTTACATGGGATGTCACAATATAGATTTTGGGTTATGGGAAAAATTATTTCCTATACCCAAATGAATAGGATTATGTTTAACACGTATGTTATCTGTCTTTCAATCAGAGTATTCTTAATATGCACTCATGTGCGTCACAGTTGTAATCCTCAACAATCGTCGATCGACAGTCCTAGCCAATTCATGCTAAGGAGGATTGAGTGTGATAATGCAGGTCACAACCCGTGACATCTCCCAACTTGAATCGTGGTTGTCCTCGGACACAATATGCACTCGCCTCTAGGACTTACTTTCTTCATACCCAAGGCATTGAGTAATTTGTCCACTTGACAAGGTTACGCGAGTCCTTTCTGAGTGCTCAAATCATCAACTACAGAATCCCACAGGTTACGCAAGTCCTTCTCTTAAGTGTGGATCACCAACTACGGGAACTTCAAGAGGATCACCGTCCAACAACTGACCAACAAGTAGTGCCCACATCGACCATACAAAATGGCGCTACAAGCCAGGTGGCTTTGATACCAGATGTCACGAGATGGGAGGCTGATTTCCCCATCGCATGCCGGCACTTACAATCACGATTTGTGATTCCACCCATTTCAAAATTCTACTAATAGTCATATACTTGAGTATTGCCACACATATATGATTTTGTATTTATTTCTACAATCAAATAACAATCCAAATTAATAATCGAATAAGATCAATAGTCGTCAAGAAGGTCATCAAAAAATAAGAGAATCTTGACCCAGTAATAAAGACTTGAAAATGCATGAGCAATCCTAGCTAAAGGATGTGTCATAGAGAGCTGTTAAATGGGGTAACCCTTCTCCATAGGCCAAATGCAATAAGGTGGCATGTCCTTGCCCGAAAGGTTTCACGTCTAAAATTTATTTTTCCAGCCCGACTTGAAATTCGGGCCGGGCCACTGCCCATGTACCAAATGCTTATTTTCATATTTTTCACTGACGGCCCGGCCCAATTGAATTATTGTATTTTCGGGCTGACAATATTCAGACCTATTTAATTGTGGTCCAATTCGATTCAAAATCAGGATGGATCCGTATCGATTTTGATAATTCTGATCATAACATTGACCGAACGACGAACTATAAATTAAATAAAAAATAAGAAAACTAAAAACAAATCAAGAGAAAAGGAAATAACACTACCAAACTCGCGGATATCATAGAATTCGGTTTCATACATTGGAATATATTGGAAAAAAGAGTAAATTGAAAATGAAAGGAATCATGCTAAAATTCATTATTTCTACCTCCGAAAAGCAATTAATTTTTGTAACGCTCTTTACTTACCTGCCCCCTCTTTGATTGCTGTCTGCTGACAAAAACCCCTCTCTCTCTCTCTCTCTCTCTCTCTCTCTCTCTGCAATTGCGAAGAAAGAAGTCAATCAAATCACCGCCGGAATATTCCTTCTTCACAATGCACAACGCCGATTACGCATCCACCAATTACTACCATCACCAACACTTGCCCCAAACCCAGAATCCCACTCCCAATCCCAACCCGATCGATCCTCTTTACCCCGCCCCTCCGTCCTACGCCTCCGCCTCCGCCCCGCCCTTCTCCGCCAACACTTACACCCCTCCTCCGCCGCCGCCGCCTTCCTCCACCGATTACTCAACCTACCAACATAACTACCCTTCCTTGCCCCAAACTCCAGATCCTCTCCCCGCCGCGACGTCGTATTCGCAGCCTCAATCCGCGTACTCCTTCCCCCAATTCGAAGCCCACGGCCCCTACCAGCCGCCTTCCCACCCCCAATTGCCGGCCTACTACGATCAGCCGACGCCGAATTATCCATCAAACCCCAGTCATAACCCCGTCTCCCCCAATTCGCGTTACCCATCGATTCACCCGCCCGCTCAATACTCTCAGCTGCATACCAATCTGTATGAACCTCAGTACGATAATCACGACTTGAATTTGAGTCGGAGCAGGTCGGATTTGGGGACCGAATTGTATGGCAAGCGAGGTGAGAGCGGCTACGGGAATGATAGCCTCTATGGGAATAGTGATGGGGTTTATGCTTACAGGGGTACTAGTGAGCCGTATGGAGCTCGGGGTACCACTCCGAATTCTTCAACCTGGTCCGGGTCCGGGTCCGGATTCGATGATTTTGGGAGGCCCATTGGGTACTCTTCTTCATTATCAGGGAAAGAGCGGCCGAAGAATTCTCCATTGAAGGTTGTGAGGGCTGTGCCAAAGGCAGATGCCCAGCAGGATCCAAAGAGCGGGGTTCAGAAGTTTAGGGTGAAGTTGTTGGCAGAAACTGGCGGGCAGAGCACCATGGATGTTCTTTGCCAGGTTTGTTACTCAAATAGTAGCCTTTAAATGATTTACCGTCGTATGTTAAAGATTTATCTACATTTTGTTTGATATGATTTCGTCCAGTTTGTGGTTCTCGATTAAGTTTCATCTTTTCTCCTTAATTTGCCTTCATTTATTTATTTTAATAAACCATTTAACAATGTTTAACTGTGATAAATATTTAATAACATCCCTGCTTACTGGGCTTGGGTGCGGTTGTTAAAAAATGCAATGGTATATCTGCTGTGAGTTTATAAAAGTACAGGAAGCTACTATCTGCTTGATATTGATGTATGCTGCTGAAAGCTCAAAACTGATATTAGACTATAAAACAATCACGATGCACCATGACTCCATGAGAGTCGAGAGTTCATTTCAGATATTCCGTTTGTGTAATTGTGTGGCTGTTCTGTATCTTGTATGTGTAGTGGTTGAAGTATGGTATATCTGTGTGGTGACATAATGTTGGTGCTGAAGCTAATGATGTTATCAAAATACATGGGTAATGAAAGATTGTTGCTTTTGAAAGTATATAGGTAATAGGGGGGCGGGGGGGTAAAGCAATCTTATGTTTTCATGTTATAAGTTTGGAATATCCAAGACTACCTCTGAGGTTTGGTTATCCTAGAAAATTCTTTATTGTGAAGAATTATGTCGGCACTCTTGCCAAGATTTTCTTAGATGGAAAATTGGCCAACAACATGTGACTATTGCTGTCCCTTCCAAAGGCTAAAAGATAATTTAATAAGTCAGAACATAAAATACATGACGTTTTTTTCCTATCTATTAGCTGTTATCTGCTCTCTCTCCCCTTCCCAGTTCCCATGCACCTACACTGCGCGCCCACTTGCACACACATGGCACACACACACATACAAAAGACATACAGACCAATAGACAGACACATGCGATTCATACACACATGTATTTACAGCTGCTCACCTAATATATTCGTTTTAACATTTTTATATGTTCAAACATACACCTTAATGTACCAGAAATACACATACTTGGTCATGTGTTGGTCAGAGTTGGATGTTCATGGGAGGATGACAGCCAGTGAGTCGCTCTGCAAAGGTTGGTTTGATTTTCGGTGGTAGTGGGAATGGAGCTGCAGGAGGCAGGTTCTGGGTTGGGTAAAAGTTTTCTGTGCAGTGAAGGTGGTGGTAGATGATGGCATGATGGTTGGGGAAGGTTCAGTAAAGAACGCAGAATAGGAAGGATTTTAGGAGGTTGGGGAAGAATTAGTAGGGAAGGTGGAAGAAGCAGGGTTAGGAGAAAGAGATACATAGAAAAAGGAAAAAAAAAAAAAAACAGAACAATAATAAAATGAAGCATACAAAGAAAATAATCGATAAAAAAATACTCATAACAAGAGGTCATGTAATTGCACAATAGGATAGCAGATGTGTTGTTTTTTCAGTTAAATAGAAATAAAAGAAAATGAAAATCTAATTAGATGAAAAAAGATAGCCCGAATAAAATTTTATCATATTGTCATCCCCTTAAGATGTAAGGCAAGAATACCTGGACAGTGGACACACTAGGTGGAAACGTAATATTTGTCTGCGAAAATTGATTAATATTAAACCTGGAGGGTAAAGACCAGAATCCAGATGACTTAGAGTATTAATGGAAAAAAGTAACCCTTTTCTTGGTTAATGGCTGCTAATTTTCAGAACTTATTGATCTACTTGTGAACATATTATGAATTTATGATCTACACATTAAAGAATCCCTTAAAAGAAAAGGAAGGAAAATGTTTTCCATTATTCTATATTAGTAATCACAGTACTTTTGGACCATGTTTGTGCTAAATGGCTAATTGTTAATTTTGATGATAGTGTACAAGTCTATGATGCTTTGAGATGTGGAATTATTATGCGCAGTAGTAGTATAGAACTTTGTTAATTTTATTTTTATTATTACTTTTCTATCATGAGTTGTATTCAGCATCATGCAAATTTTAACCTCAAACTTACTTTCCTTCAGATTGGCTTGGATGGAATCCGTATGCTGGACCCAAGTACCAACCGCATATTGAGAATTTATCTTCTTGACACAATAACCAGATGTGAAGTATGATTTGGCTTACACCTTTTCCTTTTATAAAAGTGGTGTTGGGTTTGGAAGGGAGGATTGTTATTTGTGATGCATCATGCATGTTTGAATCATGTCGGGCTTCTAGAGATATAAGTTCCTTCTCTTAAGAAGCTTAACATTGGTGTACGGTGGTATTGATTTTCTGACCGTGATGTTTGTCTAGACTGCAGCTCTGATCAAATGCATGCAAATCTCTTTTTTAATGATATAAAAATATCTTTGCAATATTGGGACAATCTATGAACAAAGTAAATAGACCATGCCTATGCTTTTCGTAGGATGAGTTGTTGACAATAATTTGTAGGATAAGATGTTCCTCTTCTTGTCTAGTTGTTTCGGCTTGTATCTCTTTTCTTTATTTATATTATCCTCACTGGACCACTGGTTTACCTTGTTTAGGCCATCGAATCATCAATATTTGCTTTCTGGTCAAAAAGTTCTGTGGACGTTGAACCAAGGCACATCAGATTGAAGTCTAATAGTTATACCACAACAACCATTTTGGATACAGTTACTGCTGCAATTGCACAGGTTTGAAGTTTTCTAACTTGTTCAGATTTTTTCCCTTGTTTATTATCCGGCGCAAAGTTCTAGTTCTTTGGCACTGGTGGCTAGCACTTTCTTGTGCAACTATCTCTTTATTGTTTGCATGTCCACCCATATGGTACAGTAAGTAGAATATATTTGAGAATAAGTTGTTTGATTCTTTTTGAGACTGCAGTATAAGGAGATGAGTGGAAGAACCCGTCCATCTGAATATCCAAAGATTGCTGAACAAACTGCAGAGAAGAAGAAAGGTTTTACTGATTTTATCAATATGATGAAACCTGTCAATGAGGAGAAAGATCACTGGGTAAAGATGCAACATTTATGTTTCCTTTCAATACTAAAATTGCCATGTTGCTCCTTTTGCTGTATTTAATACGTATGGATGTTATCTAAACTCTGGAAATGGAGAAAAAATGGGAAGTTCATGCTATCCAATTTATGATTTTTAAAGAGTTTTCTTCGGCATTCTATCTTAGATTTGGAACTCCAGCTTCTTATGTAAATATGGTCAAACTTGAACAGGTTCCTGATGAAGCAGTATCAAAATGCACAGCTTGTGGAACAGACTTCAGTGCCTTTAACCGGAAGGTATCTCATATCTGTTTTAAAATTTTATCGTTTCCATCTTCTTGCTCCTTTGGCTTGAGTGTTTATCTGCTCTGTCCAACCCTTTGCTTATACACTTTCAGAATTAAGCAAATACGTATAGATTTCAGATAGTTATGTGAGTAAGCTGCAAATACCAATAATGCACTGGTCTATATTGTCAGCATCATTGCAGGAATTGTGGAGACATATATTGCGACAAGTGCACTCAGGGTAGAACTGCTCTTACTGCCGACGAGAATGCTCCCGTTGTTAGAGTTTGCGATCGATGTTTGGTATGTATAAATGGTGAATCTTGCACAAATTTTAGTGAGTCTATCTATGCCCTAGGTTTACAGCAGTCGAAGTGACCACTTGGTAAACTCATTCTTTTTTGTCAAATACTGTTCAAATAAATCTCATGCTCGTATCCATTAGCTTTCGATCGATGGTCCGTAGAAAAGGCATTGTAAATAAATTGACATCTCTTCAATTTGTTTGTAGGCTGAAGTTTCTCGTCGATTGAACAGTTCTAAGGAAACTTCCAGCAGATCAACCATCATTCAAAGTCATGAGGATCTCGCCAAGAAACTTCAGGTGAGATGCAATGAGGCACGTTACTAATAAAGATGTAAAAACTTACAGCTTCTTGCACAAGTTACCTATTTTTCTGTGTTTCTGGTGTAGAGGAATTATCATTTTTATGCTTTTTTTTTCGATCAAATAACATGGAGAATATTATTCTTTTACTCGTGAAGGGTAATGCAACGTTTCATACCAACCAGAGTGTACCCTTTTGGTTTTATCCTTAAGCTCTGGCTATTAGTTTTATATTATCTTGATTGGTGCACGTAGTAAATTCAAGTTAAACGAGCATTTGTTAGTCTGGGACTTCTCTTTCAGTCTAGCTCCCACTTTTTAGTGGCACTATATCCTACCATATTCATCCTGGTTTTTTTATTTTACAGGAGGAGTTGGAGAGAAGCTGCAAAGTGTCATCAGGTAAAATTCTTGTTCTGATATAATTATGCTCAAACAATTGGTTTCACCAACTTGGTTTTTAGTTTCTTACTGTTATTGGACCAAGGCCCCACTCTCTGATAGGAATATGATTTTTGCCTTTTGGATAATTGGATGCGTACCGAAGAAGGGGAAGAAGATCAATCAAATCGATTGATTAATTAATTTATAGTTACGGTTTTGACTTGCATATTTTAGGGATGGATTATACTATAAACAGAGCTGATTGTAGTTGTAGGGTTCATTTAGAAAATTAGTGAATAATTTGTTCTGGCTGCTCGTTGGCTGTGCCATCGGCATATTCCTTTTTTTAGGCTCGAGATCAGATGGTTCTTCTGGAAGACGAATGAAAGAGGTTGCCTGCCCAACTTGTACAGTTCATTTGCAGGTTCTAACCATTCCTTACTTTGTATCGAGTTCCATACAATGCTCGATAAATTTTACTAAGCTTCTGTTCGGATTTGATGTAGGTTCAAGTTCCGAGTTCTGGTTCGGAGACCATCGAGTGTGGGGTTTGCCAACATCCTTTTCTTGTCACTGGCCATTGAACTGTACCCCGATTTATCCATGAATCATCTGTATGATTCTCATGGCTTTTTATTTGTTAGAGCTTTATACTGAAAATTTGGGTTTTAATGGGTGGTTGTTTTGGTATATTTGTTATTTTGTTTATCTGTATATCACTCATTGCATATTCGGTTGTGTTTGTTGCTCTCTTCTTGTCATAATTACTCCATTGACCTCGAATGTAAATTAATGGAAGAAAATTATATGATATTATTGGCACTCCACATCTAAAATTCATTGCTAAAAGCTTGATTTATGGTTGATGATTCTTGGTTAATTGACATGTGATATCATATATATATATATATATATATATATATATATATATATATATTTTGAGAGGATGTGATATCATATATTTGGTTGCTTGCTTTATCTTAAATTTTTTTTTCTTTTAGTTACACATAGGGGTGTCAATTTGGGCCGCTTGGCCGGGCCTGGGCCCGACGGGCAAATGGATGAAATCAGGACGGGCTCGACCCGGTCTGAAATTTTTGGGCCTATATTTAGAGACCCGACCGGCCTGAAAAAGCGTACGGCTGGCTGCCCCACAGGCCTAGTGTATTTTTGCAGTTTTTGGGTCAAGTGGCCCGGTCCATTCGGGTCACTCTATTTCGGGCCAGGCCGGAATCATTTCGTGACCTTTTCTGGTCCATCTCGGCCTGAAGTGCGGGCTGGGCCGGGCTGAAATTGCCTCCTCTAGAGTTTTTGGATATTTGACTGAGGGCTAGTTTGGTTTGGGTGATACACCTAGTGTAGGTTGGATTGATAATTTTATCCGGATGAAATATATGAAAGTACCCATATTTCTTAACTAAAAACCCCCTTTACCCACTTTCTTACCCACATCCAACAATTACCCAACTTTAATGTAAAGTCCCTAAAATACCCTAAAAAAGGTGTTACTTATACATCTCTTACACAAGTGTACTTGATTGTGCTAAAAACCAAGGCAAATCTACTTAGAAATGTTACAGAGACATGTGACAATGAAGACTTCTCATTGGCTGAAAAATCATTGCACAAATCCCGAATGAAAAATTCCTGTCGGTATTCCAGCGGTATAATATCATACCGCCAGTACTCGGGCGGTATTTTAGGGACCGACCGGTATGCGAGCGGTATATTTGATACCGCTGGACTACAGGATCAATACCGGCCGGTATTCCAGTGGTATTACATAATACCGGCCGGTATTCACGCAGTATACATAATAACGGGCGGTAGTCAAGCGGTATTACATAATACCGGCCGGTATGCGAGTGGTGTATTTGATACCGCTGGATTACAGTATTAATACCGGCCGGTATTCAAAGGTATTACATAATACCGGTCGGTATTCACGTGGTATTATATAACAACGGTCGGTATTACGGGATCTGTGCAATGATTTGATACCGCTGGATTACAGGATCAATACCGGCCTGTATTCTAGTGGTATTACATAATACCGACCGGTATTCAAGCGGTATTACATAATACCGGCCGGTATTACATAATACGCGAACGGTATCAATGTAGCCCGGCGGTATGTGAGTGGTATTCGTACGGTATTCGATTTTCCTCACTTTTGAAGATTGTCTTGTTCACATGTCTTGTTCAGAACTTTGATTGTACTTTGATTCATAACAAAGTACTCTGTTTCTTACACGAATGTACTTTGATTTATAACAAAACAATTGAAGAAGTACATGGATGTAAAAGGGGTAGGTGAGATTGAAGACATGTCATATTTACACCATAGGATATCAATAAAATCCAGCGGTATTCGACCGGTATCACATGGTAGACTGAATAGTTTGTACATTGAAAACGACATATCATATTGCCTTAATCTTTTACACACATGCTGGATGTAAGAGAACGGTGAGATTCTTTTCATATTCAAGCATTAATATACAGGATATACTACACACATCAATTTCAAACAAACACAAAACACAACACAACACAACAATATCTAGCAAAAAGAAAAACAATCCTCGTGCAGTCTAACACAAATTCATCAGGTATATTTTGAATCTTTCATGCAGAATATATACCGCTCGAATACCGTTCAGAACCCTATCTAAAAGGTATTCGAGCGGTAATAGCGCTACCGAACGGTATCGTCATTGTAATAGCGATAACGAGCGGTATCTTACGTGAATAATGTTTTCATTGACATTATATTTTGTTGGGTGTACAGATGGATCATTGGCAAAGTATCATTGTACAATATGGTGGGCGATGGCAAAATTCCGACTATGAAGGCGGTGATGAGCAACTTGTACACATTCCTGCTCAACCTATATCTTTGGGCGAGTTAATCCAGCGCATCAATTACATCAGCCGATCCAACTCACTGGGTGCAGATTATCTTCTCTATTATTTATCGCGTACTCGAAATGGTAGATTATTGAGGTCTCTCTTGAGTACTGATCAAGATCTGCAGGGGTTGTGCATTCGAGAAGGTGAACCGACAGTGTATGTTGTTCACAATATACAAAATGACATCAGGACAAGCCATCAACAAGATCCATATGTACCATCAGTGGATTACTCAAGTCCTTTGTTTGATAATTATGGCACACAATATTCACAGTTTGATAATTGTGGCACACAATATTCACAGTTCGATAATTGTGGGACACAATATTCACAGTTTGATAATTGTGGCACACAATATTCACAATTTGATTGGTTTAGTGACCCGCATTGTAGTGTTAGCCGCAGTATGCCAACTACCACATCAAATCATGAACCAGTAGGCTCACATGAGTACGCGGGTGATTTTGGAGGCAATGGTGAGGAAGATGACGCTGGAGGCAACCCCTCACAGAATATACATGGTGACGGGAGAGGCAATGGTGAGGACGATGATGATGAAGATAAAGACGAATATGAGGCTGAGGCTGAGCGACCGGAAGATGATGATGATGATGATGATGATGCAGATGAAGATTATGATGAATATGAGGATGAGGATGAGGATGATGAGGAAGATGATGAGGAAGATGAAGAAGCTGATTTTGCCAATAGGTTTACACAGTCTACATTTGTAGAGTTTGCTGCATGGATTCGCAGAGAGGGTGGCATAAACAAACTGTTGTCTATGTTAGGGATTAGCAACCCTTCACCAATACCTGAAGAGTCAAACCCAACTGAAGAGCTAAATGAAAATTGGTTAATACCGATGATTCCCATTGATGTTTCAGATTCACTTCTGATATCTGATTTGGAGGGGGTACCAGACGACCAACTCTGTAAAGGGTCCACCTTTTGGACCAAAGATGCTTTGTCAATCGCGGTGGGATTATGGAATATTCATCATCGTGCTGAATATAAAGTGGCTCGTTCAGATTCAAAGCGTCTGATTATCGTATGCAAACATGAAGATCGTTGTCCTTTTGAGGTGCGCGCCACATTGAGAGAAACATTTTGGATTGTATATAAGTTCACGGAAGAACATACATGCATGAATGACTTGAGTCGTGTCGCTCCGAGACAAGTCCATGCAAAAGTGATTGCAGCGTATTTTGCCAAAAAAATGCGCGGTGAGGGCCAGATAATGAAACCAAAAGACATCAGGGCGAAGATGTTGGAAGAGTTTGGTATCCGAGCCAGTTACAGCGTTGCACTTCGTGCCAGAAATGCTGCGATCGAGATGATTTATGGTGGGCATGAAGATTCTTTTAAGATGCTCCCTAGCTACCTATACATGTTGGAACAAGTCAATCCTGGTACGTTTACTGACTTAGAAGTTGGGCCTGATAACCAATTCCAACACGTGTTTGTTGCTCTTAATGTTTGTCGCACTGCATATGCCATGTTTCTAAGACCGGTGATAGTTGTGGACGGAACACATTTGAAGGGAAAGAACAAGGGCATTTTATTTCTTGCAGTAATGAAAGACGGAAATGAGCAGTGCTTTCCGTTAGCAATTGGTATTGGAGCAATCGAAAATGATCGGTCATGGACATGGTTTCTGAACAGGGTGAGACTAGCATTTGGATGCAATCCCGAGACATTGATTGTCTCTGATGCTCACATCAGTATAAGTAATGCCGTTCAAGAAGTGTTTCCCGGCACACCCCACGGACCTTGCTACTATCACATGTTAAACAAGTTCACGCGGTATGGCAAAGGAGTTACAAGCATGTTCTACAAGGCTGCATACAGTTATCGCCGAACAGCATATGACAAGGCAATGGCGGCTATACATGCTCTAAGCCCAAATGGAGCTTATAGAAAGTTGATGGACATTGGACCAGAGCGATGGGCACGATCAAAATGCCCAGTACGCCGTTATGGTTTTCTTACGTCCAATGCAGCGGAAGTTTTGAATGCACGTTTGTTATGGGCAAGGCGTCTTCCAATCTGCTCATTAATTGAGTGCATCAGGCATGTGATCGAGCAGTGGTTCGATTCTAGACGAGCACGTGCAAATGCACGTGATAATGCTTTGACTGAAGAAGCCTTAAATAAACTGAGTGTGGAAGTGGAAAAATCTCGGGCGTATACTGTTGTCCCAACCTTAAATTCAACATTCAAAGTTCATGATGGCAGGCAAACATTCATTGTTGATCTTCATCAGAAATCATGCAAATGTCGCGAGTTTCAGCTGGATTTGATGCCATGCTCTCATGCAGTTGCTGCTATTATGTACAGATTATATATTTATTATGCACCGGTACATCGAATATTTACATTGTAACGATGTTTAATTTTTTATTATTATTTATGCAGGAAAAACGGTGAATCAATTCTTGACTATGTCTCTTCATACTACACGACAGAAAATTGGCGTGAAACATACGAAGGGTCAGTAAGGTCCGTGCCTCATCAAGACGAGTGGGTGGTACCAAATCACATTGCACAGCAAAAGGTGACGCCACTTATAGTGACCCGTCAAGCTGGTCGTCCCCCAGGACGTCGCCATCCATCTGGGGCGGAAGCAGCTAATCGCAGACGTCGAGGACCGAGAAAGTGCAGCATATGTCGCGATCCAAATCACACTAGAAATAATTGCACTAATAGAGATAGATGAACCACATGTCGTATTTATTTCTTGCAAAAACGGTAGACATTATTAGTTAATTTGGTAATCAGTTGTATGAGAAGTATTAATTATTGTTTGCTTTGTATTGAAATTTCTTTTTTGTTTAGCAAAATTTAATGATTTTCTAAATAAATAAATATCACAAAAGAAATAGTCAATATGGAAAGTGAAAAGAAAGTTACGCAAGTTATATATAATAACTAAAGAAATAGTCAAAATGGATCCACACGACCGGTACACATCTCGAATATCAACTGTGCAATGTACCGCCGATATATGGTTAGATTTTCGACCACATTCCCCCAAGGTATAGCTGGTCTACCACTGATTAGGCGCTCAACGTACATACACGAATATGGGCCACAACTATGTTCGTCGACTTGCCAAAACTGCTCTGAATCATTTCCCATCTTAATTCCCAACATTTTCCGAGGTCGCTTAAACGACCAATGGTTGATGTCCCAATATAGACTCACCTCCAGAAGTCGTTCCAGCAATCGAAGTAATGGCATCAACTGAGCTTTCCTTATCTTGAGAGCCGACTGCTCCAGTGTATGTGCAAGCGAGTCATATACTACCACACGCCACTCACTCAAAATAATGTGCACCGTTACAAAATGCCGACCAATGAGACACACGGTGATAACCTAAGTAAAATAAAAAAGTTATTAGAACAAATGGAAGAAACCAAATTGGGAGGTACTGGGACCGGTACCAAGCGGTATCCGACCGGTACCGGCCGGTATCGCTTCGGTATTCGACCGGTACCCGGCGGTATTCGGGCGGTATCCGAGCGGTACCTGACCGGTATTCCTGCGGTATCCAATATTTTCAATATAGTGTTGAAAAACCTTACATTAGTTGCACCCCACCAAGGTTGTGAGGTAGCGGACTCGGATCCTTGGATAACTTGCACCAGCGATTCCGTCGGACTCCATTCTGCAATTTTTAATTTGCCGGTTCTTGGATCTTTAACTTTGCGTAGCCATTCAGATTCTAAATTGATCTGTAATTTGAATTTGAAATCTAGTTATAAACATATTCATCAAATAGAGATTTAGACAAAAAAAAAATACTAGTGACTTACAAAGAATGTTGGGCTAATGATAATTGTGTTAGTGGCATTCACATTTGGCAAGATATGGTCCCCATCTACCAATTTCTTCTTCATCACCTCCATCATGATAGCAACCGTCTGTATAGAAATTTTTTTAGAAAAATTAGATGAGAAAAACATTTGGTTGAGATTTGAGAAAAACTTACATCTAACTCCATATCGGTGTTATAGTCTTCCAACCGGGCGAAAAACACTTGTCTGAGTGCGTGACCACTGTATTTCAGATTGACCGACACTCTTGCTCCAAGTTTACGGAACTCAATATATGCAATCCGGCGTTCGATAGGGAGCATCGGAGGCGCGATATTAGCGAAAGGTATGGTCGGGATATCATAATGGAAAGGAGCAGGCTCAACCACTTTTTGTTTTCCTTTTGCTCCCTCCTTTTTGACCTTAGTCCGACGTGTGAATCGTGGCGGGGGGCTATTTTCCTCAACCTCAATCACCTCAATATCCTGAAACAATGATATAAATTAAATTAACAATTTGCAAAATTCGGACGGTACCCGGTGGGTAGTGCAGCGGTACCCAACGGTAGGGGAGCGGTACCTGACCGGTATCTTAACGGTATTACTTAATACCGGTCGGTATTACGAGAGCGGTATTACGGTATACCGCTGTAATACCATTCATGATACCGGCAGAAAACCAGCGGTATTATGGTATACCGACCGGTATTCCTGCGGTATTATAAAATACCGTCCCGTATTCAAACG
This sequence comes from Perilla frutescens, assembly GCA_026008535.1. Taxonomy (NCBI): domain Eukaryota; kingdom Viridiplantae; phylum Streptophyta; class Magnoliopsida; order Lamiales; family Lamiaceae; genus Perilla; species Perilla frutescens. The sequence goes on from BRKX01000003.1 coordinate 74,479,340, forward strand.
GTATTACAATATACTGACGGTATCAGTTATACCTTATGAGGTTCCTCCACCTCAATTACTGTGTGAGGCGCATGATCCGTCTCCTGTTCAGAACCAAATACTACATCCTGACACAATGATATAAATTAAAATAAGAAATTGCATAATTGAATTAATTAAATGGGCGATAGCCGAGCGGTATTGCATAATTAAATTAATGAAAATAGAATCTATACCTTATGACCATGATCTTGTATATCTCTAGAGAATGTATCAACACCAGGCTCGTATTGTGGCTCGAGGTCTGGACAGAATGATATAACCTGGTAACATGTAAAATAATTTACTATGAGCGATTCTTAAATTAATCAATCGTAAAAATAAAATATCACGTGTTAGAATAGTGCCTGCAACGGCTGTGCTGTCGTCAAAAACTCATCTATATCCATAGGTGTCGGCATTACTTCAATCTGTAGAGAACTCCTCCCAGGGATATCTTGCTTTGGAGATTGGCGGCCAGAAACATATGACGAGGCACGAGCGGGGATGTGGACGGAGGAGGGTGATCGAGCTCTTGGGGATGTGCGGTGAGTATGATGACCGCGATGCGACTTTGATCGTCTCGAACCAGGCCAGATAGCTCTGATCATGTCCTTCATCTCAACCTTTATAAAGTCCTTCAAGTCGGGTAAAAACTCATTCTTAACTCTTGAGATGAAATGAGCCTCGCGTTTCTCCCATCTGTGTGAAGACGAGAATGTTTTCTCTTGATGACGATTTTCATTATCCTCTCTTCTCTTGCGTCGAACTTCGACATTTTCCGCAAAATAATGAGGATCATTTTTTTTTTGTTTTTCTCCTGCATGCACTCTAGCCGCCATCTTCCTGGATCGAATCACCGGGGGCTGGAAACGAACACCAAGTGCATTTGGGCTCTGAATGCTGATCCAGTAGTCGCTTTGCTCTTCATCGGGTTCTACCTGTAATGTTTGCTGACACGGATGCGCGAACTGTAATGATAGGAAAAACTATTCAGTAATTATACGTACCAAAAAATTTGAATTTTTAAAGGTACTTGTTTTTACCCCGGCCTTGAAAAACTCATCAAAGTCATTAATGGAAGACTGCACTAAAAGCCATCTCAAACACCTAGGCAAAGCATGCGGGTCAACACATTGTGCAATCTCACCGGCAAGATCTGGAATGGCCTCGCAGGCCCAAATCTACAAAATATATGAGAAAATTGTAAATAATATTGTTATTATTTACTTTGCGATTTAAAAACACTAAATAATTGTAAAGTACCTGTAGAGCCCACACTGGTCCATAAAAATGATACTTCGAGCCACACTCGATAGTTGTGTTCGGCAATAGAGACATATAGTTTATTAAAGTGGGGTATATGTAGGCCCCCCAAGGGAATCTGTCCCACTCTCGTAGGTTGTCGACCAAAACCCAAACAAAGCTCTCAACTTGCCGGTGAGGGTCATATCCCAAAGCAAACATATATAAGGCCAACACATTAGCAACTTTCAAATAATCATCTTCTGTTGCATTAGCCACATCGCTTTCAAATTTTTTCAATAAATCTTTAACTCTTATCGGCTTTCCACCACAAAATCTCATAAAAACCCCGATATTAGAACAGTCGTGGTAAGCGTTTGGATCAAAATTAGATGTCCCAAATCTAAATCCGGACACGAGCGCAAACTCGGGGTATGAAAATCTAATATTGTTCCCACTAATACGGAACCATACCTCATACTTCGAAGCATTTCCAAGATTTATTTCCCGCGAAATCAAAGCATGTAGTGCTTTGCCGCAACTCCGACTCTCCCTCCATCTCAAGAGATGGCCGAAACAACCTTCCTCAAACCTTGGTAGTAGGCCCAAACGACCAACTTTTAATAATCGTGTTCTAATTTTTTTCAAAATCTTTCCTTTGCAGTAAAGATTAATGACGGGATCCATTAATTGCGTTTCAGATCTCTTCCATGTCCAAGAAGGCTACAAAACAAGCGAAAGACAATTGAAAAATGAAAAATAAATAGAAAAATCGGAAGAAATAAAACATACCGTCGGTACCCGCCCGGCGGTATTCAAACGGTATCGTCTAGTACCGTTGTCAACCGCCGGCGGTTTCCGAATGGTATCGGTAACTACCGCTCGCAAGAGTCCGGCGGTATCCGATAAATCGCAAAAAAAATTAATAAATAGAATTTTATTTCACAAATACCTCAACAGAATCATCTCGACTACTTGTACTTCCCCCGCTCGACATTGCCGCTGGGTGAAAATCGAATAGATAGTCCAAGCAATTACCGTTTTGGAATGGGATTCGAAAAAAAGTGTTTTCTTTGGGTATGAAGGAGGGAGTTGAAGAGAGGGTGATTTATTTGGGCTTTGAAAGGGACCCTAATATTCTCGCGAGGGACCCACATGTCAAATCTTTGACCTAATAAAAAAAGACTATGTAGGGACAATTAAATACCGCTACAAGCCGGTGAATCACGATTGGATACCGCCGGGCGGTATCCGGCGGTATCCGGGCGGTACTGGGCCTCCTCAGCGGTATTGTTAATTCTAGAGCCAATTATGGCCGCGTTGGATTCGATTATCCATCATATATGAATTGAGTATCAAATTACAATGTAATCTTTCAACATATTATGGATTTCGCACTTGTGAGGATCAAGCCACTACGAACTCGAGGCATTAGCAATACACACTAGGGACATTAGTGTAGTATTGCAAGTGATCATTGGCAATGTGATCGAAATCTTGAATTGTACACTCGTGAGTCAAATGCTTTTATAATTATGCGAAAAGAGGTTGAGAATGATTAATTACTTTGTAAATTACATAGTCCTTCCTTTCCAGGTGTTCCTTGGACTGAATTTACACTTCAACTATGTAGGGACAATTAAATACCGCTACAAGCCGGTGAATCACGATTGGATACCGCCGGGCGGTATCCGGGCGGTACTGGGCCTCCTCAGCGGTATTGTTAATTCTAGAGCCAATTATGGCCGCGTTGGATTCAATATGCCTTGGTCTCTCCTAGACCGAAAAAACTTCTTCTCCAATTTTCTCTACCCCGAAGAACTTCTTCTCCAATCCGGGCGGTACCCTCGTGAGTCCACTACTTTTATAGTAAAATATAAAAGGGAGACGGGGAAATGACGAGGTTGGGAAATGATCTTCTCCCTCGTCTCTCATTGCCCTTATCTTCGGAAACTGCTCGTTGCTTCTCACTGTTACAACAAGCGAGGTTTCCGGAGAGAGAGATTTGGTGTGCAGGGTGGAATCCGGGCGGTATATGGGCGGTATTCGCCAACTTCTTCTCCAATTTTCTCTACCCCGAAAAACTTCTTCTCCAATTTCTTTAACCCGAAAGCTTGACACAATCAATAAACCTTGACAGTCATCAGCTTTCGGGATAAAGAAAATTGGAGAAGATGTTTACCAAACTCGGAATAAGGTTTTCAATTCTTATTTATATGTGAAGAAAATTGTGCACTTGAAGCGGAGTTCGTAAATTTCTTCACCAATTTCTTAACACCGAAAGCTTGATCAATAAACCTTGACGTTCATCCGCTTTCGGTATTAAGAATATTGGTGAAGATGTTTACTAAGCTTGAAATAAGGTTTACGATATAAGGACTCTTATTTATATTGTCGAAGTAATATTTCATTCCATTTTTTTTGAATGTGGACAACACATATGAGGACAAATAGTAAACTATTTAAGATTCCACACTATTAGTCACATAAGAAAATAAAACTATATCAGTTATCATTGGAAATGACAATTCAATGTAGATTCCCCGTTCAATGTATAAAGTACATATGAATACCGTTCGGTACACCGAATAACGCTTGGATACCGCCCGGCGGTATCGTGCTTCCTCGTCGGTATTGAATTGTGATTGGATACCTCTAGTCGAATTCCCGGACGGTATACCGGCGGTAGTGTGTTAAACATTTTGATAAAACAAGTTTTTTATAAAAATTAAAAGTATAGATGGATTTATTAATGGCACCATGCACTTTTTCGGATTCCACTCTTTATGTCACATAAAAAAAAACAAACTATATGAATTGTGATTGGACATGACATTTCAATAGTGAAATCACTATATTGCACATCTTTATATGTAGTCTTGCAAGAAAACAAGTTGTTGAAGAGACAATTCAATGTATAAAGTCACTATGAATACTATTCAATGTGTAAAGTCATTATGAATACTATTTGCATATTTAATTCTACACGGTTGGGCCGGTACCGAGCGGTATTTAGAGGTACCCCTCGGTATTGACAGTTACCGCGCGGTATTGATCGGTACCGCTCCGTATTGACCGGTACCGCGCGGTACCGAGCAGATTCCGCTATATGAAAAATACAAAAATTAATTTAAATATTTATGGACATATATAGTCATATATTTGGAATATAATAATATTCAATAAATTGAAGAATGAGAACGGAAATTAGTTTGATTATAACAAAAAGGGTCTCAAAGTATGTTTCTATTCATAACACAAATCAAATATTCTAACTGACATCTGAAAACGATAATCTCTTATGTTAGCAGTTTTGTCCCCCCATTTAATCATTGGCGAACCTGTGATTAGTCTATCAACATACATGCACGCGTAAGGCCCGCAACTAACATCATCTTTCTGCTTGAAATTGTTGGTCATGATCCGGCAGGGCAAGGAAGGTGATGGTGGACTCCGAATCTCATGAACATTCTTGACAAACCAACCAGCATAGTGCAAGACTTGCTTCATCAACTTTGTCAATGGCCTCAGTTGAATTCCTCGAAGTTTGCTTTCTTCTGGCGCTAACCTATGAAACACGGAGTCGTATACGTCTACTCTCCATTCAATCAAGTCAAGCAACACGGTGAGCCAATGTTCACTCACGCAACACACGAAGATTACCTACATTGAAAAAAAATACATAATATATAAAAAAAATACATAATAATCTCGAGCGGTATCAACGGTATCGATCGGTAGTCGAGCGGTATTTACCTGTTTAGCATCCCACCACGGTCGAGCCCCTGCAACATCTCGCCCTTGAACCATTTGAACCATACTTTGAAAAGGCTCCCACCAATAAACATCTGTATTTTCACCTCTCCAATGTGCAGAGTCAGGTTGGTCGACATTCTTCCACCATTCCTTTTCTAACTGAAGCTGTTGAATACTTGGAAATTAGATTAATAGCATTGTACTAGATACCGTTGAATACCGCTGCTTTTTCGAGTGGTATTCAACGGTATAAATAAATACCGTTTAATACCGCTCGAGCGGTATTCAACGGTATAAATAAATACCGTTTAATACCGTTCAAGCGGTATTCAACGGTATAAATAAATAACGTTGAATATTGCTGCTTTTTCGAGTGGTATTCAATGGTATAAATAAATACCGTTTAATACCGCTCGAGCGGTATTCAACGGTATAAATAAATACCGTTTAATACCGTTCAAGCGGTATTCAACGGTATAAATAAATACAATTGAATATTGCTCGAAAGGTATTAAATGGTATTTATTTGTACCGACGGTATTGTTAGTTGTAAAAATAAAATTAGATACTCACAAAGAATGAAGGTCCCACGATGCGTGTACTCCCTGCATCTACTCCATCTAATAGTTGTTTGCCCCTCTCCAATTTGGCAACCATAGCTTCACAGAAGAGATCAATTATCTGTAACGTAATGGTCGATTAAAAAATTATTTCAGTTAGACAAAGTTTCCATATTTGGTACGGAAAATAATTATAAAAAATATATAAAGATTTACCGTGGCATCCATGGCGGACTGCATGTTCTCCACTCGATCAAAAAATTCATGATCCAACTCAAAATGAGTCGCGAGGGTTCGCACAAATGGAGTTGGTCTTTTCTTTCGCCAATTTATGTAAGCATTACGAGCTGCGGCTTTGATTGGAGTCGGCATCGTGCTTATATATGGCGTGCGAAGCGCAGTGGATTGCTTTTTCACTCGACGTAGAGGATTATCGAATTCTGCAATTTGTTTTCCTTTATCCGCACGCTTGAAACGGAGTGGACTACCCTCCTCCGAGTCAACACCTTCCTCTTGAGCGGGAACATCGATATGAATGTCCTAATGCAAATAAAAATTAAACCAAAAATAAGAATAAAATTAATGTTAACACTAATTTAACAATTAATAACAATAATAAACAAATTGAATTATAATTTTTAAAAAAATTTAATGCTTTACCTGGTTTTCCTCGTACGGGAAAGCAGAGACGGTAGGATGCTCAGTAGTAGATATCCCCACCATAGATCTCCAAAATGATTCCCTGTCAATTAGCTCTCGGGGGTCTATCTGCATCTGTAGTGATCTCCGAGTATGTCCTCCGTCTACAGATGTGCGGTCTGCCTCTGGCATGTAAGACGAGGCACGATGACCAGTGTAGTGATAGTTCTGATCGAACTGATCCCACTGATATGAATGATGGGACTGATATGCAGAATGATGGTCCGGCTCTGGATGATAAGAGTGGTGAGACTGATGGGGATGATGAGAATGATGGGACGGCTCTGGTTGATGAAACTGATGGGGATGATGAGTCTGATGGGATGGCCTCGCAGAATGATGTGATGACGCCGGATGATGAGACGGATGGGGCTGATGGGAATGATGACTGTGCCCTGAGCGTGATCGACGGTCTCCATAATAAAGTGATTGCATAAAACTCTTCAGATCAGGAAGCAACACATCCCTCATGTAATCTTTCAAATCTGGCAGTACTACTTCCCTCAACTTTGAAATTAGACCGCGTTCACGTCTCTCCCAAACATGACTCCCTGAAGAAGACGAGCTCGATTCCCTAGCCCGTTTTCCTGAAGTTGGTGGAGGAGTATGCTTCTTCCTTGCCTCACTCACATCACCATCAGTCTCAGTCTCCGGATCCGATTCTGGCGGAGTAGCCTGCTTCTGCTTTTTCCGGGGCTGTCGTTTCGGTGCACTTGCTGAAACTGAAGCTGCAGAGCGACATGATATATTTCGCACCCGTGCTGCAGTCCTCACGACGCGCTGCACGACATCGTCGCCGCCGCGTTGTGCCTTCACAGGGTTTACCGGTGCACGGTAAACAACACCCAGTGCATCGGGGACCAGAACGCTGATCCAGTAGTCACGTACTTCTTCATCCGCGCCCGCATGAAGCGTTTCTAGGCACTCACCCTACAAAATAATTGATTAAATATTAATTATTAAATTGAGCGGTATCGAGCAGTACACGGCGGTACTAGGCGGACCGGGCGGTACACGGCGGTACCGGACGGTACACCGCGGTCTTGCGCCGGTACCGGGGGGTACACAGCGGTATTGGGGCGATACCGGGCGGTATTGCATATTTAGTTAATTAAAATAGAAAATTAATATTTTTATCGTTAAACTACATTACCGCATCATTCAATAGTGTATGAAAATCTTGCACATTTGAAGGAGTAAAAAACCACTTCAAGCAACGAGGCAACGCCACTGGTTCCGCAACCTCCGCAACCTCTCTTCCAAGGGCCGGTATAGCTTCATATGCCCAAATCTGTAAAAGTGATATTAAAATCAACCTAATCAGTATAATTAATACTAGTATTATTCTCAATATTTTTTCTTCAAATTATGCATACCTGTAGAGCCCACACAGGGCCATAGAAATGATACTTTCTAGGAGTCGACCTCGGCAATCGACCAATGTAATGGAGTAAAATAGGATAGGTGTAGGCACCCCATGGAAATCTGTTCCACGCCTCAAGGTCATCGACCAACACCCACGCAAAACTATCAACCTTTCTTGGAGTGTCGTACCCACAAGCAAAAAAATAAAGGGCTAAAATATTAGCCACTTTCAAATAATCATCTGGGGTAGCCTTCTTCGAAAGTCTGCGATCCTTTCCATCAAAAATATTCCACAGCTCTAGAATGCTGACATTCTTGCCACCACAGAATCTCCTAAACACTCCCACGTTGGAATGATCGTGTTCGGCATTCGGATCAAAAGCCGATGATCCGAATCGAAACCCGGTCACCAGAGCGTACTCGGGGAACGAAAATCTGATATGGCTCTCATTAATACGGAACCATACTTCATGAGCCGGAGCACCGGGAATAGTGATCTCACGAGAGATCAAAGCATGCAAGGCTCTACCGTTGCTCGACTTGCTTTTCCATCTTATGAGGTGACCGAAGCACCCCTCCTCGAATCTCCCCATGAGTTCTTGCCCACCAACTCTCATCAGTCTTGTCCATATCGACGTTAATACCTTGGGCCTGTAGTAGAGATTCACAATTTGGTAATAATTTTGCATCTCTACTCTCTTCCAACTCCAAGGCGCCTGAGAAGGAGATAAACACTTAATACACGGTACCGTTGTTGATAGACGGTATACCGTCATTCAAGTACAATACCGTAAGGTATTGTTCAAAAAACTTTGAATACCGCATGTTATTGGTTCAAACCCATGTAATTCAATGTTTTATACCATTTAAGCAGTAAAAATAACGAGAAAAATAATCAAATGAGGACGGTATACCGTCATGCAAGTACAATACCGTTCGTATACCGCTCGTCGACGGTATACGAAATTGATTTGCCATTGCCGACGGTATTCGATGTTTTTAACCAACTAATCATAGCATCAAGGTCCAAAAATTAAATTAAAACTTGAACAAGTAAATTACAACATCCTAATTGACGGGCGATATACTATCGGTACAATACCGATCGTATACCGCTCGTCAATAGTAAGCGGTATTCGAACGGCATTTGCCATTGCCGACGGTATTCAATGTTTTTAACCAACTAATCAGAACATCAAGGTCCAAAAATTAAATTAAAACTTGAGCAAGTTAATTACAGCATCCTAATTGACGAGCGGTGTACTATCGGTAATACCGCTCGTCGCAAGATGTAATACCGTTCATATATCGCAGGAAACAAAACTAACTACGGTATTTTTCGTATACTATTCCTAATCTAGCAGGAAACAAAACTAACTACAACTAAAAACTTAAAGACACCCATAATCCATCAATTATCAACAAAATTTTGGATACCGTATACTAGAAAAAAACTTATACCGCCGACGGTATTCATGTATTTTAGGAGAGAGATGTAATAACTAACCTGCTCATTGTCAGATTGATGAGCACCACTTCCTTCGCCGAACTCCATTGATGTTCTTCGAGAGAAAAAAAGTAATGTATTTGGGGATTTTGGCTTTTGGTTTGATTTTAGGGCTCGTGTATTTAGGGCTCTCTATTTGGGGACGGTATTTGAAATTGATTTGATTTCTTTTGACTTAAGGAGTGGTGGGATTATTAATTTGAAATTTACCATAAATAACTGCCACCATGGGACCCACGGTTTTTGATTTAAAATACCGCCCTATATATTCTACTCATGTTCGGCTCCCATAAATACCGCCCTATATATTCTACTCATGTTCGGCTCCCTTCAAATACCGTTTGAATACCGCCCATAATATAATTACGGTATTGGAGCGGTATTGAAATATTTCAACTCTATTTCAGCTCCCATGAAATACCGCTCGGATACCGCCCATCTCAAAATTATGGGTTTCGAACGGTATTGCAGTTTCCGAGATTTGAGCGCACACGTAAGGAATAACTTTACGTATTTATGAGTCTGATTTGAGACAGAAAATGAGTACTTTGTCTTACAATTTCTGAAAAATGAGAGGGCCCACGTCTGATTACATTGAAAAATGAAAAAGTAGGGATATAATAGACATAGTGGGTATTTCTTGAATGTGTGTAAGAAAGTGGGTAAAGGGGGTTTTTAGTTAAGGGATGTGGGTAGTTTAATTTTTCTCTCTTTATCATTTGTTTGGTTCAAATGATTGGAGCCCAGTATTAATGATGAGTCCGGGCTCCGATCACTTATTTGGGTGATTATTGATCACCCCAAATTATATTCATCAACTAAACACTTATTTATAAAATTACCTATATATCTTCATTTCAAATAAAAATAAAATTTTATCTACATTATTTATTAGATGACAAATAAAAATAATTACAATTTTAATAATTACTATGAGAATATTGATATATGAATATAATATTAATGTGTAATTAAAAGATGATTTCCGAAGAAGAAACTATTTTAATTAATTATTTTTATGCATCCATTATTTTCCAATGTCTGGTTAATTATTTTTGTGCCTCGATTATTTTCAATGTCATGATTTCAATTATTTTTAAATAAAAAAAAGTACAACCTTAATAATTATAAATGAACATGTAAGAGTGAATTATGTATTTTCCAATATTTTTTTTAAATCATTCGATCCAAACTAAATATTGACAAACTATCTTAAATTATTAAAATTACAATTAAGTAATCCAAATACACGATTATTTTTATCTAAACAATGCAGCCTTACTTTATCGTATCAATCTTATCTATTTCATCAACCGAACCAAACAGGGCATAAGGGGTTACTTTTTGAATTTTAGTTGATTTTTCAACTTTACACTGTAGTGATTACAATATTAACTTCCACTTAAAAAAAAATCAATCAAATTTTTGGTTAAATGAACCCAATGTGTCCAACAATCTAAGTCGAAACGCTATTTTGTTGCAATGAACTCAAACAAAACGTCATTTTATTGAACACATTGGATCCATTTTACATTAAATTTGATCGATATTTAATTAGTTATATAAGTAATTTGAAAGTTTTTTTGAACCCATAGTTGCTGTCCTGAGTTTAGTAAAACTAGAAAATATTAATGGAACTCGAACTCGAACTCGTTTATCATATAGTCTAATATTTAACTAATTTCTTTCCAACATATACATATTAGGTATGACTTAAGGTGTCGGCGAAAGAAAGGATCTCTCACATTAAAGAATTAATTAATAAGTCTAATAAATTTAGAAATTAATGGTTAGTCTTTGAAGTTAATTAAGGCAAACATTCTTCTAATTTGCTCGTGGAATACAAGGAATACAACATTTCTTAGTTTAGCTTCAACTACCTCACAACAATGAACACTAACCTTAATTATATTGTTGTAATCGCTCAATTGATGATTGTAATTTGTAAATAAGACTAGTTGATTGTAAATGCCACACAACTTGCCATGCAATTGAATTATTGAAGGTCCCTTACCTATTTTTTATAATTTCTTCGAGCAATCTACGTACATGTAACACAATCATAACATCAGTGGATCGGATATCATTACTCTCTATCATTTAATTGTCGTCCTGTAATAATTATAAGTATCAAAGTGTAATCTCCCCTTTTGATATATTAACCAACTTCAATAATTCCTCATTTGTCTATACTATTCTTATCTTCCTTTTCAACTTTACCAATACAAATGACATGCTTAGTGGTGATTCAATTTTCTAAAAATTGAAGCCTTTGAAAAAGATTAGACATTAGAAAATCTTGTGTCCCATCATAATTGATGTTAGATTTTGCACTAGTGCAAGTCTTCTGAACCAACCTCACCAAAAATATTATTCACAAAACTTGTCATAATTAAGTAGAGTTTACTCAACATATTTTTTCGTGGGAATATTATATGTAATATTACCATTTTTTTACAACTCTAATTTTTATTTTATTTTAATATTATTAATGTTTTTAATCGGAACGTATTTGAGGTAGAAACACACCAACACTTGGACTTGCACGAAGAGAAAAGTGAATATATATATATATATATATAAAATTTTGTACACATTTAACTTTGATTCTACCAACTAGATTATGTAAGCAAAATTCTTCATCTTAAAAAAAGTGTCATTCTACAAATTCGAGATAAAAAATTCACATCTTTCACATAATTGCCCTCATTTAATGAATTCAAATATTTATATTTAACTCATTTAGTGTATTCATACAATGATCTATTAGGTAATTTAATTAATTTATTAATTTGTGTGCATTCATCCAAAATAAATGATATTCAAATGAAAACGGGGGAATATCATTTTATTATTAATAGTTTTATTTTGTGATATTTTTAAAAAAATCCCAAAATATAAGTTTCAAAGTGTATTTACCCTTTTTGTTTTCAACCATTTGATAGCGCCAAAAATGATAATCATGTGTTAAGGTGTAATTAAGCTATAAATTTAGCCATTGGCAATTATGTTTTTTTTTTTTTTTGCCATTTTGTATCTGAATATTTCTCGGTGGGATGGATCAATTTTTGTTTGAAATAGTATAATTTAAAATAAAATCAACTATATTCAAAATCCAACTAAAAAAACTATATTCAAAATCCTAGAAACTCGAATAATATGATATTGAACACAACTTATCACAATTAAACCGCAATTACAACATTTCAATTAAAAACATAGCCAGTAAGCGAGCACGAGTATCGTATTCACAGGAAATGCAATGACAAGTAAATTATAACTACTAAAATATAGATATCTTATATTTATACGGTATTACATTATACATAAAATAAATAATAAGTCATCATATTTTTTCAAAAAGTTTCAACCGGCCGAACCAGTGACCCAATAATCACTTAACCGGTTCTATGTTCGGTCCGAGTTTTAAAAACATTACCTTAATCTATCACAAGTCGGGAAATATTGAAAAATTGGCAATTCGTTTGGAAAAAAAAAAAAGAAAAAAGAAAGGGGAGAGAGAGAGAGAGAGGATTAGACAATTGCAAAATGGTAGTATATATATAAGTCGAGTTCATTTCACGAATTGATGTGATCCAAACAAACTATATATATAGTTATATACAAAATGAAGAAACTAATTTGTGATATATTAATCCCCATTTCTTCTTCTTCTTCAAAGTTGGTGGGTGTATATGTGTTTGTTTTGTTGTTTCACAGTTGCTCGGGAGTGGTCAAGCTGCCGGAAAATATGACGATTCCGGCGGTTTTTGCATTCGGCGATTCGATCGTCGATCAAGGCAACAACAACTTAATCAAAACGCTCATCTACTGCAATTTCCCGCCATATGGTCAGGATTTTAACGGTGGAGATCCCACCGGCAGGTTCAGCAACGGCAAGACACCTCCTGATTTGATTGGTATGTATGCATTCTTTTTTTTTTCAAATGTCAAGGGTAACTCGCAGCTAGGGGTGTAGGTGAGTCGAGCCTACTCGTGAGTTACTCATGATCGACTCGGTGAAAACTAAAAATCGACTCGAGATTTGTCGAGTTGAGCTCGAGTTCGAGCTACTCAAGTAGTTACCGAGCTCGAGCTATATAATAGTGAGCTCGACAAGCTCGCGAGCCTTATCGATCTTTGATGCAATTACAAATTTACCCTTAATAATTTAATATTTTACATATATGTCATTAATAATTAAATTATTTTTATTCAAAATTAATTTTTTATTTAATATTTATACGTAATCGAGTCGAGTTCGAGATTGTCGAGTTTTCTATCGAGTCGAGCTCGAAAAATCAAAGCTCGACCGAGCTCGAGTCAAGTCGAGCTTCGAGTCTTCCTTATTGAGCTTGAGCTCGATAAGACTAATACTCGACTCGATTCGGCTCGATTACACCCCTACTCGCAGCCACTATCAATGTACGTACTCGATAAATCTTATTTGTATTAAATAGCCTGCAAATAACACATAGAAGAAATAAATTACACTTGGCAGATCATATGTGGCAGATGAGATTAGAACTTAAAACCTTTTGCCGTAAGATAATACTACTCCACCAATAGGTTATTCCAAATTCCAAAGGAATATTTTTTTTCTTTTATTTAATGGAACTAATGAACATAAATAACAAGTTCACTTTTAGTAACATTTATTTTTAGGATTAATTATAATTTAATTCCCGGCGTTTGAATGCTTTAATAAAAATAACTTAATGTTTTAATAAAAATAATATAATGTTTTAATAATTACAATTTAATCCCAACGTTTGAATATTCTAATATAAATAACACAACGTTTAATATTGATAATTTAATTCTCAACGCTTGAACATCTTACAAAAATTACCCGATAATTTAGACAGAAAAAAATTCTACTTAACATTTTCTATACCATTTTTTGACGCACCGCTAATAATTTGTTTAATTTTTTCTTCAATGTTTCTTTGGTTTCAGTTTTATTTTTTAGCTTTGTTTCATCTTTATTAATTAGGCTCGATATATTATATTATAATTAATATAATAGAGTGACAATGAATATTTTATAAGATACATGAAATAAAGAGATAAATTTTTAAATAACCATTTTGACTTAGTGAAAAATGTTTTTAACCACTATTTAAAAAAAACATGTTTCTATAGCCACTTGGACAAAATAACCATTTATCGTACACCCTAGTCGTGCAACAATGTAAAATCTGAATGCTGCACGAATAGACTTAGTCGTGTAACTCCATTCGTGTAGTATTGTAAATTTGAATTATTACACGACTACGCTTAGTCGTGTACCCTCAATTCGTGCAATAGCATATAAATTTATAATGTTGCACGAATGGATTTATTTGTGCACACCCCTCGTGTAGCAATATTAATGTGTACCGCTACACGATCATATTTCATTCGTGCATCCAAATACTGTACTCTAGTCGTCGTGTAGCTCACAATTTTATGAAGGGTAATCAAGTATTTTCAGCGAAAAATAACTATAAATAATTTTTTTTAAGTGACTAAAAACATGATTTACTGAATGAAAATGACTATTTTTATACATTAACACTAAAATAAAATACGAATCAATAAGATAATTTCATCTGAAAAATATAACGAAAATTGGAGTAGTAATAAATAATAATAACGTGATGAATTTTTGCTAAATAATAATAATAAATTAATATTAAAGAGTATATATTTTTTGAATAACAGCCGAAGAATTGGGAATTAAAGACATAATCCCGGCTTACAAAGACCAAAATCTGACAGCCCAAGATCTGCCAACTGGCGTCAGCTTTGCATCTGGCGGCTGTGGATATGACCCTCAGACACCTAAATTAGTGGTACGCTTCCAAATATTTGGGTACACCCGTTGTATCGAGACGAATAAATTTACATTACTTAGATCGAAAATGAATTAATTTAACAAAACAATATCCACTTTTTCAAAATTTACAGATCTAATATCTGATCCCGAAAAGCGTACGTAATTGATTTTTTCTAATATTTCTTAATTGGAGGAATTTTGGGTAATCTGTACTTTAATACCAAGAAAAAAAATAAAAAAAATTACAGTCAGTGACGTCATTATCGGATCAATTGGAGCAATTCAAGGAGTACATTTGGAAGGTGAAAGGGGCAAAAGGGGAAGAAGGTACAAAAAACATTTTGAGCAATGGCTTATTCTTGGTGGTTGCGGGCAGTGATGACCTGGCAAATACCTATTTTACCCTCGGCATTCGCCGCCTGCAATATGATATTTCTTCATATGCTGATCTTGTTGTTGCCTCTGCGTCCGATTTTATACAGGTAATACATACATATATATATATATATATATATAGGGGTGGCAATTTTCGACACGACACGATAGCACGACACGAACACGAAACGAAAATAATGAGTTAGTGTTTGACCTTATCGTGTTCGTGTCGTTATCGTGTTGACACGATAACGACCTGAAATTATCGTGTCGTGTCGTGTCGTGTTTCGTGTTAATCTGCTAAACACGATAAAATTTAACAGGTTACCTGATAACCTGATAATATGTCAACCTAATAATACCCGATAACATGATAACACGATAAGAACCTGATAACCTGTTATGCAAGAATATTATTAAAAATAACAATATATATTTATTATTTTAGTTTCTCTTTTTTGAGATTATTTTTTAAATTATTTCTTTATTATCGTGTTATTATCGTGTCGTGTCGATATCGTGTCGTGTCAACACGATAAAAAATCGTGTTCGTGTCGTGTTCGTGTTTATACAAAATTATCGTGTTCGTGTTCGTGTTCGTGTCGAACAGATTTTTATCGTGTCATGTTCGTGTTTGACCTTATCGTGTCGTGTCGTTATCGTGTCGACACGAAACACGACCTGTTAACACGAATTGCCAGGCCTATATATATATATATATATATATATATATATATATATATATATATATAGTTACTTTTTGTGAGATGAGATCATATCAGGGGTCGAAATTCGTAAGATGAATCATGATTCATATTCAAACACAATTAAAATTTTTAATGTGTTATTGAATATGAGCTTGAATTCAGATTTTGACTCATAAAATGAGGACACGTGATGTTTTGTCTACGTGTAATGGTAGAGATAATGTTCCAACATTTAAGTGGGCTTTTAAAATATGTTTCAATGTTTGGAAAATATTGTTTTGATACTCAACACTTTAAAAAAAATTAAAAAATGTATGGAGTCGAGTTATCTGGCGATGGCAAACACATTGAAATTTTTACAAGCGTATGTATTCAATATCATCCACAAATCTTGAACCTCAGGCGTAACCACATATCACGAGATGCCGCGTGTGTTTTTTGTAATCAGATAATTTTACTCTTGACTTTGTTTATGTATATGTTTTTTGATATCAAAATGATATTTTTTTAAACATTTTTAAAAGTTCGTTTAAATATTATTGAGACCTCAAACTTCTATTTTATTCAATTGACGAGTCTTTTGAACTTTACAATATGTTATTGAATTATATTCTTACACAAATAGTAAAAAAATAGGACCAACTCTAATACAAATATACAATGCAGATTTTTAAGGATCAAATGAGCCAAACAGAAATTTGAGAATTCAATTCAATTATAATAAAAACGAAGTTTGAGAATCCAATTAAACAAAAAGAAAATTTTAAAAACCCAACTAAAAAAAAATAGTAGTTCAATCTTAATAACATGTTTATGTATTATATTCAAATGATAGAGGTTTCTTGTGAACCTGTGATTTATTGGTTAGAACTTAGAAGTGATTCATTTCTTGACACACACTCATTCTATTATCTTTATTTTGTTCAAATTCCAATTGCAAATTGATACACCCTCTGTCCCCATAAGATATGCTCGTTTTTTTTTTTTCGGATGTCCCAATATATAGGTTGTATTCTATATATATTTAAGTAACTTACATTAAGCCTTAATTCATTCTCGAAGAAATAAATAGGCACGTATTAGTCAACTATTATGAAGTCTTTTGATTAATTATATTTCCTAATATTTATCTTAATCATTGTGAAAATCTCAATCAGCTTATCTTATTGGGACTCAGAGAATATATGAATATGACATATATTATACTAATTAGTCAACAAGTCTTTTTGTTTAATTTATTTCTTGTTTCCTAACTTGTTTTTCTTCTCTCTTTTCTCCATTTCCTCAACAACTAATTAAAAAATATATATTTATGACTTGAAATTAATTGATAAGGAAATATACAAGCTTGGAGCAAGAAGAATTGCAGTATTTTCCACCCCACCAATTGGATGCTTGCCATCTCAGATAACTATTGCAGGAGGCTCAAATAGATCTTGTGTAGAGCATTACAACAAAGCTGCACAATTGGTCAATGCCAAACTCTCTCTTCAACTTCTCTCTCTAAACACTACATTGCCCCACTCTAGGGTAGTTTACATTGATGTTTACAACCCTCTTCTTGATCTCATCCAACACCCTCAAAATTACGGTACGCTATCGCACTATGCTTTAATCTCGTATTTCATTTTACTCGGATGTACTTATCACATAAATAGTACCTAGCTAGCTGGATCACAATATGTAGAAGATGGAGACGTTTAATTATTATGACCCTCTTCCGGATCTCATATGCAACATCCTCGTTGTATTAAATCTCATACACATGTTCACTATTGTACATCCCATGTAAACTACTAATGTCGTACCTACATTAATCACTCTGTCAGCGTAGGCTTTGGTTCAAACGACGATCAGTGCTTTGCGTGCAAACATGAAAATAAACTTGTTTACTGTATTTTTAGTTATTTTATTACCGTATTTTGGTGCTATTTTTTTTAAAAAAAAATTATTGTATTTTAATGCTAATTATTTTAGTTTCAAAATACAATAAGAAAATCACTAGAATCACAGTAAACAAGCTGATTTTCACGTTTATATGCAAAGCCAAATTCCCATTATAAGTTTTATAGATGATGGACTATATTTTCTTTTTCTTGATCTTCTTCTTCTTCTTCTTCTTCTTCTTCTTGTTTTCTTTTAATCAAGATTTGAAGGAATTAATTATTAAGAGAGTTTTAATTAATGATTGCAGGGTTTGAAGTGAGTGACAAAGGTTGTTGTGGTAGTGGAGACATAGAAGTAACAACGTTGTGCAACAAATACAGTGGAACATGTGGAGATGTGTCCAAATATATATTTTGGGATAGTTATCATCCAACTGAGAAAGCATATAGGCTTCTAGTTGATCATATCATTCAAAAATATATTGATAGTTTCGTGTGATAAATAATTTTAATTAATCTCATTCAACTACTGCTCAATTTCCTCAAAGTAGATTGTTCAATTGAAACACAATTTGATGACGTACGTGTATCTTTGAACTTCCTATATATTATAATAAATGGCTTATTTAATTTCTTTTCCAATATCGTATAATGTAATTGTGTTCATCACACGTGAACTATATACATCTAATGCTCAAATAAATTTAGTGATACTTTCTAGATTAATTATATTGATACTAAGGGTGAGAGTTGAAATTTAGTGATTAATCTCACCACAAACCTTACACTTTAGCGATTTAAACTTCACCCATGATTTGAATTGAATAACTTTTGAAATTCGTGCTTAAAAATAAAATAAAATTAAAATATGTTAAGATTTATTCGGACAAATATTGTAACTTAAAATGCCATTAAACTTAAAATTATAACAAACTTGAAGACATACTTAAGTTTCCGAGAAAAATGAGTAAATCGAATTAGCTTACAAGTGTGAGCAGAGCAGATTCTCTGTTGTCATTTAATTTGTATTACATAACTAAGTTTTTTTTTAATATATCATAATTAGAGAAGAATGAACCTTAAATAGAAAATTTAAATTAAAATAAATCATAATCAACATGATTTGCAACATATGATCCCATTTCAAGTGTGAGAGGGTATTGCTAAATGTTACAAGTTGTTAGTTGTCCATTGGCGAGAATTCTATGTACAAGGAGTTGTTTGTACATCTTTTTTTTTTTTTTAATGTTGAAAGTAACTCGCAGTCGCTATTGAAGTGCGCATTGAGTAAATTCCGTTCCTGTGTAATAGTCTGCAAATGACACATGGGACGTAAACTATATTTGGCAGACCAGGCGTGACAAGCTCACAACTAATGGTATTGGTGGTGTGATTCAAACTGAGACATTTGATCTCAAGATAACACCACTCTTGTTATGGTGCATTTCAAATATGTTTCAAGTCAAGGTGGAGATTTGTTGAGATATCTTGAAGAACTCTGACGCTGAGTTGAACGAGATCTAAACCCAATATGTCAAAGTTTTGGAGTTGTAAATACCTTACCCTATTCTATAATCTGTATTCGCACGCTTAATAAAATAATTTTTTTTTCTGGTCCAAGGACGTAGCTAAAACAACGTTAGTGAGCGACATAAGAACGCGTCTTTCTCAATTCCATTCTCATAAAAACAGTATCCACTTTTCAGAGTTTTTTACAAATCTCATATCCAATCAATTTTCCGGCCCGAAAATCCCACGTAAGTGATTGTATTTCAAAAAAATTTACGAGTTGAATTTTTTCACGCGGATGGGGAAATAGAAACCAACCATATGTAAATCTTGATTATGTTGACAACATGAATCCAACTAGAGAACTTCCATTGCAGTTAATTAACTGATAAAAACAACCAAGAATTCATGCATGTAGATTTTTAATTTCCATTGAACGCATTAAATGATGCACTAGTTAAAAACTCTATAAACTACTACTATGATCGGATCAATAAATGACATTTTTGCAGGCACCCAATAGTGTAATATTATCCAAATCAATGAAAATATGTCAGACCATTCCGTCAAAGATTTACACATCTAACAGCAGTAATTAAACAGCCCAACAATACAGTTGGAATTCAATCCAAAATATTCATAAAATAATCTCAGAAAAACCTTCTATAAAAGCAGAGCACATCACCTCTGTTCTTCACAACAATTAACAATGCACTGCAACTTCTCCAAACTGCTACTGCTATTTCAATGCTTCTTCTTCTCCATGTTCCTAGCTGAATCAGTCGTAAATCTACCGGAAAACGCCTCGATTCCGGCCGTCATCGTCTTCGGAGACTCCGTCGTCGACACCGGCAACAACAATTACCTTAAAACGGTCGTCAAAGTTAACTACCCTCCATACGGTCAGGATTTCGTCGGAGGAATCCCGACCGGGAGATTCTCCGACGGAAAAGTTCCGTCGGATCTTATAGGTATTCATCTCTCTCTATATATGTATATATATGCAATGCATATTTATAATGTTTGCTAGTTTGATCATTTATCAATGTGTATTTGATTTAATTTGCAGCTGAAGAGTTAGGAATTAAGGAGCTTTTACCTGCATATTTCGATCAAAATCTGCAAGATGAAGATCTCTTGACTGGAGTTAACTTTGCATCTGGTGGCTCAGGCTACGACCCTCTAACCTCTCATGTTGTGGTTGGTCTCTCTCTCTCTCTCTCTATCTCTCTCTCTCTCTCTCTCTCTCTCTCACTTATGTTGTTGGTTTGGTGGCAGTCAGTTTTGTCATTGTCCGACCAGTTAGGCATGTTCAGAGATTACATAACGAAGCTAGAGCAGACTGTTGGAGATGAAAAAACGTCAGAATTGTTGAGTAAAAGCCTATTTGCGTTGGTGACCGGCAGCAACGACGTTACCAATACCTATTTCGGGATCGTGTCGTTGCGAAGATCTCAGTACGATGTTTCATCCTACACCGACTTACTCGTTAGCTATGCGTCCACCTTCGTGCAGGTAACTTCGTGTGTAATAAATTATAGTTCAGTACGTTTTTATGAAAATCTTAATAGTTCAGAACATACGGTGTGATTTAACAATTTAGAAACATAGATTTTTGTCTAAATTGACCGAAATGCCTCCGAAGATAGCAACGGGGGAGAGGAGAGGAAGAAGTGATGAGGAGAGGGAAGACGGTGAGAGAGAAATAGGATTTTAGTTAGTTTGTTTATGGAATGAATGATTATTTTAGTCAAATAAGTTATATTTTTAAGTCTGTGACTAAAAAATATTTTTTACTATTACAAGTATTTGAAATAGTAAAAAAAGAATTTGACTAAAAAAAGTTATATTTTTTAACTCTGATTTTCGAGTTTGGTTCGTTAAGGAATATTCGACATCGGTTTGTGAAATGTTTGAAAATATACTAATTGAGTTTAAGTTTAAATGTTCGAAAAAAAGCTTGTTTAATTTACATATTCAAACTCAATCTAAAAAAAATTGTTTAATTTACATATTCAAGCTCAAGTTAAAAAAAAATTGTTTAATTTACCTATTCAAAATATTAATAATATCCATGAGCATGTTCTCACAAACATATTTGATTAAACTCAGGCTCGAACATGTTTGCGAGCTGGTCGAACCAAATATTACTACTCTGTTCGAGCTCTTGATTCGAGGCTCGAACTTTGCTAATTTAGAAAAAGAACAAGTTTTTTCTGAGCCAAGCTCCGAATAACTTGAGAAATGCTCTATTCATTTACATCCCTAACTGTGATTGTTTCTGTCCGTTCACTCTATACATGAAGGATCTATACAGATTGGGGGCGCGTCGAATCGGAGTTTTTGGCCTGCCGCCTCTCGGATGTTTGCCGTCGCAGAGGAGTTTGGGCGGAGGGGAAGAGCGGAAATGTGTCGATTCATATAATGAAGCTGCAGAAATGTTCAACCACAAACTGTCAGCAAAGCTGAGCTCAATCAATTCTCAATACTCAGATGCAAGGCTCATATACCTTGATATCTATAATCTTCCACTTGATCTCATTCATCACCCTCAAAAATATGGTATGCCATCAATTTAATGTATCTATATATTTTTTAATTTCTACTCTCATCAAACTTACTATTATTCATCATCAATATCATAAATGATTTGATTGAGTATTGTTGACATTTTTTAGTTGGTTGTATAGCTGGCGACTTTCATTTAAATGCATGCAAAATGTTTGGATATGATGTAATAATGTGTAGATGGAAGAGCTAATTAATTAAATGAAATATATGTGTGGATTTGTTTGACAGGATTCAAGGTTTCGAATAAAGGTTGCTGTGGAACGGGGACGATAGAAGTAGCATTTTTGTGCAAATATACGTGTCAGGATGTGACCGAATACGTATTTTGGGACAGTTTTCATCTTACAGAAAAAGCGTATCGAATTCTTGTTCATCAGATCCTCGCCACCTCTATCAACACATTCATCTCCTGAAATACATTAACTGTCGTCAATGTATGCCACGTATACTGGGCCAGTTGGCCCTTGGGGCAATTGAGGCGACCGCCTTAGGCCTTCCGACAAAAAAAAGGCCCTCGAATGTATTATATCTTCTTTTGTATACATACATATATATTATTTATGTGAAAGTTTACAAATTCAATTAATATATATAGAATTCCTTTTCTCCCTTGAAATAGGTTCAAGGTTCGAATTTAATTAGTAACATTTTAGTTTATTCTCTTAGGTCTCCTTTCATTTTGAGCCTTTTCGTAGATCTCTTTTCTTTTTTATTATTGAGGACTTTAAAATTAGCCTTATTATCAAATATATATATATATATATAAATATATCTATATATATTACAAAACTTTAACCTTATTAGGTAATATATATATATGTATGTATGTATATATAAATTAAAAAATTACAAGATTAGTGGTCTATTTTAACTAAATGAACACAATGAAAGTAACCTTCTTACCCTAATACAGTATATGTATATAAATTGAAAAAATGTTAATGTATGTGTGTGTGTGTGAAAGAGAGTGGTGGGGCTATGGATTATTAATTTTGTTAGGGCTTTTTGAATTGGTAGGAATTATAAGGATGAACATGTCTAATAAAATAAATTTTGTATTTTAATTTTTTTAGGAGCTATAAAAAGTAAAATAGTGATTGTCTTTGAATTTTTCTGTTTTTTAAAAATCCTAGAATACACTCCAAATCTAAAATCCTCTTACGGATTCAAATACTCTCTCAATATTTTTTTTTAACATTAACCTTTCTTAATCTTATCTTAATCTTAATCTTAATATATATATATAAAAGTAATAGTTATACCTTAAAAAGTAAGTATAAATTTTCTGCCAAAACCACATACTATAATTTAGTAATTAATTCATTTTAATTTTAATATTAAGATTATATTAATTGTATTAAAGTTATAATTAATTACTCATATCATCTTAATATATATAAAAGTAGTTTATACATATTAAGATAATTAATAATTAATATTAATTAATTGATGGGATTTTCAAAATCTTATTTATATCCGATTTTTAATTCTATTTTGTGCAAGTTCTTTAACTTATTTCCATATAAAATATGAAACCTAATTTTATTTGTAGTATTCACGTAATGGTAACAAATATTATTCAAACTCAAATTCGGTTGGTTTGGTCATTTTTTCTTTAATTTTGGTTTGGTTTTGAATATTAAAACCAAAATATAGTTTGGTTCGGTTTTAGTTTAAGTAAAAAATATTTTGGTTAAAATCGAACCAACCAAAATATATATATACTATATTTATAATTTATGATTTATAATTCTAATATTAATTACACCTAAATTAATAAATTTAAAAGGTATTTATACCTAAATAATATTAGTAATTCTAATATTTAGTTTCAATTTTCTAGTTATAGAATTTTTAAAATATTTCCTTATTAATATATCGTTTTGTTATCTATTGAGTGCATGTTATTTTCTTTAGATATAATTGTTTTAGAAAAATAAAAATAATCACTCAAAATTTATCTACAACTAATATTTTTTTAGTATAAATTAGATATATGTATTAGATTTTTATTTACATAAAAAATGAATTTTTGTTTCGGTGAAAACTATTTTGGGCCCAAATTGAATGTTTTCGGCGGCCCGCTACTGAAGCCCAATGAGTAATTCAAAATTCCGAAACTACCCCTTATTGTCAATCTGCGGAGCTACTAGGTTTTACCCATCTTCCTTCACTTCAGCACACAAGCGAGAGAAGGAGAGGAGGCGCCGCCGTGTTCTGCGCTAACCACCACCAACAAAATGGTGAGTTGATGTCTAAATCATTTTTGTCAGCTGATTTTATTCGTAGTTGATGCTAATTCTTTTTTTACCCGAATTAATCGAGGATTTTTCGAGCTATTGAGCTTTGAATCAAGTTTCTTCGTTGATTTTAGTGTCGTAAACCTATTTTAGCATTTTCCTTCTGTTTGCGATTGTGTTTAATTGTGATTCTGTTTGAGATTGTTCCTTCTTCTGTACGAGCAATGCTGTTTTTTTTTTTTTTTTCGATATCTTCGGTTAAGGCTGTGGTCTGTCACGAGCTTAATGCAAAAGCTCGGAACTTAGCTTATATTCAGAAATTTAGAGAGAAAATATACAGAAATGGGGAAAGAAAGAGATAAGAATTGTATTGCCTGCCAAAACTTCAAATAAATACATAAAGGAAATAACTTCAATTTTTTTTTTGAAGGAGATGTTGATCTGTCTGTATTTGTTATACTAATTTATACAGATTTATAGATAATGGTAATCTATTTGATATGTAAGGCGTAAATACTTATCTGCATTATCTCCACCGCACATCTGCTTGTAGAGAAAATGTAATGTTTTGATACTTTTATTTGAATGTGAATTAGTCCATTTCTTTCAATTATTTCTTTGAAAGCAAAATTTTTTTTGGTGATCTTTTTTCTCCAGTTATTTTTGTACCAATCATTTATTTTTCTTGCTCTGGAAAACAGGCTAGAGGTTTGAAGAAACACTTGAAGAGGCTCAATGCCCCAAGTCACTGGATGCTCGATAAGCTGGGTGGTGCCTTCGTAAGTATATCCTGGCATTGTTCTGTTTCTTATGTTAACATATGTAATTTTCATATCTGTATATGGCTTGATGTGGCTGTCTTAACCTACACTTGGGATCTTCTTTAAACATTTCTCGCATGCAGATTTTATTTGATGTTCTGTAAAACTGTGTTCGCAGGCCCCCAAGCCATCATCTGGTCCCCATAAATCAAGGGAGTGTTTGCCCTTGATTCTTATTCTGCGAAACAGGCTGAAATATGCCTTAACATACCGTGAAGTTATTGCCATTCTGATGCAACGTCATATCCTCGTTGATGGGAAAGTCAGGACAGATAAGACTTACCCTGCTGGATTTATGGGTATGCACTCCTTTCTTAATTCCATACACACTTTGGAGGTTGCTCTTTTAGTGCTTATTCTTTGTTGTAAAATTATAATGCATGAACTCGATTGTGTTTTGTTTTTTTTTGTAGATGTGGTCTCTATCCCTAAGACCAATGAAAACTTCCGTCTGCTGTATGACACCAAGGGTCGATTCAGGCTGCACTCGATCAGGGACGAGGAAGCCAAGGTTTGTTTCACTCCATCATATGCTTTTTGGTGTGCCTTTTGAACTTTGCAGAAGATATATCTTCTCCTTACCTTTAACCGAAATCTATGGTTTAATGTTCTGGTGAGGATCATGAATTGTATAATTGTCTTTTGAAGTCTTATCCTTCAATTTGAAATGATATCTGTTACCAAATCAGCTATCAAGGTCATTTAATTATGGATTTTTGAACTTGAAAGAATACAAGAATACTATGAGCTGTTGATGCTCTATTTCAACTTTTATCATGCTAAGATCTTTAATCTGCAATTTATCATGGATTTGCAGTTCAAGCTTTGCAAAGTTCGCTCTGTTCAGTTTGGCAAGAAAGGCATTCCTTACCTGAACACTTATGATGGAAGGACCATCCGCTATCCTGACCCACTCATCAGGGCCAACGACACAATCAAGCTTGACCTAGAGAGCAACAAGATTGTCGATTTCATCAAGTTTGATGTGGGTAATGTTGTTATGGTGACTGGCGGTAGGAACAGAGGGCGTGTTGGAGTCCTCAAGAACAGGGAGAAGCATAAGGGAAGTTTTGAGACCGTCCACATTCAGGATGCTACTGGGCATGAGTTTGCTACCAGACTCGGCAACGTGTACACCATCGGAAAGGGTACCAAGCCTTGGGTATCTCTGCCTAAGGGCAAGGGTATTAAGTTGACCATCATCGAGGAGGCCAAGAAGAGGATTGCCGCCCAAGCCGCCACTGCTTAGAGATACCTACCCGCGACGTGGTTGAGAAGTAGTTTAGGTCCGCTCTCTTGTGTTTTCACTCAGATATTTTGTTTCTCTTCTCTATATGAGGTTTTTTTGACTTTCTTATCATTTTTCACTTGCAAACTTTACCTCATGTGCTTTCCAAATGTTTGAACTCGATTCGACCTTCAATCTAAGTTTTGAAATCGAACTCCATTATGGTTGATGCCTTGAGGGTTGATGTATTTTTGCTAGAAGTTTTAAATATCAGAACAGAGTAGTTAGCTAGAAGTAACAAATATGAGAACACATATTAGTTTATACTAAAGCAGAAGATTCAAGAAACTTCCATACGATCAATTTTATTGAAAATCAAACATTTGCACAACCAAAGCTTAAATGGAGCTGCTGCTCCTCCAAGGACTCCTCTCTCTCTCTCTCTCTCTCTCTCTCTCTCTCTCTCTCAACAAGACAAGACAATATACACTGAAAAACTGAACATCTTAGTCTAATCTAAAGCACGAAACAACATCAAAAATGAAAGAGATTGATAACATAAAATGCTAAACTCATTTTTTGTGATTTATTCTAATATAGCAAAGTAACTGATCGAACATCAAATAAAGAAATCTTGATATAAAATTTTGGTGTCCCTATATTTCGTGAGCCCTGAATTTTTTTAATTAAAAATTGAAATTATATTAATAATACTATATATATATATACATGTATATAAAAATTTTGGTGCCGTTATATTTCGTGAGGCCCTATGCGGCGCACCTTAAGCACGCCCTTAGGGCCGCCCCTGATCTTGATATATACACAAAAAAATACTATAAAAGCATTTTTGGAATGATTATATAAAAAAAATCACAAATTGGCAAAAATATTAAGTGAGCTAGGTATTAATAAGATCAATGCGATCTTTGAATATATTTTAATGTTTTACTATAATTAACACTTACATATATAATACATAATAAAATATAATTAACAAATCATCCTATTTATATTAGTTCAATATATATAACTAATTTTCTAATTATAATAAATTATTATACTATATACACATAAAAATTATACATGCCTTTTTTTCGTAACATTTTGGATATAATTTCATTATTGTATTTAAATATTTTTTATATCTATTTAAATTTATTTGGTACATTAATTTAATTTATTTTAATATTTTCTATGCATTTCGTTGTAGAAGTAACTACATGTTTTTGTCAGATTTTTGGTTCATTGAACAAATAAAATATATCAACGCATTTGTTGGTGACTTAACGTAATTAATTTTTATGTTTTAATAGAAAATTCTTAATTGTATTTTTAGAATAAAGTAATTAATTTGTTGATTTTTAACATATATGTACAAAAAAATTATTATCTAGAGGTACGCTTGTGTGAGACGTCTAACGGATTTTTTTACGTTAGACAGATCTCTACTTGACCCATGATGTGGTCCCCCTCTTCTTTTTATTTATTTTTTTGTTGTTGTCCCTCTTCCCCTCTCCATCCCCTTTTTCTTTTTTCATTTTTTTTTCACTTTTTAATTTTTTCATTTTTTATAAATATATATTTAATTTTTTTGAATTAATTTAAATTATATATATATATATATCCTAAAATGAAATTAGTGAATTCTAAAATTGAATTGAATTAATTTAATTTTTGTATCCGGCATCTCGCTCAATACATTCGTCCGACGTTAACATATGGTCTCATGCACTTGGTTCGATATAAAATGAAGATTAAAGAAAAAATGAAAAAAATGAAAAAATAAAAAATTGAAAAAATAGAAAAGAAAAAAGAAAAAAGAAAATGGGACTCTTCATAGGTAATGATACTTCGCTTCATTGTTAGTAATACTTTACTTCATACATGGTAGTACTTGTTGTCTGGAGAATCAATAAACATATTCGAAAAAAAAAAAAACATAAGTGAATCAGCTAAATTAAAAGTCCACATTATGATTATGTAGAAAATAATTCATTTATTTTTTTTCTTAGCATGTGAAAACACTTCATAGTTGATGATAATTCAATTTATATTAAGTGATACTTCGACACATAATTAATGATATTTTACTTCATATATAGTGATACGTGATGTATGGAGAATTAACAAACATATTAAAAAAGGAAATAAATGAATCAACTAAAATAGTGATATTTTACTTTATACCTAGTGGTATTGAGGAGATTCGAACCCGTAACATTTGATCTCCAAACAACCTCACTCCACCGCTAGGACAATTCCAACAATTAAATTAAATATTGTGTAATGCAGCTAACTCCTCCTTTCATCATTAATATAATTCTCAAGATGGCTATGTTGCATGGATTGAAATTTCCTGTTACACTATTTCGCATTTCACTTCGTGTTTCATCATTAAATTTATAATTTTAATCATATTTATTATAAAATAAAAATTAATTATAACATAAATAACCATAATCAACATTTATCAACAAAAAAATTGAATTAAAAAAATTATAAAACATAATTTTGAAAAAATCAACCATAATAATGAATTATTAATTGAAAATTGAAAATTAAATATTAAAAAATAATTATAAATTCTAATTGGGTGGGGTGAACCCTAAAAATAATCACAAAATTAAACTAA
This sequence comes from Perilla frutescens, assembly GCA_026008535.1. Lineage (NCBI taxonomy): Eukaryota > Viridiplantae > Streptophyta > Magnoliopsida > Lamiales > Lamiaceae > Perilla > Perilla frutescens. Next base: position 74,508,283 of record BRKX01000003.1, read on the forward strand.
ATGACATAAAAATAAAATTGAAGAAAAAAAAGTACAAGAAAAACTCGTAATTTGAAAATATAACACTGGATGTAACACAAAAAGTGTAACAGGAAATTTCATGTGACGTTGCATATTATTCCGCGAGAATCGAAATGTGGCCCTCAGATGTATGTTTATTTAGCATGGTTAAAACAATTGGTTATAGGTAATTAAAAGCCTAAATTAAATTGTACCATAGACTATATATATATATATATATATATATATAATGCGATGTGATCATAACTGATAAGTGATAATTAATCAATTGAGATGATAGTTTATGTAAAGCTACGTTGCACAGGTGACGATGATCTGTATTATAACTACACTATTAGTTGCTTGATGTGCAGTAATAGAGTTTGAAAATTACAATTTAAATTGTAGAAATCATTAAAAAGTGAGATTTTTAATAGTGCAACGGGAAGTTAAACAGTGGACCAAGAAATTTCTTGTCACTGATATGTGTGTAATGTGTAATAATTTGTTTAACAAATTTTCATAATATTAATAGTAATCCTATTCTAAAGCAACAATTATATATGTTAGCACCAAATTTCTGCAAGTTTAAAATATCTTCTTAATACGACTAGGTTGATAAGAGGACAAATACGGGTAACACGCTATCTTTCGTGAAAAAACAAACAAACAGAAAATGATCAAATTATAAAATAAAAATGCTGAAAATGAGAGTTTCTGCGAATTACAAGGTTGAATATATACTCTTCATGAGACACCAACAATCCAACTTTGAATACTTCAAACTCATGTTGTTGTTGAACGAACTTAAATATCACCTGCAACTTTATTAGCTTCATTAAAACAATTCAGGAAGTATAGAGAAATCAAACTTCAATGTGAAAAACAATAATCAATTACTCTAATTTATAACCACTAATCCTTAAATTTTGAGATATTATTTCAATTGATTTGAAATCATAAACAGACATAATCTTATTTATGTTCCTGAGCAGTTGAAATCAACCATATAATTGTATGCTGGACTTCAAGTCCTATATACATTAAGATTTATGATAAATAAAAATAATTTAATTTTAAATGAAGACACGATCCATACTTGCATTAGAATTTATATGAATGGCTCGATGATCAAATTTTTATTTAAAAAAAAATAACACGCGTACAAACTATGTAAACTAACCTCCATATATATATATATATATATATATATAGGGTTGGATTCCAGAAGGAACCACACCCTAGGTGAGAACTGAGAACCAATCTCAACCACATATTGCTCTGATTTGTACGGCCAGATCTGCTTCAAAATTAAAAAAAAAACGGTGGCATAATTGTAATAACTTGAAAGTTCGCTGCCCCTGAAACTTAGAAAGGGTAAAATCGGAAATTTGAAACTATATGTATTTTTAAACGTTTGCAGACAAAACCTTTCTTCCCACCATAACTGTTTGAGCTTCCTCACGCGAAACCAGACAAAAAGATCAAAAAACTGGCAAAATTGTTGAATTCAACCGTTCAAATCGACCGAAGCCAATTAATTTCTTAGTTTTATGTCTGTCTTTATGTTGTTGAAGGTGATTCTGCAAAGATATCTTTGTTGTTGCAGAATTTACGTGAGTTAAGAAAGGGGTTTTTATCCGGTGATATAGAAGAGAATACTGTGTCAAAGAAGAGTAGGTTATTTTCTGATTTTTATGGATTGTGTGCACCTAGTGAAGTTGAGGTGAATCCACCTAACTTCGTGAAGACTAAAGCCAGTGGGAGTCGTAAAAAATCAAAAGAAGAGGCGATAACTGAACGAGCAAAGAAACCTTCTAGGATGTGCAAGAATTGTGGGAAGAAAGGCCATCATGATTCTAGGAACTGCGACAAGAAGAAGTAGATATATTATATTTTATTTTTTTGTACTGATTTTTTCATTAATAATAGTACTATTCTCTCATGTAATTGTAAATAGACACCTTGTATTTCGTTTTTTCCATTGGTAATAAAGTTTTTTAAATTTTCTAGTAGTGTGTGTGAGATCAGTGATAAACAAGGAAACATAAGTGCTAAAGTATAAACCTTCAGTGTTAAAATAAAAACATTCAGTGCTAAAGTAGAATTCCAAATCTAGAGTTGAAATACTAGTGCTAAAAAAGGAATGACAAGTGCTAAAAATTAAATAGCAGTGCTAAAATGTGGCATAAGATTGCTGGAAAGTTTTTAAAGATCAGTAAGAAGTGTGGGGACTGTGGGACTGTAGATATATTTTATTTATTGTGTTTTGTACTTTTTTTATACTAATTTTTTATTATTGATAGTAATAATCTTTCATGTAATTCTAGTAGGCATAATTGATATTTCCTTTTTTGCATTGCTAATAAAGCTTTTAATATTTTCCAGAACATCAGTGCTAAACAAGGAAATGTAAGTGCTAATTCATAAACTACCAGTGCTAAAAATTAAACTATCAGTGCTAAAGTAGAATTACAAATCTTTGAATTCAAATACTAGTGCTAAAAAAAGAATGTCGGGTGCTAAAACTCAAAATAGCATTTATTATGAGGTTATATCATGTCTACTTTTGATGATAATGCATGATTCTAGGAACTGTAGGAAGTAGATATATTTTATTTATTGAGTTTTGTACTTTTTTTATACTGATTTTTTATAATTAATAGTAATATTCTTTCATGTAATTCTAGTAGGCATAATTGATATATCCTTTTTTGCATTGCAAATAAAGATTTTAATATTTTTCTAGCACTGTGTAACATCAGTGCTAAACAAGGAAATGTAACTGCTAAATAATAAACTACCAGTGTTAAAATTCAAACTATTAGTGCTAAAGTAGAATTTCAAATATTTGAATTCAAATACTAGTGCTAAAAAAAGAATTTCGGGTGCTAAAACTCAAAATATGAGCTATTATGAGGTTATATCATGTCTACTTTTGATGATAATACATGATTCTATGAACTGTGGGAAGTAGATATATTTTATTTATTGTGTTTTGTACTTTTTTTGATACTGATTTTTTATTATTGATAGTAATATTCTTTCATGTAATTATAGTAGGCATAATTGATATATCTTTTTTTGCATTGCTAATAAAGATTTTAATATTTTTTCAGCACTGTATAACATCAGTGCTAAACAATGAAATGTAAGTGCTAAATAATAAACTACCAGTGCTAAAATTTAAACTATCAGTGCTAAAGTAGAATTACAAATCTTTGAATTCAAATACTAGTGCTAAAAAAAGAATGCAGGGTGCTAAAACTCAAAATAGCATTTATTATGAACCTCGTAGGGTGGCATTCAATAGACAAGAAATCTGTAGGGAGTATATAAATTTATTTTTTGTGCTCATTTTTGGCTCGCTGAAAAAAGGTGCAAGTCGAAGGTATTGGTAAAAACTGAAATTTATTATTATTATTATTATTATTATTAATTTTTTTCCCCAAAAAGATGTACTAAAATCATACTCATTTATTGATTATTATGACATGAGTTTTCATTCTGTTTTCTTGATTATTTAATCAACGGTGATCTATTAATGGATCATGCAATAATTCCTTGTTATTTATGAATTATTTTGTTGGAATAGTTTAGGTAATATGTTTTGATGGTGACTGATTTCAATATTTCATAGTGATGCAACAATGCTAGCGCGGCATGATGCAATGCTAATGCTAAGGCTTTAGTCCAAATATAGTGATCTAACTTTCATTTATTATTACATCTAAGCTTTCCATCAAGCTTATACCTAAAATTAAACAATATATAATTACATGGTAAATTACATAATATAGAACACCTTCAGTGCATGATCCCCATTCTACTCGCAACCCATGTTGTTCTATTTTAGCACTGTCATGATCTTTTTTAGCATGACTCTTTTAGGATTTTAGCACTGTCATTTTCTATTTTAGCACTGTCATATTCACATAATCTAAATCTAAACACAAAAATTCAAGAATCCAAATACAAAACCAACCACAGTCCACAACAAAATCTTGTATTATACCATGTTAATCATATTCACTTTTCAACAGAATGTTACCATAATTATAACCTCAATCATTATATATATAATGTGATCAGTATGACCACTACTTTATAGTATGTACAAACTCTCAATCAATGAATTTACATTTACAAATTCTTCAAAATAATAATAAAAGAAAATACCAAAACAACAAGTGCAAGCTACGGCATTAGGCCATGCCCCACCAGCAACAGAAAGAGTTAGTTCAAAATGAGATAGAATTTGAAAGCTCCTTTTCATCTTCATCATCATCATCATCATCATCATCTTCTTCTTCTTCTTCTTCTTCTTCTTCTTCTTTAACTTCCCTCTCAGACTCTTATACTTCACCAACTACATCAATCTACACCAACAACTTTCGCTGCTTCAATCACAAGCCACACTGCCACCATCTCACAGACCTTCTGCCCTTTTCCCGTTGTCGTCGTGCTCGTAAAATAAAGCCTTTCTCTTGTTCTCATGCTTATCTAAGGAGTTGGGACCGATTGAAGAACCTCTGCTTTGCTTATCCTTCTGTCATGGCCACCCACGACGATTCTTCACTTGGCGTTCCATTGGAATTTGTAAGTTTTCTTTTCTTTTTTTATATGTGTGCGTGTGTGTGTGTGTGTGTACCTCACTGGTGCCACCATCTCATGTGAAAGCAACAACACATGCTTCCTTTCCGTCCATTTTAAGGGAGTAAGCAATACCTGCAGCTTGAGGCAGCTGTGTCCTGACATAAACTAAGACTGGATGTATTGGATGAGTTAGTGATGTTGGAAGATATCAATGGCATCATTAACTAACAGTGCTAAAAAAGAAAATGGTAGTGCTAAAATATAAATTATCAGTGCTAAAATATAAACTATCAGTGCTAAAATAGCAGAATGCAAATGCTAAAATTAATATGATTACTTTGCTTAGTAAATTACAATATTACACAATCATCGTGAATAAAAATAGCATTGAAGCGAGAACAAATTCAATGATGAATAACTCTAAGCATGAGACCTGATGCTATTCTCTGTATTGGAAACGTTTGTCAATCTACCAACAATCAAACCTGTATCCCACATTCAAATCTGAAGAAGAATTCCGACGCCGCGCGGCCTGACGCTCTTTCGCCGGGCTTTCCATCGGATTGGCCAGAGAGAGAGAGAGAGATGGAGATGAGGGTTCAAGAGACGGGAAGAGATTTCATGCCAAAACTAATAGAATTTTTAAATTACGAAAATACCCTTACTTCATTAAAAAGTCAGTAATATTACAGTAATGCCACCGCTTTTTTTAAGTTTGGAACAGATCTTGGCCTTCCAAATAGGCGAGATCTGTGGTTAAAATTGATTCTCAATTCTCACAGGGGGGTTTGGTTCTCACATGATCCCATCTCTATATATATATGTATATATATATATATATCCTCCATCCCATTTTACGAAATATTGAACAGTGATCTCAACTACTCACGAGGTGTGTTCCTGAAATAAAAATATGAGCTAGGTTTACATACTCAATAAACACTTTAATTATATTCATGACAATAAAAATGAACATTAGTAAAACATGATTAAAAAAAATGTAAAACATGAACCCTTCATGCATGATTGTATCATCTTCCTTTTGTGGGAGGTGTTTCTTTACCTTAATTAATATAGTGGTTCTGTATTTATATTCCAGATTGTGGGATAGTGTTTCGCTACCTTAATATATTGGTTCACATCTTTCTCAAAAAAAGAAAGTAAAACATGATTCAAAACTAAATCATTATATGATTTATAAAAATTATTTAGCAATTTTATACATTTTTTTTATCTAAATTTTTATATCAATATTCACAATATTGAATCTTTATTAAATTATAATTTAATAGAACCAGAAATGGTATCTCGATTGTGGATTATAATTTATAAATAAATTATGGTATAATCATATTCAAATTAATTTCATGTCAATTAGTTTATTTTTATTTTGATATGTTTTACCCAAGAAAAGAAAATTATTTTTTATCCTAATAAATTATGTTGCATCAAGTTTTGGTTATCATTATATATCACATAGCTCACCATTTTATATTTCTAAAATTTCATTGAATTACCCTGAACTTATACAACAACTGTAGTGCATATATTATTTTTACAATAAATTATATATTTTCATTAGCAAAATTTACGTTACTGAAAGATTTTACTATTATATATACATACATACATATGGAGAATAGATCAAATGAAAACCAAAGTCCTACATTAGAATAAAGAACTAATCTCCACCATCCATCTACAAAAAATGTGTGGTCTAGATCAAAAGCAACACAAGGTGACATTTTTGTAATTTAAAGATTATTTTAATGAGGCTAGGATAGTTTTGTAATTTGATAAATGTAATTAAAATACTAAGATTTTTTCTCTCTCTCTCTCTCTCTCTCTCTCTCATTCTCTATCTTTACTCTTCAACGCTTCTTCTTTGCAGCTTCTTCGATTTCAACGTGCAGTAGACAAATTCACGAAGAAAAAGAGAAGACTATCACTCAAATCGAATTCAAATTGAAGATCACCTAGATCGAATTCAAAGTAATATTTATTCGTCTTCCTTCACGGTTTGCTCTCTCTCTCTCTCTCTCTCTCTCTCTCTCTCTCTCTCTCTCTCTCTCTCTCTTGTGGCTTTGCTCTATCTTTCTTGATCTTTTGTCACTTTGTGTGTGCGTGTTCTTCTTCTTCTTCTTCTTCTTCTTCTACACTCTCTCTCTCTCTCCATTATTATTAGTGGTTCAAAATTAGTGTTATATGTAGTTGATTAAGTTGATCTTTTCAATTTTCATGATTGACAAATGTTTTCAGTTCTTTGTATTGTTGCTGGTGTATGTGAGTGTCTAAAACATATTATTAGAGGTTCAGAAATTGTATTTTTTGTCTATTAATTTTCTGCAGATTGTATTTTTGCATTACTATACACGTGTATTATTTGTCAGAATTTGTTAGCATTACAGTACGTCACGTTAGCATTACAAAATGAAATATTGGCATTATAAAAATAGTCTATAGGCATTATAAAAATATCTTGTTATTAGAGTATTGACATGATGAATGATTTATTAGCATTATTATGACTAGTTTTAGCACTATCAAAGAAGATATTGGCATTACTATGGTTAGTTTTAGCATTATTATGATTAGTAATTTATTAGAATTTGTTAGCATTACAATACATCTCATTAACATTATAAAAGTTCTTATTAGCATTACAAAATGAATTATTAGTATTATAAAAACAGTCTGTGATCAACATTATAAAAATAGCCTGTTATCAGAGTATTGACATGATGCACGATTTATTAGTATTACTATGATTAGTTTTAGCATTATCAAAGAACATATTACCATTACTATGATTAGTTTTAACATTACTACTGTTTTTATATTTTAATTTTTTGTCTTATTTAATCTGCAGATTGTGTTGGCACCACTATAGAGATTTCTCCCGGGCTGTCTGAATTTTATATACTTGATTGCGAATCATCTTTGAAGTAACATCCATAGGAAGATGAACATTTCAGAAGGAAACCTCTACTTCCAATCATGTTCTAAAGACACCTAATAAGTGTTGAAGACCTTTACCTGGAAGATGATGATGAATGAAACAATTATTATATGTATCAAATTTCTAACTTTTTGAACAATGTCACTTTTTTTTAGAATTGTCATAATGCTACTCAATTGACATTATTATTTCAATAGCATGCTACGATTATATGGGTCTAGACAGAGACCTGCTATGATTATATGTTACAGTCAAAGAATTGGAATTGGCCTTGTTAAAATGTAAGTCTACAGTAAGTCATTGTTTCTAAAAAATCTGAAACACAAAAAACTAAGCAAATAGCATCATTAATAAAGTATAATTGAATTAAATGACTAACCTTTGAAAACGAGGTTGGCCAGCATAATCCCAAGAACATTCAACGTGAATCTTAAATTTTTCCTCCGTAGGAAGTATGTGGGTCCCTTTCTTCTCTTGCATTTGCTTTGCCCAATCCATAGCGTATGGATTGCAGTCAACTACTTCAATCGTGTGATTTATTCTCAAAATAGCAGGGAGTTGTTCTAAGTTGTAGCAGTGCTTGATGCTTAAATGCCTGAGTTTACCAAAGCTGTGAAATGTAATTTTCCAGCACACCAAATCCATATCTTCAATTAAAATATATTCAAGTTTCTTGAAAGTGCAGTAGTCGCACATGTGCCATGTGTGTCCTTTAAAGGCATAACATCGCAATTTAAGCACTTTCAAATTTTCTAATTTGTGAATTATAGAATTCATGCATGCCCATGGGTATCCTAGTCCACTCAAACTCAATTTTTCAAGATTTATCGAGAACACTGACAAAAGAGCTGGTGGGGTAACAAGTCCTCCAACATCCTCAAAGACAATCTCAGGATTCAAGACAACACATTTAAGTGATTCTAGCTTACTCAGATTGGATAGATGAGTCATGTAATGAATATAGTGAGCACTATCATCATCAGGTGCCAATTCCATTTGTATTCCTAACTTGTTCAGATTAGGAATTCCTCTTAGAACCTCCTCACTACAGCTTAGAGGGCTCGCATCTAAAAGAGTTTCAAGGTTGGGTAAGATAGCACCACAAGTTGGAGTAGGTAGGATGCTTCCTGAAACCTGAAGATGTCTCAATTCCTTCATATCCCATATCTCCATAGGCAAATACCAACAATCTCCAAATGATTTGATCCTCAAATGGTGGCTAACAATCAAGAATTGAAGATTCAATAGTTTCGATACAGAAGCAGGAATCTTTCCATTACAAGTGATGGCAAGGTATCTCAATTGAATTAGCCCCACTACTTCAATTGGGAACTCGTAGAAACGGATTGCTAGAGTATCTAGCACCCTGAGCAATCTAAACTCGAAACATACTGATGTAGGTGGTGGGTATTGATGATACGGACCACTACAGAGGAGAGAACGCGCAGTTGAAATGGAGTTCCTCATCGAGTCATGAATGCCTTCAAAGCTGAACAAAATGCAATTATGGATGCATAACCTGCGTTGTTTCTTTATATCTTGGGTTTGAGTACTATTGAAGGCATAGAAAAAATCATTCTTCTCAGCTTCACTGTTGGAGAGATGCCAAAAAATAGAATGGAGGCGCGTCGTCTCATAAACTCCATGACTAGTGCCCTCCTGGCAGACCATAAGTAGACTTCTATCAGTAAGCTCAGACAAACATTGTGCAACATAATCTTCGACCCTTTGAGATAAGCCGGGTTCGAGAAAGCCCTCTGCAATCCACAAATTAACCAGTTTGGATGTGGAGACCTCGTAATTTTCAGGGAAAGCTCCCATGTAGAGAAAACACAGTTTCAAGTAGTGAGGCAAGCGCTTGTAGCTTGGAAGTTGTTTATTTGATAATCTTTTCAAGACATTCTTGAAATCCAAATTCTTGTTTGCTACATCATTCCAATATTGCGGAGACAAGTCATTTGATAGGAGGTTGGCTACCTTGACAATTGTAAGAGGAAGACCATCACAATTCTCTGCAATTTTCTTTCCAGATTTCTCAAGCCTGAGAGGGCATAAATCTTTACCAAACACCTTTCGACAAAGAAGATCCCAACTTTTTTTTTTATTTAGCAAGTGCATTTCACGAACTAAGTCGATTTTTTCAGAATGAGCAACTTTTGCCATTCTAGTTGTCACCATAGCTCTACCCTTGATGTTTGGAAATAAATTTGCCAAGAATTGCAAGGGCGCTTCGTCCCATACATCATCCAACACAAGGAAGAACCTCTTGTTCGATAATTCTCTGCTCAAATCATGATCATCTCTTTTAATTTTCATTTTATTTGGATCAATCTGAGCGAGTATATCTTTCAATATATCTTGTGATTGATATTTTGGTCCCAAAGTAATCCACACATAATGGTCGAAATGAAACACATATTCTCTGTATTCAAAAATCTTCTTGACCAAAGTAGTCTTGCCGATGCCGGTCATTCCAACAAATGAGATTACTTCCATTTTTGGAAAGAATCTTTTTGGGAACAACAACAACTTGGTAAATTCAACGTCATTGGTAGTGCCATTATCATCGGCAAAATCATATAAGATCTCATTTCCAGGGACTGATTCAAACTTTAAGTTGACGAGGTCTTCTTTGATTCTAGCTCTCTGTCCAAAAGTTGAATATAAGAATGAATGATCCCTCTCATGATTACACTTGTGAAAATTGAATTAGACCATCATTTATCCAGACCGTCTCGATGACGTGGCCCGACAACAAGCGATATTCTTTTTGAGGGTGTGTTTGGTTTGTTGGATCATATGTTTGATTCAATGGATTGAAACTCGATATTGATAATGGGCCCAGACTCCAATCACATGTTCAATTAATAACTCATCAACCCAAAATTGGAGTGATTATATTTATTATATCACACGCTACAAGAAACACGTGATTTAACAACGGATTTGCAGGAGGATTATATTAAGTCGTTAGATTATCGATAACTTAACGACGGATTAAAATTGTGACGTTTAACGACATATTTTTCCGTCTCTAACTTAACGACATAAAAATTCATCCTTAAACGTCAAATTTTAATTTTAATTTTTTATATTAACTACGGATAAGTTTGTCGCTAAGTTAGATACTGAAAAATCCGTCGTTAAACATTTATATCTTTTTAATTTTTTTAACTAAATTTAATTCTATTTTTTTTAATTTTCCAATTACTACTACGAATTTAAAATAAATTTTTAATATATTTTATTTTTTTGGATTTTTTTAATTTTTTTAATTTTTAAATTACCACATAATGACCTTTTATAATTTCTACAACTTTAATTTTATTTTTATAACTATTATTAATTATAAATATATAATATTTGAGAAAATTAAATAAAATAATCCAATATTAAATAAATAATGTAATATAATTATATTTTAATGACAACAATAAAGATTATAATATATATTTAAATAAATAAAGCACAACAGTTTTTCGTGTATGTGTATATATCTATATATACATATATATTCTACCTGAATATTAACATAAATATACATTAGTCCACTTTGGGGGCGCTGGGATTCACTAGTCGGTGGTCCACGCACATCCAATTTTTTTTAGCGACGGTATGCTAAATATATATATATATATTTTAATTTTTTACGACTGAATTTGGAGATAATTTTATGACGGGAAAATCCGTCATTAATTTTTTTCTGTTGTTAAAATGTCTTACGACGAGGTTTTTAACGACGAACGCAATCCATCGTTAAATCATTTTATCGATGGACTCAATCCGTTGTTAAACCATTTTATCGACGAACTCAATTAGTCGTTAAACCATTTTAACGACGAATTTTTGGTATTTTGTGACATAATTTTCCTTCATTAAAACGTGATTTTTTTTTTGTGGTGTCAAACGCCATTTTTAGAAAAAGGTGAAATTACCTATCTATATAAGCAATTTCATAATTGGAAATGGACTATCAAATTGAAAATGAATTTGTTGTATCTACATCATTTATCGGATGACAAGTAACATAATTGCAATTTTAATAATTATTAATGAGAACATTGTTATGTATGCATAATATTAATGTGATCACTAATATGTAATTAAGAGAGGGCTTTCAAAGAAGAAAGTATTTTGATTAATTATTTTTATGCGTTCATTATTTCCCATGTTTGGTTAATTATTTCTGTGTCTTAGCTTGATTATTTCTGATTTCATAATTTCAAGTTTTTAAAATAAAAATAAATGTAACTTTAAATAAAAATAAATGCAAATTTTATATAGAGGACAATTTATGTATTCTCTTACATTTTAATCATAATTCTTCAATACAAACAAAATATTGACAATCTATCCTAAATAATTAAAATCTCAATCAATCAATCCAAACACACAATTATTTTTATCCGAACATTGCAATCCTACTATATCCAAGCAATCTTATTTATCCATACACACCAAATGGCCCTGAGTGTTTTGCTTTTTTTTTTTTTGGTGTCATAAAATATTCTAGTTTTCTTTTAATTATGTAAAGGAAAAGATTAATTTTTCAATTTGAATTATGATCGAATATTGATTTAATACAATCATTGGATGAATTAGTTTGTTTATGTCTCTCATTTCGGTCAATAAGTATGTTTTAAAGTTACCGACTAAAATAAGTATGTTTTAAAGTTCAAGTGGCTAAAATAGTTTTTGCCTCAATTTTTTTATACATGCAGTGCAGTGAGGCGCCCTCACGTACTTCAGTCTGGATCCACCACTATTGGGAATAATAAAATGTAATTGACAATAATAAATCTAATTGTGATGTACTGTGGTTGATACGTTTTAGTTTTTTCTGGTTATTTTTTTCGGGGTAAGGATCCATGGGACCATTTGATGGAAGTGTTTTGACAATAAATAAACATATAACATAAAATAAAATATGAGGGCAGATGTAAGTTATGAAAAAGAATGAGAAGAAATAATAGTGTACCTCTGAGTGTTCATCATCAACATGGAAGAGTGGATGGTGCTCATCATCCGCTATCAGGTTCCACGCTTCCGGAGTCCAATCGGCGCTCCATAGGAAGAGGAGGACTTTGGACATCACAATACGCAACCCTCGACAATTCCGGATAATCTTCCGCCCCGCTTCTTCCAGTTCCGGCGGGAAGGGCCCCCACCGAAACAACACTCGCCGAAAAGCAGTCCAGAATAACTCGTCGATACAGTTCGAGACCTCATAATACATAATATAAACATAAAAGGGGTTGGGATGCTGCGCCACGTCCATCAGGCTGGTCGTCACCAACACTAGGCTTCCGTTACTCTCCGTCGGAAGCGCATTAAACAAGTAATCCCAGATCTGCGTGTCCCACACATCATCCAACACCAACATGTACGTCCGCCCCGACAGTTTTGAGAGGAGACAGCGCCTAGCAGTATCCTCATCGCCTTGAAACCACGTCGGCGCTCCGTTGCCACCGCCGCCGTCTATGATTTTTAATACTTTATTGAGAATACGCAGGAGGATATCCTCGCGTCGATAGTTGGCGCCCACCGTCACCCACACGCCGAGGTCAAAACACTCTCCTCGCTCATTTCCCACGTCTTCGAAAACCCTCCTCGCCATGTACGATCTTCCCGTACCCTTTATTCCAACGATCGACACGATTCCCCAATCGTCTGGCCTCACGGGCTCTGCCACCTGAGATAATATATATGTAATTTCATCAGAATATCCAACCATCTCTACACCATCATCAACCGCTGAATCATCATCATCATCATCATCATCGACATCTTCTTCTTCAAGGCACAGGTTGTCTAATTCCGCCGTGTAATCCTCTCCCAACTTCTCCGCCCTTTCAGCAAACCGACTGATCTCTTGCCTCATCACTTGCTCCGAGTCTAGTGACAGATCTGAGCATTGATGGAGTTCGATAAAATCTTCAAGTTCCTGTACGGCCTCTCTGATTTGGCCATCCAAACTGTCCAAACTCTTGCCTCCGCCGCCGCCACAATTATCCAGTCGTTTGAGGACTCCCTGGAGAGATGCCGCCTTCCCGTATGCAAATCCCAGGTTTTCTCTAGTGGAAGAGTCCAAAGAAAATCTAGAAGAATCTAGAAGGCGTTGTATTGTTTGCTTAAGAGAAATCACACTAACATAGGCCATCTTCGCTCGATCCCTCGCACTCATACAAACAAACGTTAATTTCCCAACTTATATAGAGTTAGTTGGTAACGACTCTAAACAGTGAATGAAGCAAAGCAATCCACATTAAAAAGCAAAAGGTGGGTATCAATTACAAAGTCGGTATTATCAAATTTTTATTAATTTTTTATGACTTTTCGTTTCTCTCTTTTTCTACCTTCACTCTTCTCTCTTTTTCGATTCTTAGTTTGTCGCACACAAATATATTTTCATAATTTATTGAATATTAAAAAAATATGTGAAATAATCAACCCTATTAAACAATTACATTAACTAAAAAATGAAAATTAACTACTAAAAAATAAATTAAAAAATTTAATTGGGTTGAATGAATCCTAAATAATAATTATAAAACTAAATTAAATAAAAATAAATTTAAATTGAAGAAAAAATAAATAAAAATCAAAATGAGATAATGCAAGGTAGATAGGAAAGTCGACATCTTTAGCCATCATATTTTTACTATGATTTGATTTATTATTTATCAATCTTTATTTTATTTAAATTATGCTTTTAGCTAGCCATCATATTTTTAATTAATAATGGTGATATTTTTTATTTAGGGGAAAATCGGAGATCGATTCTTCTCTCACGACTCACGAGTCACGCACTTTATAAAGTTGCTTTCACAATGTAATCTTTCTAATTCTTAAATATTTTCATCTTTAAAAAAGACTTGCTTACACACCTCATGTTCCATTTTCATGTCATAATAAAGGAGATTATTAAAGTTGAAGATATACACTTTGGAGGAACCCAGAATTTACTTGGAAGTCAGTTGTCTCTTGGCAGTCAACACAGGTTCTTTTCTTTAATTTTTTAATTCTTCCCACTAAGGGCATCTCCAGTCCAGGTATTATTTTTTAGGTACAAATAACTGCCACATCATAAGTTACCAAATTCATTAAATTGCTACCCAAATCCCCCAATGCATCTAGGTACAATTGCTATTTTTTTAGGGTCCCACTATTACATCATTCATTTTATTTACATATTGTGAATTTATTAAAAATTTATTTATGATTTTCATTATATATACTAATTTAATATGATAATATTTTTTTAGTAAATTTATTTTGAATATTAATTTGAAAATTTAATTTATTTAAACATAATTTTATTAGTATAAATTATCTTATTATTATTATTACTTTTTGGGATCCCACCATTATATCACTCATTTTATTTACATCTTTTTAATTTATTAAAAATATTATTTATAATTTTCAGTATATATATATATTAATTTACTATGACAAGATTTTTTTTAGTAAATTTATTTTAAATACTAATTTGAAATTTTAATTTATTTAACTGTTAATTAATAATTAAATCAAACCACATTTCATAATAAATGGGACTCAATTAATACGAGATACTTTTATGCAAAATAAAATAATATGCATACAATTTAAAGTAAAGAAATTATCTTTCTTTTTAATTCGTATAAACCATTCAATAAATATATGCATTTATTTTATTATGATCATATGCTAATTTATTTATACAAATAATAAAAGGAAAAGAAGAAGAAATAATTTATTTATCAAAAAAATAGAATAAGAAAAGAAGCAGATGGCGATGGTAAAAGAAAAAAAAAATGGAGAAAATACACAATAAAATTGAAAAATGAGAGAAAACAAAAAAGGAGAGAAAAAAAAAAGAAATAAAGGAAGTGGAAATGGAAATGGTAGAAAGAGAGGATCAGAAAGCAGCAGGTGTGGGCCACATCACCCACTTTTTTCCCAAGCAAGTGGGCTGCATGCCAAACTCCTTCTGTCGTGTATTATACGTTCAATTTCTAAGAGTGTGCCATTTTGCAGTATTTTTAATTGCTACCATGTAGCAATAAAGCTACCAGAAACAATTTATATGAATGTTACCTGATTTTTACAATACAAATGTTACTCGTATATGAGGTATAATTTTTTGCCACATCAGATTGTTACCTCCCCATTGGAAATGTCCTAAGCCCGATAGCACATCAAATCCCATGTGTCATATTTTGTATGAGAGATGTGCTGAACCGTTTATTTTTAATTTATTATAATTTAGTTTAATTTAAATATTTTTGTTTATGGTGCATCATCTTCCCCAAATAGGGCATATTGAAAATTAAAAAAATTTAAAATAAACTAATTATAATACACGAAAATACGTAGTATAACACAGGAAGGCACAAAGATCTAATCCGAGCCCAATAGATTACTTTGTCTCCAACTTTAATAATCTCGGCAGTACTCCAAAATATTTCTTCATTTTCAAAGTGTTTTTATTTTCTTTCTTTACGTTTAGATTATTAATTTTTATTTAAGAGATTGTCATTTTATATTTATTTAAATTATTAATTGTGATTCAATTTTGATATTCAACGTTGGAATTTTCAGCTTAAGTCGTGAAGACAAATCATCACCTTCGAAATTTCACCATCCAATTACTCCATCATCTGATAAATTGATTGTACCATTAAAAAACTTACTACGAGAGAGTTCCAACCATACCAACATTGTACATGTTATAGCCTGAGACACTAAAAATTAGATTGTAAGTTTTGGACATTTAATTAACATTAATTAATTATGGAAATAATATTTTTTAAGAAAGTGTTTATTTAATTTGCACTAAAATAATTTAAGGGGTCAATTATGGAGAGAATTATAATTTAAATGTCTTACGAAAATTTGTTAATATTTCTAAGTGTTTTTTTTTTGGACCTTTTCTCTTATTTCTAATTATAAATTTGTGTTTCTGAGTAAAAGCTGATCATTTTAATTCCTACGCATATTTTAGTCAAAGAATATCGAAATTAACATTTAAGATGATGTTTTCTTGCTCAGATACTACTTAAGAATTTATTATAAAATAGAGAAAGTGGTGTAAAAAGTAACATGATCCACATCAATTTATTAGGCTAAATTTCACGCATGATCCTGACTAACTATGTCATATTTCACACACCCAAAATTTACTCAAATGCTAAAAAATCAAGATATTTTTATAATTTTTAAAATTCATGACATTTTTGTTAATCACTTAGATTAAAATATGATATTACCAAAAAAAAAAATCACTTGTACGAAGTCAAATATTAAGTTTTCTTTTTCTTTTTGTTTTGTTTTTTTTTTTTAAGCCGGTCTGATCTTAAATCTGCTTCTAATTAATCAAAATTGGTAATGGTGTTGGAAAATATTTCAGGGTTTATTGTCAAGAAATAATATAAAATGTAGGGCTCAATATGGCAAAATTTAATAGTTAAGAGGCTAAAAAATACTCTTTTTTAAGGAATCAATGTTTCTGATTCCGTCTTTCACCTTGAAAAAATAGTTGTTTTTACACCCAGGGCCGTCTCAATCAGTTTGTAGCCCTGTGCGAATAATAAAAATTAGGCTTTAAAATTAAAAAAAAAAAGATTATAACATTTATTTATAGCAATATTGTTAGAAAGAATAAAAATTCAAAATATTGGATTTATAGTGTTGATAATATTCTCAATTCGACATTAAATAAATATGAATCTCTATGATTTTGCATAAAAAGTGATACTCTTCTTGCACTTTTGAAGCAAATTCATCAATCTAATCTTCATATTCAATATTTTCCAAAATATTATTTTGTATGACTATCATCGCCAATCCATTAAGTCTTTCTTGTGACATCGCCGAACATAGATATCATCGACAATCAACTCGTTCAAATAGATAATAGAATTATCTATCAATTCGCTCAAGCAGATAATTAAATTCAGATTTCTAAATCATTCAAACAGAAAAATCGAAAAAAAATTAAGAAGAACATGGTTTGAGAAAAATACTCACTGGGGATTTGGCCTTTTAGGGAATCGAGGAATGAAAGAAAAACTTTGTAATTATAGAATTGTAGTGACAATAGACTCAGAAGCGTGATTTATGAAGGAATATTGGAGTTTGATATGAGTATTTCATGAAAAAAGATGAGAAGCTCTTTTCATAGAGAAAAATCTAACGTAATTAGAAGAAGACAAAAACTTGTATGAGACCGTCTAACGGATCTCTTACGTTAGACGGGTCAAATAAGACCCGAACCCGTCCAACCCGCCCCGCCCAATTTCACTAAAATATAAATTAAAAAAACACGCAAATCACACCCGTTTCTCCCAAATTTCCACTGCTGCAACCCTCCACCATCGCTGCATGAGTTTTGTCGTCGCTGCCACCATCGCGAATCTCCACCGTCACCATCGCCACTACTAGTCTTCACAGTCATCGTATTAGATCTCCAATCAGTAGAATTTGAAGAAGACCTCCGTCGTTCTTTGAAGAAGTACCGTCTTTCTCAACGGGTGAGAACCGACACTCCAGTTTACTTTGCCATCGTGCTTGATTGCCTTACTAGTAAGGTATTATGATGTTGCTTTCTATTTCTTGCATTTTGTTGATTGATTTTTTGTTGGAGCTGCTTTGTTTTTTCTTTGTAATAGGTTCCAAAATTATGTTCTAAAATCCCCTTTGTTTCTATAAGAAACTAGTGGTGAACCGGCAAATGTTGTTGGTTCCAGTTAGTTATGATGTTTGTTGGTTGTTTTTTTGTTGGAGCTATTTTTTTTCTTTCGGTAATACGGTTCCAAAATTATATTCTAAAATCCCCTTTGTTGCTGTGAGAAACTAGTGGTGAAGTGGTGAATTTCAATGGTTCCAATTAGTTATGAGATCATGTGTCTTATGTTCTTGGATGGAGTTCTAATCCCAGAATTTAATTATTAGTGGTTGCTATTAGATTAAGGATCATATATGTTTAGGGAATTCAAATACTTTCAATTTTTGCAATACTTATTGTGAAGCTCCAATTTGATGTTTTTTCTTTCATGAATAAATAAATGTGCATGTCAGAGGGTCATTAGATGATTCATCAATGATTGTAGAAGCTCAAGCTATGATATCAGAGCAACATCAACAGCAGGAAATTGAACTGTGAGGTGTCTCATCCAATTAGGGTTAGCAGAAATTTGATTCTCAGAAGATGAAAAACATTATCAATGTTGATGTCGATGCTGCTGCCAGCAATACGTCGTCTTCCAAGCTACTGTTATTTAAAGTCTCTGATGTCAATTGCAATGGATCTAGTCAGTTACTGATCATATCTTCGATGCATTTATTCACATGGTCTGCTATAATACTTTCTGGTATTTGTTGGAAGCATAAAAGTAGTCCCTTCTATGTTGTAGGTCGTTCAGGTTTCATAGATTATTGGTCTGCACCTTGTTGTTTGTTAGAAGTTATAGAAGAAAAATCTCATATTTTAGCTGAGTTTATCGCGGAGCAACATAAGATATTGTGGTTATTTTGGAGAGGCATGCATTATGACAACATGGTGTACTGTGTACAATTCTTATCTTTGAGGTCATGTACTATGATATATATGTTTTTTCATGGACTACTTTACATCATTTAAAATATTATAAATTCCATGAGAATGTGGTTTTTCTCTACTAATTTGTTGTCGTAGTTTCTGTATTTACTTCAATTTTATTTTCTGTATCAAATGTCACATTGTGTTAGTTATCCTTTTTGTGATCATGGATGATTTGAAAAATATAATTAGATAGAAAAAAAATTATATATGACTTAGTCCTACTCCAAAATAAGTGAGTAGTTTTCAATTCATGAAACTTCAAATAATCTCAATTTTGTTGAATATTGTTGCTTTTTGTTTTATTTATGCTGAGTATAGCTGGACTCATGTATTTCCCTCCAAAAAAAAAATTATATATGGCAGTTGACTAATTATTGAGTAAAAAAAAGTAGTATCATTAGTTAAGGTAAAGTATCATTATCTATGAAGTATCAGTAGCTCTGAAGAAATTAAGTATCATTAGAAATAAATTTGACAAAATATCATTAACTATTAAGTGAAGTATTATTAGATATATATCTGGTGAAGTATCATTAACTGTGTATGAAGTATCATTAATTATGGATGAAGTATCACTAAGTCGGAAATGGAGTATATTATGATATTATTGATGATTAAACATTAATTATCAAATCAAGAATAGATAAATGTCATTAACTATGAGTGGAGTATATCATTAACTCAAGTATCATTATTTATGAGGTGAAGTATCATTAACTCACATATGAAGTATCATTACATGTGAAGTGGAGTGTCATTACTATGGAAAAAAGTATCACTAATTGCAGAAGAAAGTATCACTAATTAGAAGAAAAGTACCACTAATTAGAAATAAAAGTATCACAATTGCAGAAGAAAGTATTACTAATTAGAAGAAAAGTATCACTAATTGCAGAAGAAAGTATCACTAATTAGAAGAAAAGTATCACTAATTGGAAGAAAAGTATCACTAATTGTAGAAGAAAGTATCACTAATTAGAAAAAAAAAGTATCAATAATTGCAGAAGAAAGTATCACTAATTACAAAAGAAAGTATCACTAATCGCAGAAGAAAGTGTCACTAATTAGAAGAAAAGTATCACTAATTAGAAAGAAAAGTACCACTAATTGCAGAAGAAAGTATCACTAATTAGAAAGAAAAGTATCACTAATTACAAAAGAAAGTATCACTAATTAGAAAAAAAAAGCGTCAGTTTAAAACACAATCTCAAATTGAGAATCAGATCTATGAATACAATAAAAACTCATTCTTGAGTAAAAAAAATTATTTCATTAGCATAGAGAAAAATATTATTGATTACAAAATAAAGTATCACTAATTACAAAAGAAAGTAACACTAATTACAAATAAAAGTATCACTAAAAATCTTCAACACGGTCTCGATCTTTCACCTTACAAGACCAACAATGACATCTTCAATTCACCTGTGACAAAATCTCTGTTACAAACTCAAAACCCAAAATAGATCTAAGAATTATTCACAACAACACAAATGCTTCTTATCAATGATTAAACATAACACAAAACATACACCAAATAGATAATGCTACATTAACAAAATCGATTAAGCAACCATGTTCATTCATAACTTTTTATTTTATTTTATTTTTTTGCATCCATGACTAACGTGCCAATATACATAATTCAGCTTCCACAGCCACTTAAAAGTCCACTGTGTTATCTTAATGAAACCTCAGTTCCTAAAAATTGCACAATTACAACTCCAAAAACTTAAACAAATAGATCAACAGACAGAAACATTAATATTGCCATAGCACATAAATTATAAACTCCAGAAAACCTACAATTCCAATCCTCTCTTGGAATTTGCCTATTTCATAAATGAGCATTTGACACAAAAAACTAATTCACGCAGTTCACAATTGGATACAAAAAGGGATAAACTACAAAATTAACGAATTCCTCATCACAATTAATGAAGCTAAAAAAAGAGAAAGTTT
Source organism: Perilla frutescens (assembly GCA_026008535.1). NCBI lineage: Eukaryota > Viridiplantae > Streptophyta > Magnoliopsida > Lamiales > Lamiaceae > Perilla > Perilla frutescens. Next base: position 74,529,387 of record BRKX01000003.1, read on the forward strand.
AAACTTACTGGAAATCAAATTGAACTCAACGCAATAGAGAAATTGAGATAGAAATGCAAAAGAAAAATGGAAAAAGAGAGCTACCTGGAAATCTCCTCCCACAGAGGAGCTTTAGGAACGATGTCGCGAAATGATGCGAAAAGGAGGATCACATTCACGCCACAGCACGTAATGCGACAATTAGAAAAATCTCGAAGCGCGAAATATTTACACTCATGCCAGAGTTCATAAACCAATAAAAAATTTAAAAAATAAAGGTGAAATTAGATCTCGAATATACGAGGAGATTCATGTACTGATATGCGTCAAAAGAGGTGGTGTTGATGGTGTCGAGCGTGGCAAATCTGGAAGTAGTGTTGGGCGGCAGCAATGATGCGGAAGAAGATTGATCAGAGAATAGAAGCGGCATTGATGATGCGGAAGATTGATCAGAGAATAGAAGCTCGAGAGCAGATCTCTCATTCGCTTCGCCATGTCGTCCATTGATTCGAGATGTGTACTGCGAGAGAAGAGCGGCTGGTGGTAGGTCTTTTTTTTTTTGCTTTTTATAATTTAATGAATCCGGGTCGGGTATAGATCCGTCTAACGTAAGAGACCCGTTAGACGGTCTCACACAAGTGTGCCCCCTAGAAGAATAATCATGAAATAAGATGGAAAGTTGCAAAATTGAAGAAGAAATAATATTTGTGTTGGAAGTTGGAACTTGAAATCGAGATGTTTGTATTAGGTATTGACGCAAAGGGGGAGAGAATGGAGAAAATTTAATTTATTAAAATAATATATAAGGCATATCAAATAGAAGTAAAAAAAAAAATTTAAGACCCTAAAAATTATGAGGCCCTGTGCGAAGGCTCACCTTGCACATCCTGTTAAACGGCCCTGTTTACGCATATTTTTCCATTTTCATCTCGATCGAAATAATACTATAGCAGAGGGGTTAGAGTACTCAAATGACAACTGGCCTTCACATTACTCAATGTGAAGTAAGTGCTTTTTAAAAAATATATCATGTTTTTTTAATGTTCAATTTCCAACTTTCCAAGTTGTGCGAAAATTCTTGCCCGTTGAGTAGTAATTACCTTAACATTGTACTCCTAATATTTTAAAAAATATATCATGTGACATAGATTTCAATGATGTTGAGATAGTATCCTGACATGTAGACGTAGACTATAATTTTCAAGTGATAAATTTGAATTTTTTGAAAATCCTACTACTTCGGTATTACTTACTACAAAAGTTATTTAATAAAATTAATATTTTTGACATATTTGTTAGGGTAAATAGATTTTAATATCATATACTATTATTTAAATTATAATTTTATCTCATACTATGATAAATAATATTTTAATTCTCGAACTATTAAAAAATTATTTAAAATTATATGGATTGGTTTTTTAAAAAGGAGTTAGACTCTTATTCCCAAGTCAATTCTTGTTGATCCATTTTTCTTTTAATTGCTGGAGAGAAAACGAAAGGTGTTTGTTTAATGGGTGATTCTATACATAGCCCTATTTTTTCTCTTTACAACCACCTAAATAATTAAAATATAATTATATATTTCAATAGACTATTTTATCCTTATAGCCTCCAATATTAAAAAAACCCTAAAAACTAAAATTGAAGCCCCATTTATGTATAGCCCCCACCATTTTCCCTTATTAACAAAAAATTTGAGTATCGCCGATCATGGATCCATTCATTTTCTTTTTTTCCAATTAAGAAACTGTCACTCCTAGGAGAAATCATTTATAATATAAAATCAATGAATTATCATCTTCTTGAAGAACAGTAGATAGATGATTTGTTTCGTAGTTGAGGGTCTGAGATGTGAGAGGCATAAATAGTGCAAAGAGAAGAAGAAGAAGAAGAAGAAGAAGAAGAATATGGTGAAATGTAATTCTCAGTAAAGAACTAGTTAATGGAAAAAACTTGTACAACTTTATTTGTATGAAGTTTTGTCATATACATCAGTAAAGATTGATCTTGAAATCAAATTTAATTTCAAGAAATTAAAGAAGTCGGTCTTTTGATCATTGATGCAAGAAGTGGATTCAAATAAAATTTCTTCACATATCCAAAATGTAGCCGAATAAATTAGTAGTTCATAGAATGATTTGTGTTTTTATTTGTTGACTATAATGGAGAAAAAATGAAGAAATTTGGAAGAACAAAAAATTGCTATTAATGAGAGAAAATTAAAAATGTTTCGATTAATATATAATTTTTTCGTTAGAATAGTGGGGATGAGGAAAAAATATTTCGATTAATAAAATTTCTCTCTCTGGAAAATAATGAAGAATCGTGCGGCTATACGTACGAGCTTTTTAGTGTTTTTTTAGGGGCTTTAGTTTTAGTTTTTAGGGTATTGTAAGTATTGGAGGCTACAAGGATAAAATAGTATATTAGAAAATTAATTATATTTTAATTATATATGGGGCTATAAAGAGAAAAAAATGGGCTATGTATAGAATCACCCTTGTTTAATTCAAAAAAATGAGTCAGTTCTTTTTTTACAAACATATTACTTTAATACGTGATGTCTGGAGAATTAACAAACATATTAAAAAAAGAAATAAATGAATCAACTAAAATAGTGATATTTTACTTTATACCTAGTGGTATTGAGGAGATTCGAATCTGTAACATTTGGTCTCCAAACAACCTCACTCCACTGCTAGGACAATTCCAACAATTAAATTAAATATTTTACTCTATACCTAGTAGTGGAGTGAGATTGCTTGGAACCCAAAGGTCACGGGTTCAAATCTCTTTAATACCACATATCAGGTGTGTGAGTGTAAAAAAAAAAAAAAAAACAGAGTGGACCAAGAAATTTCTGCAAGTTTAAAATATCTTCTTAATACGACCAGGTTGATAAGAAGACAAATACGGGTAACACGGTATCTTTCGGGAAAAAACAAACAAACAGAAAATGATCAAATTATAAAATAAAAATGCTGAAAATGAGAGTTTCTGCGAATTACAAGGTTGAATATATACTCTTCATGAGACACCAACAATCCAACTTTGAATACTTCAAACTCATGTTGTTGTTGAACGAACTTAAATATCACCTGCAACTTTATTAGCTTCATTAAAACAATTCAGGAAGTATAGAGAAATCGAACTTCAATATGAAAACAATAATCAATTACTCTAATTTATAACCACTAATCCTTAAATTTTGAGATATTATTTCAATTGATTTGAAATCATAAACAGACATAATCTTATTTATGTTCCTATGCAGTTGAAATCAACCATATAATTGTATGCTGGACTTCAAGTCCTATATACATTAAGATTTATGATAAATAAAAACAATTTAATTTTAAATGAAGACACGATCCATACTTGCATTAGAATTTATATGAATGGCTCGATGATCAAATTTTTATTTAAAAAAAAACACGCGTACAAACTATATATGTAAACTAACCTCTATATAATATATATATAATATATATATATCCTCCATCCCATTTTACGGAATATTGAACAGTGATTTCATCATCTCACGAGCTGTGTCCCTGAAATAAAAATATGAGCTAGGTTTACATACTCAATAAACACTTTAATTATATTCATGACAATAAAAATGAACATAAGTAAAACATGATTCAAAACTAAATCATTATATGATTTATAAAAATATCGAAGTTTGCAAGGTACTATATATTTCTATTACGGCTATTCACTTCTTTTTATTATATTCAATTAATCACTGTTTCCAGTTTGTACATGCATGAATTGAAGAACCCCCGTGAGATAGTTATGTGCTCTGCCAGGGGCTATAATTAAAGTCCCTCTTGACTGTAATTTGAATTAAATATTTTTTAAGTACTCAATGTATATGTAAACTCTTGACATTTGCACCCACTGAGAAATATAATGCAATTACCTAATTTACTAGGCCATAGGAACGAGACGGTAGAAGTTCTCTTGGATAAAAATAGAATATTTCGGACACATTATTTAGCAATTTTATACATTTTTTTATCTAAATTTTTATATCAATATTCACAATATTGAATCTTTATTAAATTATAATTTAATAGAACCAGAAATGGTATCTCGATTGTGGATTATAATTTATAAATGAATTATGGTATAATCATATTCAAATTAATTTCATGCCAATTAGTTTTTATTTTGCTATGTTTTTCCCAAGAAAAAAAATTATTTTTTATCCTAATAAATTATGTTGCATCAAGTTTTGGTTATCATTATTATATATCACATAGCTCACCATTTTATATTTCTAAAATTTCATTGAATTACCCTGAACTTATACAACAACTGTAGTGCATATATTATTTTTACAATAAATTATATATTTTCATTAGCAAAATTTACGTTACTGAAAGATTTTACTATTGAAAGAGTATATGTATGTAGGTATATATATACATACATACATATAGAGAATAGATCAAATGAAAACTAAAGCCCTATATTAGAATAAAGAACTAATCTCCACCATTCATCTATAAAAAATGTGTGGTCTAGATCAAAAGCAACACAAGGTGACATTTTTGTAATTTAAAGGTTATTTTAATGAGGCTATGATAGTTTTGTAATTTGATAAATGTAATTAAAATACTAAGATTTTTTTTTCTCTCTCTCTCTCATTCTCTATCTCTACTCTTCAACGCTTCTTCTTCGCCGCTTCTTTGATTTTAACGTGCAGTAGACAAATTCACAAAGAAAAAGAGAAGACTATCACCCAAATCGAATTCAAAATAATATTTATTCGTCTTCCTTCACGGTTTGCTCTCTCTCTCTCTCTCTCTCTCTCTCTCTCTCTCTCTCTCTCTCTCTCTCTCTCTCGTGGGTTTGCTCTATCTTTATTGATCTTTTGTCACTTTGTGTGTGTTCTTCTTCTTATTCTTCTTCTTCTTCTTCTTATTATTATTATTATTATTATTATTATTATTATTATTATTATTATTATTATTATTATTATTATTATTATTATTATACTATCTCTCTCTCTCTCTCCATTATTATTAGTGGTTCAAAATTAGTGTTATATGTAGTTGATTAAGTTGATCTTTTCAATTTTCATGATTGACAAATGTTTTCAGTTCTTTGTATTGTTGTTGGTGTATGTGAGTGTCTAAAACATATTTTTAGAGGTTCAGAAATTGTATTTTTTGTCTATTAATTTTCTGCAGATTGTATTTTTGCATTACTATACACGTGTATTATTTATCAGAATTTGTTAGCATTACAGTACGTCACGTTAGCTTTACAAAATGAAATATTGGCATTATAAAAATAGTCTATCAGCATTATAAAAATATCTTGTTATTAGAGTATTGACATGATGAATGATTTATTAGTATTATTATGACTAATTTTAGCACTATCAAAGAAGATATTGACATTACTATGGGTAGTTTTAGCATTATTATGATTAGTAATTTATCAGAATTTGTTAGCATTACAATACATCTTATTAACATTATAAAGTTCTTATTAGCATTACAAAATGAATTATTAGTATTATAAAAACAGTCTGTGATCAACATTATAAAAATAGCCTGTTATCAGAGTATTGACATGATGAACGATTTATTAGTATTACTGTGATTAGTTTTAGCATTACTACTGTTTTTATATTTTAATTTTTTGTCTTATTTAATATGCAGATTGTGTTGGCACCACTATAGAGATTTCTCCCGGGCTGTCTGAATTTTATATACTTGATTGCGAATCATCTTTGAAGTAACATCCATAGGAAGATGAACATTTCAGAAGGAAACCTCTACTTCCAATCATGTTCTAAAGACACCTAATCAGTGTTGCTGGAAGATGATGATGAATGAAACAATTATTATATGTATCAAATTTCTAACTTTTTGAACAATGTCACTTTTTTTTAGAATTCTCATAATGCTACTCAATTGACATTATTATTTCAATAGCATGCTACGATTATATGGGTCTAGACAGAGACTTGCTATGATTATATGTTACGGTCAAAGAATTGGAATTGGCCTTGTTAATAGGAATTTGAAATTAATTAAAGGGAGTTAAAATGTAAGTCTACAGTAAGTCATTGTTTCTAAAAAATCTGAAACACAAAAAACTAAGCAAATAGCATCATTAATAAAGTATAATTGAATTAAATGACTAACCTTTGAAAACGAGGTTGGCCAACATAATCCCAAGAACATTCAACTTGAATCTTAAATTTTTCCTCCGTAGGAAATATGTGGGCCCCTTTGATGTCTTGCATTTGCTTTGCCCATTCCATAGCGTATGTATTGCAGTCAACTACTTCAATCGTGTGATTTATTATCAAAATAGTAGGGAGTTGTTCTAAGTTGTAGCAGTGCTTGATGCTTAAATGCCTGAGTTTACTAAAGCTGGAAATTGTAGTTTTCCAGCACACCAAATCCGTATCTTCAATTAAAATATATTCAAGTTTCTTGAAAGTGCAGTAGTCGCACATGTGCCACGTGTGTCCTTTAAAGGCATAACATCGCAATTTGAGTACTTTCAAATTTTCTAATTTGTGAAGTATAGAATTCATGCATGCCCATGGGTATCCTAGTCCACTCAAACTCAATTTTTCAAGATTTGTCGAGAACACTGACAAAAGAGCTGGTGGGGTAACAAGTCCTCCAACATCCTCAAACACAATCTCAGGATTCAAGACAACACATTTAAGTGATTCTAGCTTACTCAGATTGGATAGATGAGTCATGCAATGAATATAGTGAGCACTATCATCATCAGGTGCCAATTCCATTTGTATTCCTAACTTGTTCAGATTAGGAATTCCTCTTAGAACCTCCTCACTACAACTTAGAGGGCTCACATCTAAAAGAGTTTCTAGGTTAGGTAAGATAGTACCACAAGTTGGAGTAGGTAGGATGCTTCCTGAAACCTGAAGATGTCTCAATTCCTTCATATCCCATATCTTCATAGGCAAATACCAACAATCTCCAAATGATTTGATCCTCAAATGGTGGCTAACAATCAAGAATTGAAGATTCAATAGTTTCGATACAGAAGCAGGAATCTTTCCATTACAAGTGATGGCAAGGTATCTCAATTGAATTAGCCCCACTACTTCAATTGGGAACTCGTAGAAACGGATTGCTAGAGTATCTAGCACCCTGAGCAATCTAAACTCGAAACATACTGATGTAGGTGGTGGGTATTGATGATATGGACCACTACATAGGAGAGAACGCGCAGTTGAAATGGAGTTCCTCATCGAGTCATGAATGCCTTCAAAGCTTAACAAAATGCAATTATGGATGCAAAACCTGCGTTGTTTCTTTATACCTTGGATTTGAGTACTATTGAAGGCATGGAAAAAATCATTCTTCTCAGCTTCACTGTTGGAGAGATGCCAAAAAATAGAATGGAGGCGCGTCGTCTCATAAACTCCATGACTAGTGCCCTCTTGGCAGACCATAAGTAGACTTATATCAGTAAGCTCAGACAAACATTGTGCAACATAATCTTCAACCCTTTGAGATAATCCGGGTTCGAGAAAGCCCTCTGCAATCCACAAATTAACCAGTTTGGATGTGGAGACCTCGTAATTTTCAGGGAAAGCTCCCATGTAGAGAAAACACAGTTTCAAGTAGTGAGGCAAGCGCTTGTAGCTTGGAAGTTGTTTATTTGATAATCTTTTCAAGACATTCTTGAAATCCAAATTCTTGTTTGCTACATCATTCCAATATTGCGGAGACAAGTCATTTGATAGGAGGTTGGCTACCTTGACAATTGTAAGAGGAAGGCCATCACAATTCTCTGCAATTTTCTTTCCAGATTTCTCAAGCCTGAGAGGGCATAAACCTTTACCAAACACCTTTCGACAAAGAAGATCCCAACTTTTTTTTTTATTTAGCAAGTGCATTTTACGAACTAAGTCGATTTTTTCAGAATGAGCAACTTTTTCCATTCTAGTTGTCACCATAGCTCTACCCTTGATGTTTGGAAATAAATTTGCCAAGAATCGCAAGGGCGCTTCGTCCCATACATCATCCAACACAAGGAAGAATCTCTTGTTCGATAATTCTCTGCTCAAATCATGATCATCTCTTTTCATTTTCATTTTATTTAGATCAATCTGAGCGAGTATATCTTTCAATATATCTTGTGATTGATATTTTGGTCCCAAAGTAATCCACACATAATGGTCGAAATGAAACACACATTCTCTGTATTCAAAAATTTTCTTGACCAAAGTAGTCTTGCCGATGCCGGTCATTCCAACAAATGAGATTACTTCCATTTTTGGAAAGAATCTTTTTGGGAACAACAACTTTTTGGTAACTTCAACGTCAGTGGTAGTGCCATTATCACCGGCAATATCATATAAGATCTCATTTTCAGGGACTGATTCAGATGTTAAGTTGATGAGGTCTTCTTTGATTCTAGCTCTCTGTCCAAAAGTTGAATATAAGAATGAATGATCCTCTCATGATTACACTTGTGAAAATTGAATTAGACCATCATTCATCCAGACCGTCTCGATGACGCGGCCCGGCAACAAGCGATATTGTTTTTGAGTTTGAGGGTGTTTTTGGTTTGTTGGATCATATGTTTGATTCAATGGATTGAAACTCGATATTGATAATGGGCCCAGACTCCAATCACATGTTCAATTAATAACTCATAAACCCAAAATTGGAGTGATTATATTTATTATATCACACACTACAAGAAACACGTGATTTAACAACGGATTTGCAGGAGGATTATATTACGTCGTTAGATTATCGACAACTTAACGACGGATTAAAATTGTAACGTTTAACGACATATTTTTCCGTCTCTAACTTAACGACATAAAAATTCATCCTTAAACGTCAAATTTTAATTTTAATTTTTTATATTAACTACGGATAATTTTGTCGCTAAGTTAGATACTGAAAAATCCGTCGTTAAACATTTATATCTTTTTAATTTTTTAACTAAATTTAATTCTATTTTTTTTAATTTTCCAATTACTACTACGAATTTAAAATGAATTTTTAATATATCTTATTTTTTTGGATTTTTCAAAAAAAATTAATTTTTTTAATATTTTTTATTTTTAAATTACCACATAATGACCTTTTATAATTTCTACAACTTTAATTTTATTTTTATAACTATTATTAATTATAAATATATAATATTTGAGAAAATTAAATAAAATAATCTAATATTAAATAAATAATGTAATATAATTATATTTTAATTACAACAATAAAGATTATAATATATATTTAAATAAATAAAGCACAACAGTTTTTCGTGTATGTGTATATATCTATATATACGTATATATTCTACCTGAATATTGACATAAATATACATTAGTCCATTTTGGGGGCGCTGGGATTCACTAGTCGGTGATCCACGCACATCCAATTTTTTTTTTTAGCGATGGTATGCTATATATATATATATATATATTAATTTTTTTACGACTGAGTTTGGAGATAATTTTGTGACGGGAAATTCCGTCACTAATTTTTTTCTGTTGTTAAAATGTCTTACGACGAGGTTTTTAACGACGAACTCAATTAGTCGTTAAATCATTTTAACGACGAATTTTTGATATTTTGTGACATAATTTTCCGTCATTAAAACGTGATTTTTTTGAGGTGTCAAAGGCCATTTTTAGAAAAAGGTGAAATTACCTATCTATCTAAGCAATTTCATAATTGGAAATGGACTATCAAATTGAAAATGAATTTGTTGTATCTACATCATTTATCGGATGACAAGTAACATAATTGCAATTTTAATAATTATTAATGAGAATATTGTTATGTATGCATAATATTAATGTGATCACTAATATGTAATTAAGAGAGGGCTTTCAAAGAAGAAAGTATTTTGATTAATTATTTTTATGCGTTCATTATTTCCCATTTTTGGTTAATTATTTCTGTGTCTTAGCTTGATTATTTCTGATTTCATAATTTCAAGTTTTTAAAATAAAAATAAATGTAACTTTAAATAAAAATAAATGCAAATTTTATATAGAGGACAATTTATGTATTCTCCTATATTTTAATCATAATTCTTCAATACAAATAAAATATTGACAATCTATCCTAAATAATTAAAATCTCAATCAATCAATCAATCCAAACACACAATTATTTTTATCCGAACATTGCAATCCTACTATATCCAAGCAATCTTATTTATCCATACACACCAAATGGGCCTGAGTGTTTTGCTCTTTTTTTTTTTTGGTGTCATAAGATATTCTAGTTAATGTTTTAGTTAAAGTAAAGTGGCAAATTTGTAATATTAGAGAATCTTAATAAAGGGGGATTATTTTCGTAATTTAGAAATTTTATTATATTTTTTGAATTTTTAGTTCAATTTTTGGATTTAAATAGACAACGCTTTAAAACTGTTGTATTTTCCAGACACATGTATTGATAAGCTAACAGATTAATTAGGAAATAATAATAATAATAATAAATTATTTAATTTGATTTTTTATTTATTTTTCTAAATATGATAAAATAATATTATAAGACATGATTATGTATAAATATATCATATATTAATTTTTTTGGGTCAATGGGAATAACTAATTAACTCTTGGGGGCGGGTGGAATGACTATTCCCTTTACTGAGAATGGTGATTCCCGATTTTATATCATACCAATCATCGGAATGGGAATGGACATTCTATTCCATTCAATTCCACTCCACCATACCAATCACCTCCTAAGTAATTAACATGGTCAATCAATATATATACATTTATATATTTGTCCAACTCTATCGAATAATAATGAAAATCTCTCCTTCCATCTTCTTAATTGAAAATCACGTAAAAGATGAAATTAAAATGTTATACGGATGACTTTTTGGCTCCATTTTATTTTTTTGATGATGAATGGTAACTCACAGCCTTTTTCGGCTCCATTTTTTTTTTTTTTGTCGAAGGTAACCCGCAGCCGCTACCGAGGTGCGCACTGGGTAAACCCCGCCCCTGTGTAATAGCCTGCAAACCACACAGAGGTGGTAAACCACACTTGGCAAGCCAGGTGTGACAGGCTCACACCTAGTGGTGTTGGTGGGATTCGAACTTGAGAAACATTATACAACTCCTATATATCATGTGTTTTTTTTTTGTTTTGTTGGAAGACATTTGATTTTTTTTTATGAAAAATTACAAAGTGAACTAGAATAATATATGAATATTTAGTTGAGAAATAAAACAATATATTTATAAATAGTGGGGATAATATAATGATGTACTATTACTAATTATAATAATAATGAGAAATAAATTACAATGATATATATATATATATATATTATTCAATGCTATTTTTATAACCGTAATAACTTAATTTATAGAAATGAATAAAATCACATTTAAAAGTAAAAAAGTAGACCGATTAAATTTTTTGAGATGACATAGGTTTAATTTACCCTACACGATTTTGCTTTTGTATATGTTTAGAAAGATGGTGAATAATTGATATTGAATGAGAATATAATATTTTACAAATTTTAATGAGCAATAAAAAATAAAATATTCAATGAAAATTAAATAAATATATTTTTAAAATAAAATAGCACCGAATATCGTGCGGGAGAAAGACTAGTTTAAAATTAATAACTCCATTTAAATACCAATACAAAAACTAATCAAATAGAACGTGGATACATTTTCCACCGCCAGACAAATGATCGGACAAAAAAATAAATAAATTATACAATAAACTTATAAAATGTAGTTCCATGCTTAATTCAAAAAACTTAGCCTTCATAAATAAAATGGAAATACAAAAGAAATAGGGAGAAGAAGATTTTTGGTTTTGGATTGTGATTTTTACCGATTTTATAGATTTTGATTCGTAAGAGGTTTTTTTTTTTTAACTTAAATAAAAAATATAATACAATTTTGATCCATAAGAGGTCTTTCTTTTTTACTTGAAAAAAAATTAATAATACAAACAAAAATGGAATTAGGGAACGACTAAAATTAAAGTGAATTAATTTAATTTTTTGATCTGACAACTTGTGCAATGCACTTGTTTGACGCTAAGCGTGGATTCGTATACTGCTTTCGATAATTATTTTTTTTCAAAATAAACATATATCTTAAAATGAAATTAATTAATTTTAAGATTAAAGTGATTTTTTTTTTAATTTTTTAAATTGGCAACTCGCGCAATGCTCAATGTCCGACACTAATGTGTAAGTTCGTGCATTGCGCTCAATAATTTATTTTTTCAAATTAAATATAAACCATAATTGAGATTATCAAACTTTAATTGGGAATCAAGGGCGAATCCAAGGGGGATGGGGGCCAAGGTTCCCACCCCACCAATTTTTTTCTATATGTTTCAGTTTCGGCCCCTCATCGACGACTACAATTTTTTTTATACATACAGTGTAGTGAGGCGCCCTCACGTATTTCCGTCTGGATCCATCACTATTGGGAATAATAAACTGTAATTGATAATAATAAACCTAATTGTGATGTATTAAATTCATATAATGTAACTAAGCAGCATGAACGATATTTTTCAGACTGTGGTTGATACGTTTTAGTTTTTTCTGGTTATTTTTTTCGGGGTAAGGATCCACCAGAGCATTTGATGGAAGTGTTTTGACAATAAATAAACATATAACATAAAATAAAATATGAGGGCAGATGTAAGTTAGGAAAAAGAATGATCGAGAAGAAATAATAGTGTACCTCTGAGTGTTCATCATCAACATGGAAGAGTGGATGGTGCTCATCATCGGCTATCAGGTTCCACGCTTCCGGAGTCCTATCGGCGCTCCATAGGAAGAGGAGGACTTTGGACATCACAATATACAACCCTCGACAATTCCGGATAATCTTCCGCCCCGCTTCTTCCAGTTCCGGCGGGAAGGGCCCCCACCGAAACAACACTCGCCGAAAAAGATTCCAGAATACCTCGTCGATAGAGTTCGAGACCTCATAATACATATTATAAACACAAAAGGGATTGGGATGCTGCGCCACGTCCATCAGGCTGGTCGTCAGCAACACTAGGCTTCCGTTACTCTCCGTCGGAAGCGCATCAAACAAGTAATCCCAGATCTGCGTGTCCCACACATCATCCAACACCAACATGTACCTCCGCCCCGACAATTTTGAGAGGAGACAGCGCCTAGCAGTATCCTCATCGCCTTGAAACCACGTCGGCGCTCCGTTGCCACCGCCGCCGTCTGTGATTTTTAATACTTTATTGAGAATACGCAGGAGGATATCCTCGCATCGATAGTTGGCGCCCACCGTCACCCACACGCCGAGGTCAAAACACTCTCCTCGCTCATTTCCCACTTCTTCGAAAACCCTCCTCGCCATGTACGATCTTCCCGTACCCTTTATTCCAACGATCGACATAATTACCCAATCGTCTGGCCTCACGGGCTTTCCCACCCGATATATCATATCCATAATTTCATCAGTATATCCAACCATCTCTACACCATCATCAACCGCTGAATCATCATCGACATCTTCTTCTTCAAGCCACAGGTTGTCTAATTCCGCCGTGTAATCCTCTCCCAACTTCTCCGCCGTTTCAGCAAACCGACTGATCTCTTGCCTCATCACTTGCTCCGAGTCTAGTGACAGATCTGAGCATTGACGGAGTTCGATAAAATCTTCAAGTTCCTGTACGGCCTCTCTGATTTGGCCATCCAAACTGTCCAAACTCTTGCCTCCGCGGCCGCCACAATCATCCAGTCGTTTGAGGACTCCCTGGAGATATGCCACCTTCTCGTATGCAGATCCCAGGTTTTCTCGAGTGGAAGAGTCCAGAGAAAATCTAGAAGAATCTACAAGGCGTTGTATTGTTTGCTTAAGAGAAATCACACTACCATAAGCCATCTTTGCTCGATCCCTCGCACTCATGCAAACAAACGTTAATTTCCCAACTTATATAGAGTTAGTTGGTAACGACTCTAAACAGTGAATGAAGCAAAGCAATCCACATTAAAAAGCAAAAGGTGGGTATCAATTACAAAGTCGGTATTATCAAATTTTTATTAATTTCTTATGACTTTTCGTTTCTCTCTTTTTCTACCTTCACTCTTCTCTCTTTTTCGATTCTTAGTTTGTCACACACAAATATATTTTCATAATTTATTAAATATTCAAAAAATATGTGAAATAATCAACCCTATTAAACAATTACATTAACTCAAAAATGAAAATTAACTACTAAAAAATAAATGAAAAAATTTAATTGGGTTGAATGAATCCTAAATAATAATTATAAAACTAAATTAAATAAAAATAAATTTAAATTGAAGAAAAAATAAATAAAAATCAAAATGAGATAATGCAAGGTAGATAGGAAAGTCGACATCTTTAGCCATCATATTTTTACTATGATTTGATTTATTATTTATCAATCTTTATTTTATTTAAATTATGCTTTTAGCTAGCCATAATATTTTTAATTAATAATGGCGATATTTTTTATTTAGGGGAAAATCAGAGATCGATTCTTCTCTCACGACTCACGAGTCGCGCACTTTATAAAGTTGTTTTCACACTGTAATCTTTATAATTCTTAAATATTTTCATCTTGAAAAAAGAGTTGCTTACACACCTCATTTTCCATTTTCATGTCATAATAAAGGAGATTATTAAAGTTAAAGATATACACTTTGGAGGAACCCAGAATTTACTTGGAACTCAGTTGTCTCTTGGCAGTCAACACAGGTTCTTTTCTTTAATTTTTTAATTCTTCCCAATAAGGGCATCTCCAGTCCAGGTATTATTTTTTAGGTACAAATAACTGTCACATCATAAGTTACCAAATTCATTAAATTGCTACCCAAATCCCCAATGCATCTAGGTAAAATTGCTATTTTTTGAGGGTCTCACTATTACATCATTCAATTTATTTACATATTGTGAATTTATTAAAAATTTATTTATGATTTTCATTATATATACTAATTTAATATGATAATATTTTTTTAGTAAATTTATTTTGAATATTAATTTAAAAATTTAATTTATTTAAACATAATTTTATTAGTATAAATTATCTTATTATTATTATTACCTTTTGGGATCCCACCATTATATCACTCATTTTATTTACATCTTTTTAATTTATTAAAAATATTATTTATAATTTTCAGTAAATATATATATATATTAATTTACTATGACAAGATTTTTTTTAGTAAATTTATTTTAAATACTAATTTGAAATTTTAATTTATTTAACTGTTAATTAATAATTAAATCAAACCACATTTCATAATAAATGGGACTCAATTAATACGAGATACTTTTATGCAAAATAAAATAATATGCATACAATTTAAAGTAAAGAAATTATCTTTCTTTTTAATTCGTATAAACCATTCAATAAATATATGCATTTATTTTATTATGATCATATGCTAATTTATTTATACAAATAATAAAAGGAAAAGAAGAAGAAATAATTTATTTATCAAAAAAATAGAATAAGAAAAGAAGCAGATGGCGATGGTAAAAGAAAAAAAAATGGAGAAAATACACAATAAAATTGAAAAATGAGAGAAAACAAAAAAGGAGAGAAAAAAAAAAGAAATAAAGGAAGTGGAAATGGAAATGGTAGAAAGAGAGGATCAGAAAGCAGCAGGTGTGGGCCACATCACCCACTTTTTTCCCAAGCAAGTGGGCTGCATGCCAAACTCCTTCTGTCGTGTATTATACGTTCAATTTCTAAGAGTGTGCCATTTTGCAGTATTTTTAATTGCTACCATGTAGCAATAAAGCTACCAGAAACAATTTATATGAATGTTACCTGATTTTTACAATACAAATGTTACTCGTATATGAGGTATAATTTTTTGCCACATCAGATTGTTACCTCCCCATTGGAAATGTCCTAAGCCCGATAGCACATCAAATCCCATGTGTCATATTTTGTATGAGAGATGTGCTGAAGCGTTTATTTTTAATTTATTATAATTTAGTTTAATTTAAATATTTTTGTTTATGGTGCATCATCTTCCCCAAATAGGGCATATTGAAAATTAAAAAAATTTAAAATAAACTAATTATAATACACGAAAATACGTAGTATAACACAGGAAGGCACAAAGATCTAATCCGAGCCCAATAGATTACTTTGTCTCCAACTTTAATAATCTCGGCAGTACTCCAAAATATTTCTTCATTTTCAAAGTGTTTTTATTTTCTTTCTTTACGTTTAGATTATTAATTTTTATTTAAGAGATTGTCATTTTATATTTATTTAAATTATTTCCTATTTTCCTTTTTCAATGTTTTATTTTATTTATGTTTAGCATCATTAATTTTTATTTTTTGTTGAATGTGGTGTTGTGATTCAATTTTGATATTCAACGTTGGAATTTTCAGCTTAAGTCGTGAAGACAAATCATCACCTTTGAAATTTCACCATCTAATTACTCCATCATCTGATAAATTGATTGTACCATTAAAAAACTTACTACGGGAGGGTTTCAACCATACCAACATTGTACAAATATTATAGCCTGAGTCACTAAAAATTAGATTGTAAAAGTTTTGGACATTTAATTAACATTAATTAATTATGAAAATAATATTTTTTAAGAAAGTGTTTATTTGCAATAAAATAATTTAAGGGGTCAATTATGGAGAGAATTATAATTTAAATGTCTTACGAAAATTTGTTAATATTTCTAAGTGTTTTTTTTTTGGACCTTTTCTCTTATTTCTAATTATAAATTTGTGTTTCTGAGTAAAAGCTGATCATTTTAATTCCTATGCATATTTTAGTCAAAGAATATCGAAATTAACATTTAAGATGATGTTTTCTTGCTCAGATACTACTTAAGAATTTATTATAAAATAGAGAAAGTGGTGTAAAAAGTAACATGATCCACATCAATTTATTAGGCTAAATTTCACGCATGATCCTAACTAATTATGTCATATTTCACACACCCAAAATTTACTCAAATGCTAAAAAATCAAGATATTTTTATAATTTTTAAAATTCATGACATTTTTGTTAATCACTTAGGTTAAAATATGATATTACCAAAAAAAAAAAAAATCACGTGTACGAAGTCAAATATTAAGTTTTCTTTTTCTTTTTGTTTTGTTTTGGTTTTTTTAAGCCGGTCTGATCTTAAATCTGCTTCTAATTAATCAAAATTGGTAATGGTGTTGGAAAATATTTCAGGGTTTATTGTCAAGAAATAATATAAAATGTAGGGCTCAATATGGCAAAATTTAATAGTTAAGAGGCTAAAAAATACTCTTTTTTAAGGAATCAATGTTTCTGATTCCGTCTTTCACCTTGAAAAATAGTTGTTTTTACACCCAGGCCGTCTCAATTTGTTGGCCTGTACGAATAATAAAAATTAGGCCTTAAAATAAAAAAAAAAAAGATTATAACATTTATTTATAGCAATATTGTTAGAAAGAATAAAAATTCAAAATATTGGATTTATAGTGTTGATAATATTCTTAATTCGACATTAAATAAATATGAATCTCTATGATTTTGCATAAAAAGTGATACTCTTCTGGCACTTTTGAAGCAAATTCATCAATCTAATCTTCATATTCAATATTTTCCAAAATATTGTTTTGTATGACTATCATCACCAATCCATTAAGTCTTTCTTGTGACATCGCCGAACATAGATATCATCGACAATCAACTCGTTCAAATAGATAATAGAATAATCTATCAATTCGCTCAAGCAGATAATTAAATTCAGATTTCTAAATCATTCAAATAGAAAAATCGAAAAAAAATTAAGAAGAACATGGTTTGAGAAAAATACTCACTGGGGATTTGGCCTTTTAGGGAATCGGGGAATGAAAGAAAAACTTTGTAATTATAAAATTGTAGTGACAACAGACTCAGAAGCGTGATTTATGAAGGAATATTGGAGTTTGATATGAGTATTTCATGAAAAAAGATGAGAAGCTCTTTTCATAGAGAAAAATCTAACGTAATTAGAAGAATAATCATGAAATGGGATGGAAAGTTGCAAAATTGAAGAAGAAATAATATTTGTGTTGGAAGTTGGAAATCGAGATGTTTGTATTAGGTATTGACGCAAAGGGGGAGAGAATGGAGAAAATTTAATTTATTAAAATAATATATAAGGCATATCAAATAGAAGTAAAAAAAAAAATTTAAGACCATAAAAATTATAAGGCCCTCTGCGAAGGCTCACCTTGCACACCCTGTTAAACGGCCCTGTTTACGCCTATTTTTCCATTTTAATCTCGATCGAAATAATACTATAGCAGAGGGGTTAGAGTACTCAAATGACAACTGGTCTTCACATTACTCAATGTGAAGTAAGTGCTTTTTAAAAAATATATCATGTTTTTTAATGTTCAATTTCCAACTTTCCAAGTTGTGCGAAAATTCTTGCCCGTTGAGTAGTAAGTACCTTAACATTGTACTCCTAGTATTTTAAAAAAAATATATCATGTGACATGATTTCAATGATGTTGAGATAGTATCCTAACATGCAGACGTAGAGTATAATTTTCAAGTGATAAATTTGAATTTTTTGAAAATCCTACTACTCTGGTATTACTTACTACAAAAGTTATTTAATAAAATTAATATTTTTGACATATTTGTTAGGGTAAATAGATTTTAATATCATATACTATTATTTAAATTATAATTTTATCTCATACTATGATAAATAATATTTTAATTCTCGAACTATTAAAAAATTATTTAAAATTATCCCTAATTATTTTTCTGACATCTGGAAATGGATTGGTTTTTTAAAAAGGAGTTAGACTCTTATTCCCAAGTCAATTCTTGTTGATCCATTTTTCTTTTAATTGCTAGAGAGAAAACGAAAGGTGTTTGTTTAATTCAAAAAAATGAGTCAGTTCTTTTTTTACAAAAGTTCCACATCACAAAAGAATTGGCATGCCATTTAATTTTCAGGCCCCAAAAAATACCTTTGATGAGAGATTTAAGTAATTTTTCAATAATTCGTTTATAAAAATACTATTTCGAATCGTATACGACTGGAATTACAATTTCCAAAATACTATGGAACATTAAAACCAATTTATTTGATAAAATTAATGTTGATGCCACCATGTCTTAATTATTAAGTATTGCCAAACTTGACTCCGGCCCCACCCCAAGTACAGATACACGAAGACTAGGGGCCCATTGAGTAATTGGTTGGAAATTTCTTTCTGATATAATTGTTAGAAATTTTCTTCTTCTTTGCCACCGTTAACAAATTATTTGCGAAATTTGTTACAATATACTTGGAAACACCTTTAACAAATTATTTGCCAAATTTGCTACAATATACTTGGAAACACCGTTAACAAATTATTTGCCAAATTTGCCCCCTCAATAAATCACCACCCCTTAGACTACTCTCATCGGCGGGTGTCACCAGAAAACGACAACAAACTTTAAATTTTTTTTTTGAAAAAGTCATGAAATGCCACAACCTGGTCGGTTGTCCGCCCTTTGGGTTGGATTAACATTTTGGACACGTGGCACCTTCTGATTGGGTGCCACTTTATTTTTATATATATTAATTTAAAATTTAAATAATTTATATGATTAAAAACAATCAATATTCAAAGTTTTTTTTTCTGTATAAATAGAACAAATATTGGTATGTTTTTACAAACGACTAAACTCTCTTTTTCTCACATATCTTATTTCACTAAAATTTCAATCTCACATTTCTTTATTTTAAGTTATGGATCCAAATCACCCAAATTATTATCATGATTCTCAAATTTTTTCAAATTTTGGAACTTATTTTCACCCACAAAATTTTCCAAATTCAGAAGATCAACAAAGTTCTCAGTATTATTAAAATTCTCAATTTTTACCAAACCTCACTCAAATTTCATCATCAGTTTATTTAATTATGTTTTATTTTATTTTAACTCTTGTAATTTTCATTTTGTTGTCAAGTAAATTATAAATTTATAATTGTATGAGTATTTTTTTAATTATGAATTAAAAAAATATATCTAATAAATTAATTACGATTTTTTAAATATAGTAAAAATTATTAATAATAAGATTTTATTTAAAAAATAAAATGATAAATATTTTATGTAGATTGGAAGAAAAAGAAATTAATATTTTAATTGAATGTCAGGTTGGATGAGTGTCACTAATGGAGTGCAAATTTTAAAATGTTGGGGGTTGTGGATGTGGAGGAGAGAGAAATTAATATTTTATTTGAAGGTTGGTTGGATGAATGTCACTGATGTGGGTAGTCTTAGAGCTTCTCCAACAACTCCTCTAAACTTTATTAATAGAGCAAAAAAGTGAAAAATTCAACTCCAACAGCTCCTCTATTTGGGTCTCTAAAATAGAGATACAGTTTTTCTGCTCCATTAATAGAGATCCACTGTAGCAGCCTCTAACACTGTTCACTTTGTTTTTTTTAATATATGTAAAAATTTGTTTTTTTCACTTTTTCACGTTTTTTTATATATGTAAAAAAATCTGTTTTTTTCAAATCTGTTTTTTGATATATGTTTAATCTGTTTTTTTTTTAATATATGTAAAAATCTGCCTTTTTAATTTGATATGTTCATGTTTTTTCTTCTTTTTTTGTTAATTTATATTATATATATATATATTAATCTTATACTTTAATTTATTTCTTCCTTAAAAACAATAGTATGTAATTTGTGTGTTTTTTCTTTGTGCTGCAATATTATCATTTTTTTTTCTATGTTGCAATATTATAGTTTGTAATTTTTATTTTTATTTGCAATATTAGTATGTAATTGTGCTTGTTTGCAATATTATTATGAAATGTTTCCACGTTTTATTATTATTTAGTTTCAAAAATTTTAATAGTTATTTTTATTGGGAAAATCTTAATTAAAATAAATATATAAAAAGGAATATTATGGAATATTCATTTTTAGAGTAAAATTTAGAGTAAACTGTTGGAGATGAAGAGAAGACCATGATGTATAATAGAGATAGAGGTGCTATAAAATAGAGTCAACTGTTGAAGATTGCCTTACAGGTTACAATATACTTGGAAGAAAACGCTATAAGTACATATATTAAACTAAAATCGCAAGAACAAAATTTTATATAAAAATCATATGCGGAAAATCATAGAGCTAAAATTATAAATAAAAATCATCCATAGAAATTTACTTTAAAAACAAATATCCTGTCAAAATTGCACATATATGTGCATGTGGCAGAGTTGGCTCCCCCTAAACCCCCTGCCTTGTCTGTAATTTGTTCTTTTTATGTTTACGATTTTTTTATAGAAAAGTATACTTTAATATCCAATTTTTGAATTTTTTTAAATATCTCGATTTTAGGTATATATGAACCTTTAATTAATTTATTGGTTTGAATTATGGTACTATTTTATTAATTGAAGATCTTGAAGTTAATGAACTAAGATCTTGGAACAAAAGCATGTCAGAAGAGCAAAGGCCGCTCAACAACTCTTTAAATGAAAAGTCTCTCAACGGATTTATCATTTATGATCATATTTGATCTGCAACGGTCACCAGCCACTCAACTATAAAAGATGAGTTACCCAGAAGATGACCAAGACTTTTTTGCCGAAAAGTGATCAGCTCAGAGACTTTCTGCGAAGACGTTCGTCAAAGCTCTAAAGCCTCAAGCTCAAATTTATCAAAGCAAAAAGTCTCAATTGAAGAGAAGGAGCAAAACTGCTCATCAAGCTAGCTGTTGAAGAATTCCAGCCAGAGCCACTCTCTTAGTTCTGTTCTACATCGATCAACTACCTAGCTCAAGTCGAAAACGCGCAAAGGAGCACATCAGTTGATACCAGTTTCAAGACTGTATTCTTGAAGATCGAAAGAGATCTAAAACCTTGAAAAGACGGTCAATAGCACATTATCTCTCCAGCGAGCAGTTGGGGATCGCAAGTGTGAGATTGTCGACCTTACCGGCTGAGGAGGCTGCTTTCGTTGGATCGCCGCTTCCGGGACAACACCAGTTGGAAAGGAATCTGTGACTCGTAAAGTCACCAACAACCAGGTCTAACAGTTATCTTCATTATGTAACTATAATAAAGGAACTTTACATTTGCATAGTGGATTGCCTTTCTGCGGAAGGAAGAGAGGACGTAGAAGTTGAGCTTCAAACCTCTATAAAATTATCTGTGTGCTCTGTTTACAGTTTTAAGTTGCATGTCTTAACTGTACACCTCAAGCACACACATAGCACTCTGAGCTAGCTGATCTTCTCAACTGATCACTCAAAAGCACGGATAACTCCGCGAGTCAAGGGCCCTATCTATTCCGCAAATATTGCTAGAATTTGGATTAGTTTATTCACCCCCCTCTAAACTGATTCTGACTCACCCCGGGACCAATATTTAGACAAATCATCCAACTCATGATTAGAATGTTTAGGTTTGTATTTAAATTCATGTGCATGTCAACAATTGTAGCGTGAAAAGATAATCGTCCTATTAAGCTTTCCTCGAGAGACACGACTCGGGTTAGCTCACCGCTCTACAATTGACCCCATCCTCTTATGGGTTCGGTAAGTAGTAGTTTTGCGCATGTGGTAAGACCGAAGCAAACAAACACCCAGCGCTGGGTGTACTCCAGTGATCGCTGGGAATAAAGATTTTAGCATCTTAGCCCCGGTTGAGGTCCAGCGGTCGCTGACCTCCATAAAGTCCCCAGATTCACGTATTTTTCTCATTTTTGCTCATTTTGCTCTAAAGAGAAAAGTTCATTGCTCAACTACAGCTTATTCCATTCGTTGTTCTTCTCACAAAGGTACTCTTTTGTTACTCTTTCTCGTTTTGCTACTTTTTCTCGTTGTTATGGATTTTGCTACTCTTTCTCATTGAAATGAATTTTTGGTACACATAAAGTTCATTTTGCTCATTATTGATTGGATTTTGATCTTCATCTGTATCCATTCCATTGTTATAGATATATGTACTTACAGCGCCCGCTGGGATGTAGCGCTCGCTGGTTGCATATTGCGTAGTCTAGGCAAGCGGGCGTTGGGATCTAGCGATTGCTGGTATCTGGGCTGCATTTTGTATATAATTGTTTGGTCAAATTTTTTTTATCATTTTGTATATATTAATTAATTTTTTATCACTTTGTATATATATATATTGTATATGTATAAATTTAGTAATATTATCATGGGGGATTCACAACAAGATACGAAAAGGAAGGCATCCTATGAACAATGGACTAAGGAACAAAATGACTTGTTGTTAGAACTTATGGTTGATGATGTGGATCGAGGATGACGTGATAATAGTGGTATCTTTAGCAAAGCAACAGTGGAAGAAAGAATACTTTATGTTCTCAATGAAAGACTTGAGTGTAATAGGACATATAACAATTACCAAAGTCGCCTCAAATGGCTTAAAAATCGTTGGTTATCTTATTCAAACCTTATGAGGTTTAGCTCTAGTTTTGGATATGACCACACTACTAAAAAGTTCACGGTTTAGATGAAGTATGGGATATGTACTTAGAGGTAACCTTCTTAAGCATCATATTGCAATAATATTATCGAATAATTTTATTTAACTAATATAGTGAATTAATAAATTTGTTCTTTATTTATGTTAGGCTCACTCAAAAGACGTAAACTTGCGCTATGGGGAATGTCCTAATTATGAGGACTTGAAAATTGCTGTAGAAAATGGTATTGCTATAGGAAAAAGCTCCATTGGGTTGGGTAGTGCTACTGATGCAAAGACATTAGGAAATGATGAAAATAGATATGCACGCATAGAAGATTTGAAGTATGATGCTGAAAATGAGATGTTTGTAGGACTATCTCAAGATGAGCCACCATTATCTGGTTCTACACCACCTTCGGGGTTTCCTGAAGTGTCTGATGTCTCCACTCAAAGAAGAACTCAACCCAAAAGAAGTAAAGCTCAGTATGAAGCAACTTCTGGCTCTACTGAAAATATCACTCAGAATGGTCTCATGGAAGAGATTAAAATATTAACAAACACTTTTGATGGAGTTCATAGTTTCTTACAGAAAAGAGATATCATACTAGAGAAAAGAGAAAGAGAAAGATCATATACAACTTGGGATACTATCAAAGAGATCCCAAATTTGGATGAAGACATTCGCTTCAAGACATTTGACTTGTTTGACACCAAGTCAAAAAAAGATGATTTTTTGAAGATGACTATTGAGGAACGAGCTAATTGGATAGCTTACAAGATTAGAAGATAGTGATCATTTGAGTCATGTATTAGATACTATGCTATCTTTTTATCACTATTTACCATATTTGTAGTGTGTTTAATCAAGACCCAACACCCATTTTTTATATGCAACATGGAAAATCTTGAAATATTGGAAGAAGAAATAGAAGAAGAAGAAATGCAAGAAGTGTTCGGTATTTATTTTTACCTAAACTACAAGTGTACAACGAGGCTTATAGGACAGCGGTGAACAAGAGTATCGTATCCACATGAATTTAATAATTAATCTACTAGTTATCTAATTTAACCTCTCACAGTTATCTAGACAACCGAAAATTAATGGGGTATTTAATTACCTAATAAAAACTAAAATTAATAAATAAATTAAATTACCACAAAAGAAATCAACACGGAAAATCAAACACAGAAGAAAAAGATGCATTCTAGGATTGGATACTCATTATTTATTCCATTCTCTTAATCAATTCATTTAGTGTCTATGTTGGGATTTAAATCATGCTAGAACAATCACTCGTGTATTCTAAACCTTCTCTCGAAGAGCCTAGATTGTAGATCACACAACAAATATTAGTGTGTCCGTTCAATACATATTGCACAACTCCTAATGGTTCCAAAAATTTATTATTCTCTAAATTAATCGCAACTCACTCGAGTGATATTGACTAACTAGTTAATTATTTCAGATCTTGTGTTAAAACTCATCTCTCAAATTATGGATTAACACATCAGATTGCATTATTTAGTGATCAGGTAAATAATACAGAGAAAAACAAGAATAATCAAAACATAATCAAATCATAGACACCAAATAAAATGAATTAAAAGAACCATAAATAACTCATAATCCAACCCTAGAATATTAGGGTTTTAGTTATCCATGGCAAAATAAATAACTAAAACAATCCACAAAGTAAACATTGTATTTCTAAGAACAGAGAAAATAAAACCCGGAAGAATTAATTTGTCTCTAATCTTGAAAGCTCGTGAATCCCTTGGTCTTGTTCTTCGAGTCTGTTTTTCTCTGCAGCAAACCTCTGGTGGCAACTTTTGGGTACGTGGAATTGTGTGGAATTTTTGTGTATCAAACCCTTAAATACCAAGTAAAGAAAAACCCAAAAATAGGTCAAAAATCAGACAGGTCCGCTCGACTCGCGACTAGGGCGCCCGCGACTCGGGTCGCAAATCCACGTGGCATGACATGGCAGAAAATTCACGACCAAGCTCTAAATTCATGACAGATCATGAATAATACAAAGGAGAACCCCCTCCATGTCGCGACCATGTAGAAAAAGACCTATAGTGAAATTTGCGACCAGATTCGTGACCCGGGTCGCGAGTCCGGTCGCGGGTATTTCTCAGTTCCGGCAGCCTTTCACTGTTTTGCTTCGTTCTCACTCGTTTCTCATCCGATTGACCCGATTATTTTTGCAATACGTTCCTAACTTGATTTTCTATATTTATAGGGTGTTACCAAGATCATTTGATGTTCACACAAAAAATGGCATTAATTCCCTTCACAACGAACAAACACATGACATTCCACTCAAATGAACATCAAAACATATGTAAAATATGATTTTATCAAGAAGAAATAGATGAAGAAGAGGAGATAGAACTTAACAAAAAGGTTATGCCTCGGCGTATTGAATGTTCTTTGAAGCGATGACCAATTACTAGAAATAGATATCATTTTGTACGTAATATGATCGAAGGAGATCTACAAAGTTTTCGACAGTTGTATATTATGTATCCCGATGCCTTTATGAAGTTATGCTCTATCATTAGAGAGAAAATTCATCTAGAAGATACAAGATACATATGTGTTGAAGAAATGGTGGCAACATTCTTGATCATTGTAGGACACAACGATCGATATTGTAATGTTCTCCAAAGGTTCGGTCGTTCGCATTTTGCTACTAGTCAAAATTTTAACAAAACCTTAAAGACATTGAACACCATAGCACCGGACATGATGGTTAAGCCGTCTACACAGATCTATGCTAAAATTCAGGAAAGTATAAGATTTAACCCTTTCTCTAAGGTATGAATCATTTATTATATAACATATATCAAATGTTGTAGTTTTCTTGTATCACATATTCACTTTATTTTAGGATTGCATCGGAGCTATAGATGGAACTCATATCCTGGCAACGGTAACAAGCCGAGAAGTAAGTAGTTATCGTAACCGTCATGGTATTCAATCGTAGAATGTTTTGACAGCTTGCGACTTTGATTTGCAGTTCATGTATGTGCTTAGTGGGTGGGAAGGTTCGGCACATGACTCAAAACTTTTAAATGATGCATTATCAAGAAGAAATGAGTTTCTTATGCCTCAAGGTACCATATTTTTTAATTGTGTTTATATTTTTTTAATAGTGACAAGCTAACTAATTAAAGAAATTGTATTTTTAGGTAAATATTTTCTAGTGGATTGTGGATATGCTAATCGACATCAATTTTTAGCTCCATTATGTGGTGTTTGATATTATCTAAAAGTTTTTGGTGGTCAAGGTCGTCACCCCAGAAATGCAAGTGAGTTATTTAATCTTCGTCATGCATCATTAAGAAATGTGATTGAGAGAATTTTTGGTATTTTCAGATCACGATTTAATATTTTCAAAACCACACCTCCGTTTCCATTTCAAATACAAGTAGAATTAGTATTGGCTTGTGCTGGATTATACAATTTTCTCCGAAAAGAGTGCCGCTCTGATGAATTTCCAGTTGAATATAAAGAAGATCAACATTCACCACATCTCGATATGGAAGAGGAAAATTTGGAATGACTTTCTCAAAGCCAACTACAACGAAGAACGGAAACTAATACATGGAGAACGAGTATTGCTAATGTTATGTGGGAAATGAGGCCGATGTATAACGGTGATGGAAATAAAGATGATGAGAACGAAGATGAGAATGCTGAGTAATGAAGTATTTTTTTTGTGGGACTAATGTATCTTTGGTATTTTCTAAACAATTTGTGCATCTTTTGTGTATTTTTTCTAAACAATTTGGATAATAATTTTTTTTATCTTTTTGTATTTTTTCTTAATAATTTAGATAACAATTTGTGTATCATCCTAAATAAGTTAACCAATTTTTTCTAAACAATCTGGAAATAACAAGCAAGCATCGTACTAAACAAGTAAAAAGAGAAGAAATGCTTACAAAATACGATGATCCAAAGTTAAAAATGAAATTGAAAAGCGAAATTGTTCAACATATTAAAGACCGGAAATTGTTCAAAATATGAAATTGTTTGAAAAATAAAAGTAACATAATTCAGCGCCGGCTGAGAATTCTCAGCGAACCAAGACCCAGTGCCGGCTGGGAATTCTCACCGAAAACAATCCAACGGCCGTTGATCTTCAACCCCGGCTGGTAACTCCTTTCTCATCTGTATCTTTTCTCACCTCCATATACCTACAGATACCAAATATGAAAAATCTAACCATAACAATCCAAGTATCAAAGAAAGCATTCTAGAATCCAACCATAACGATCCAATACGAAAAATCAAACCATAATGCAACAACAACAAGATTAATTCTGAGGTGGTGGTTGTGGTGGCAGGTAGAAAGTAGTCCAAGCATCCCATTGGGTCTGTAATGATGCAATTTGTTGATCATGCGCGTCAAATCTAGCGTGCATCCCCTACCTTAATGATCCAAAGGAAGAGTTGAAATGATCCCAAAATGACTATAAATCATTCTGGAATCGCTGATAGAAACCTCTCGATATTGTAACAGGAGGTTGCTGTTCAGGGGACAATGGCTCTTCCTCTTTATCTTCATTAGTAGCAGTGGATGGGCCGGCTTCAGGATCAGGAACTATGGGAGGAAGACGCCCCTTAGCAATCTCGGAGTGTATGAACTCCCTAACACAATGCCTTTTTTCCGGAGGAACTAAAGTGTGTCGATCAGAATTTATCTAGGCTCATTTTAGCCCACTAAGATCAATGAAATAAGGCTTAATTTCCTTGCACCCATCCTAGTCGCCCCTTGTGGTAGTGAGAACTCCGAGATTATAAGCAAAACCTGTAATAATGGGACAGAGAGAAGCATGGACAGAAGAATGATTCTGAATCTGAGTCATAGACGTCCAAATGAAGTTTGAAATACAAACCTTTGTGTCATTTAAAGCACAAGACAACAAATACACTTCAGTTGAATTGACTTTGTTTGTCTGATCCTTCCCGGAAACATTATATGTAAGAAATTCATACACAATGGCCAATGCTGAGTCTGTAATGTACCCATTCGGCATACCAGAAGAATTCCAATTATTAAACCCAGTTAATTTAGTCCAAACTGCATTAACATTAAACCCCCGAGGTCTTTCTCGTTCTCCACCAGTAGGAAACCCAAAAACAGATTTCATTCTTGCTAAGTTTATTTGATATTCCCTATCTTTCATTCTAACCCCAATCTTCTTCTTATCCGCACTCAAAGACATGGTATTTAAAAATTCATAGCAGAAATAATCATAACCAGAATAATCTACGGTTCTAGCAAAAGTATCAAGACCCAAATTCTTCAAATACTTAGTGACTTTTGCTGCAATTTTAAGATCCCTAATCAAATCCCAATCCAAATAACGAGGGCGTGTAATATCGGAGTTATTAAATTTCCTAAAAACTTCATTCTCCCATTCACACTTCAATAAAAATGGATAGGAATACCTCATCGTGTAATCGACCTCTTCCTCAACTTCAACTTCCTTATCTGCCCCAAAATTAGGGTTCTTCGTGCGAACCATGGTAGCAACATTCACTAGCAGCGGCGGCGGCGGTAGGGTGACAGTGACCGCTAGAGATGCAACGGGGACGGCGATTGGACAGTGAGAAATGAGAATTATGGGTTGGAGAGGAGAAAGGAAAGTGAGAAATGAGAAATTAGGGCTTCGTGTTTACTTATCCACATAATAGCCAGCGGTCGCTGGGTTTTAGTTAATGTCGCGGCTGGACACCAGCGGTCGCTGGGGTACGCATCGATCGCTGGCTGTGTTTCAGCGAGCGTTGGGAAGAAGGATTTCAAATCCGGTGAAATCGTCACGAATCTATTTACAAATCCAGAGAGACTCCATGTGGAGTCAATGAATTTTCTAAATCCATGGACTTTTTTAAGTCCAAAAAAATCTAACAAAATCTGGATCCAATACACCCCCTAAAAATCCTCATAGGTTCGTTCTAATACCCTTACAACCTTTTCCAACTTTTTTTAACATTAAAATTATAGAATCATACTCCTAGCTGCCAAAAGCAATTAAAGGTCTCTAACCTTTTTTTTTATTAATGTAAAATTAATAAATTCTTATTTCAAATAAATTATGTCATAATATAGATTGAACAGACTAAGTAAAAACCCTTCTAAGGTTCGAATACCCTTCTAGCGTTTTCCAAAATTTTCTTTTAACATTAAAATCCTATAATCCTCCTCGTATTCAAAACCTAAAAATCATAATCCTCCTAGCATCTGATACCTGTCCAACCTTTCCATCCTTTTTTTCTTACATTAAAATCCTAGAATCCTACTATTCAAAAAATCCTCCTAGTTTCGAACACCCTTACAACTCTTCCCAACTTTTTTTTTTTACATTAAAATTCTAGAATCTTACTCCTACTCAAAACCTAAAACATATATAATCATCTAAATGAACACACACATACACATATGTTACAAATTGGCATGATATGCCATTTTCTCTTGGAATGCCAAGATTTTTGACTTGTGAAGGTTGAATGCACATTCACAAGTTAAGATCTAAACAAAGTTAAGTCCCTCATCTTCGAATCCATGAAAATAAATAAAATGATTATAATAATAAAAAGTGCTTCACTCTCTGTATAGTTTAATTAAAAGTAAACCCCCTCCAATCATTCAGAAATGTGTCTTTATCAATTATAAAATCGATAATGATTTTTCAACCACCTGTCAAGCTAGGTTTATCTTGATTCTTGATTAACTATGTTGTTTTCTTCATTTTAATTTGAGCTTAAGAGTGATTTAATTGTTTTCTACACTTAATGAAATCCATTAATTTCGAATTCGCTAGAGATTCATAGATTGAACTTCAATTCAAGAAACATTATATAGGCTCAATAAATTCAATGCAATACGTGTCCCAAAAGGCATAGAGTGGACTCCTCAACTGTACTGATAGCTCAATAAATTTAATGCAACATATGAGAGTCACCATAGCGATTAAGATTCTTTACTGCACACTCGAGCTTTTTTTTTTTTTTTTTTATTTCAATTTTTTAGATTTCAGTTTCTTTTGTACTTTTATTTAATTTTACACTTGTGTATTTAGAGCCCATTCTACCCAATTAATTAAGGTGTACCATAATTTGTTACTCTCTCCGTTTCGTTTTGTTTGTTGTTTTAGGTTTTTTTTTTTGTCAAAATATTTGTTGTTTTATATATTTTGACACCCTCTCTCTCAAATTTAACCTTACAAATATATGGAGAGAGAAAATTTTTCCATTTTTTTAGGAAAATATAAGTGAATGTGATTTTATGTAATATAAAATGGATGAATATATTAGTCTAAAAATTTAATAATGAATTCTAGATTAAAATCTTAAAACAACAAACAAAACGAAATAGGGGGAGTGATATTTAATTTTTTTAGTTATTAATTAATGATTATTTAAAAAAGGGTTAATTGCCTTACAATATATAAATTTTTGTGTGTTTTTGTTTTTTCATATATTTTAAAAAACATAGTTTTCATAACATGAACTTAACCCTTGTTTGATTTTTCACATGATTTTCAAATTCAGGCACTCTAATCTGATCATAATCGATCAAAAGTTCATGTATTTTAAGACAATCTGATGTCCATGTAGATGTACATGTGGAAATCTCCAACAACCACGTCATTTTAGTTGACCGAAATTTTAAAATCATGTGAAAAACTATATAAGTGTCAAGTTCATGTTTTTAAAATTACGTTTTTCAAAACGTGTGAAAAAATAAAAACACCCCAAAATTTATGTATTTTAAGATAATTATCTCTTTAAAAAGTTAATGATAAAAATTATAATAAACCCTAAATAACAAACGTAAAATTAAAATCGAAGAAAAAAACAAAAAAAAAATTAAAAAAACACAACACAAAATATGCAATACACGATTTCGTACGATCACTATAAAGCTTGGCTGCTTATAAAAACGCTCAAGTTGTTAGAGACGAGTATCATTTAATATTTTCGATTACTTCTATATTTCAAGGAAATATGTTACGCAGGAAATTGTTCCCTAATTTCTTAGTGATGTGTGGTGCCCTATTTCTGGTTGAGGCAGCCATAAAACTACCACCAAAAATCACGATTCCGGCAGTCATAGTGTTCGGAGATTCCATCGTTGATACCGGCAACAACAATTATATCACTACTATAGCTCGATGCGACTTTAGCCCTTATGGTCAAGATTTCATCGGAGGACAACCGACGGGCCGATTTTCCAACGGGAAAGTTCCGTCCGACCTTCTTGGTATGTACGTATGTATATTCAACTAGCTAGTTAATGCACCTCATGTGTACATTTTTACGTGTTATAAGTTTGTTACTCGTTCGTTCGAATGTCGTCGTGTTCCGAATTCCGACTACTTTTGCAGCCGAAGAATTAGGTATTAAGCCTCTTTTGCCGGCGTATCTCGACCCATCTTTGGACGATCAAGATCTTCTAACAGGGGTTAATTTTGCATCCGGAGCTGCAGGGTGGGACCCTCTAACAGCTGAGCTCTCGGTATTTTTATTTGATTTTTAATTTTTTTCGTAAGGTTAATTACAATTAAATATATATATTATGACACGATTTATAATTTAAATATAAATTTTAAAAGTTTGCAATTAAAATACAAACTTACATTATATATCTGATTTTTTTTTCGGACAAATTTCATATTATCCCTCGTGTTTTTCCGAAAAATAAAAAAACTCCATGTGTTAAATAAATAGTCTATAAACCCCATCTGTTATGTATAATTTATCAAAAAAGCTCCTTTTTGAGAAAGTGAATTACATTTACTTAAAAAGAATATATAACTCTTAATTTTACAATTTTTGTTATAGATAAATATATTTTATATCATTTAAAAATTTAAGTATTTGGTTATACTACTAATTTTTAGCTATTTTGATAATTTCCTATGTTATGTATTTTTTTACATATAAATATATTTTATATTATTTAAAAATTATAGTATTTGGTCAAACTACTATTTTAAAAAATTAATTATATTTAAAACATAATACAAAAATTGTAAAAATAAGAATCATACACTCTGTTTAGCAAATGTAATTCACTTTCTCAAAAAGGTTTTTTTTTTATGAATTATATATACCATATGGGGTTTTTAGACTATTTATTTAATACAAGGGGCTTTTGATTTTTTAGGAAAACACAGGGGAGTGATATGAAATTTACCCTTATTTTTCTGGCGAATGGAAAATTAACTTGACAAAAAAAAAAATAATAATGTCGTTTTGTGACTAGGTAGAGATTGAATATTTTTACCTTATCACAAAACGGCGTCATTTTGTTCCTAATTTTTTTTTGAAATTGTATATATTCTTCATTTAGTTCTTCGTTTAGACATGAAACGACGTCGTTTTGTGATGAGGCGGAAAATATTTTCCATATCGTCATGAAACGACATGATTTTTATCACATCAGTTCCGTTTGTCGGAAAAATATTTGGGGGTGTTTCGGTTGCAAACTTTTAAAGTTTGAGTCTAAATTATAAAATGTCAAAATTTATTTATTCAATCGTAATTAGTCCTTTTTTATTTTATAGTTGATAAATATCAAGTTTTGGGATTAATAAATTTGAATGCAGACAGTCTTGTCGTTGACGGATCAATTACAATTATTCAAAGACTACATAACAAAAGTGAAGAAAATTGGTGGAGAGGAAAAATTGTCCAAAATTCTAAATGAAAGTCTAGTTGCAGTGGTCACGGGCAGCAACGACATCTCCAACACATATTTTCTCACACCTTTGAGAAGGCTCCAATACGATGTTCCTTCCTATGTCGAGCTACTCGTGAGCTACGCTTCCGCCTTCGTGCAGGTTAGACCGAAAACCGAACCACAAAAATCGAACTATTTGTGGCGGAGTTTGGAGGTAATTATATTGACGTATGTGAACTTATAGTACTAGTGCGTGTATCTAAAGGACTTGTATCGACTCGGGGCTCGTAGAATCGGTGTAACTAGTCTTCCACCCGTGGGATGCCTGCCGTCGCAACGAACTTTGAGGGGCGGGCCCGAGAGGAATTGCGTGGACGAATACAATCAAGTTGCACAATTATTCAATGAGAGGCTGTCGGCTGAATTGGCCTCTATCAATGCTCAATTCATTGATGCCCTAACTGTCTACATAGATATTTACAATCTTCCTCTCAATATCATTGAGAACCCTAAAAAATATGGTATGTTAAGTTTGATTTCCTGCACTCGATTTTTGCATCCGTTACCGGTAAACTTGTGTCGAGGGGTATGCAAAACCGAACTGAAAAAGAAAAAAAGAAATGAGCTATTTGGTTCAGTAGGTTTTGGTAGTTTTTTCCTAAATTTTTAATTTGACTGTCGATTTTGAATATTAAGTTTGATTTTGATTTTCGTCAAAAGTATTACAAAAGTATTTATATTATATTTTTTAATTATATTTACACATAAATTAGTAAATTTAAAAAATAGAATTGTATGCTCATTACTAAATTAGGAGAAAAAACGCAAGAGTGCTTCGACTTAAAAATGTTTACTTTATATTTTTTAATTTTCAAGTTGTAGGACATTTTAAAACATTTTTGTGTATTGATCTATTATTAAATGTTAAGAATATGTGTGACTTGTGATTAGTTGTCTGTGTACGGAATTGAATTATGAGATACTTTATTATTGTTTATTTAATGTATCATTTATTATATTTGTTGATTAGACTAAGTTTCATATCAAATCAACCATTTGTATATCCCTACTTATGTCCGACCGTCTAATTAGTCAAAATTAGTTAAACAGTACCAACATATTGTTCGTATTTAAGTAAAAGTACTCTTTGATGGATTGGCCTGACACGATATTTTTTCAAAAAATTAAATATTTGGGCAGGGTTCGAGATTGGGGACAGGGGATGCTGTGGAACAACAGGGGAAATAGAAGTGACATATCTTTGCAAGATTGGTGAAGCATGTCCGAATGTAGATGACTACGTATTTTGGGACAGTTTTCATCCAACAGAGAAAACGTACAGGCTTCTTGTAAATGAGATTATCAAGCAATGCCTCAAAAGCATCTGTCACAGGACAGATTTATGTAATTAATCACAACATATGTAGAAATACTACTTAACACAGTAAAGATCAAGATATGGAGTAGAGTATTTTTTTTTTTTAAAAGAGTGACATTGTGGATGAATCTGGGTAGTGATAAAAAAATATTTCGTGGAAGAAATTCGATGTTACATAATTGTGCTAAATTATTTACAACATGATCAAATTTATTAATTTTTCTTTCATTTTTTTTTTATTTTAATTTCGTATGCTTTAGTTTAATGTTACAATTGTTAATTGGAGTTCATTCTAGCCAGTTAGAGTTTTTAATTATTTTTTTAGTATGTAATTTTCAGTTTATAGTCAATAATTGATTGTTTGAAAATTAAATAATAAAAAATAATTATAAATTATAATTGGACAATTGTGAAATTAAATTAAAACACAATTAATTGAAATCAATTTAAAACTAATAATTTTGATCTTGTTATAGAGGAGTTAGCTCAATTGTGTTGCAGATGATCCCAACCGGTGGAAATTTGAAGAAAGCCTAGCCCAGCCCGTTCCACTGGTGGTCCTGGGTCAAGCTGGACCATTTATTCTTAAAATCCATCCGGATTTGGGTTGGTCTGACCTAGTTGACAATTCTACTTTCTCTATCGTGTTAATATAATAAGAACACAATAATTTTATATCGTGTTTTAAATACAAATAAAATTAACATGTAACTAACTCGATAACCTATTAACCTGCAAACATGTTAGTGCACAGTAACCTATTTACAAACTGATAACTTGTAAAAATGACAGAATAATAAATAAAAAAACAAACAAACAATATAGTTATTATTATTGCTATTGTTATTTATTAAATTTGCAATTTAACATTCAATACTTATTTTAACAAGGAATAAGGTCCAATTTGGTCCTACAATTATACTCGAAATCTCAATTTAGGAACTAACGGGGGGATTAACGTGATACTTTTTAAAAAGTTGAGGGATCGATTTGGGGCCGAAATTTTATCACGGGACCAAATTGAGATTTTCGGTATAATTGTAGGATCAAATTGGACCTTATCCCTTTTAATAATTTTGGTCACAATTACCCGGAATAATAGGTTTATGGGTCATTTTTATAATTTTTAAAAGTTGAAGGACAAAAAATAAAGCTAAAAATATTATATAATTTTATTTTAAGTTTTAATTCTTAAAAAATTTATAATTTTAATTCTACTAAAAATTATATAATTTTATTTTTAAATTTTAAAATGTGGCTTGTTTATTTTAAAATCCTAATTAATTTTGTTATGTATATGTGTGTGTGTATATCTATAATCATTAATGGTTATACTTTAAACATTCTATTTTGTCAGCAATATTTGTAAAAAAGGCTAAATACATAATTATATCCCGAACTTTGATAATTTTTTCTAAAGACACGTGCCTTGAACTTTAAAAAATATTAAAAAATTTACATGAACTTCAATCATTTTTCTAAAAATGACATAAGCTTAAAAAATACCAAAACATACTTGTACTTTCCAAAATTTCGCAAAAATGTTATTGGATTAATTTTCTGGTAATTGATTATTAACATGGCATGTCGCCTAATTAAAAATAGAG
Organism: Perilla frutescens; assembly: GCA_026008535.1. Taxonomy (NCBI): domain Eukaryota; kingdom Viridiplantae; phylum Streptophyta; class Magnoliopsida; order Lamiales; family Lamiaceae; genus Perilla; species Perilla frutescens. Next base: position 74,565,497 of record BRKX01000003.1, read on the forward strand.
TAGTGATTTTCACCCAGATTCTGGCTAGCCAGAATAGTTTATTATTTTTAATAATTAATTAATTTAATTAATAAAACACTAATTATTCAATAAATTTACATTGATGCCCTCCATAATAATTAGGGCAATTCTATATGCGCTTCAATTCAGAAGAAATCGAAGATGGAAAAAAAAATAAAGAAGTGAAGAAAAGAAAGAAGATGAAGTTGCATCCATTTCTTCCGATCCGCTTCTGGAGTGATTTTAATAATTAATTACAAATCACTAATTTCATGATAAAAGGATAATATAGTAAAAACATAACATTTAATAATTAACATAATTAATTTATTAATAATACAGTTTTATTAATCATCAAAAAAATTAGATTCTGGCTAGTCAGAAATATATTTTATTATTCCTATTTAGTATTGAGTATTCTCATTTCCCTAATATTCCAAATCCCTAACTCAGAAATAGAATCGGCAAATCGCGATTCACGGGCTCTCAATCTCTCACTCACTCGTTCTCTATCGAGTCGCCTCTCACTCACGCTCGTCGCCGGCGGCTCACCAGTAACCACAGCAGCCGCCTGCCGGCATTCTTCTCATCTCTACGAGTCTGCGACTGCAAGACCATCGCCGCCGCACCGCCACTGTCAACATAAATCTTTTTCTCATTTCTCAAGGTATTTTTATTGTTTTTTGATAGATTGTTGTTTTTGGGATTTTTAATGCGAGATGTATTATTATATACATCTCTGCAAGTGTCTGCAATGTCTTCAGTGTATGATGTATCAGTAGAATGGTAGATTGTTGTTATTTTGCATTTAATCTGCAATGTTGAGATATGTAAAAATAATAATTAGTCGGTGATCGGTGCGGTGGCCGACCACCATCGGTGCGGTGGTCGGTCGATGAGTTATAGCTCAGTCGGTTACATCGGTGGTGCCATTTCCGATCGGTGCGGTCGCCGACCGCCCGTTTGCTCACCCCTGTGAAACCAGTGGTTCTAATTCTTTAGAAAATTATAAATAAATTCAAGCATGTGATTATGGATGGGACAGAATTGGGTGGTTTGCATGTGTTTTGGGAGGGAAATTTCCATGCAAATTTACTGTGTAGACAACTTGATTTTAGTATAGATTTCCATGAAAATTTACTGTTTAGACAACTTGAATTTTGTATATTAGTATAGATATTGTCTAACATATGAATAATGTGATTTCATAAGGGGAATAGTAAGACATCGTAAGTTGTAAAGCTGAAACAGTGCAGTAATTTCACTCACATATACTCATGGCGGCTTCTCTGCAACTCAACTGCAAACCCTACACTCCTTTACTACTTCACTCCAAATCTGCCTCCAAACGCGCCCCTAAATTCTCCACTGTCCGTTGCTCTGCCGCTTCGCCGTCCAAGAGCTACACCATCACCCTCCTCCCCGGCGACGGCATTGGCCCCGAAGTCATCTCTGTTGCTAAAAACGCCCTCAAACTGGTCGCTTCCCTCGAAGGTGAAAACCCAATGACGACCCAATTTGAAAGAAATGAATTTGCTTCCTCTTCATTTTTCATTTTTCATTTTTATTTTTTAATTCTTTTAAATTTAATATTTCAGTAGAACTTGATAACAGGGTTTGCGTTTAAGTTCACGGAAGTGCCGGTGGGCGGCGCCGCCTTGGATTTGACTGGAGTGCCCTTGCCTGAAGAGACCCTTTCGATTGCGAAGGGTTCTGATGCTGTTCTTCTTGGAGCTATTGGAGGGTAAATATATTATATTTCTAATATAAGATGAGAACACGAGACAATTTTTTGGGCTTTTGATGATCTATCTTTTCTTTTTTAGGATTTTTTGAATAATTTAATTTTATGACCTTGATGTGAAGGTATAAGTGGGATAACAATGAGAAGCATTTGAAGCCGGAGACTGGGCTGCTTCAGCTTCGGGCAGGTCTTAAGGTCTTTGCAAACTTGAGGCCGGCTACCGTTTTGCCCCAGGTAAAAATATTTGAGCTGAGGTTATTGGTTTTACTGTACTTCCCTGAATAAGTTTGAGATTTTCTGGTGATTTATGGATCAAGTAATATTTAAACGTGTCACTATATTAGGATGCTATTACATTCAGTTTTATGGTCTACTATGTGCGTGTATCAGTTAGTGGATGCTTCAACTTTAAAGAAAGATGTTGCTGAGGGTGTGGACTTGATGGTTGTAAGGGAACTTACCGGAGGTTAGTGTCCACAGGTCTGAAAACTCATTGAATTTGGAATATTTCCTTTGATATCATTGTGATGCTGTGGTTGTTTTCATGGACACTCAATCAGGCATTTATTTTGGCAAGCCAAGGGGTTTTGGCAAAAATGAAAATGGTGAAGAAATCGGGTTCAACACTGAGGTGTATACAACTCATGAGGTAGTCTTCTACTGAATCTTGGCTGTCATAGTTAATTTGAAACCTCGAAGTTGGCTGCTGGCACCAACTAATCTTCTTCTTCTTCAATAAACATTTTTTCTATCCATAGAATGCATTTCTCATTCGTGTGAATATCCCTTCCCAGATTGATCGCATTGCTCGGGTTGCATTTGAAACTGCTCGAAAACGTGGTGGAAAACTCTGTTCTGTTGACAAAGCTAATGTTTTGGAGGTAATTGGCGCTTTTGACCTAATATTCTACATGCTTTATAGTTTTTTCTTGATCATAGAAATAGTAAGGATTGGTAGACTGGAGCTGCTATTGATTGATACATAGCACGACTAAGGGGAAAATTAATTGACATCCAATGAGAAGATTTTTAACCTTGAGCAATAATTTTTTGGGATACACCTATCGGAAATTTTGTACGGAAGTGTTTTGAACTTGCGATTGGGGCATATTTCCAAAAGTGATTTTCTATGTGGTATCCTTGAGGGCTGGGAAATTTATTACCAATTGTGTTCGAGTGGTTCTTTTTATATTCAAACTGTTCTGGAATGAAAAATTTATTACTAATCCCTGCTGATTTTAGTTACAATGCAAACCTGATAATCCATTCCCATGGTCGCAGTCCGATGACCTCAATAGCTTTATTATGAGTCAAGTTTACTAGAAGTCATTTTTAATGCATTTAGTCAAAGAAGCATTAGGCATTGAGGTGACACAAAAGTCTCAGTTCTGCATGTTATTTTGCTCCATTTCAACTTTTCCTGTTTTATGAGTTGTTCCTGTTATTTTGTATTTTCACATACAGAGCTATAAATATATAATTGAAATCACTCTGAATAAAATTAATTCACTACAGATGTGAAGCATACTTCATAAATTTCAGGGGATGTAAAGAACCTAATGAATTGAAATGGATATTGAACCTGATGGAGTTGAAACGGATCATGAATTATTTTCATGAAGTCTAATTATTGGTATACTAATTTAGAATGTTGATGTGCTAAAAAGACCCTTTCGTGTATTTGAATGTTACTTGTACTAGAATGCCAACGAGATGATGCTGACACATCATAGTTTTTCTTATCCCTTTGTTAGACGAACTACTTCTCCGGACTTCTCAACATATTGATTAATAGATGTTGTTGCTACTTTGGGACTGTGCATCAGCTATTATAAGTTATAAATAACTACACTTTGGTTCTGCTGACAATATTGAAAAAAGTTACTCCGCTATGCTTTTATTAATATCTGCCTTTTATTTTTATTTTTAAAAAAGAAGGGCCTTTTAAACTTCAATTTTTCCATTAGAAACACCTTAGTGAGAAAGCTAGTTGTCTAGTGGAGCATAATCATCCACTAATACCACCCAGAGCAAATCTTTACATCATTACCTCTTTGACCTCTTTCAGTCTTTTGGCAGCTTAATTTGTTGTGCGCTGAAAGTGCGTTCCTGTTGCAAGTTTGCATGAAAATCAACGTGCTTCACTCAATCTAGGATTTTTCTTTGAAAATAAACATGTAGAAATGGCATTTCATGTACATTATTGTTTTTTAGCTTCAATTGTGCTGCAAATAGATATATGTTTGACATGAATTCTTGGCACAATTATTTGTAGGGTTTGATACAGAATCAATTGAGCATATCCTAACACATTCAATGTGCTTTACTGTGATATTTTAATGGCCAGGCTTCCATGCTATGGAGAAAGAGAGTCACGGCCCTAGCCTCAGAGTACCCTGATGTTGAACTCTCACACATGTATGTTGACAATGCAGCCATGCAGCTTGTTCGAAACCCAAAACAGGTTTTTAAGTCTTTGGATTTCTCTGTGGTAGAATTATGAAAAAGGCATGAATAAACCTTAAATACAGGCCTCCATTGTGACTGCAGTTTGATACCATTGTTACAAATAACATATTTGGCGATATTTTATCTGATGAAGCCTCGATGATCACTGGTAGTATAGGGATGCTTCCATCTGCAAGTCTAGGTGAATCGGTACGAGCACACTGTACTTCCTTCCATTTATAAACTTCTGATGTTAATAGTAAAAGCAAACTGGCTTTTCCCTTCGCTTTGACTTACATTTGAAAACTGGATCTGCAGGGACCTGGCTTATTCGAACCAATACATGGTTCTGCTCCTGATATTGCAGGGCAGGTTTGTTCAGTGCTGCTGCCTAAGATATATTCAAAAAAAGCATAATAGCTCATATTTGAAATGAAAGATTTGAGTAAAATATTCTTTCATGATTATGATTATTATTTTGAGATTGACAATAAATTATCAGGACAAAGCAAATCCACTGGCAACAGTGCTCAGTGCTGCCATGCTCTTAAAGTACGGTCTCGGAGAGGAGAAGGCTGCCCGTAGGATTGAGGCTGCCGTCTTAGACACTCTAGACAGAGGATATCGGACGGGTGATATACACTCAGCTGGACAGGTATAACTCTGTTGATCGAGCACAGTTTTATTTTTCGTTTACTTTCTTTACCATATTTTCCCCTCCTACCTCTTGTCATTCATTTTTTCTCCTAATTTGAACACCGTGTCACCCACAATGCTCGCGATTGCTCACTTTATGACACGTTGATTCCAGAAACTAGTCGGGTGCAAGGAGATGGGTGAACAAGTGTTGAAGTCGATAGACAGTAAAGTCGCCATTGCCGTGTGAGAAGCTCTCCGGCCACGAACCTTGATCATCAAAGCATTGTGCAAGCTGAGGTGGTTCTATTTTTTCCAAAATCTTAATTGTTGGAGCTCTAGGAACTGAGGTGAAATAAGTAGTATTGTTTGTGTTTGGTGGTGTAGGATTTTAATTTTAAATGCTAATGTTGTATCTTATCTCAATTGAGGACTTTTTTTGTATCTTTTGTTGTGGCAGTTATCATGGCTATTAAGCCTACCTATCAAACTTCTAAGTTAATTAGATATTCCCTCGTCGCCAGAATTTGGCTCTCGGGATTTTTTATTTTTTGTATTCACACATCCGATCTGTGGTATTGAGAAAATTCGAACTTGATTTTTGGTCTCCAAGCAACTTTACTCCACAACTAGGCTATTCCCACTAGGGACACTCTCGGGATAAATTTATTTCTTGATATGTTAATAATTTTGGACATAATGTCTAGTTAGTCACGATTCATAATATTTTCATCACAATTTTAATAGTTTGGTACATAGTGTGTAATTTTAAAAAAATAGTACGGACCATATTTTCCCACCTAAATGATTTTTCCGTATTTGGTAACTTTTGTTGTGTACAATTAAGAATAGTCGTCAACTCAATATTTGAAAAATGAGCATTCTATCAATTATGTATTAATTCAAAAGACGAAAATTGTCAATCGGGCCTTAATTTTTTCAACTCTTATGTAATGTTAAATGGTCATCTGAGTTCATTTGATTCTACAATATTGTAACATGTATTGAACGATGAATCGGATTTTATTAAAAAAAATATAAATATCAAATGACCAAAATAGTAATTGTTTTCTAGTTCCATTATTTTCAGCTAGCAAACTAATTTTCAAAAAAAAAATAAAAAATTGTTTTCTAGTTCCATTATTTTCAGCTAGCGAACTAATTTTCAAAAAAAAATAAAAAATCTCATTATAATATTTCTCATATTACATTATATAATACACACACACACACACACACAATATTTCTCATGTTACCTTAAAAGTATCATCCTTGCTACTTTAATTATATGAATTTATTATACCACAATTATGATTTGATACTAAATTAGGATTAATTATTCCCAATTAGAATTTATATTTAATTTGAAAAAAATTTATTGTTGGGCGCAGTGCATGAACCAACGAATTAGCTTTTTCTTTTTTCCTTTTTTTTTGTGGATTCTGATTCTGGTTTGTGTTTGTATTAGTACATTTAGAGGTGTAGTTTTTTTTAATGATTCTTGAATTGTTGCAGTGGACATGGGAGCTTTTCTAATGATCCCAAGTTGAATAGTGTTGCTGGTCACCTGCTTCACTCTTCCATTCTTGCTCCTTATCATGGATGGTATGTTTGAATCTCAAAATCATAATTTATGTTTGTGTGTGTGTGTGAACCAAAATTGATTTAACAAACTGTGTAATGGTGAATGATTCAGGAGAATTAGTCACAGGACACACCATCAGAACCATGGACATGTTGAAAATGATGAATCATGGCATCCAGTATGTTGTTTCTACCTTTGTTATGTGGAAATTTAGTTGCATTCTTCTTTTCTTTTTTCCCTCCAAAAATGAAAGTTTAGGTGTTTGTTTAATTTATATCACATTCTTTGTTCCAGATACCTGAGAAGATATACAGGACTTTGGATTTTGCCACCAAGAAGTTGAGGTTCACTTTGCCTTTCCCCATGCTGGCTAATCCCTTCTATCTGGTAGCCTACTTCCTTCAAAATTAGAAATTTTCACTGAAATTTTCTCATAGTGGTCTCTCCTGATCAATGCTGTTGATCCTGTATGATTCATTTCATGACAGTGGGGAAGAAGTCCTGGCAAGAAAGGCTCTCATTTCCATCCAGACAGTGATTTGTTCGTTCCAAACGAGAGGAAAGATGTTATCACCTCGACTGTTTGTTGGACAGCAATGGTTGCAGGACTATCTTTTGTTACGGGTCCTGCTCAGTTGCTTAAAACTCTATGGCATACCTTATATTGTTAGTTCCTTCTACTCCTTTAGATTGTCTCACTTTTTTCAAACATATATTGTTTAGCTTGTCTGAGTTCCATGCTTCATTGTATAACTTGAAAATGGAATTGGGCTTGCAGGGATTTGTGGCATGGCTTGATTTAGTTACCTACTTACACCACCATGGCCACGATGAGAAGCTTCCTTGGTACCGAGGAAAGGTAAAATCAAACCTCAACATTGACATTAACTCTACTTAAAGGATGAGTTAGCAGCAAGAGACATGGAAGAATGTTGAAGTTTTGTTGTTTCAATGTTCTTGCTGGCTCGACTAAATTCGTTGAAAATGCAGGAATGGAGTTACCTGAGACGGGGGCTCACGACACTTGATCGCGATTATGGATGGATAAACAACATCCACCATGACATAGGGACGCATGTTATACATCACCTCTTCCCACAAATACCACACTACCATTTGATAGAAGCAGTAAGTATCAAATCTCACTAGCTTCTGGAAAACTATTTGATATCAGTTACAGATTATTTACTGATAATTGCTAATTATTTATATGCAGACTGCAGCAGCTAAGCCATTCTACTTGTTGGGAGTCCTCCAAAACAGCATGAAAAAGGATCACTGAGCTGAATTGAACTCAAGAATGATATATATATATATATATATATATATATATATATATATATTGTCCGCAGAAAAAAGGAAGAACTGAAGTAACACACACACACACACACACACACACACAAGTATTATCTTGTTGTTGATTCATGAAGCAAAGAAATCTTGAAGGCCCCTTCCAGCAAAAAGCGTATCAGAAATCTGGGCCAAAACGGCATTGACAGTGAGCAAAACGACACTGGAGCCGGCGATGACCCCCAGCACAACCCCCGTTGTTCTCAATACTTTATTGAAAGCAGGCCACTCAATTTCTCTTATTTCCTCCACCACCCCGCTCACGAATCCCGACTCCTTCCCCTCTCTCTCCTCCATTGCTTGCTTTATTTCCTTCCCCAATTCCGTCATTTCATCGCTCTCCCTCGCCGGAATCTTCTCTTCGCCGTCCGGGCTGTTTTTTCGGATTGTGGTCACGCTGCGGGGCTTCGATGCAAATACTGGGAACGTAGGGGCCTCTTTGCTCAAGATTGTTGTGGGTTTTGCTACACGCCTGGATTTGGGGGACCTCGCGCTGATTGTTGAGGGGAAGCCTGGCTGGAATTGGCCGATTGAAACTGCCATTCTCTCCCTCTCTTTCTCTCTCTCTGTATGTGTAATGTGTGTGGGCTTGTGGGAAAGAGAGAGTAGATGATGCTTTTGTCGGGTCGGGTTTTTATTAAAATGGGTTGGGTGCATGGTGCATTTTTAATTGAATTTAGAATTTTTTTAATTCGAATAAACCCTAAAACGACTTCGTTTTAGGTCGAACTAACGACCCCGTCATGAAGGGCTTGACGGAGGGGCCCAATAGACTCCAAAAAAAAAAGTTCAGGGACTCAATTGAGCCAGAAAAAAGTTCGGGGGCCTGCGAGACCCTTTTCCCTGTATATTTTTTTCACTTCAATGATGGAGAGGCGATACTAGAGATTACAGAATGTTGATGTGTATTTGTATGAGGATGTACTGATGCTATAATGTATCTTGATAATTAATGAGAGGGAAAGCCAGATTATTCTCAATAAGTTCAGTTCACTGGTCTGGTTTCACATGGTGTTATTTTCTAATGCATGTTATTGTAGTGTGAAATGATTATATTTTGTATATACAAGTAATGTGATTCATAATGAAATAATTGAGTAAAATTGAATATGACATGTAATTGAGAATCTGGTACGATGATCCATCACAGAAATTGAAGCAATGAGGGTGAACGGTGACTTAATTTGTGACATGAAAATCAAGGATTATTGGATGGGAGAGACTGCAACGACATAACTTGGCCTTCCAAAACTATCAAATGGAGTTTTGAGTGTGTGGTGAAGAATGCTCAACTAATGAATACCAACCAAACTATCACAATCATATGTGTTTTTATTGGTACCACATTTTGTGATGGGACATGGAGGCTTGGACTGTTGAAACCAAAAGCACTATGAATAATTACATTGCTCGGATTATGAGAGAGAGAGAGAGAGAGAGAGAGAGAGAGAGAGAGAGACTTAGTCTGGCCCAAATAGACCAAGAACAAAGGAGATTTAAGGCTGGCAACAGATCCAAATAAATATTGTCCAAGTGAAGGAAGTTTGATACCAATCGCACGGGCTGTTTGATTTTTTTTTAATTTAATCAAAATATAAATTTATAATATTTAGAAGCAGGTTTCTCCATCCATCACAAGAAGTAAAAAAATGTGGGTTTGAATACAGACATTGTATTCAGCAGCATGAGTCAATAATGCAGAGAATTAAGTGTCTCCATGAACGACAATATTCGCGATTTATCCTTTAGAATTCCATCTGGACCACAAATGCCACTGCTAACATCAACACCAGTCGGCCGCAATGTTGAAACAGCTTCGTATACATTATCAGGCTTAATCCCTCCGGCTAACAGCCATCCCTCTTTGCTCCTAATGCACGGGAATCTGAACCTCGACCAATCAAACCCTTTACCACTGCAACCATGCAAACAAAAACTTCACGGTCATGGCTGCATATAGCTTCCACAGAGAGAGAGAGAGAGAGAGAGAGTATGTAAAGGCAGCCTCAATATAATCTAAATTTGGATTATTTTCTTACATGATGACAGTAAGTTTTAGCAAATCATGTTGGGGCACATGGATATATGTAGTCATTTATGGGGCAATATAAAATTCATAGCCAGATCAAAATTGAAAAGAAAATGAACCTAAAGGATTTGGGATAATACTGAGGCCAATAATGATGTATGAGATGTCTGTACCTTCCACCTTTAGCACTATCAACAAGAATCCAATCCACTTGAGAGCATTCTTCATCAGAAATAGAATTCAAAAGTTCACCGTCTTCATTTGCATGAAGAACATATATTACTTTGTTTTGTTTCACTGTGATTTGAAAAGCATCCCGAGAGCCATTTCCATGAAGCTGCATGGACATGAAAATATCAAAATAAACAAAAGCAAGCAAGTGTTAAGAATACAGATAATGCTGAGAGAGGTATTGACCTGCACATATCCAAGTTCTGCTTTATCAGAAGCTCTTAATATAGTTTCTGCATCGTCATCAACGAATACGCCAACAGGTTCAGCCCCATGATCCCTTGCCACTCTTGAAATCTCCTTGGCAACAGAAAGTGAAACAGACCTTTTTGAGTTGGGCCAAATAATCATCCCAATAAGATTTGCACCAGCTTCTGCTGCCATAGCAGCATCTCTAGCTGATGTGATTCCACACATTTTAACCAGAGGTCTATTCAGTCTGATCTTATCTTGTTCGTTTCGAGCAGCAGAAACACTTTCTGATTGATGCGATGCACATGCTACTTTCATTTTAGGAAAGACTGGGATATTGGACAAACGCATTTTCTCCCACGGCCACGAGAGACCTGCAGATTGGTGGTGTGAATCATGGGCCAATTTTATGTTCCAATGTCATAATATAACAACTCCTAATCTTCCAAAATAAAATGTATATATAACTGATTACAAATCCGTATATTAACAATTACTGTATTGAAAAGAGCATAGAATCTCCCATTTTACTGATGCGACTACTTTCGGGAATACCTGGAGATTTATCCATGGCAGACACTTCATGCAAAAGCTGCACTCCCACGTGGCATCCTTAAAAGAGAGAACATGAACACATCAAGAAATTCTACTCAAAGCTACAACACCATAAACATTTAACTCCTGCAATGTACATCAGGAATTGTTTGATGGGCATTAAAAGAAAAGGCTCAGAATCACTAAATCTTTCTTTCGGGCATTTTCACAAGCACATGATGTGCGGAATAGATAGACCCATATTAAACTTACACTAAACAATGCTCAACCATACAAGCACACACTTAGTTTAGAGAGAGAGAGAGAGACCTGGAAATACTTCAGAAACAAACATCAAAGAAAATGGAGTTGACGCCGCGAAGTATTACAACCTTTGTTGTCGTTTTTGGGTGAATGGGCTCTGCTTATTCTTGTGGAGAAGTAGATCTACAAGAATTCAACAAACCTGTAAAGCTTTTCTCTCGTCTCCGGATAAATTAAAAATTAATATGCTTCTCCAATCTTCATTTCATGTAAGAAGAATTAATTATAACTGAGTAAAAATAGATTTTGTAAGAAGTTGCATAAAAGTAATATTCTAGAACATCTCTATTAGTCTATTCAGAAAACAATAATATTTAGTAAATTGTTATTCAATAGGAAAACTTTGTTGTTTTTACCGTAAGAATTAACACTACCACTGCCTGTTTAATCTGCTGTCTTTAAAGTAGTTCGATCATCGTGCAGTATGAATTTGTAAAAGGCATCTGAAGCTAAATTGCTTCAAGTCTGGCATTACTTATCAGGACAGTTTCTTAAATGATGTATTTCTTATGTTGTAGTCTTGAAGCTGATTGGAGTAAAGTACTGGACTCCTGAAGGGTATAAAGTGAAGCCATATATATCTTTGGAGAAGCCCGAATACAAGGAGGTTCTTGATCTGGCAGCTCGACACTGACATATATGTTGGTATTGTTGCTGTTAGGTTGATATATATATACTTTAATATTATATTTTGATATTTTCATATTTTGTATTTTGTCCTATGCTATTCCATGAGTACTATTAAATTTATGCATTTTACTTTAAGCATATTAAATTTATGTGAGGCGAAAATAAAGACTTGGCAGGTAATTTTATTTTTGCTATTAATTTAATTAAGGTCAGGTTTATGAATTTTTAACTTGGTCCTCCACGCATATACTATAGTTAAAAATAAATATTTGTGACATATATACATATCTTGAAGTGATCACTTCAAAGTTATTAATTTAAATGAGTTATTTGTAAATTATTTACTATATCCTAAGCTAGTTGATAAGTTGATTATGTCCAGGGAGGCAGCGGAATTGCAAGGAATATAGTGTTTGAAGATATTTTGATGAGGAATGTTCACAATCCCATACTCATTAATCAGTACTACTGTGAGTCCATCATCATTTTTTGAAAATAATTATGCAGAATCTCCCAAGGAAAACAACAAGTGCACTGGTGAAGTGGTGATTAGGCAGACATGCTCAAATAATTCCAAGACGTTTCAATCACAAATTCAAGAATACCAAAACGACCTCAACAATTTTTGCAACATGCAATAACAGATAGGACATTCGTCTACTCCCCTTTTCCGATCATCGTCGGGGAGGCATATTATCTGAGTTATTTTTATTCAAGCACAGTCAACTCCCCTTTTCCAATTATCGTCGGGGTAGTCTTCTAATTCTTGCTACATTTTAACATGCCAATCAAGCAGCTAAAATCAAGTAAAGCGAGTACATACCTTGAGCTTTGAGTAACAGAGTGTGCCTCAGTCTATCTCCTCGCATTATAACCCTAGTCCAAGTCGTCGCTGAATACACAAAATTGAGCATTCATACCTGAAAATACAGAATACCAATTACAACAAAATCTATGCTTCAGAACTAGAAATAAAAATTGACACACAACTACAATTAAAAAATGAGGACTCACCTCTGCATTCATAACTGAAATTGGGGTTCCCAAAGTGCGAAACGAATTGAAAATTGAGAGCGACAAGGGCAATGACGAGCGACATTCTCTAGCAGCGAACGTGTTTCCAATTCTCTAGCATCTACATGTTTCCCAAAGCTAGTGCGAAACGAATTGAAAAGTGAGAGAGCGACAAGGGAAAAGATAGGCGGTCGTCGACGGGGCTACGGGAAGCAGCGAACGGAAACTGACGAGCGGCGATGAGAGAGCGACAGGGAATGATTGGTGTCGGCGATAGATTTTGAGAGGAGAGTATTTTAGGCTGAAATCGATACTGGCAATTTTAGGGATTTTGATTGAGCAACTTAAAAAACTACGTCGTTTAGGCTGGTGTAGGATTTTATTTTTAAATGCTAATATTGTATCTTAATCTCAATTGAGGACTTTTTTAGTATATTTTTGTATACTTCTAAGTTAATTAGATGTTCCCTCGTGGCTCGAATTTGACTCTCGGGATAAATTTATTTCTTAATATGTTAATAATTTTGGACATAATGTCTAGTTAGTCATGATTCATAATATTTTTATCACAATTTTTAATAGTTTGGCACGTAGTGTGTAATTTTCAAGAATAGTACGAGTCGTATTTTTCCACCTAAACGACCTCTCCGTATTTGGTAACTTTTGTTGTGTATAATTAAGAATAGTCGTCAACTCGATATCTGAAAAATGAGCAATTTATTAACTATGTATTAATTTAGGGCCTGAAAGATGAAATTATCAACCGGGTCTTAATTTTTTCAACTCTTATGTAATGTTGAATGACCAATTTGAGTTCATTTGATTCTACAATATTGTAACATGTATTGAACGATGAAATCGGATTTGATTAATAAAATTATAAATATCAAATGACTAAAATATGTGTTTTCTAGTTCCATATTTAATATGGTATTTAATTTAACTCATCATAAAAGTCTAGCAATAAAATATTTTTTTAATATTTTGAATATTCATTTTTAAACCCTTAAAACTAGAAAAACTAAATGAAAAAAAAAGAAGCAAATTTCCCAAATCAATATCTCTAACCCTAAATCCCCAAATTGAAAAGGAAGGAACAAACCCTCAGCAGTGATCCTTTCCCCCACCGATTTCGTCTTCCCCACGCCGTCGTTACCTCGCCGCCGTCTGCTGCTTCAGCTTTACCGCGCGACTCAACCACTCCAGCCAACTCCAGTTGTTCAACTGTTTAAGTTGAAAAAAAAATTAATAAAAAAAAAGTAGATACGATCTATAAAAACTGCGCTTTTAGTGATGGAGTCGGAGTTTTGACGAGGGTTTGGAAATTGAAATTCAGAATGGAGCCTCTAACCATAGTCGTCGACGAGCTCAAACGCGTCGCCAAAACTGCCAACGACTTCGCTCACGCTCTCCTCGATTCCGGCCGCCGCAATCCGGTATTCCTTCAATTTCGTAATTTTGTTTTTGGTGATGACGGAATGATTATCTGCATTTTGGTCTGGTGATTTTGTTGGTTCTTCGCGTTTATAATCATTGTGCGAGTTTATTTGCTGAAATATTTAGTTGAACTGCGTATGATTATTGATTATCGCGGATAGTATGTTGCATTGGAGAAATTTGGATTGAGAAAATGTAGAATTTGGATTAACCACGAATTGGTCTTGATCATTATTGATAATTGATAATTTGAACCACGGGAATGAAAGAGCTGAGTGTGAATGTAATGAGAAAGTTAGTCATGCTTTTAATCGAAGTATTTTCTCTTCCACTTCGAGAATTGTTATGTCGAGAAAAAACTTTTAAGCTCTTTGGTCTGTGAAACTTAATGCTATTTTCTTTCAAGAAGTGTAAGATAGAAAACTGTATATTCTTTTTGTATATGCAGTTGGCATTAAGGTGTCGAATGGCTGAATGATGGACACTCACCATTCTGGTTAATTAGTTTATGTAGCAGTACTGAATTGTTAAAGCTTTGATATTGAGCAATACTTTTAACCTTTAGTGGCATTCTGTTTCTTCGATTCTCTAGTTATATGTGAAAGCATGCGATTTGTGCGTTGCCCTTGACTATGATTCTTGGAGCACTTGCTTCGTTTGGATTGATTGATTGTTGCTTCATAGGTAGTAACAGCTAGGAAACGGGGATTTACAACTATTTGTGTGATTTACAGATTGATATCTTGAAGCGGTTACAACGAGAAGCATTTTCAGATATCATGAAACTCAGGGATAGGCAAGACAAGGTCGAAAGACTACTCACTTTCTATAAATCTTCCAAGGGAAGTCCATTCCAGGAGGCTAGCACTCATGTTAGGGGAAATGTGGACTTACTAGGTGCACTCTTCTTTATGGATGGTGTCGATGAGCAGAAATATGATGCAATTCAAAAATCTGGCATTAGAACTGGTATTGATGCAAGGCTCAGATTTGAAACTGAAGTAAGAGAGAAAGATAAACTTGTAGCAGAATTTTCTGCCAATGGAAAAGGTCAAGGTGATATGCTGGGGGGTACACTTTCGCTCGCAAAAGTTCTCTACGCTGCACATTTTAGCGACTGGTTTTCCGCTGTTGCAATTCCAGCAGGTGCGCAATGCAGAGATGTTGGATCTGAAACAAGTACTCATCAGGTAGAGTATCTACTGACCATTCTGTTTTCTTTGCGTTCCGCTGCACTTTCTCTGTTCGGAGGAACAGCTGCTCTTTGTCTTTTTCGTGTTAACATGTTCAAACGTGATGCAAGATGAATTATTCATAATCAAATCGATTGGATTGGCCTCTGCCCGTATAAATCATAGGTTCCCATTTTTGCAGGAAAGGGGTCTAACTCGCTATTCTGATTTTGGACCTCCACTTCTGCTTCAGCACCATGGCAGTGCCATTGGCATAACACTGAGAAAAATGAACGTAGTTGCCTCTTTGGCGCAGTTTATTTCTGGTTTCGGAATGCAGGTTAATGCAGACGGATTAGCGTGTTCCTCAAGCACATTCGGTCAAATTATCTGGCAACTCTCTAGGAACACAAATCTCTCACTTTTGGGTGTGCACAGAGAGTCTAGAGCATCAGGTCAAAACATAAGCCTTGGAGCATTGGCATTCCCTGCCAGCATATTTAAACGTAATAAATTCTCAGAGACGTCCGTGGAGGAAGAAGACAGGCCAAGACATAGCTCGGATAGTTCGGTTTCTCTGATGCTTACCTCAGAAATTGACGACTGTGCAAAAATAGGAGGTTGGATAGAGAGCAAAAGGTCCAACCCGGGACACCTAGAGTGGGCAGTTACAATGTCCGATACACCCGAAGACGAGCTCGGATGGGGTTTGAGCTTGGGTGGGGTGTTACAAGGTACAAAAAGGTTGGAACATTTTCAGGTTGAGACATTTTTGAACATGAATTTTGGGAAAAGATTTAGATTGCAACCAGGTTTTGTATTTGTTAAGGATGGGGTGACACAGTTTCCTGCCCTGATGATCCATTCCAGTTGGTCCCTATAATTGTGATTTTGGTTATATTTTAATTATTATTATTTTTTAAATAGAGTTATATCCTAATTTATTTATGCTGAATATCGATATTTAATGGTTACTTATTCATGAAAGATTTTAGTAAGGATTTGGAGTATATTGTAAGTTGAAGAAAAGATCTGGTGAGATCTCGTTAGATGCATCATGTGCCACTTACTTGCCTATATGGCCATATCGTCAAGGTTGATTTATCATTAATATATTTACTCAAATTCATTATTTTTCTTATGAAAAATAAAGTTAATTAAGATACTTAATATACTAATTATTAATTAAAAAAATACAAATTTAAATTAATTCAAATTAATAATTTGGTATTTTCAAACTAGCTCACTAAACACGTTTACAAATTGAGTATATCTAATATCAAATTTAACTCATTTATTTAGTGAGTTCATTAAATGAGCTCGAATGGGTTTTTAACCGGTTGAAAATTAAGTAGCTCGACTCATTTACAATCATGTTTTACCCCATTTTTCCGTTTCATTGTAAGTACGAGATAGTTTTTTTTTTCGTGGATTTTGTGGAGTATTTTTGTTGAAGGCAAACACCCCAGTCAACCGATCTAAGCAGTGCTTGCATCAGACAGGCCGGGTTGCCCTGAAACGCGGTCCAAACCTACGAAAAAAAAAATCTCTAATGAAATTATCACTTGTAATATTGAAAATTATCCGTTTGATATTCGGCTCATATATATTTATTATATTCCAATTAAGATTTATTTAATCTCAATTATGATTTATCAATCTGGATTAGAATTTATTTAATCTCAAATAGTAATTATTAATATTTATTATGGTTCATTGCATATGGCTTGTAATTATTTTTTTAGAATTTAATTTCATTTTGAGCTTGTATATACATGAAAAATGAATATTTTGTATTTTTAGTCCAATCATACCCGTGCGAGGTCTTAAAGTTCATGAAAAACCTTTAATTTGATATATATATATTGAATTAAAAATGAGAAAATTACGATCGCTTGATTTTTTTTAAGCGGGCTTGGGTCGGGTCAGGTGGGTATATCGGAGAGTCCTAATATTTGTTGAATCATGTATATATTTGTACATGTGAATATGGATATGTGTGATTTAATATATGTTTCCAAATCATATGGATATGATGATGCACATCTATGGATAAAATTATTTAATTTGTCAATGCGTGTGTTTTGTTGGGTCATCCACTACACTAGCCACAATGAAGGGCTGGGAAATGTATGTCCATCCTTGCATTTCAGCCATAGATTGAGGACCACTAGATAAAACTTTTGGTATTATATAGTTCTACCCATCCTTTTAGGTGACTTAATTTCCCAATTATAGACAATCTTATAAATGTTACATTTATTATGAACTACTCTATCAATTTTGTACAATCTACTTAGTCATATAGTAACTAAATACTACTTTGGTTTATTAGTTGTAACCTATGTAGTACCCAATATACACTTTGGACTCTTGTTTCTTGATCTTTAAAATGTGATTGAGAACGTCAGTGCATAGAGTACTTTAATATATCCCGTCTTTGTATCCGCGTTTTAACAGATACTTGTATATGTCCTTATATATGCAAATGAAATTCTCTATCCCACTTTTCTTTATCCCATTTGGTATCCCATTTTGATTTTTATTTGATTTCGTCAATTTTTTTCTTCAATTTCAATTTGTTATGGTTTAGTTCAATTTTATAATTATTATTTAGGGTTTATTCCACCCAATTAAGGTTTGTATTTATTTTTTAATATGTATTTCTTATTTTTTTTTTAGTTAATATAATTGATTATTATGGTTGATTATTCCAAAAGTAGGATATATAATTTTTAGCAATAAATGTTGATTATGATTTGTAATACTATAATAAAATTTATTTTTGTAATAAATATTTTTAAAATATTAAATTTTATTGTAGGACACAATAGTGAGATATGAAAAGTGGACTAGAGGATTTTATCCCTTATATATGTGGTAATAGTTTTTATATCTGTTTCCGTATTCTCTGTGTACCTAAGTACCATACTCGTACTCATTATCTACACATTAACTGATTATAAAAATATATTTGTGAATTAAAAAAATAAAAGATTAAAACATAATCCAAAAATCCTTCATAAAAATACGATATTTACATAAAATCCACAACTATGAATTCTTCCAAAAATAAAAATCATTAGAATACAATTCACCATCACCAACTTTAGAAACTCACAATCACGACATTTGAAATGGAAAAAGGTGATTTAGTGCGTGCACACACATACGAGTATGGAGCAGCGTGAGACGTGAGTACTAAAATAGCCATACCCGCATTTATCTCAATCAAATGATGTGGTATTACACGTGCCCGTACTTGGTAAATTCTAACGTAAGGGGATGTACATCTCCTATTTTACAACTGACATCAGTCCCGAGCTCAACAAAATTTGGTTATTTATACTCTATTTTTTTCTTTGTCCAATAACTAAAATTTTGACCAAAAATTTCGATAGACTGAAAAATCTATATCTATATTATAATACACTTTTGTTTTCCCGCTCATTTGCAAAAGGACATTGTAGACATTTTATTTAACATTATATGGGTATTATATGGGTATTATAGTAATATATAAAATTATGCATCATCACATTTCATTTCATTTAATTTTGATACTTTCCATATACACATGTAATGTATGTATGTAAATAAATGATTGTACTAATCTACCTATTATCCCAATTTTTGACGAAACAAACATATTTTTTTGAAGCAACGACTCATCTCTTAAATCATTTTTATTTGGTCTAATTACGCTTTTCTTTTTCTTTTTTATATTATTTCCTGAATATTTATTTGCTCTCATCACATTATTAGTTATTTTAGATTTCTTCAAAAAGTTTAAATTTATATTTTTTGGTCATATTTCTATATAGTTTTGATTTATGTATATTTTTTTATTTAATCAAACACGAATCATTTTTTCTTTTAATAAATAATAATGTCACACATTGCAAATTAAACTATGTATCAATGCAAAAATAACAAATTTCATATACAATAAAATGAACCTTGAAATTGATGAATTGAAAATATTTTCTTATTAGTCTAAAAATAATTACAACAGTGTACCAATTCATTACGTTGAAGAAAAATATAAATTAAGATATTTAAATTTACATAAGATTTAAAAACTAAAAAAATTTAAAATCAACATGACAGAATATCTTATATTTTTTATAAAATTATGATGAAAAACTAAACATACAATAAAACTAATCATTTTCTTTTTATTTTCGAATTGGAGTAACGGGGAACCGGTAGATTTTGATTCGAGATGTCTCATTTTTACACATGATTTCTACTATTTGGGTCTTCGTGAAGAGTCGGGACGACCAAAGCTTGCATATCTTTGAGATTCGTAGTTCTTTGAAAGTTAGTGTATAGATTTTAGTTTAAATATGTTATATAATATTAATTTCATATTTATAATTTCTAATAAAATAATAATAACTGTAAATATATTATTCGTGCATCGCACGAAGGGTCATTCTAGTCTATTGTGATACTTCAATTACCTATTGTGACATTTGACATTGTGAATCGACCGACGATAAAAATTAAAAATAACAAAAATGAGTTGGATATAGTAAAAGGAATATATTACAACGCATGAATATGACTAACTAACTAAATGTCATTCCACTGCACACAAAGTTGTTAACTACTTCACGATCGATACTATTTAATTAGTCACAATTGATTTTACTAATCCCATATTATATATGGGGTTGGCATCCACAAAATCTGAGTGGAGTGCTATTTTGTCACGCTCCAAATTTAATATATTTACATAGTTGTAATATTCCCAAATTTTGTAACAAAATTAATGGGTGGCCACATGAAAACAACTAAGAAACCTAAAGTGGCAACTGATGGTCCACTTGAATAAATAAATCCCCACTTTCTACTATCAACAAACATTATCATACTAATAGTGTGAATTGTGATCATGCACCAAATCCAACACAAAATTATTACATTTCCAAAAGGCACTTTTTTAGTTACTAAAGCCAAATTTCCAGAAATCAATGCTACCCCTTATTTTTATTTCTTCTCTCTCTCTCTTTTCTCAATATTTTATGTGGGAAAATCCTACAATGTATATAAGAATAGGAGTGATATATTTCACAGTAGTTGTTGGTGACCCGAATTTATTTGAGTTGATCTCAAGAGGTTTGCGGTGCGATAAATTTAAATTTTTTTACAACGTAGTTGAGGATTGAGAAATTAGGCTGATTTTTTCGCCCCCACGCTATGGACCCATATATATATATATATATATATATATATATATATATATATATATATATAGTTTCATCTAGAGTTAGTGTTGTTGCTTTGATCTATCTCTGTACCATGTTTTTTTACTCACGGTGAGATTCTTCGCTGCATGTGGTTTTTTCGCATATTGGGTTTCCACATAAATCCGCGTGTTATTTTGACCTCTCTTTGAGATTCTTTTTTTACAAATTTTCTATTATTTTTTAAAATATAATCAATATTTTAAAATAATAATTTGACCAAATACTATAATTTTTAAATAATATAAAAATATTTATATTTAAAAATAATTCAAAACTTAGGAAATATCAAAATAGCAAAAAATTAGTAGTATAATCAAATATTATACTTTTCAAATGATGTAAAATATATTTATCTATAACAAAAATTCTAAAAAATAAATAAATCCTATTTCACTCTCTCCAAAAGAAATCTTTTTGATGGATTATACATAACAGAGGAAAAATTTTAGACTATTTATTAAACATAGAGGGGTTTTTGATTTTTTGAAAAAATACAGAGAACTAATATGAAATTTACCCTCATATTTATTGTTTTCTTATCATAATTTTATAAAAGTCACACGATACACCGTGATGTTTTCAGGGTAAATTCTATTGTAAGGGGGTGCAATGTATCCCCTTATTATTTATAACTAATTTTTGCTATTTTCAATCTTTATCGGTCGACCGATAAAATAACTTTAGTTTCAAACTATCACAATAGATAATTAAGTGTCATAATAGACAGTCGAAGTGTCACAATATGTTAATTGAAGTGTCACGATAGATTTTTTCGACCGACCGAAACTTTCGTTTCTGAACAAAAAAAGGACTGCAAATATCTGAAAAATGATGGGTCCGGGACACATGTCACATGCAGAGCTAGGGGATGCATTATAGGCACCCTACGCTAGAATTTACCGTGTTTTTAAGGGGGACATTTTTATTTGATGGGACGACTGATTGACTACTTTGTCTTTCAAAATTATTTGCACGGTTGAAATATAATATTATTTTAGTAATGCACAGTATCTTTTTTTTTTTTTTTTCTTTCTAATTTCTAGAGTTGATGACACCATTTCATTCTTTTAAATTGTGTTAATGAATCATGATCTTTATGGTAGAATGTAATACAATACAGGCGGTTATAAAATTTATCATTTTATGTGATACCATGCTCAATGAACTACCTTAACTATTAAATTTGGTCTACACAAAAACTCATATGATATGATACCTTCTCAATGTATCTCAATAAATACTGCATTTATTACACTAACTAGGAAACCGACATACTATATAATGTACTTGATTTTTTCAACAAAATAATAATAATAATAATAATAATAATAATAATAATAATAATAATAATAATAATAAAATTCCCCTTTTCTCCAACCATCGTAATCATAACACCATGCGTTGAAAAAGAGTGAAGAGAAATCCCATGCGTTCGTTTACTTTGGATGAACTTCATCCAACAGAATTCAACTGTTTCGATTTTAAAGGAAAGTTTAGAGGAAGTAAATAGTTCTGTAGCTGGTAGGATGAGGTGTTTGTAGGGCTGGAACGAGTAGAATCGTTCACCAGCTATTCAGAGCTCAACTCGAACAGAGGTCATTCATTTTCTAAACGGTCTCAAATCAAGCTTGATAAAATTATTGAGTTGAGCTCGAACAAAGTAATGTTCGGCTTGGCCAGTTTCCGAACATGTTCAAGCTCGGACTTAATTGAACATGTGCGCGAACATATTGTTCATGCATATTATAAATATTTTGAATGAGTAATTTAAATAATTGTTTTTTTTTCCCCGAACTATGTAAATTAAATGAGTTTTTTTTTTTCCTAGCATTCGAGCTCATGCTCGGTTAGTGAAGTTTCAAGCATTTCACGAGTCGAGTTCAAGTATGATAAGTATTTATCGAACAGAACACGAACAAGAGAAAAACATGCTCAAATCGAGCTCAAACTTAAATGTTCTTTAATGAACACAAAAATATTTGGCTCAATTCGATTCATTTACAACCCGACGAATTTAGAAGACGAAGATCGTCGTGTAAAAAGAAAAAGAAAAAGTAACAAAAAATAAGAGAGTGAAAAGAAGAGTTGCCATTCTGTGATGGCACTTGATTTCATTTCACAGCCTTTTCTTTTCCATTTTCTCAACAAAATCCAGAAATCTGTGAGAGTGAGAGCCATTGATTTTTTTCTCTGAGATTTTGAAGGAGCAGCGAAACTCTGAAAAATGTCGTCGTGGGATCACTTCGGCGAGGCGGCGAACATCGTACAATTGACGGGGCTGAACGCGATATCATTGATAGGTCTGATTGTGAAGGCGGCGAACACGGCGAGAATGCACAAGAAGAATTGCAAGGAATTCGCGCACCACGTGAAGTTGATCGGCAATTTGCTGGAGCAGCTCAAGATTTCGGAGCTGAAGAGGTATCCGGAGACGCGGGAGCCATTGGAGCAGCTCGAGGAAGCTCTGCGGCGGGCTTATCTGCTCGTCAACAGCTGTCAGGAGCGGAGCTATCTCTATTTGATGGCGATGGGTTGGAACATCGTCTACCAATTCCGTAGGGCTCAGGAAGAAATTGATCGCTATTTGAGGATTATCCCTCTCATTGCTCTCCTTGATAATGCCAGGGTCAAGGTAATTGCTTCTCTCTCACTCTCTCTCTCTCTCTCTCTCTCTCTCCCTTTCTCTCTCTGCTTTTTCTGGATGGTGATTTGGGGTTCATGTTTTGATTGCTGCTGTTTGAATTGCAAATTGAAGTCAAAAAGGTGGATGGGGCCTTATGACTTTTTTGTTGAAAATGCTTTGAGTCATGTATATGTTGTAATCTTATGATTTTTTTTTTTTTAATTTTTGGGATTTTCTGTTGGACCCCTTCAACTTTAGCCTAGATTTGAAGCGCATACAGTTGTGATCAGAGGAATTTTCATCTTATTATTTACTTGCATATGTCTATCACAAATCTCTGGGTTTCTCTCCTCAAGAAAAAAGCAAAAGGAAAAAAAAAAATTCCAGCAGATTCTTGGGAGTAGATTAGGATTATGTGGTATTTTAGTGAATCTTTCAAAAGATTCTTGGAATTTTTACTTTGCCTTTGTAGCTAGTTCAATGGTATCCCTTGCCCTTTGGGATCAATCCAAATTCTAGCTAACTTCTCAAAAATAAAAATTTTATGGAGTATTTAGGTTCTTCATTTTTGCCCCTAGTATTGTTAGAGTTTATTTGTGATGTATAGCTAGCTACCTCAAGATGTCATTCTAAGGCCTTGTTTTATGTTATCTTATTCCTAGAATGTGAAGGTTGCCCGTTTTCGAGGAAGCACATTCTTATTCTCCAACACATTGTCAATCTGCTATACTAGACAAAACAATAATGCTAAAACATTTCTAACTGCAATAAACAATGAGAAAAATCTCTACTATTGATTATCCGTGCATATCATCTACAAGACCGTTGAAGTCTCTACAGTATATCGTAATTTCTTGCAAGACATTCTTACATATTCTTGTTCTCGATCTCCGTATATTTACTAACGATGGCTATTCAAGCAATGTTTCTTGAGAATGCATGAATAACATTGAAAAATCATTCAGTTAATATCATTTTCATTTGTGTCTTTTTTCTTTCTTTCTAGCTGTGTACTATTTCTGCTTTGGGTACTTCCGAAATTTTGTGATTCTTGCTGAAAAATGTTTCTGCCATAGGCCATATGCTTGCATTTTTCTTAGAACTTAGTTTTCTCACTATTTATTATCTTGTATTCTTATTGTCTGCTCAACACATTACTTTATAAAGTTCCGCTGAAAATACGCAGGATAGGATTGAAGAAATTGAGAAGGATCAACGCGAATACACATTAGACGAAGATGACAGAAAAGTGCAAGTTGCAATTTCTGAAAATGACATGATAGTATTAAAGAAAAGTATTTCTTGCTCTTATCCAAATTTGCCTTTTGACAAGGCACTACAGAAAGAACATGAAAAGCTTGAAGCAGAGCTTCATCACTCACAATCTAGTATGGATGTGAGCCATTGCCATGTAATCGAGCGTCTGATTGAGGTTACTGAAAGTGCAGCTGGTTCTGTGACAGAGAAAAGTTCATCACATAAAGTTTCCCAGAGGTCAGTCACAGACAAGGAGCATTTTTCCAGTGAGGATGATTCTAGAAATTTTGATACTTCAAGAAGCTCAAGGTTCATCTTGCACCATCTCATAAACTAATTGTTCTTTTTTTTTTTTTTTTTTTTTTTTCTGTGATGCGTTTGTCTTATATTCCTGATTTGGACAGTCAGATTCATTTCTCCCAGTTGCTCACTGCAAGTTTCTTTCATTTTGGCATTTCTGCATGTAGAGAAGCTACAATTTCCTCGGGGAATAACATGATTTCAACCAAGGAAGCAATTTGGCATGATGAATGGCATGCAGATCTACTCGGCTGCTGTTCGGAACCTTCCTTGTGTATGTCCTCTCCTCATGAATATATTATTTAGTTATGGAAATAATGTGTGAATAGAGTGCAATACACTCTGTTCATTAACCAGCATTTGAAAGCAGAGTGTTGATTCTACAAAATCACACTTGAAACGAACGAATATATTGGTATCTCACAAGCTGCAGTGCTCCACTTAGCTTTGTTTCATTTCATTTGAATCATGGATAAAAAGCTCTATCTAGATTCCTCTCTTAGGCATTCTTTGTTATAGGAAATCTACTTTGATTTCCCTGGGGATAAAGACCGCCTTTTGTTTCTTCTGATCTTATAAGTGTATAAGATGATCTATTTTTTTAATATGTGATGGCAGGTGTAAAGACATTTGCTTGTCCTTGTGATACAATTTCAAAGATAGCGTCAGTAGCAACTAGCAAGGATATATGTGAGTACATCTACGACCTTTTTTATAATTGTGCCAACAATATTCTTCTGATAAATGTATTTCAGAAGGAAAGTATTAATAGGATTTTTCACTTGACAGCTTCAGCAGATGCTTGTAATGAAATAATGGCCTATTCCCTGATACTGTCATGCTGTTGCTACACATGTTGTCTTAGAAGAAAGCTCCGACGGGCTCTGAACATCAGGGTAAATCTCTTGCTTTCTCCTCACTAAAGTTCTCTAGGTGATGATTACGCAAACTATTGGAACTATCAAATTTCAAATAAAGATTTGGGGGCATTGAGTGTAAAATGGGATTAGGATTATTTTTTTAGTTGGGGAATGGGGGATTGATATTCATACCCCCCGAATCCATTGACTAGTAATGAGTGGAATATCAACCGTTTCTTGTTTATTGAACACATCTTCTTTTGCAGCATGCTCTAACTCTAATTCGTTGCAGGGTGGTTGGTTTGATGACTGCTTGTCACATTTTATGTGCTGTTGCTGTGCGCTCGTCCAAGAATGGAGGGAAGTGGAGATACGCGGTAAAAACTTTTATTGCTAGAACCGATTCTTTGATCTAAATCACAACCACGAGCACCACGACTTGTGATTATAAATCGTGATACCAGCCATGAATGTTGTTTCAACAGGTGCGAAGAAGACGAGGACGAGCCCCCCGCCGTCTCAACAAATGGAGTACTGAATGATTCTGCCTGGTCAGTGTAGTTACAAAGCTGTTATTGCCTTTTTTTTTTTTTTTTTTATCTGAAAGCAGTGTTTATGTGATTGTGCAGATTGATCAAACTTATTCAGATAGTTTTAGGTTAACTTGTTTGACATGCTGAAAGAAGCAGAAGCTTCAGACAATAATATATGTACAGTGGAATTGCCACTTTCGTTTATATTAAGTAGTTGCCAACTTGCCATGCAATTCAATATTATTTATTTCTTTTCCCCTCAAAAAAATAAAATTATATATATACATATATATGTATGTATATATGTGTGTGTATTTCATACAAAAAAAACTGATTTTAGGCACTTGAGATCCTATAGTCCCCAAGTTGTATGTTGTATGTGACAACCGTTTATCAAACATCAAAATTATTACCTTTTCTTTCAATCTTAATTTCTGTTGATTTAGTATAATTTTATATTATTATTTAGGGTTTATTCTATCCAAGATTTATAATTATTTTTTAGTATCTAATTTTTATTTTTTAGTTAATATAATTGATTTTTTGGGTTGATTATTCCAAATTTAGGATATATAATTTTTTAAAATTTCAATTTTTAGCAATAAATATTAATTAGGATTAGTTATAATATACTACCTCCGTTTCATAATGTTTGTTGTTTTGTTTTTTTTATTTGGAATTAAGAATTAATTTTATGGACAAATATACCGATCCCTTATATATGCCATAAAATCTAATTCATCTATATTTTCCTAAAAAATAACAATATTTTCTCTCTCCATATATTTTTCTCTCTTCATATATTATAGGTAAGTTAGAATCAAAAAATCTTGTAGGATTTGAAAGGGTTAAAATTGGGAGAGAGGATGTCAAATTATATAAAACAACAAACATTTTGAAACTAAAAAAAAACCTTAAACAACAAACATTATGAAACGGATGTAGTAATAAATTTTATTTTTATGAAAAACATTATTAACATTAGGGGTATTATCTGATTTTAGCCCGACCTTTCAAGTAATTCACAAAAATGTCCTGAACATTTATAAATAACAATTTAATACCTGACCTTTTGAATTTATAACAAATTTAACCTGGAATTAATTTTCGAGCTTTTAATCCCAACGTATATATTTTTACATACGGTCTGGAGTGAAATATAATTTTATTTGATCAATTGACGTGGTACAAGTATTTTCCATGCCAGTAAAAAAATTCAGAAAAAAAGATATACGATGGCAACTAAAAGCTCAAAAATTAATTTCAGGCTAGATTTGTTCTATATTCAAAAGGTCAAGTATTAAATTGTTATTTATAAAAAGTCAGGACATTTTTGTGAATTACTTGAAAGGTCGGGCTAAAATCTGATAATATCCCTTAACATTATATAATTTTAATGTTAGCACACAATTGACACATAATTTCGGTCATACAAAATCAAAATCGGGCCTATCGTTTGGGTTGAAAAACAAGTTGATTGGTCCAATCTGATTTCTTTTGTTTATTGGAAATTTTGTGTTTTGAATTTTTTTTATTTAATAGTTCAGCTCTTCTTGATTAGTTTTAGTATGAATCATTTGTAAGGAGAAAAGGATCATTATTTGTTCAAAAATTCTATTGTAATTATCTGTAGTACAAGTTTAAAGGAAAAAAAAATAGTCTCTCTATTCTTATATTTTTATTATTTTAAGAATTTTATTTTGTGTCAAAATATTTATTATTTTATATATATTAACATCCACTTTTTTAATTTTAACCCTATAAATATATGAATAAATTTTATGTGATATAAAAGGGATACTAGTATTTCTCCCGTACGTTGTACGAATTTAAATATTTATAAATTAATATTTAAAATTTTAACGTGATCACACTGTAAATTAATGAAAAAAATATTGTATCTCAAATGTACTCAAAATATTTCTATGTGATTATAGAAATATTATTTGATTGGTTAGAGACCTTTTTCATATATCCCAATAATTAAATTTAATGATTGAAAACATATAATTATATACATAGCTTTACCAAATAGCACAACATGATCGGTTAATACATTAAAGAATATAAAATTAGTAATAATGATTATTTGTATCATTTTAATAATCTTTCAAAGTGCACAAATAAGAGTAGGATATTAATTAAATAAAATATATATACCTTGAGTTGTAACAAACTATTAGGCCCAATATAATTTTATTATATTGTTTTATATACATCATATATTTTTCAACCTACAAACAATCATAATCAAATGTTTGTCAAATAATATATAAAAATTTATATTATTTTTTGGTGCTTCAATCATTTTATTTAAACCTTATATGATTTTTCTTTAAATTTTGACATAACAATTTTTTATGCCATATTGTGACCTACTAATTCATGTAATCGTTCTCCTAAAAATATATTAAAAAAATTATATAATTGTTAGTGTTAAAATGTTTAACTTTGCATAAATATTTTTAATATTGGGATTGGCCAAAAAATACATTACACAAAATAAGGTCAAATACATGTTGAATAACAAATTTCGATAATTTTAATATAGAATGAAAATTTTAATTTTGAGCGGAATGTTTGAGGGAGTCCAATTTTCTTCCAGATGTAACATCTTTATCATTCATCCCTATTAAGGTTGGTATAAATTAAATTACCAATACATTCATCTCTACATCCTCAATGTATGTACTCGGGATAGAGAGCTTTAAGGCACTAAAGAGCATTTCGAACTATGAAAAATAACTAATTTGAAGAATATTATTAAAAGAAGTAATTTGTAAAATTTCCAGAAAAATTATATTATAGATGCAAAACAATTATGATTTGATTGTTTATAATTTTCATAAGAAAATGTTATCACTTAGAGTGATTAATTTTTTAACATTTAATATGGAAATGATAGATTGCCAAATCACATATATATATATATATATATATATATATATATATTCAGAAAATGAATATATAAGGATGTGACCAACTATAATATTAAATAACGAACGATTATAATATTGAAAAGGTAGAATTAAAGTTAGTCAATAAATAAATAGTAGACTTAGGTACTTGACTATATCTAGATATTAAAAAGAAACTAATGAAATAAATAAAAAGGTTACAATATTGAATAAATAGAAATAATGTTACTCATCACAATAATGCTGGCCTTGATCATGTACCTAAAAAATATTAAGTACTAAAATAAAAAAATGGAAAGAGGTAGAAATAAAAGAAAATATCGAAAAGAAAAATAAAAAAATGAAAAAAGAAATAAAAAAAATTAAAAGGGAAAAAAGTGAAAAATAAAAAGAAAAAGAATCAATGTTAATCATGAAAATAAATGGTAACCTTGATCATGTACCTAAAAAGTAAAAATATTAAGTAATAAAAGAAAAAAATAAAAATTAATGATAATTATCAAAATAAATGGTGGGTTTGATCATGTACCTAAAAAATATTAAGTAATAAATTAAAAAAATAGTGAGGAGTAGAAATAAATGAAAAATATGAAAAAGAAAAATAACGAAAATTTAGGAAGCAAAAAAATTGAAAAAGAAAAAGAAGTTATGCTATTCATCAAAATAATTAAATAAATAGTGAGCTTAATATGTACCTAAAAATATTAAGTAATAAAATAAAAAATTAAAAATGGTAGAAATAAAAGAAGATCAAAAAAGGAAAAAAAGAAAAGAAAAAAAAGTAATGTTAATTATCAAAATAAATGATGGTCTAGATTATATACCTAAAATTTATTAAGTAATAAAAGAAAAAATTGGAAAGAGGTAGAAATAAAAGAAAAGATAAAAAAAATAAAAGAAAAAAATTCCCAAAAAATTGAAAAGGAAATAAAAGAAAAGGAAAAGAAAATTAGAAAGGAAGATATAAAAAAAACGAAAAAAGATTGAAAGGAATAGAGAAAGGGATTCGATCTTTTCTAGGATAAAATAGTCAACCGACTAAAAAAGTTAACAATTGTGTTGTGGTAAAATAGTCAATGAATAAAGGTTTGGATTTGGCAGAAGTAAAATAAGATCTGTCGATATCTCCCAACCAATATTTATTATTTAGAACCCAAAACAAATCTTTTCTATTATTATTAATTTTAAATCTCAATCCCCAAATCGTCTATAATTCTCTCTCTCTCTCTCTAGGTCTCCTTCGCACAAATTTCAATATTCAATTTCGAGGCGATGTCGTCGTCCGCGGCGGAGAACGGGAGCAAGAAGATCACCCTGCGCAGTTCCGACGGCGAGGTCTTCGAGGTGGATGAGGCGGTGGCCGTCGAGTCGCAGACGATCAAGCACATGATCGAGGATGATTGCGCCGACAACGTTATCCCTCTCCCCAACGTCACGGGCAAAATCCTCTCCAAAGTCATCGAATACTGCAAGCGCCACGTCGATGCCGCGGCTTCCGCCACCAAGGCCGACGACAAGCTCGCCTCCGCCGTCTCCGATGAGGAACTCAAGGGTTTTGACGCCGATTTTGTCAAAGTGGATCAAGCGACGCTCTTCGACCTTATTTTGGTATGAATCTCAACTCTGCTATCTAATGTGTATGTTTTTTCGATTTAATTTCTGCCCCTAGCTTTTTTTTTTTTTTTTTTTTTGTGAATTGGGCGTTAGGGCTTCTGTGTTTTAAAGTCCAATAACTGCTGTTGTTTCTATGCGTTGTTGCCTTGATAGATGTAGACAGTTGTTTGCTACTAATCCTTTTTTTGCTTTTAATCTATGACACCTTTTTTTTTGTTGCTTCTGTCTTGATTGTATTTAGGTTCTGTGCAAAGGTTGGCTCCTAATTTTTGGATTGCAATTGTTATTTAGTTGGAATAATAACTGGTTTTACTATGTGCTAGTTTCTTTTCTTCTAATATGTATAATCATGCTTTGTTGCACTCTGTTACAATTAGGGGTTACCTTTCCTTCATTTGGTTATTTCAGTTGTTATAAGAGTTTCCAGCCGTGGCCCTGCCCTCTTTGCTCCTGCCTGTGTGTATTTATATATTGTATAGACTCTTTCCAGTTTCTTATTTTGTTGATTGTGGACAGGATTAATCTATTGGTAGTTGGTACTGATTTTAACAATGTGTAGTATATTGATTGTTTCTTAGATGATTGATTGGCTTCAAGGAATTACTTTATGAGCTGATTGTAATACAATTCAAGATTCTTTAAAATTGCGAGTGACGTTGGTTGTGTCTTCATGAAATAAATCTCCATGATGCGAGGTTAATTTTTGTGTAGTTCTTGCTGAGATTTTCTGATGCTTTACGATGATTAATAATGCTTGGTGAATTATGATATGGATGACTAAGTGGCAGGGTTTGCATGCACGATATGGTCCTTGAATCTTGAAGGTGGCTGTAAGTTCAATGAGAATGATTTCGGTTGGATATTTGCACTAACACTCTGCTTCTTTTAGTTTATAGTTACTAACCAGTGATTAGTGTATCGGTGTGCAAGTTGTTTACATACATTTAATTGTGAATTTACTTCAATATCTATTTGCTGATTTAAATCTAAAGCAATGATATAATATATGGACATGTGACATTAATATATAGCAAGGCTTTGGTTTTCTAGATAGATAGGTGAGATTTTTTTTACCTCTCGCTTGCTACCTGACATTACTGTTCTTTTGCATTTGCTCATACCAGGCTGCTAATTACTTGAATATCAAGACCCTTCTGGATCTGACTTGCCAGACGGTCGCTGATATGATCAAGGGAAAAACTCCAGAGGAGATCAGGAAGACATTCAACATCAAGAATGACTTCACACCTGAGGAAGAAGAGGAAGTCCGACGAGAGAACCAGTGGGCTTTTGAATAGAGCGATCGACTGCAGATAAAATATCTATAGCTGCCAATAAAGTTTGATTGGTGCAAATAGAAAAGATTGCTTATTACTCCTCTGTTCTCTGAAGATTGCTTCTTCTAGGCCGTTTTTGAACCTTTTTCTTGTTTCTTCAACTTTCTCTTGAAAGATTATGCATGTTAACTAGACTTATCATATCCATATTATATTTGTCCTATTTTTATTATTTTACAAATGTTGATCAACTTCATGAGATGATTCTGTGCCAGTCATAATGTCTCCACATGATTTTGAACTAACAGGAACTAGTCTTTTTGATGGCATAATGTCGTTTTATGTATATAGTGGATGGTTATTCTACTAGTAATAGGGCCGTAAACGAATCGAATCTAGCCGAGTCGGCTCATGAAGGAATATCGAGCTCGATTCGAGCTTTTTTCTTCTTGTTTGAGGCTGGCTTGATAAAATGCCCTATATGCTTGACATGCATCACACTAGTATTTATCAACATGGCATTCAATCAAAATTATTTTCTCCTTTCTTCTATTTCATGTTACAAAAGCATTAATTTCTTGCAACATATAATGACATTGAAATTTCCCTTGTTAAGCATTATTGCTCACAACAAATGGGCTCCTAACCTTATACTTCTCATTAGACCAAGTTATTGAACCAAACAAGTCATTCTTGGACTCTGCAGCAAGTTCAAACCTCACTTGGAAGCTCAATGTCTTAACATTCTTGGTGAACTGCAACTTGTTAGGCACGACCTGCACTTGCAAAGTAGCCGGAGCCTCCACGAGAGACGAGTAGGTCGACTCTTCCTCACCCACATTGGTCACAGTCCTATTCACCACCTTGATCACGCTTGCTTTCAAGCCCGAAACGGCTATGGAAGGATAGTTCATGTCGGAGATCAGCTCAGAGCTCGGGTCACCACCCGAGCAAGAGAAGTTACTAGGAAGGGTGGATGCAATTCTCCTGATCATGGCTGCATCGTAGCCAAAGTTGCAGAGGAAGTTGATGTAATCGAGGGGCTGAGTCTCGTACACGAGCCCGGGTTCCAACGGGCCCGAGAGGCTCATCTCCCCTGCTCCAATGTCATATGGGGTTGCCGCTGATCCCTGGTTTGTTGTGATGGGAGCATTCAGATTGTTTGTTTGTATTGCTGTAGATAGATAGAGATGAAAATCATGAAATTAATCAATTAAACATATGATCAAGACTATGTTAAATGACTTAATTCTAACCTGTTGTCATTATGGATGACCTAATGGCGGAGGGGCTCCAATTTGGATGCTGAGACTTGACTAGTGCAGCTAGGGCTGAAACATGGGGGCAGGCCATGGACGTGCCGGAGAGAATGTCGAAGAGGGGCGGTGCCTTCCCCGGGAGCGCCTCGTCTCCGTCGTTTGAAGGCCAAGCTGCAAGAATGGATACTCCCGGTGCTGCAATGTCCGGCTACGTACACGGAGCCGGACATTATTATTTAATTAAGAATTAAGATGTAATTATTTCGAATACGTAGTGAAATAAATATTATATACCTTGAGAAGATTTGGTATGCCCAAAGTAGGCCCCCTTGAAGAGAAGTAGGCCACAACAGGAGCTGGCTTGTAACTTGTTACAACCTCAGTTGGCAGAATTGTTGCTAGGGGATTGCTTTGCAAATTGCAACATTATTTTTTTTGTCAAATTCATATATACAATGATATTAATATGATTTTTAATTTAACTTATTGTATATATAATATTTATATACCTGGTCGAGTTGATGTAAGAGAGAATCTGAGCTCCATCTTGGTCAGTGACAATAGCAATTGGAGAAAATCCACATTTTGATGCTAGTTGCCTAGCGTTGTTATCAACTAGTACTAGCCCTATCGCTCCTTGATTCTCCAATAACTCGAATTTCTCACGCGGTTGGTATTCCTCATCCTCGTTCTCACATAAAACGATCTTCCCCTTCACTTTCGCGTCATCTAGGGAACCCGGGGCACAATTTCTGCGACACTACCATGTCATGAGTACAAAATATAACGTGCGTATGTATATTTATACATAGGAACGATTAACATTCGTCTCAATGGGAAATTCTATGTCGGTACACCCACATATAATATAATATGCGGCGGATGGATCCCACATCCAAAAAAGAATCGAGAAAGAATGCGGGACCCATCTGCCGTATGAAATTGTATGTGGGTCCCACACGGCGTAAAATTTCCCCGTCCCAACATTGTACCTTGCTTCAACATCATCATATTGGTCCGAGCTAGACTTTGCCGATAGTCCATCAGTCAAGGGGTAAACACTCGATTTATTTAGACTCGAAAAATTGATCCCTCCACCCTATATACACATTAACATATTATTCACACGTCATAATTTCGATCGTTGGAAAAAAGCTAGAAGTGTCAAATTTGCTACAAATCAAAATGTTAGGTTATTATTGCAACGTTTTAAAATTCACGTCTAAATGGTAAAATCGTTCAAAGCTGGTGAATTTTTTTGGCAATTAATCCTATATTAGTACTACTATTAGCATTGATATTACCTTGATAATCTTGTTAGTCCCTCCTAAGATGACCTTGACCTCGAAATCTCGATCAATAGTGGTGGCTGCAACGGTTAAGATCCAAGGTGCAACATTGACAACCGTGGATGGAAAAGGGCCACTATTCCCAGCCGAGCAGGCCACAATGATCCCCTTCTCGACGGCGTGAAACGCCCCGATGGCGATGGGGTCGGTGTCGAACCCCGCCTCCCCGGGGTTGCTCCCAAGCGAGAGGGACAACACATCGACCCCATCACCGATCGCATCGTCAAATCCTTTCATTATAGCTGATCCGCGGCAGCCCCCGTCTGCGCACACGCGGTACATTGCGATTCTTGAACTCGGGGAGCCCCCTACCGCGGCCCCCGTTGCTAGGCCGTAGTAGGAGGCCCCGGAAACCGCTCTCCCACCCGCCGTGGACGAAACGTGAGTGCCGTGCCCCATCATATCCCTAGGTGTGCCAAATGGCCTTTCTCCACCATTCCCACCATCATCATAATATCTTGCTCCAATCAATTTCCTATATATTATTACATTCAAATTAATTCAATTTCCTCAACATTATAATACATATTTTAAAAAAAATATCAAATTTTTCAAATTCATTAATTACCTATTGCAATTAGATGTGGTGAAATTTAGGCCTGCCATGCATGTCCCATTCCAATGTGGTGGGATTGGACCCATATCAGTATCAATAAAACTCTCAGATTCAGGCCAGATTCCTAAATTCATATATGAATATTAATCGAAATGAAATAATTATTCATTCATTCAAACAAATTTTGTTACATCACATAACTATTAACTAGACAATTAAATTTTCACAGCAAAACAGAGTAGCTAAAAAAAAAACAAACACCCAAAATCTTACCTGTATCTAAAATGCCAATGATAGTGTCGGTTCCAGACGAAGAACTCGGGTTCGAGTCGATCTTTAAATGAGTTTGGAACTTCAAGAAATCCCAAGAACGAGTTGTGTGAAGCTGCAAGAGTGGATCGGGGAAGACAGAAACGACCCCCGGTTTTCGAGCTATCGATTTTGCTTCTTCCTCCGATAAACGAGCAGCGAAGCCAGAAAAACCATTGCTGTAGGTTTGTACCACGGCGTTCTTCCTTCTGAAACCAAAGAAAAACGTTACAAAATTTGTGTTTTTTTAAAAAAGATTTATATATATATGTACATATGATCATCAAAAACCTTGTGATCAAGGAGCTAAGAATCTGAGCATGATCGCTTGATGGAGTTGAGGCTCCCATGTAAACAATGTAAACTCCATTATCACTACTCTCTGCATTGCTCGAGGCCAACAAGAAGCTCAAACAGAAGAAAAAAACCCTCAACATCATTCCCATTCCCACAAACCACAAAAAAAGGTGTTGAAGATTGAATCCAAACTTGGAATTAACAGCATTGAAGATGAGCTCCTTATATAGTGTTGATCACTACTCAGAATTAGCAAATCTTGGTGAATCATCAGCCAATGTAGTAATAATTAGCTGATAATGGATTCATGCGTGTTCATTCCAACTCCGATTTTCACATATATATATATATATATTTCCTATGAATGCATATATATATCTTCCACATCCACACAAAGTGCGTCGCGATCCACCTCCATAAATGGTTGGAGTTGCGATAGCGATGGTGGTGGAGGTTTGGCGACGAGTTTCGGCACGTCTCTCCATTTCTTATTGCAACTGTAAGTAACAAATTAAGTGATGTGTTTCTTTCCAAATGGTTACGCTATATATTAGGATGCCTTGAAGAACCCTGACGCTGAGTTGGACGAGCCCGTTTTCACAGTGTATGTCGTGTTTGAACTGAGTTTTCTATTTCGGGCTTATTCCCTAAGCCTAGTGTGGTAGGATTTAAAGGATATATAAACATAGTTCTTATCTAGTAATTTGTAATTTGAACATAATAATATATTTTTTGTTCTGATTTATGTGGATGTAGCTAACTCATTGTTATTGACCCACGAAAATCCTTGAAGAATCCCGATATTGAGTTGGATATGGTCTCGCTGACTTTCACGTGTGTGTTATGTTTATTAATCTAGGTTTTATGTTTTTGGGCTTATTCCCCGAGCCTCGTTTGCTAGGGTTTTAGGGTTATATAAACTTAGCTAGTCCTTACTCTGTAATCTGAATATAATAATATATTTTCTTTTCTGATTTGTGGACGCAGCTAACTCATTATTAGTGAACCACGTAAATTCGTGTCTTCCTCGCATTCTCATTACAACACCACAAATGCCAACTTACATCTTATTATTATTCTTATTATTATTGAAGATTAATAAGTATATTAAGCTTTTCCCCATCTTTTCTTGGAGATGGAGGGGACACACTTTTAAGCTTTTTGACCATTACAGTTGAAAAACTGTGAGAAGCATGACTTCCAAAATTGAGATTCACACTCTTTTTACACTACATAAGAGACGGGGAAGATTTAACTCCACCTAACAACTTTTTTTCCAAAACTCTCCCCACTCCCTAGTTTTGAGTATAAGTCGAAATCGGAGACGAAACACAATATTTGAATAGAGGATCTCGTCTCGAAATCGGGTTAATTAGTGACATGTGAAGGGAAAGTTGGGACCGATAAGTTAAGAGGGAGACATCATATCTATATTTCTAGATGGATCAAGTAAATAATTGCAGTGATAAGAGGCAATAAGTTAATTAATTAATTTATTTTCTTCAAGGTCTAAGTAGCTAGTGCGCCACCATTTTTGTAGTGGTGGTTCCATATATAGTAGTAGAGGGCTTGTTGAGATAGATGCATAGTGATTCTTATTTGGATATATGTCTCATTTTTGTGAGTGATGAACCTAAATTTGGCTGTATTCATGCTTGGTGGGATTTGATTGATTTGGTTGTATTAATTAACACTAGCCAATAGCAAAGAGAAGAGTGTCTTGGATTTATATTACTCTATAAGGGTAAAAACAGTTGTATACAATATCTAATATTGTCACGGGAGTCACGTATATAGACTATTATATTGTATTTGAAAATAATGAATGTGAAAAAAAAAATGATAGCTATTATATGACAACACTATCTTGTTGTCCGATGAACACATTAATATATTCATTTCGAGATTATAAGTGACTAAAACAAATGGATTTCCTAGTGGATGATGTATTTTTTTTTTAGTTGGGGGGAGAAGAGAGTGGGGTTAATTGAACTTGGGGAAATTTACACTTTGATACCTACATTTTGGACACTTTTTTAAAAGTGGCTCACTTTATTACTATTAGCCAAAAAATAGTACCAATTTTTTCAAATTTTTTGCAAATCTGACCTCAATCAAATTTCCAGTCTAAAATATCTACGTGGCATGCCCAATAATTTTATTTTATTTTTAGTTCATAATTGATATGGAATATCCAAGTAATATTTTTTATTGGAGCAAAAAAATCACGGAAGAATTCAGGCGTGTCACATAGATATTTTAGGCTGGAAATTTGATCGAGGTCAGATTTGTAAAAATTTTGAAAAAGTGAGCATTATTTTGCTAATAATAATAAAGTGGGTCATTTTTGAAAAAGTATCCAACATGTAGGTATCAAAGTGTAAATTTCCCTTGAATTCGAGATCTCTTCATTTACATAAGTGAGATTTTGATGAGGCCCGACTTTGGATCTTTCTATCGAGGTTCCTAGAGTTTTAGGGTTTTCATTTATTTATTTATTTTATAATATCAATTTATTGAGAGGGTGCAAGTTTCTTGCAACAATTGAGCAAGATGATGTTTATTGTAGGACCTAACCTCCATATGTAGAGAGACATAATGTATCCATAACTAAAGGGAAGATGCTCAAAATGCAATGAAATGCCCATCCAATGTTTTTTTGTAACTTGGGAGATACCAAATAATTATTTCTTAATTAATGCTTTGGTGATGGCATCTACATTGAACAAACTTGCCCTTTCATCTATTAGTATGAATTAAAATTAGGGTTAATTATAATTTAGTACCTGATATTTGGGTTGAAAATATTTTTCGTCCCAATATTTTAAAAATTACATTCTGATATCCAACATTCGTATAATCTAATAAATTTACACCAATA
Source organism: Perilla frutescens (assembly GCA_026008535.1). Taxonomy (NCBI): domain Eukaryota; kingdom Viridiplantae; phylum Streptophyta; class Magnoliopsida; order Lamiales; family Lamiaceae; genus Perilla; species Perilla frutescens. The sequence continues at coordinate 74,604,111 of BRKX01000003.1, forward strand.
ACAATTTTTTGTCATCCAGAATATGACATATAGCTTGCTAGAACTATGGGGATTGATCAATGTATATTTTAATTGGTTATACATCAATCTCCTTGATTATGCAAGTTGAGTCAGATTGGGATGTCATGCTAGATTTGTTAAATCATGCTAACACTAAGTATTAATTTGTAATTTCTGAAATTTCAGGACAAAATGAGTAATTAGTGATTTCAAATGTTGGGGTTTAATTACATATATAGCATAATTATTTATATGTCAACTTTTGCTTAAATTTTTTTTTTTGGGGAAAGAAAAAGTTCTTAGATTATGGACTTATTAATGACTCTTTTTTAATAGATTGTTAATTAGAGTGAGTCATGAGCTCACACATCATGTTATGAAGTTATATTGAGGGCCTGTACTTCACTGACTAATTAAAACAAAATTGATTAGGGACCTATATATTGAAACAATAATTAATAGTAGTAAATGTTTACCTATGTCTTATAATTTTATTTCTAAATAAGACCCAAATAATTGAGTTAAACAAAAAAACCTAAATAAGGTATTAAATTCCCTTAAACTTAAAATTTATTAACCTAAAATTAAATCCCTTCCATTTTAATGAAAATTTCCAATTTATTTCCAATTCAAACTTGCAAAAGTTATTGCACCTTCTCGCCAGCTAGTAGGATTTTTTTTTTTAAATAGTAAGTATTCTTATTAAAAAGAATAGTAAATTTTTGGGTGATTTTAAATGCACCATCATTTTTTCTCTACACACCACATTACTTTACACATCATATATATTTTTTATTTTTTATTTATTTTTCTTTACACACCACAGTAATTATCATTTATACCATTTCACGTTAAAAAATAATTTTTAATTATTACTGAAAAAGATTAGAAAAAAAAATAAAAAATCTATATCAAATAAAATTAACCTAGAAGAGAACACTTTTGAAAAATATGAGACCGAGAATTCAAATATTAACTTTAACAACCAATTCGAATTTTTTTTTTCAAACATGATCATTGGCAATTGGTTTTCGAACCATGTCTTGCTCATTCGGAAAATAATTTTCAAATCTATGTTAAGGGGTTCGAACTGACTTTCCGACGAAGCAATTCCTCATCTCTTTTTAACGTCATTAATCTCGGTTACTATTTTTCAGTATGTTTATGTCGTGAGAGGAAGAGAAGGGAAGGTGGGCGGCCGTCTGCAAGTACGTTGCAAATTGGTGAGGAGGCCGGAGAAAATTAATTTTGAATTATTTTATTTAGTGGTGTGTATAGAGAAAATTATGGTGTATTTAGAAACACCCGGAATTTAAAGAGTTGTATTAGGGTTGAATGAGACATATGGAAAACTTCAATTAGGCAAATTAGGCAATTGTCCAAATCGGATAATACGAAAGAAGATTAGTATGCTATGATATGCATAAATCGAGAAATGTACGTAGGAATTAGGTGAGAGAATTCGATTTGGTTTAGGAAATTACTTGAAAACTCTTTAATTAATTTCTCATTCCAATATATAACAAACTATATATTTACCATATAATAAATAACGAGTTTCATAGAATTTTAGCTGTAACTTTTGAAATTATAATAGCATTTCATGAATCGTGATTAATAACTTATTATTAGGCTTTTAAAATTCTTAATAAATTCTTCTGATTTAAATATTTTATACTATAAATCATCATTTCTTTTTGGGTTCTTTCATAAACTTCTTGAGTTTCTCATGATAATTCTTCACAATTGTTAATTCAAAGATTCTTGCAAATGTCTTTTTTTTTTTTGCTATTAGACCATAATTTAATGTATTATGTTAATTTTTAACACCACAAATAATATGTTTGTAACTAACTATATATAAAATTTATTTTAAATATAAAAATAAAATTATATAATTGAGACATTCAAAATGAAATGAGCATGCCTTTTTGGGAATCTATCATATTCTCGTTTCTCATTATAGTCTATAAATTTGTATTTTCTCTCCTAATTTTTCATCTTCTCTGCCTCTCCACATTCCTCTCTCTCTCTCTCTCTCTCTCTCTCTCTCTCTCTCTCTCTCTCTCTCTCTCTCTTATGGCTCAAACAACTCCAAATCACACCCAGAGTGTTTCTGGTTGGGCAGCTCACGACCCATCAGGAAAGATAGTGCCATACACCTTCAACCGAAGGTATCACATTAGTTTTCATTTTATTATTTAATTTACTATTTTTTTCTCCGTCGATGTAAGTCTAAAATTGTTACAATTTTTTTAATATGACATCCTATAAGAAATATGAAATAATACCCATATACCAATTATTTCAGTCTGAAATAGTTACGTAGGTGCAGCTTGATTTGGTATGTAGTACTACAAGAACTAAAATAGAATTACTCAAATAAATAAAACTTTATCGGAAGTCTCATTCAAGAAAGAAGATTCAGATTGAGAAGATCATTTTCTAACATCCATTTAATTAATTTACTTATATATTGAGCAGAGAAAATGGGGCGGACGATGTAACCATCAAAATCTTTTATTGTGGGATATGTCATACCGATCTCCACCACGCCAAGAATGATTGGGGCATAACAATGTACCCTGTTGTTCCTGGGTAATATATATATATATATATATATATATATATATTGAATAATTAAATTCTAAAAAAAATATCCTTAAATATAATACTAACAGTTATTTGGTGATTGAATCAAATTAGGCATGAAATTGTTGGGATAGTAACTAAGGTTGGTAACAATGTAACCAAGTTCACGGTGGGCGATCGGGCCGGTGTCGGATTCCTAGCGGCGACGTGCTTGAAATGCGAGTATTGCAAAGAAGGCCAAGAAAACTATTGCGATGAGGTTCAATGTGTTCACAATGGAATTTTCTGGGATGGCAGCATCACTTATGGTGGTTACTCTGAATTTATCGTGGTAGATTACAGGTAATTAACATATTTAGTATCAAATAATTAATCTATCTATTCATATATAATTTATTTTATATTAATTGTGTGAAATGAACCATAATATACACGATGAATTGAAGGTTCGTTATTCGTGTGCCCGAAAACTTGCCAATGGATGCAGCAGCGCCCCTTCTGTGCGCGGGGATCACCGTCTACTCTCCCCTCAAGGACAACAATTTGCTCGAGACACGGGGGAAACGGGTAGGGGTTGTTGGTCTCGGGGGACTAGGCCACGTTGCTGTGAAATTCGCTAAGGCGTTCGATCACCATGTAACTGTGATTAGCACCTCCCCCTCCAAAGAGAAGGAAGCCAAGGAAAGACTAGGGGCTGATGATTTCATTTTGAGCACCAACCCTCAACAAATGCTGGTAATTTCATATATGTCTCATGATCATTATTTCATTGAAATATATTTTGTTAATTTATAATATGATTGCTAATGTTCAAATAAATTTTCAGTCAAAGAAAAAGAGTCTAGACTTTATTTTGGACACAGTATCTGCACAACACTCTCTTGGACCTACTCTAGAGTTATTGAAAGTGAATGGGGCATTGGTGATTGTGGGGGCACCGGCTAAGCCAATGGACCTACCATCTCAACCATTGATATTGGGTAATTAATTATATTTTAAATTCGGAAAAATGATCATTTTGGTACCCTATGTTTGGCCTCTTATCTATTTTGGTATCCTACATATTGTTTCAGTCAAAATGATATAAGATCAATGCTTATTTTAACCATTTTGGTCCAAGTTAACTAGAAGAACAGGTTTATAGGTCATTTGGATTATTTATATAATTTTTTAAAATTGAAAAATGAAAAAATTTATATAATTTTTATTTTAAAATTTAAAAAATATTATTTTAAAATTAAAAATTAAATTATATAATTTATAGAAAAATAAAATTATATAATTTAAAAAATTAAATTATAGAATATTTTTAATTTTAATTTTGGTCCTTCAACTTTAAAATATTACAAAATGACCCATAACCTGATATTCCAGGTATAACTGTCAAAATTGGCTCGGCCTGACCCAACCTGATTTTAGGTCGGGTTGGGCTGCATTTTTCAGGCCCGAAATATTTTCGGTGCCGGCCCGACCTGACCCAATTTTATTTTGGTCTGAATGGGCTAGGCGAGCTCAGTGACAAAACAGAAATATAACCTTAGGCCCACAGGCATTTCGGGCTGGGCCATAGTTTTTTAAGCTTGAAATGGTTCGGGTCGGGCCGAGCTGGACCGTTTGAAAGAATTGGCTCGTGGGCTCGAGCCGGCCTGGCCCATTTTACATCTCTAATTCCAGGTAATTGAGACTAAAATGATTAAATAAATATTGTTAGGGAATCATTTTAGCTGAACAATACGTAAGGTACCAAAAATGATAAGAGGTTAAACTTAGGGTACCAAAACGATCATTTTCCCACTCAAATTCAAAGGCTTTTTATATGATTGGTGTAGATATTGATACTAACTGGTTAAAGTTCATTTGTGTATGAAATTTTTTAGGAAAGAGAGCTGTGAAGGGGAGCATGATAGGGAGCATTGAGGAGACACAAGATATGATGGATGTGTGTGGGAAACATAACATTACATGCGACATTGAGGTTGTTAGCACTAATAAAATCAACGAAGCTTTTGATCGATTAGCCAAGAACGATATTAAATATCGTTTTGTGATTGATATTGCTGCTAAATCTTCATCAAATTAAGCTCTAGATATTTAATTTCCATATTTATTGAGCTACAAATGTAGCTAGCATCACCTAATTCATTCGAGATGAGAATATATGCTAGCTAGTGTTTCAGCTTCTACTTATGCTTATATATGCTAATGTGTTATGAAAGGTGAGAATAAGATTTATGAAATAAATTAAAGAGTTTTTGTTTTGTATGTTAAGAGATATATATTCCATATTATAATGAATATATATTCCATATTATAATGAATATAGTTCAGCAAATTAGTCTAAGAACGAAGGTTTGAAAGGTATATATATATATATATATATATATATATATATATATATAGAGGTAGATTTTTAAATAGCCATTTTGACTTAGTGAAAAATGTTTCTAGTTAATATTTAAAAAAATACGTTTCTAGTCACTTGGACAAAATAACCATATGCCGTGTACTTTAGTCGTGCAACAATGTAAAACCTGAATGGTGCACGAATAGACTTAGTCGTGTAACACTATTTGTGTAGTAATGTAAATTTGAATTGTTGCACGATTACGCTCAATCATATATCCTCAATTTGTGCAATAATATATAAATTTATAATGTTGCACAAATGAACTTATTCGTGCACCCCACTGGTGTAACAATATTAATTTGTACTGCTACACGATCATATTTCATTCGTGCATCCAAATAATGCATTCTAATCGTGTAGCTCACAATTTTATGAAGGGTGATTAAATATTTTCAGCGAAAAAGTGGTTATAAATAATTCTTTTTTAAAAAGTGACTAAAAACATAATTTACTAAATGAAAATGGCTATATTTATATATTAACACTAAATTAAATGACTTTAAGCCATCTTTATGTTATCTTTGGATTTGAAATCTATAGTAGTGAGTGTGGCATCGAAAATGGTTTAAACAAAAAGAACAAGAAAAAAAAAATACGCGTCAATTGTTGAAATATAAAATATTGACGTGGTAATCAACAATTTTTTTTCATTTTAATTCAATTTTATTATATGCATTATGTATGTTTGTATTTTTATGGTGTATTTTATTTTTGAGGTTGTAGTGACTAGGACTTCCGTTAGGCCCTAAGTTTACCTTTGTAGGGCTAGCAATTTCGGCCAGCATTCCGGGCCGGATCAGGCCAAAATAACCTGGCCTGAAATGACTACGGCCCGACTCGAAACAGAGAGTGAGGAGTGGCCAGAGTGGGTCAGGCCACATGGCCCGAAAAATCGTAAAACTACATTAGGCCTGCGGGCGGGCCATCCCGACCTATTTTTTCAAGCCGGGTGAGAGACCTCTAACATATAGACCCGAACATTTTAAGGTCGGACCTGATTTTCGCCATTGGCCCGATGGGCTCAGGCTGAACGGTCCGAATTGCCACCCATAGGATTTGAAATAATTAAGCCGGAGTTAAATGAGTGTTTTATAGTGTTTTAAATAAACCGAGTATTATTTCAATCTCCGGCCAAATCTCGAAATAGGGCCCTCGCCCTGCTTATTTCGAAGCATGTAACACAAGGATCGCGGAAATGCTGGCATGACGGAAAATGTCAAAAAGGACTTTCACTGCCGCGCCACGACTACCGCCGCCATGAACGGTGGCCATCATGGGCCGTCGGTTTGAAAAATAATCTTTATGTTTTGTGTTTAGACCTTGGATCTACCTCCCCACATAAATTTAAATATAAATATATATTTTTTAGACACATTTACCCTTACAACTCTCACTGTATTAAAACATTAACAAATTAAAATACAAATCTCGTTATATAGTCTCCATCTTGCATAGTACAAAAAGAAAAAAGAAAAAAAAAAGGAAATAAAAGAAGAAAACAAACCAAGTCGTACGAGAATTTCATCTCATTTCTCATGAAAAAAAAATTGTATTTCCGTTTCATTATGGAGGTTGGGGGTCGTATTTTATTTCCGTGGAGTTTGCAAAGTATAAAAAATAAATATTCATATTTTAATTAATTTTGGATTGCAAAGAGAAATTAATAATGGTAGAATTACCCATAAAAAATAACTAAATTAATTCTATGGCAACACAAGGCCAAATAACTCTAAAAAAAACTACAAGGTCGAAACATAAATAATAAAAATGCAAAATTGAAATTTGAAGAAAACATACACTCCATGATACGTTAAAACTCCACATATATATAGCATTACTACTCAATAGTAGTTTGATTCAAGAAATTACTGAATCACATCTTTTGATAAGTTTTTGCATATTTATAGTTTCAATAAATAGATGATTAGCTTGACTTACTTACTAATTAAGTTAGCTTTTTTTTTTTCCTTCTTTTCCTTGATCAGCATATATACTACTCTTTAAACCAACATATATATACTCACAGCTCCTCTCATCTCTCTCTCTTCTCTCTCTTTGTTTAATCCATGCAGCTCTCTCTCTCTCTGCAAAACTTGTTAGTTTAATGGTGATCTAGCTTGGCAAGAGACGAATAGCCATTTCTTCCAATTGTCGCGTCGTCTTAGTTTTCCACTCTGCAAACATAAGTGATATTGTAAGCTGAGATAAGAAGCAACTGCAAGAGAAAAAAAAGAAAGAAAAAGCAAAGAGATGAGAGTAGTAGAAGAATGAAAAACAAACCTGCACTTCCACAATATTTGAGTATCTCAAACTCTCCAAAATAACTTGAATGTCCTTTGTCATTTGAGCAACCTATGACAGTTAAAGTTTGGTTATTTACTATATTACTAATGCAATTTTTAACTGTCCAAATTTAACCACTATGGTTTATAGAGTTATGTTAAATATAGTCCGCTAGTTCTTGGGAACAAAAAGTGTTGAAATATAAACTGTGGGACCAAAAATGTCGAAAGATTAAATTTGGGACTAAAATTGTACATTTTGGAACTAAAAGTATTTGGACTCTATTCTTACGGGACCAAAACTGTAATTTACTCATATTTTATATAACTATTACTTACTCTTCTAAAAGAGGCAATAAGTGTAACCATCACCCAACCCTTGTCATCCATTTTCGATCTCAAATACACATCTTTGGCTAGATTGTCATCACTGCAGCCAAAAACAAAAGAAATTAACCCCACTTAAATAAACATATATAAAAAAAAAACTACATGTATATATATATATATAATCATGAATGAGTTGAAATACACATATATATACCTGAAGTAGTAGTCTATTTGCTTAACAATCATGTTCCTCAATTCATCAGAAAAATGTGGAAGTGTTGGTGCAGGTGCAGGTGCAGGAGCAAACGAAGATGCAGGAGGCAATGTTGAAACATACGTGTACGTAGATGATGATTCTGGAAATTAATCAAATCCGAACAACATCAATTAGTGAACTACGTACTATTTTTTGGTGTGAGAATTGAGAACATTGCTTATTTTATTGTAGAAACGTACCAAACACGAGAGAATGTTGTCCGTAAGGAGGCGCGTAAGGGAGCTGCATCGTCGTGTATCGATGGTATTGAGGATAAGCCACCTGCAACTGCTGCTCCGATGCCAATGGCAATGGACAACCCATCCAATTATATGATCTTCCTTTCTTTTTGTTGTTTATAACCCTATTTTTTGCACCAACCTATACATACATATATATATATATATATTTAATTTATTCCAATCAATAAAAAGAAATCAACACTCTACATTACAATAGGATGAATTGAACAACAGCTAGGGCAAAACAATTAATTTCCCAATCTACATATCGATATAAATCACATGTATCATACATACATGGAGTTGTTAATTGATCAGATCTCAGTTAATTACAGATCAAATTAAAATATTATAAACACACCATTATTTAATTAATAATTAACAAGTTAAAACCTAACTCATAAAATTATGAATTATATACCAGTACTCTAGCTACATTCGACGATAATGATCATAAAATCCAAGTAATTAATTAATAATACGAGTAGTAATTAATCAACTGTGTATGAAACCTTAATTTGGATATTAATGAAATGGGATTAATGACTGCTTAATAAGGAATTGAATTAATTAGATTAATTATTACCTGAGATGATGAAGATGATTGAGAGAGAGGCGGCGCGTTGGATTGGGTCCTCGCCGGACGGCCGCCGTCGTCGGAGCCAAAGTTTTCCATGCAACTCATCAATTCAAAACTCGAATTCAAGAAATTAAATATATATATATATATATATATATATGTAGAGAGAGAAAGAGAATTAAAGTAGCTAAATAATTTATAAATAATGTATATGTAAGTGTGAATTAGAAGCTGTATTTAAAGGATTTTAATGGGAGATGGGATCACCCTCAACTTCTATAAAATCCTAATTTCAATCTGATTTGGATTGTATGGAATGGAATATGGTTAACTAATTGTTATAAATTATAATGTAATATCCAAATAAGTATTTTCTTTTACCACAAGCAACGATTAATTCGTATCTAACTTAAATCTCTGTCAAAAATCAATGTAACCGCTTTTCTTATTTGGTAACTTATTGTTTTGGTGACTTTTGTTTTTATCTTAAATTTCACCCTAATAGGCTAGTTTGCTTTTTTGGGATATAGAAATATTTTTATATATATTTAATTAATTTATTAATATGTGTTTCTATTTAATATGTTTACATTAAACATTAATTTACAGTCAAAGAAATAAATAAAGACATGTTATGAAGTTTCTTGATTAATTGTCTTTCTCAATCTTTTTATTAATCTCCGTGAAAAATCTCTATTGACCTATTAAAATAGGACGGAGGGAGTATATTTTTATCATAAAAACACTCTCATGTATATTTTTCGGATGCCGAGGGGAAAAAAAAAAAACACACCAGATCCCCCGTGACATTTTCTATGGCATTTCCTGTTTTAAATCGTCATTTTTTTTAATTTATTACTCATTTCGTTTCTGTTTAATTGTTATTTAGGATGAATGCACACAAATTAATAAATTAATTAACTTACCTAATACACCCTTATGGATATACATTAAATGAGTTAAATATATATGTTTGAATGCATTAAATGAAGACAAATGTGAGAAAAATGTGAATTTTTTGTCTCGAATTTGTAGAATGACATTTTTTGTGAAACAAAATTAAAATATTAAAATTGCATTTATTCAAAAACGGAGTGAGTATAATTTACTTTAATTTAATTTTTTATTTAGGATTCATCCTTAGATTAAAAAAATATATATAATTATGGCACTTCATATGTAACACAGTTGGGCACAAGAGATTTGATCCGGAAAAAAGAAGAAGATTTTGGGCCATAGGAAACTGGGCTCAGAAAATAGGTTGAATTTTGGCATAGAAAAAAAGAATTTAGTAGGGCTTTATCAATAATAAAGGATTCAGTTGGGCTTCTATTCACAATCTCATTTTTATATTTACAGTAACATGAAAATATCACGCAATTATAAAAGGGTTTATCATATATAGTGGTGGCACCCATCAAAATAATTCAACAATATATATTATAATTTGGACATCCATTTTAAGAGAATATATATTCCATTTTTGTGCAGTAATTAATTAATTCACTTGCTGATGTGTTGTATTTGAATTAATCGATTGTTATAATTTTCAATGTAAATTACTAATTAGAACTATTCAATCTAGTCACATTAATTTTGTTATTGAGAAACTACGTAGGCATTGCATGCCAAATTTTAAAGTGGGAATTTAACGACTTCGTAATTAAGAATGATTGACCTATTCTTTGACAAATATGAAAAAAGAAACCTCAACATCCAAAAATAGATAGCCTTCACAACCTCTCGCTTACGAAAAGATTATCTAAAGAATGTCATTTTAAACAATCGAGGCGGAAGATTCACATTTTTGATACATTTGTCTTTATTTAGTATATTCAAACATTTATAATATTTGAGGTACATGTTACACTTTTAAGTATGAGTAGTGATTTTCAGCCAGATTCTGGCTAGCCAGAATCTTTTATTATTTTTAATAATTAATTAATTTAATTAATAAAATACTAATTATTTAATAAATTTACATTGATGTCCTCCGTAATAATTAGGACAACTCTATATGCGCTTCAATTCAGAAGAAATCGAAGATGGAAAAAAAATAAAGAAGTGAAGAAAAGAAAGAAGATGAAGCTGCGCCCCTTTCTTCCGATCGTCTTCTGGAGTGATTTTAATAATTAATTACAAATCACTAATTTCATGACAGAAGGATAATATAGTAAAAACATAACATTTAATAATTAATTTATTAATAATACAATTTTATTAATCATCAAAAAATTAGATTCTGGCTAGCTAGAATCTGACTGGCTAGCATTTATTCTTTAAGTATTTCACTCCGTGTTTCATTATAAAATTTATGATTTTTATAATATTTGTTATAAAATAAAAATCAATCTATATCTATATTATATCTAAAAGGAAGATAGTCATAGTAAATAGAAATTATAAGTTTTCCCGCTCAAAATATATTTCTAAGATAGTCAATCTAAACAGTAAATAAAAATTTCCCGCTCATTTGCACTTGCCCAAAATATAAATATAATATTTATTACATAAGATTTGTTAATATTAATTAATTGATTGATTGGAAAATCATCGTCTACAATTCCGCATACATTGAAACACGAAGTGAAAGACAAGAAAGTATAACAGGAAATTTTAACCCCTATATTTAACTCATTTAATGTATTCATATGAGGATATATAAGGTAATTTGATTACTTTATTGATATGTAAGTATTTATCCAGAATGACAGTTATTTAGAAACGGGTAATATAAATCACACACATATAATATAATTTGGTATTTTTCTGGGTAGAAAATATTTTTTAGTGCCTTCTTGATTTAAAACAATGTTTTTCCACCACCTTTAAATACTAGTTCTGAAAATAGGAATGTAAAAAAAAATACAAAAAAGTAGTTTTTTTTTTCTTAATAAAAAAAAACCTTGATCAGAGAGTTTGTCTCTCTTTAAAATTAAATGAATGGAGGCGATAACTTTCGAAACAGAGGTATATAGTTGGTAGGTGTAAAATCAAGAAAAAATCAAAATAATTCATTGATAACCATAAAAAATTAATTATTGGGCAAAGAATAGGAAATTCCGACATTGCCAATTAGGGATTGTTACCTGAATTTAATTTCATGACTAATTTATTCACAAATGATTGTTGATATTTTTTATTTTTGAGTTTATTTTTACATGAATTCACTACGTTTTTCATTTGTAATCTAGCTTATGGGTATTGTGTGTAACTTAGAGGTTTAATTTTCCAAAGAATAAATTAATAAGATTCGTTTTGTAAAATACTAAAATATATATAGATAAGAAAAATCGAGGAAGGTAAAATAGTGAAAAATATCTCACAATTTAATTAATATTTTAATTCTTGTGAATTAGTACGAAGGGCATCTTACGTTGGCTCGTTTGTAATGATAGATGACACAATTACTATTTTATAGGTAATTAAAAACAATTAAAATGAACCCTTAAAAAAACACTTAAATGCACAAATTTGTATCTTGTAGATGTAATATATTCACAAAGATGTTGCACACTAAAAATGATGTTAGCATTGACATCATCAAGTTTTTTCAAACTTTAAACGATCATTATTTTCTCATTTTTAATGGGACTAATACAAAAAAAATCATTAATCCAAATTATAGGCAATTTCATATTTTTTTTATTTAAAATATCGCATGAGCATTTTTAGATAAAAAATATAAAATATTCATTTTCATGCATATGCAAATTCTAAATGAAATTAAATTCTAAAAAAAATTATAAACCCTAATTGAAATGTACTTAACCACGCATAATTAAGATTCATAAACTCTAATTGAGATACAATAAAAAGTTATTAATTCAAATTTGGTTTTGGATAGAGGAAAATAACTTAGATAAGAGAGAATATTATAGTGTTCTTTTTCTTGTTTATTTCCCCTCTTTTGCTCCAATAAAATATCCATAGAACCTTTATTTTTATCGTGTGGTTATCTCGACTTTTAACTCATACTCTCTCACTTTCTAAATAACTGTCATTCTAGTGCTTTAATTTTATTTCAAAAAAAAAATATCATTCTACAAATTCGAGACAGAAAATTTACATTTTCACGTATTTGCCCTCATTTAATGCATTCAAACATCTATATTTAACTCATTTAATATATTCACACAAGAGTGTATTAAATAATTCAATTAATTTATTAATGTGTGTGTATTCATCCAAAATGACACTTAATTGAAAACGGGGGAACTCTATTTTTAAAAGCTGTAGCATCAATAACGTGATCTATTTATGCATCACACAACAGATATTATTAAATATTTCCGCGTGATCTATTTATTTCACACCAGCAAATTTTGATAAACAATAAATATCACCTCCTAACTATTTCAGCCTTTTGGAGATCAGAGAATAATTAATGAGAGCCAACAAAAAAATTGTAAATAAATATATAAAATAAAAAAAATTAAATTAAAGGGAAGTGGAAACTCACCATATTCTCGTTTCTCACTACAAATGTAGCACCCCATTTCCCACTATAAATAAGCATTTTCTCTCCAAGTTTTGCAGCTACAACCTCCTCTCTCTCTCTCTCTCTCTCATGGCTCAAACAACTCCAAACCACACACAGAGTGTTTCTGGTTGGGCAGCTCACGACCCATCTGGAAAGATAGTGCCATACACCTTCAAGCGAAGGTAATCTCTTTTCATTTTATTATTTAATTTACTATTTTTTCCTCACTTATGCAAGTCTAAAATTGTTACATATAGTTTAATATACGACATCTAAGAAATGTGAAGTAATTAATACTTACCAATTATTTCAGTCTCAAATAAGCTTGGTTTGGTATGTATTGCAAGAACTAGAATAGAATTACCCAAATAATATAATAAAAATTAATCAGAAATCTCATTCTTCAAGTAACAAGAGAATATTATATTCTAATTAACATCTATTTATTTAATTTTCTTATATATTGAGCAGAGAGAATGGAGCGGACGACGTAACCATCAAAATACTCTATTGTGGGATATGTCACACCGATCTCCACCATGCCAAGAATGATTGGGGCATAACAATGTACCCTGTTGTTCCCGGGTAATATATTGAATAATTACTACCATTTCATTTCAATAATTCAAAAAAAAAATCCTTAAACACACTAACATTTATTTGGTTGAATCGAATTAGGCATGAAATTGTTGGGATAGTAACGAAGGTTGGTAACAATGTGACCAAGTTTTCGGTCGGTGATCGGACCGGTGTCGGATGCCTAGCAGCGACGTGCTTGAAATGCGAGTATTGCAAAGAAGGCCAAGAAAATTACTGTGATGAGGTTCAATTTGTATACAATGGAATTTTCTGGGATGGTAGCATTACTTATGGTGGTTACTCTGAATTTATCGTGGTAGATCACAGGTAATTAACCTAAATATATAGCATCAAATAATTTCTCTCTCTCTCTCTACATATATATATATATATATATGTATGTATGTATGTATGTATGGTGACATGCATTGATCACAAAATGTTTAATTTTCTGTCATGCCATAGTATATATGGTGAACAGTTTTTATTCAGCTATCATTTATTTTATGTAAATTTAGGTGAGACATTTATATGCTACATGTGGAATGATTTAAGTCTTCAGTCATTGTAAATTAATGTGGTCCATGCACAATCAACCTACCTTATTTAACCACATGCCTAGTTACAAATATAGTACTATTGGGTTTCACTATTGTAAACAATGATATTTAAGAATGGTTAGTAGAAAATACATATATGTGGTCCAAACAACACTATGATCAATGGTGAAGCATCACATTGACATTTAATTAATTTATAAGATGCATCTAGCTAGATAAGTTCACTAATAAGTGTGTGAAATGAACCATAATATATACGACAAATTGAAGGTACGTTGTTCGTGTGCCCGACAACTTGCCAATGGATGCAGCAGCGCCCCTTCTGTGCGCGGGGATCACCGTCTACTCTCCTCTCAAAGACAATAACTTGCTCGAGACACGAGGGAAACGGGTAGGGGTTGTTGGTCTCGGGGGACTAGGCCACGTTGCTGTGAAATTTGCTAAGGCGTTCGATCACCATGTAACTGTGATTAGCACCTCCCCCTCTAAAGAGAAGGAAGCCAAGGAAAGACTAGGGGTGGATGATTTCATTTTGAGCACCAACCCCCAACAAATGCTGGTAATTTCATATATATCTCATCATCATTATTTCATTGAAATATATTCCAATTCAAATATATATATATCTCTCATGATGATTATTATTAATTTCATTTGTGTGTGTACATATATATATATTGTTAATATGATTGCTAACATTTTTACAGTCAAATAAAAGGAGTCTAGATTTTATTCTGGACACAGTATCTGCACATCACTCTCTTGGACCTATTCTAGAATTGTTGAAAGTGAATGGGACATTGGTGATTGTGGGGGCACCAGATAAGCCATTTGACCTGCCTTCTTTTCCATTGATTTTTGGTAATTAATATTGAGATATATATATATGTATATATATATTTCAAATTCAAATATTTTTTAGAACCGTTGATTCATGACTTTAAAGATGAGAAATCTATCAATTCAGGTTTCAGCACTTGAAAAGAGAAAATTATAAATTCGGGACTTGAAAGATGAAAATTGTCAATATAGAAACTCAAAAATTATGTATTTTGATTTCTTTTTATTTTTTTAATTATTCTTATATTAATTTTCATAAAAAAATTATGTATTAATTATCTATCGAATTTAAAAATAATTTAAATTTTAAAGGAGATCAAAATACTTGATTTTTGAAGTCACATATTGACAATTTTCATATTTTAGATCCCGAATTTATAATTTTTCATTTTTAGTTCCTAAATTGATAATCAAACTTTCAGGTTCTGAATTAACGATTTCCAATATATTTTTTTATATATGATTTGATATATACTTATTGATTAAATTTGTGATCAAAATAAAAAATAGGAAAGAGAGTTGTGAAGGGAAGCATGATAGGGAGCATTGAGGAGACACAAGACATGATGGATGTGTGTGGCAAATACAACATAACATGCGATATCGAGGTTGTTAACACTAACAGAATTAATGAAGCTCTTGATCGATTGGCCAAGAACGATGTTAAGTATCGTTTTGTGATTGATATTGCTGCTGAATTTTCAACAAAGCTCTAGATATTTAATTTCCATATTTATTGACCTACAAATATAGCATCACCTAATTCCTTTGTGTGCATTTATTATTAATCACACTTTTCTATTGTTTCAACTTCTACTTGGGCTTATGTATGCTAGTGTGTTTATGAAAGGTGGGAATAAAAAAATTACTTTTGATTAATTTTTCATGCTCCAATGATCCGACTTTAAATAATGCATTTCTTGCATTGTATCTTCTATTGCACAATTTTTTTCCCCAATTTCTTAGTCTTTAATTTAATATTGCTCTTGTTATTTGAGGTTCATCCTACCCAATTCGAGTTTATTATAATTTTTTAATATTTAATTTTTCAAATAATGAGTTATTAACTAAAAATTAAAAATTTAATCTTAATAAAAAAATATAATGCACATTAATTGGATATGATAAACTCTAAATAACAAGTGTAAAATTAAGCTAAAGTACAAAAAATTCAAATCTAAAAATAAAAATAAAAAAATCAATTGCGCAATATGTTATGCAACACGGAAATGCAATATAAGATTCATCACTCAGAAAATCTAGATTTTCTCAGAATTTTATAGAGGTCAAGTCAAACGAAATTTATGATGTTTTTATTTTTTAAAGAAACTTCTTACTTCTTACTTAGTAGGAAAAGAAAGAGAACCATCTAAAAGGATTGGAAATTAAAAGGAACTAGTATTTCTCCTGTGCGATGCACAAATAGTTATTATTTTTTTAGATCTGTAATGTTATGATTATTTTTTTAATTATATATGTTGTGTTCAATTTTTAAAAAATTAATAAAATGATACACACATGCATTAATTAATTAGATAAGAAGATGGATTTTGTGTAGTTATGACAAACAAAAAGAAAATTAAATTTTAGGACTAAATGGAAATCAATGTTAGAAGGATCGAATTGGAATATTTTCAACATCATGATTTTATATATAACAATGTATAATTATCCATGATTAATGAACATTTGATTTCTTTGAATATATGACTTGTATAAAAACTATAATTATTTAATTATTTTAAATGATGAAATTAAAATAGAAAAAAATAAATTATTGCAAATAATAATAATAATAATAATAATAATAGTGCAATACAAATGAAATTTATTTTTTTAGGCAACAAATGTAAAGTACTACAAATCATCCACCTATGCATAAAAAAATAAATGTAAAGTACTACAAATCATCCACCTATGCATAAAAAAATAAAAAAAAAAATGTTACAAATCAATAATTTCCAAGTAATAATAAATAAGATTGCAATTTTTTTTAAATGCAAATGTTGTAATCTAAGCTATTGTGAAAAATGCAAAAAAAAAGGGAAAAAAATTTACAACAATAAATGTCACTACCGTTGTCTATTAACTTAAAACTGTTGTCTATTATTGAAAAACTGTTGTGTAAGACAAATTGTGTAATAGACAACGGTTTATGCCAGAACCGTTGTCTATCACACGATTTTGCCTTAATATATATATAGATAGATAGATATAGATGTTCACATTTGTGAAAGTAGTGTGCCTGTGAAGGAGAAATATCCTCTGTTTTAGCTTGGTTTGAAAGGAATATATATATATATATATATATATATATACATTTAATTTTCAATTTTAAATTAAAAGTTCATTATTATGGTTGATTATTTCAAAATTAAATTTCATAATATTTTAAATTCTTTTTTTTTTTTTGCTGATAAATGTTACATATGATTATTTATGTTATAATTAATATTATTAAAATAATAAATTTGATATTGAAATACGAAGTGAAATATGAAAAAGTGCAATAGCAAATTTGAACCCGTTATTTTGAGGTTCAAATTTCCTGTTACACTTCTATGTATTTCACTATAAAATTTATGATTTTAAATAATATTTATTATAAAATAAAAATTAATTTTAAGATAAATAATCATTGTCAACATTTATCAATAAAAGAATGAAGTAAAAAAAATTTGTAAAATTTAATTTTAAATTAATCAACCATAATAATGAATTATTAATTGATAATTAAATATTAAAATGTAATTATAAATTCTAATTAGATGGAATGAAATTTTAAAATAATGTTTAAATAAAAAAATCATGAATCACATTTCATAGAGTCACACCACGGGGGCCAAGTGTGAGGACATGATCAATTTAGAAGACCGTTCGAGAAAATTGAAATTATCCATACACCATCAATTATTATATATGGTTCATAGTTAAAGATCAGAGTTCAAATAGGAACACAAACTCTGTGTGGGAAATAGGAATGAATATGAGCCATAGGATTTGATCTTTTTGAGGGTCAAGATTCGTTTTTATTAGGAAGGACTAGATTGCAATTTTTCATTAACTTAATTAGTAAAGGGTTATACTTGTAATTGACATTTTTATGTCCATATCCAATCCCACGATTTTAGGAATTTACCATAATCCTTTATTTTCGATTATGGGGGCTTTTAATTATTTGGACGGTTTTTTCCCAATTTTAATGCAACAAGATTATTCCCATAATGAGTCAACTAACCAATAAATGTGTTTCGGATTAAAGATTAAAAAACGTTGGTTTTGTTTATTAGGCATGGGAGGATGAAGCGCTTTATTTATTATTGTCAGACTTTTGCTATCCGCAGTATTATTATTTGCTAACTAATGAAATGGGATTTGCTAATTCAGAACTTTAATGTAAGAGTTTAACTTTAATTGTCAAATAACAAATGACTTTATTCAGATTAGCGAAGTTTTGTGTATATGTTAGCAAATTGTTCAGCTATAACTAGCAATTTGTTTACTACCACGAACAAAAACTACTTCATCAATCCTTGTCTAATTAACTATCCAATTCCTTCATTATTGTTGTTAAAATCTCTCTGATTATATATGATTTGATAACTAGTTTATTATTGTTTGCTAATTCAGAACCTACACGTAGTTCATGTACGTTGATGATTTTTAATTTGTATGATTTATATAAGTTTTGTTAACTGTGATGCTCAAATTGTATTGAATAAGATGTTTTTGAAGAGGGAGGCTTGTTCGTCGTTTTTTTTTTACTATTTGGTAGATAAGGATGATAATTTGACATGTATTTTCTTGATTTGTGAATTTGATGACAGTTGACATCTTATATTTTAATTCCAATTTGAAATAGCATACAAGTGTATTTAATAGTTTTTTAGTATGATGATGGATGTGAACTTGGACTTCATTATTGAGTTCTCACATGCTTATTATCAGTTAAATATTTTGCTATTTACAACACATATGTTTGCTAGTTATGGGCAAATAATTTGCTCACAAACAAAAAAATCACTAATCACCATAACATATGTATTACAAATGCCAAAATTAACTGCTTTATAGATGTTTACTACACACATATATTTGCTAGTTACAGTAAAATAATTTGCTAACATATAAAACAAAATATATTTTGTATTTTAACGGAGGACCATTCGCATGTTGATCTGCACCTGCTACATCTTCTGGAATATCACCAAGATTATCTGCACCATAAGCTGCAGATAATTGCTAACATATGCAGATTTATTTGCTAACATAAAAATTAGCTAACATATGTAGATTTATTTGCTAACAAGATACATTTATTTGCTAATGAAGACCAGATTGTTTGCTAATTGTCTTCTTATATCCCTTCATTGCGAATGTTACCCACATCATGAGCTTCATTTAACGGAGGACCATTCGCGTGTTGATCTGCACCTGCTACATCTTCTGGAATATCACCAAAATTATATGCACCATAAGCTGCAGATAATTGCTAACATATGCAGATTTATTTGCTAATATAAAAATTAGCTAACATATGCAGATTTATTTGCTAATATAAAAATTAGCTACCATATGCAGATTTATTCAGCCGCCTGTTAGCCAAAAATGTTGAATTCAGTTTATCATATTTTGTTAGTTTGGATATTAGCTAACAATATCATTATGCTAACAACCCATATTTTGAATGCTATATATATATTTAGCATTTGCTAACTTGAGAAATAACAGCTAACCAAAAACAAAACACAATCATACAAAATTATAATAATCTGTCTTTTGCTATCAGTCCATATTCTAAATGCTAGTTATATCATTAGCATTTGCTAAGTTAGAAAAACATTCCAAGTCATGCAAACTAAATATATAAAATTAAATCATACATCATATCTAGCCTTCCCAAATCAACCAATTGCAATATAATATTTTATGCTAAAATTGTTCACCATATATGCTGAAAAGAATATTATTTGCTAATTAACATATTTTCATAATAAGAGTACTAGCATGCAGTTCGCTAAACATATTTGCTAACAGAAATGTTAACATATGCTATTTCGTCATAATTATTTGCTAATAACAAAAAAAATACAAAATCAAACCCCATCAGCATCCAAATTTTTTTATTAACATTGCTTTCACCCAGATTTTTTCAGTTTCAAGTTCTATCATTAAAAAAAATTGTAAATATACAGAACCCAAAAACAAAAAAAAATCCAGAAAAGCAAAACCCCAAAATGTAAATATTAGTAAGCACACAAATATTCAAATATGAAGTACACCATTCTACATATTTGAAAAATCGCATCGATTATCAAAGAAATCAAACCAAATAAAAAAAACTGATGCTTGAATACCTGGAGTTCTTATTGATGAACGTCTCCTCGTCATCTGCTGTTATAATCGGCTTTCGATGTGTAGTAGAATACCTCCGACGCACTTGCAGAGTTCGATAGCCGGCTTTGGAGAATTTTTCACGCCTCAATAGAGAATTCTAAAGCTAAAACCTAGTTTGTTTTGGATGCAAATGAAATCTCTCCAAATCTATCGTTGATTCGGTCGTGAGCGTAAATTAGGGGTGTGATTTTTGGTATCTTTACCTCAACCCATTTTTACCCTTTCACATATATTATTGTAAATTAATATTATATATATTGCTATTTGGTCCTTAGAAATGAAATTGAATCTGGACCATTGATTTAGACTATATCTATAGTTGCAGTTTGTTCCTATTTCCTACATAGGGGGTAGTATACACTTTAACCCACCCCCATAGTTAAATTTGGTTCAACCCTTTTATCATCACACGAAAATCGTATATTATAGCTTTTGCGTTGTATTCAATATTGTACAATTATTTTTTTAGTTTTTTTTTTCAATTCTAATTTATTACACTTTAATTTAATTTTACATTTGTTATTTACACAATAAGAAAATCGCGAATTAACGATGGATCGTTTTGTCGGTAAACCTCGATTTCCGTCATTAGGTTAGTTTAACGACGGAATAACAATGGATATTTTTATCGTTATATGCTTCGTCGGCAGCTAATCTAACGATGGACACGTTCGGTCGTTTGGTATTAACTACAGACTTAACAACGGAAAGGCCCGTTGTAAATTTGGTTCCCATCAATAGTCGCTACTAGAGCCGTAAATGAACAGAGTCGCTCATGAGCTATTTGGAATTCGACTCGAAAAAAGCTCATTCGAAGTTCGTTCATTTTCTTATCGAGCCGAACTCGAGCCTCGAACTGAGCTCGATAAAATTATCGACTCGAGCTCGAACATAATAGTATTCGGCTTGGCCAACTTCACGAACATGTTCATGTCTATTATATATATTTCAGACGGATAATTAAATTAAATATGTTATTTTTTTTATCTCGAGCTTGAATATGCAAATTAAACGAGCTTTTTTTTCAAGCATTCGAGCTTAGACTCGTTTAGTAAATTTTTGAGTATTTCACGAACCGAATTCGAACATGACAAATATTTATCAAGTCGAGCTTGAACAAGAGAAAAAAAACTCGAATCGAGCTCGAGTTTGAATATTCTTTAACAAACCGAGCTCAAATATCAGGGTGTTCGGCTCGATTCGGTTCATTTACAGCCTAGTCATTACATTAACATTTTAAAATTAAAAAAACAATTAAAATTTATTATCTAACGACAGACATGTTCTGTCGTTAGAATTTTATTTTAAATTAATTAAATCGATTAAATACCTAACGACAGAGAAAAATTCTAATTTAAATTAAATAAATATATGTTATTCGTAACGGCGAACAATTTCCATCGTTAGGTATAAATATTTTAATTTATTTAATCGTGTAATGTTAACGATGGATAATTTTCATCGTTAAAATTAAATATTTCAATTTATAATAATCGTAAAAATCTAATGACAAATATATTTCGTCGTTACATTTTTTATTTATAATTATTAAATTCTGAATAAATGTTAACGATGGGTATTTATTCGTTAATCCGTTGTTACGTTTAGGCGCGAAGCATTCCTGGCAATTTAAAATACTGAAAAAATTAGTGACGGACATTCCGTCGCTAGTCCATCGCAACGCCGATGGAAAATCGCTCGTCGTTAATTTCCGTCGCTAAAACATGAATTCTTGTAGTGTTATGCTTCATTCTATTCAATTAGGATTAATATATTTAGTATTTTATTTTTCAAATAATCTCAATTAATAACTAAAATTTGAAAATTAAACACAAAAAAATTATATGACACCTTTTATTGAAAATGATGAACCCTAAATAATAAGTGTAAAAATTAAAATAAAAATCAACGTACAAAAAATTTAAATTGAAGAAAATTACTGAAAATTTGACTAATAAAATTAATTGTGTAATAGAAAATATAACATGAAAAATAAAAGATGCAATTGATCTTAATGAAAGAGCGTATAAAGATGTATAATTTGATATATGATTTGTATAAATTTGATTAAGAAGGGACAAGTTATGATTGTTTCAAATTTCTACAAATTTTGTTTAAATATGATTACATCATTTTTTAAAGAAAATATGATGAAAATGTCCTCGTGTGTAAATCCCCGTCTTAATGTGTTTAATGTGGACCATTGAGATAAAATAAAAATTATGTGCTTGTGATGGGTTCTTAGATTTCCACATGAGAACTATATCTAATCTCATCCCTGCCCTAGTGTATAAATTATTATCAATCTGTAGCGTTTAAATTAATTGGATTGTCGGACAATATCTTTTATTTCTTCTAAGACATGTTAGTTTTAGCATTTATATGTTGATTCATCAGGAATCATCAGATTGACTCCATTGATACGATTCATTCCATTCACACTCTCTTTACACACACACTACACACACTAATCTCTACACCACCATTCCTCACCATTTTCACCATCAACACCACCACAAAAGAGAAGAGAAGAAGGGGGAGAAGAAGGGGACCAAGCCAAGCTAGGCTAGGAGAAGGAAAGACGAAGAAAGGCCCGACGATGAGCACCCGCGGAAGCTAGGCTCGGAGGAGGTTCTTCTTGTATTTTCTTTACATTTCTTGGATGTTTGTGGGGATTTGTCCCAAAACTATTGAAATATACTTAATATTGTAGAAGTTTGAGTTATTTGCATTTAGGAGTTGGGAGACTCCATGTGGAGTTTTGGGAGACTCCATGTGGAGTCTATGAATTTATAAAATCCATAGAAATCCATGGACATTTTAAAGTTCAACAAAATCCATCAAAATCTCAATCCAATACACCCCCCTAAATCTGAAAAAAGAAACATCAACATTCAAACAGGACAGAGCCTTGAACTTTCACAGTCTCTCTCTCTCTATATACCAAATACTCTCCCGTTTTATACTAGCAAATCGACGATTTTCTACGTACGATATAAATTATTGTGATAAATATACTCCTCTCTCTCTCTCTTTCAACCCATTTCAAATTATATTAAAATATATTTTCCTAATAAATGTATATTTCACATTTAGTAGATAGGGGTAAAATTGAGAGTGATTGTGAAGATATGATAAAAATCATCACATATATTAGTGTCATCTAATTAGAACACTTTGAAATACTAGTTCTGAAAATAGGAATGTGAAAAAATACAAAAGATAAATAATTAAGGATCTTGTGTAAATATAGGTGAGTCCAAACTAATTTAATAAAGATATTGTCTATTCCCTATCGCGCACTTGATTTTTTTTCTTCATTTTTTCTTTGATTTTAATTTCTTGTTTTTTAATTTAATTTTACATTGGTTATTTAGAGTCCATCTTATCCAATTGGTGTTTATTATAGTTCTTTAATATTTAATTTATCAAATAATCAATCAATAACTAAAAACTGAAAATTAAATACTAAAAACATTATAATATACCTCAATTGGGCAGAATAAATCATAAATAACAAGTGTAAAATTAAACTAAAGTACACAAAAGCAATTGAAATCGAAAAATAAAAATAAGAAAAAACATAAAAAAATTAATTGTATATTAGAGAATGCAACACAAAAAATGCAACAAATGATCTCATCTCGAAAGATATAAGGGGTTTAATTTTTCAAATAAAAAAATAAATAAGAATCGTTTTATATAATATCTAGGTAAGAAAAATCCAAGAAAGTAAATTAATGAAAATATATCTCGCAATTTAATTAACATTTTAATTCTTGTTAAATAGTTTTAATTTGTTAATTAATTAATACGAAGGGCATCTTAGAGGTCGCCTCCTTTGTAATGATAGATGGAACAATGACAATTTTTTAGGTAATTAAAAATAATTAAAGGCACAATTTTGTACATTGCAGATGTAATAATAATATTATAATTAAGGTGCATGCTGCACTGTCAGGAGAGAGAGACAAAATTTTAATACAAATTAACAAGTTGATGATAGAAAATATATGTTAAATCAAACATACCCATAATTAACTGACACACAGTAGTAATTTATAATATCTTTTAAATATTTTTTAGGAAAATATTTTTCCATATGTTAATCATGCTTTTTAATTGTTTCAGCTTCTACCTGGGATTATAGATGCTGGTATGTTATGAGTGGTGAGAATTGAATAAGGATTTTATTTTTGATGAAATTTAGGCTGTGTATGTTTGATTAAAAGAAATTACAGACTTATGTATGTTAAGATATATTTCATATTATAATGTATCCAATTCAGCAAATTATTCCAAGATCGATGGTTGAAAAGATAAATAAATTAATTCGGTTCAAATTTCATGTTGCGCTTTGTCGTGTTTCACTGTCAAATATATAATTTTAAAAATATTTATTATAAAGAAAAAATTAATTATAGCATAAATAATTATAGTCAATATTTATAAAAAAATGAATTTAAAAACCTATGAAATTTAATTTTGAATTAATCAACCATAATAATGATTTATTAATTAAAAAATCAAAATTAAATACTAAAAAAAATTATAAATCCTAACAAACAACTATAAAATTTATAAACTAAATCATAAAAAAACAAAATTGAAGAAAAAATAAAAAAAAAATCGTAATTTGAAAGTTTAACACGGAATTTAACGCAGAGAGTTTAATATTAAATCTAATGTGAAATTAAGTGTATATTTGAAATCTATAATTGTAAGTGCTGCACTAGATGGTGGGTGCATCAATAATGGTTTAAACATGAAAAAAAGTTGGGAAGACTAAGAGTCAATGGTAGAAATTAAATAAATTGATGTGGAAATAAACATATTCCACATATTCCTCATGACGGAGAAAACATTGTAATTGTATTTTATTATTGTATTATATGTATGTCAACAAAATACCTAGAAAGGGAGAATGATTGTTAGCTAGTGATGCACTTATATTGAAGAAAGCTGAGTTTGATAATTAATTTTTTTAAATAAATATATACCATAAAATGGAATTAGTGAATTCTAAAATTAAATTGAATTAATTTTATTTTTATTTTTAGCCGACATCTATTGCGTTCGATAATTACCTTTTGAAATAAATATATAACCCAAAATGGAATTAGTGAATTCTAAAATTAAATTGTATTAATTTCATTTTTTATCTGGTGTCTCGTGCAGTTCATTCGCTAGATGCTAAAGCATGTACACGTGCACTGCGCTCGATACAAAATAAATATTTTTAAAATTTTTTGAAAAAAACAAAGAAAAAACAAAAACAGTGAAAAAAAAATTGTTGGTGCGCCTTGGCGGAAAAATCGATAATGGAACGGGTTTTTGGGTTGGGTTTGGGCCTATTTGTAACACAAGATTTTATCATAAAATACTAATATCATACGTTTACACAGTTGGTGGCCGATATGTAAATGGTCAATCATCACTTGTCATACATTTATACCTAATCAAGGTCGGCTCTGTGGGTAGGTCAGGTGGGCCATCCACCAGAGCTCCCTCATTTTTGGGCCTCCAAAAATTAAAGAAAAATTAATTAGGTAATTTTTTTAAAAATAAACTAGGTATAGGGTATCAAATCTCGTCAGAAGGTTACACTGTTTGGCTCCCATCACCGGCAGTCGGATTCCTGCGTCCGTTAGGGGACATAAGCTAATAATCAAAGGCGACAAAGCTCAGGGCAACCTGAGATCGATAACTCCTTCTAACAGTGATCAATAGCACACAGTAGACCCAAAGACAGAGAGAGCGGCCTTATCCCCACACCGACAACTTTATCTCTCAACTAACCCACCGCTACACCCAAAATACTCACACGAAGAGACCCCGAAGAAAATCTAGACAAACTAGGACAGCGAGAGAGTATGAGTACAGAGCTCAAGCGCAAAGCTTGTTCTAGAGTTTGCAAGAAGTGAAGAAGAAGATAGATCAGAGAGTGAGAATGAGAGGATCATGAACAGTGAAGTCGCATGTTTCATTTAAAGAAGCAAGAGATAACAAAGGATCGCATTAGATACCGCAATAGGCGGTTCAAGATGAGCTGCCATAATGAAGGGGGGGAGGGCCAAGAATTGGGCCAACAAAATGGGCCAATATCACAACTCTAGGTATATACTACCTCCGTTTCATAATGTTTGTTGTTTTATTTTTTTTATCTGGAATTAAAAATTAATTTCGTGGACAAATATACTCATCCCTTATATATGCCATAAAATCTAATTCATCTATATTTTCCTGAAAAATAACAATATTTTCTCTCTCCATATATTTTTCTCTTTTCATATATTATAGGTAAGTTAGAATAAAAAAATCTTGTAGGATTTGAGAGGGTTAAAATTGGGAGAGAGGATGTCAAATTATATAAAACAACAAACATTTTGAAACTAAAAAAACACCTTAAACAACAAACATTATAAAACGGAGGTAGTATAATGTTGAACTCCCAAACTGACAACCTTGTGGAGAAGTATATTTTAGACGTTAGTTTTGCTGCTTATTTAATTTTTTGTATGTTTAAGTTTGATGTTAAAATTTATTGAAAATTTGTGTTGTATTATTCTCTTGCAATTAGATTATTAATCAACTATTTATGCTCTAAACAAAGATCAATACGTGAAAGGCACAAGACTCAATTTTTAATTTTTATCAAAACACTATAGAAAAATTTTTAATTTTTATCAAAACACTATAGAAAAAAAAGAAATGATTAGTTGTTGTATTTAAGACTTTTATACTACCATTATAAGTTAGTCAAAATCTCAGCATAAAATATCATAATAAAAAATTAAATTTCTCCCATTTTGAATCATATTTTTAATATCATAAATATTTTTCTTTCACAAATATCTAGTACTCTAGTTAGAAAACGCCGAATTCTAAAAGCTAAAAGATATTTTAATATCGAATTTTCCATGAATACTAAATACACGAATATGTATGTGGTGAATTTGCAAGTTGCAACTCAGACAAAATCCTCAAACAATCAATCTCCATCCCAGCACCAACTCTTGTCATTTTTATGCGAATTAATCGATCTGGAGTGAAAATTAATATCTAAAAGAGATCAAATCAGATCAGATCTAGATCTAGAGGGCTGTGATGGCGGCTTATGCTGCAATGAATTCTCTTAAGAATACAATTGAGGATATTCGAGATTCGTCTCGTATTTGTTTTGTTCCAGGAATGATGATAAAGGTCGCTTACGAGGAGCTGCAGCCATTGAAAGAAATTCTGCAAAGATTGGACAGCACCAGCAAAAGCAAGAGCAGGAAGAAGGTGAATGTTTTGGATGAACAAATTAGAGAGGCAATCTGGAAATTTGAAGATTTACTGGAACTCCATATTATTCCACAACTTGCAGCGCAGTTTGAAAGCCCTCTAGACCAACTGAAATTTTTCATAGATCTGCAGGGTTTGCAACACGCCGTCGATTCCTTTCAGGGTTTGCTGCACGCCGTCGATTCCTTCGTTAAGACGGTGAGGGATATGGAGAAGAAGTACATGTATGAATTAGATAATCTGCCGGAAGACGAATCAGCTGTTTCATCTCCAAGTATTGATTTTAATGGAAAAATGTCAAAGATGGTTGGATTATCTGATGTATTTACCAAGGCCAGAGACTATCTTACAGGTAGTCAGAGGCGTGCCTGTTTATCACTGGTCGGAATGGCAGGCATCGGAAAGACTACTCTGGCTAAGGTACTTTTTCAAGATCCATTAATTAGGAGCCATTTTGAGTGTCGTATCTGGGTCACAGTAGGCAGAATATACCAATTCAACCAAATTTTAGAATGCATTGTATCTCAGTTGGATCCTAATTACATGGTTACATCTGAAATATTAATAGTTGAGTGGTTGAAAGAAAGATTGAAAGGTAAGAGATGCTTCATTGTGCTGGACGATGTTTGGGAAACACAGGTATGGGATCGCTTCTCAAGAATTTTAATGCCAGATGAGAATACTAGTGTTGGAAATCTACGAATCTTGGTTACAGCTAGGGAGCGTAACGTACTTGTACATATCAGCAGTTCCATGCGTTGTTTTTTTTTCGAGATGCGGTTTATGAAGAAAGAAGAAAGCGAGGATCTACTTTGTGAGAAGGTGTTTGGTGAAGGGTCGAGTTTCCCTCCCGAGCTTGAAAAAGCTGGGAAGAAGATTGCCGAGAATTGTGAAGGTCTTCCTCTCATGATTGTCACAGTTGCTGACCATCTTTCCAAAGTGGACAAGGACCCTCAATACTGGAATGAGGTTGCAGAGAGGAGAAATTCGGTCTTTGTGGATGCATATGACAAAATATACGAGGTACTTCTACCGAGCTATGAGTACTTACCTCAACATTTAAAATTGATTTTTCTATATATTGGAATGTTCCCTCAAGATTATGAGATCCCCAGATCCAAGCTTATCAATTTATTAACTGCGGAGGGTTTTGTCAAACTACTGGATGGTCGTAATAGAAACACTCCAGAAAAAAGTATCATGGAATGCATACAGGATCTTGTTGTGTGGCATAATATTCTAATCTCCATCAAAACAACCAGGGATTGGGAAATGATTAATCTTTCTATCTCTGTGAAAAGTTGTCGCCTTCATTCTGCCTTCCGGCACTTGTGTAAAAGAGGAGCTAGGAAGAACAAGAGTTTTCATATATTAGAATGTCATGGGCTAGAAGAAGAAGCTATACAAGGTGAGCGCAGGTTGTGTGTGCATAGTAACAATTTACTTGCCATACAACAAGTGTACAATTCTGTGCAATCTGCAGATTGTGCACCCACCTTACGTTCTCTCCTTTGTTTGGGTCCTTATCACCAATATCCAGTGCCAATATTAGATGTTGTCGGTTTCAAGTTGCTCAGGGTACTAGATGCTCTTAAAGTTCGCTTCTACAATTTCCCGATTCAGATTCTGAAACTAGTTCAACTCCGCTACCTTGCCCTAACTTACAACAAAAACCTCCCTCCTTCCATATCCGAACTTTTTAACCTTCAATTCTTGATTATCCATCCGCATACCAATATCAAAATTTGTGGTGATCCATTACTCATACCATTACAAGTATGGGACATGAAAGAACTGAAGCATATTGAGATCATGGGAAGCTGCCTACCAAATCCAACTAGTGCTGCCGCATTGGAACAACTCTCTACACTTGTAGCTGTGAGTGCTACCAGTTGTACCAGGGAAGTTCTTGGAAAAACTCCTAATTTAACAAAATTAGGAATTCAAATCGAGTGGGGGAACTTGCCCGAAGATGATGGAATTAATCCATTGAGTTGCTTTGCTCACATTTCAAAACTCAAAAATTTGGAAAGACTTAAATGTAGTATCGTGAACCCTCGGTTTGATGCCCCTCTGAGTCCTCTTTCAACATTCCCATCAACATTGCGGAAGTTGCACTTGAGTGGCCTCGGTTATCCTTGGGAATACATGAAGGTCATTGGTTCATTATCAAATCTTGAAGTGCTCAAATTGCGATGCTATGCTTTTCGAGGTCCCAAGTGGGAAGCAGAAGATAAAAGTTTTTTGAACCTTGAATTTCTTCTAATTGAAGACACTGATTTGGTGCAATGGAAACCTGGGTGTGGAAGCTTCCCCCGGCTTAGCTACCTAAGCATGAAACATTGCTACAAACTAAAAGAGGTCCATTGTCCATGTTATCATCATATCAGAAGAATTGAATTACTTGACTGCAATCCTTTAGCTGTCACTTGTGCCCACTATTTACCACCGAATAAAGCGACCGGTCAACTTCATGTTACTGCCCAATCTTCTTATCCCGTTTAACTTATCAAGGTAAATCAATTCATGACTCAACTCTTGTCATATTCTTTTATTTTTATGTTAATTTGTTTTTCAATCTGTTCTTCTAAAAGCTATATATCAGATAAGATAATTAATTTTCGGATTTGGTATGTCATTGAAATCTTTTAATTATTATCAAATATATATGGCGTCACGGTTGCACGACACACTGACAATTATTTGGTGGATTAATGGATCGTGTTATTACTCTTACCAAATATATATGACACGCTAACATTTATATGTTGGATTAATTGATCTTGTTTATTTCAATTCATGATATATTGATTTCATTCATTTTTCAGGTTATGAATCGAGTTGAGCACCATGATCGTAATTTAATTTCAATTTTCTAAATTTAACAACTGTATCTTCGTTTGTGTTTTGTATTTGAGCTGTGAACTCTGCTACTGAGTGTATTAAATATGTACTCATATATTTGTTATTTTGTTGTTGTTGTTGTTTTTTTTTTTTTCCTTCTGATTATATATTGTTGTTGATTGAGTTCAGAGATGGAACTGGGGGAGCCAGTTAGAGCCTTGGCTCTGCCAAGCCAAAATAAAAATAAAAATTTACATGTAAATTTTTTCAAAAAATAAAAAAATTAATATATAGGATTATTAGTGAGAAACAATTTTCTCCATGAAAAATTTATGGTTTCGCTCTTGGTTTGGTTTGCTTGTTTTCAATTTGCAATTCAAGGTCGGTGATCTTGATGCTTTATGTGTTTATAAAAATTAGTTGAATTGTTTGCATTATAGTATTATGAAAAGGGGTTATATATCTACGTGTAAACGCACAAACATTTATGCTAGTTTTTCAAAAGAATGATGGAATTAAAAATATGACAGATAATATTGAAAATTTCTGATAAATATCAAGGAGCACAAATGAAAAATTTCTAAACACCTACAACACTACCACAAAAAAAAAATGTTAGTGTAGCTATCTTGACTAATTAACTAATAAGAATCTTAATCAATTTGTCTTAGTAAGAAATAAACTTTTACAAAAACTTTGTGGTTCATATTCACTCAAATAATAATAATAATAATAATAATAATAATAATAATAATAATAATAATAATAATAATAATAATAATAATAAATTACAAATTAAACATGAATCAAATCAACTTACATGAATTTTTTTTCTTTCATTAATTAAACCGGTGTATATATTGCACTATTGGAATGCGGATATAGCTTTTAATGTTGTGGCTTGTTAACATTGTGATAATGTTCTTTATTCTCATTCTATTGATGGTCTTAGTCATATTTAAGCAATAATAAGATCAAGTTAGATATATTAATAAAATTTAGAGAGAGCAAAAAATTATTAATCAAAATAATATGAATTCCCATCAAAATAAATCACGAAAAGTCTTAAATAGTGGAAGATTTAGTAATTTAAGTGAGCTTACCAACAATTAATCAATTACTTTTTTTTACTAAATACTTTATTGATTACTAATTAAACACATGTTTTGCCTCCTCAACATTCAAATTTTGGAAACTCCTAAGTAATATTTTCAGAATTCACTTAACATATTTTTATCGGAGAGTTTTCAAAGTTCAGTTAACATATAATATATATTATCCGAATTCGAATTGTAATATAAATAAAACTTAGAATATATATATATATATATATATATATATATATGGAGTAGGAATTGAATTGAGTTTTATATTATTCGACTTCTAGGAGGTAACTAAAATTAAATGAGATAAAATATTATAGCATTAACACAATTAAAAAGATGAAGAAATGAAATACAAAATAAAAATATTTTGTTTGAAAAATAAATTGACAATGCAATCATGATAAACGTTTATCATGACTTAGCTTGCAACAAAAGTAGTCATCTTCTTAAAATTTTATTTTTCCATATCTTGATTAGTTTATGATTAGTTGTAGGTTTCTTGAGATGTTGGAGTTTCAAGTTGTGATGTTTCTAAAATGTATTGTTTTTAGTAATATTTGTTGTATTGAAGTTATGGTTGTTGAGATGTGATTTATTATTTGTTTTGTTGAGGGGGAATTTGATATTTGAGGCACGAATTATTGTATTTTGTTTTGTTGTGATGCCATCAATATATCTATGCAAAATTATCGGTATACCGTGAAATATTTATCGAGTCGAATTTAGTAAATTTTCGAGTATTTCACAAACCAAATTCGAACATGATAAATATTTATCGAGTCGAGTTTGAACAAGAGAAAAAAAGCCCGCAGGCTCGAGTTTGAATATTCCTCAACGAGCTGAGCTCGATCATTAGGGTGTTCGGTTTGATTCAGTTCGTTTGCAGCCATAGTCGTTACATTAACATTTTAAAATAAAAAATAATTAAACTCTAAGAATTTTATTTTAAATTAATTAAATCGATTAAATACCTAACGATAGAGAAAAATTATAATTTAATTAAATAAATATATGTTACTCGTAACGACGAACAATTTTCGTCGTTAGACATAAATATTTTAATTTATTTAATCATGTAATGTTAACGACGGATAATTTTCGTTGTTAAAATTAAATATTTCAATTTATAATAATCGTAAAAATATAACGACAGATGTATTTCGTCATTACATTTTTTATTTATAATTATTAAATTCAGAATAAATGTTAACAATTGATCTAATCCGTCATTAATATCAACGTCGACGGGTATTTTATTCGTTAATTCGTCGTTATGTTTAGGCGTGAAGCATTCCCATCAATTTAAAATACTGAAATATTAGTGATGGACATTCTGTCGCTAGTCCATCGCAACGCCAACGGAAAATCGATCGTCGTTAATTTCCATCGCTAAAACGTGAATTCTTGTAGTGTTATGGTTCATTGCTTGGTTCTTGATAGATTGATTTTTATTTAATTTTTTTTATCTGATCATGTTTGTGGTGTTTGGTTTATGTTTTACGTAAGAGTTATGTTGGTGAGGGCGTGAGTGAATGAAGAGATTAATATGTGATTTGTATGTGAATTAGTTTTGTTTGAATTTTTAATTTGTAATGGGATCGTTTTATTGGGTGATTTTCTGCTAGGTTCTTAAATGAAAATGTTATATCTTTATTTTCAATATGCTCAAGTAAATATAATTTTTATTCAATATTATAAAATGTAATTCATGCATCAAACGGGTCATGATATTTTTTAAATGGGTCTGGGTTATTATTATTA
Organism: Perilla frutescens; assembly: GCA_026008535.1. Taxonomy (NCBI): domain Eukaryota; kingdom Viridiplantae; phylum Streptophyta; class Magnoliopsida; order Lamiales; family Lamiaceae; genus Perilla; species Perilla frutescens. The sequence goes on from BRKX01000003.1 coordinate 74,637,657, forward strand.
GATATAATTGAATTAATCCGCATCTAATTTTGTGTTTAAAAAAATTATAATACAATGCGAGAAATATTATATACAAAATAATTATAAAAAAAAAATTCAAACATAAGATGATATACTGAGTGCGATATCAATTGAACTAAATAATGTTATACAGGTCAACCGTCACCGCGCAACGCGCAGGTGGAATGCTAGTAATCGTAAAAATCTAATGACAAATATATTATGTCATTACATTTTTTATTTATAATTATTAAATTCTGAATAAATGTTAACGATGGATCTAATCTGTCATTAATATCAACGACGAGTATTTATTCGTTAATCCGTTGTTACGTTTAGGCACGAAACATTTCCGCCAATTTAAAACACTGAAAAAATTAGTGACATTGCAATGCTGATAGAAAATCGATCGTCGTTAATTTCCGTCGCTAAAACGTGAATTCTTGTAGTGTTATGGTTCATAATTCTATTCAATTATGATTTATATATTTGGTATTTTATTTTTCAAATAATCTCAATTAATAACTAAAATTTGAAAATTAAATACAAAAAAATTATATGACACCTTTTATTGAAAATGATGAACCCTAAATAATAAGTGTAAAAATTAAACTAAATTAAAGTACAAAAAATTTAAATCGAAGAAAATTACTTAAAATTTGACTAATAAAATTAATTGTGTAATAGAGAATATAACATGAAAAATAAAAGATGCAGTTGAGGATTTCATTCCTTATCATATGTATGGTATTTAATACACTCTACTAGAAAACTTTACGTGTACCTTCCTATTATTTATTGTCGTCGAAAAATAAATACCCTTTACACTAAGTAATTAATAGGATATAATTTTATTCCATGTATATAATAATAATAATAATAATAATAATAATAAACAAAATAGTTCGAATATATATTAATTTAGAGTTGTTGATGTTTGTATTTGAAGCAATTGTTCTACTTCTAAATGTAAATTACTAAGAACTAGTTTAGTCACATTAAATTTATTTATTTTTATTGAGAAACTACGTAAGCCTTGCATGCCAAAATTTAAATTGTGAATTTAACGACTTTATAATTCAGAATGATTCACCTATTCTTTGACAAATCTGACAAACAGGAACAACATCCAAAATAGATATAACCTTCAACTTTCACAAACTCTCTCTTGGAAAAGACTATGTAGTTGCCATGCTATCACCATATGTATTTTGACTCATTTCATGAATTAACACAATATATATATATATATATATATATATATATATTTGTCTTTTCCAACTTAGAAAAAAAAGCATCACACAGGTATAACTTGTTGTATTTCAGGGTAGAGAATATTTTTTAATGTCATCTGATTTAGAACAATGATTTTGCACCACTTTGAAATATTAATTAGTTCTGAAAAGAGGAACATAAAAATACAAAAAAATTAAGTAGATTTTTATTTTATTTTAAAAAATTATCTGCAGAATTTGTGTCTAGTTAAGTGAATGGAGGCGATAACTTTTGAAGCAGAGGTATATGGTTGGTAGGTATAGAAGCAAGAAAAAAGTCAACACAATTAATTGAAAAGCAAAATAAATTATTGGGCAAAGAAGAGGAAATTCCGTTTCCATTTAATTTATTGGGCATGATTTTAAACGTAAATTACTAAGAACTAGTTTAGTCACATTAATTTTATTAATATTGTTGAGAAACTACGTAAGCATTGCATGCCAAAATTTTAAAATGGGAATACGACGACTTAATTAAATAAGAATAATTCACCTATTGTTTGACAAATTAAATCTGAAAAAAGAAACATCAACATTCAAACATACTAGCATTCCAGAGCCTTGAACTGTCACACACACACACACACACTCTCTCTCTCTCTCTCTCTCTAACAAATACTCCCCCATTTTATAAATTATTGTGATAAATATACTCCTCTCTCTCTTTCTCTTTCAACCCATATCAAATTTATTAAAATATATTTTCCTAATAAATGTATATTCCACATTTAGTAGATAGGGGTAAAATTGAGAGTGTTTGTGAAGATATGATAAAAATCATCACATATATTAGTGTCATCTAATTAGAACACTTTGAAATACTAGTTCTGAAAATAGGAATGTGAAAAAATACAAAAGATAAATAAGGATCTTGTGTAAATATAGGTAAGTCCAAACTAATTTAATAAAGATATTGTCTATTGCACCTTTTGTATTTCATTTACTATTGCGCATTCGATTTTTAATTTTTTTTCGATTTCAATTTCTTATTTTTTAGTTTAATTTTACATTGGTTATTTAGGGTCCATCTTATCCGATTGGGGTTTAATATTTAATTTATCAAATTAAATACGAAAAAATTATAATATACCTCAATTGGGTAGAATAAATCATAAATAATAAGTGTCAAATTAAATTAAAGTGCAAATGTAACATAGGATCTCATCTCGAAAGATATAAGCCTTTAATTTTTCGAATAAAAAAATAAATAAGGATCGTTTTGTATAATATCTAGGTAAGAAAAATCCAAGAAAGTAAAATAATGAATATAAAATATATCTCGCAATTTAATTAATATTTTAATTCTTGTGAAATAATTTTAATTTTGGTAATTAATTAATTAATACGAAGGGCATCTTAGAGGTCGGCTCCTTTGTAATGATAGATGGAACAATTACTATTTTTTAGGTAATTAAAAATAATTAAAGGCACAATTTTGTACATTGCAGATGTAATAATATTATAATTAAGGTGCATGCTGCACTGTCACGAGAGAGAGAGAGAGAGACAAAATTTTAATACAAATTAATACAAGTTGATGATAGAAAATATATGTTAAATCAAACATTCCCATAATTAACTGACACAAACAGTAGTAATTTATAATATCTTTTACTAAATTTTTTCTTTAGGAAATATTTCAAACAAACTTAAGAACGATTCCTCGTTACACAGAAATTTATTTAATTAATGTAAATAGGAACCTTCGTGGGAAAAACATCATTTTATAAATATTTCACCGTGATCTATTATTTATTTCACACAAACCTCGCAAATGTTTGAGCCAGCAAAAAGTAGGAAAAAGTTGAATAAAAAGTAATGAAAAATTGAAGGAAATAAAGCGTTGCAACTTGCAACACCGTCGAATCGATCCCCAAAATCAAAATCCCCACCGCCGTCGTGTAGCAGCTCCGTTCTCTCTCTCCGTCTCCGGCGACTGCTCCGACGCCGTTCGCCTTCAACATAGATATGTAAGTTCTGTTTTCTTTTTTCTGTCCAAAAACATAGATTTTGCTCTGTTTTTAATCTTTTAGAGTTAATTATTAGGTTGTTTAATTTAATAGGTTAATTTTAGTTTAATTTATGTTTGTTAGAACCTAGATTTATGATTTCACTCAATTTTTACTTAATCTACTTTCAGAATATGAGCAATCTCTAGTTATGTATCTGTTGTTTGTCATTTCATTACAGCAATTAACTAGTGTTTATTTAGGTTGCTATAATCTTGATTAGTTTATGATTAGTTGTAGGTTTCTTGTGATGTTGGAGTTTCAAGTTGTGATGTTTCTAAAATGTATTGTTTTTAGTAATATTTGTTGTGTTGAACTTATGGTTTGTTGAGGGGGAATTTGATATTTGATGCATGAATTATTGTATTTTGTTTTGTTGTGATGCCATCAATATATTTATGCAAATTACCGGTATATCGTGAAATTTCCATATAGTATGAGTTTTTTCTTTTCATCGAACTTCATGTACAATATACGGTTTGACACAAAATATTTGGTACATTGCATCGACCCACCCCTCATGCTTTTTTTTTTTTTAATATACTTACCATATTCTCATTTCTCACTATAAATTTGTATTTTCTTTCTTAGTTTTTCATCTCTCTCTCTCTCTCATGGCTCAAACAACTCCAAACCACACACAAACTGTTTCTGGTTGGGCAGCTCACGACCAATCTGGCAAGATAGTGCCATACACCTTCAAGCGCAGGTATAACACAATTTCTTTTCATTTAACTACTTAATTTTTTATTTTTTCTCCTCTGTTATTGTAAGTCTAAAGTTGCTAGAAACTGTTTAATACGATATCTAAGAAATATGAAATAATACCTATCAATTATTTTCAATTTGTAGGTGTAGCACTTGATTTAGTATGTAGTACAAAGAACTAAAATATAAAAGATTGTTAATTTTCTAACTTGTATTTAATTAATTTGCTTATATATTGAGCAGAGAAAACGGGGCGGACGACTTAACCATCAAAATACTCTATTGTGGAATATGTCACACCGATCTTCACTACGCTAAGAATGATTGGGGCCTAACAATGTACCCTGTTGTTCCCGGGTAATATATATATTGAATAATTAAATTTCAATAATTATAAAAATATTCCTTAGACTAACATTTATCAAGTTGAATCTAATTAGGCATGAAATTGTTGGGATAGTAACGAAGGTTGGTAGCAATGTAACCAAGTTCAAGGTCGGTGATCGGGCCGGTGTCGGATGCCTAGCGGCGACGTGCTTGAAATGCGAGTATTGTAAGGAAGGTCACGAAAACTACTGCGATGAGCTTCAATTTGTATACAATGGAATTTTCTGGGATGGGAGCATTACTTATGGCGGTTACTCTGAATTTATCGTGGTAGATCACAGGTAACCTAGTACCAAATAATTTCTCTATTCGTATTATATATAATGCGCGCGCAGGCGCACACATATATATAGATACACACATACATATATGGGGACATGTATTGATGATAACAAAATGTTTAATTTTCTGTCATACCATTGTGTATAGTTGATCTGTGTTTATTTCTCTATCATGTATTTTGTAGTACTAATTTAGGTGAGACATTCATAGGTTACAGGTGAAATCAAAAAAGTCTTCACTCATTATAAATTAAAGTGGACCACAAATCAACCTACATCATTATTAATAACACCAGATGCCCAAATATATAAGCCAAACAATTTTATTTTTTTTACTAATGTAAACAATGATATTTAAGAATGGTTAGTAGATAACACAGATATAAATGTGGTCCAAACAATACTATGATTAATGGTAAAGCATCACATGCATTGACACTTGAGATGCAGCTAGCTAGCTATGTTATCTAATAATTGTGTGAAAAACTGAAAATGAACCATAATATATGTACGATGAATTGAAGGTACGTTGTTCGTGTGCCCGAAAACTTGCCAATGGATGCAGCAGCGCCCCTTCTGTGTGCGGGAATCACCGTCTACTCTCCCCTCAAAGACAACAACTTGCTCGAGACACGGGGGAAACGGGTAGGGATTGTTGGTCTCGGGGGACTAGGCCACATTGCTGTGAAATTCGCTAAGGCATTCGATCATCATGTAACTGTGATTAGCACCTCCCCCTCCAAAGAGAAGGAAGCCAAGGAAAGACTAGGGGCTGATGATTTCATTTTGAGCACCAACCCCCAACAAATGCTGGTAATTTCATCACTTTTCAATTCATATATGTATTTATATATATATATATCATGATCATTCTTAATTTCATTGGAATATATATATATATATATATATTTTGCTAATATGATTGCTAACATTTTTACAGTCAAAGAAAAGGAGTCTAGATTTTATTTTGGACACTGTTTCAGCACAACACTCTCTTGGGGCTATTCTAGAGTTGTTGAAAGTGAATGGGACATTGGTGATTGTGGGGGCACCAGATAAGCCAATTGACCTGCCTTCTTTTCCATTGATTTTCGGTAATTAATATTGATATTCTTTAAATATATATATATATATATATATATATATATATATATATATATATATATATATCAAATTGAAATATGTTTGGAGAATTGTTGATTTAGGACTCGAAAGATGGATACTCTATCAATTAAGGATCTGAAAGATGAGAAGTATAAATACAGGATCTGAAATATGAAAATTATCAATAAGATTTCAAAATTATGTATTTCGATTTATTTTTATTTTTTAGTTATTTTTATATTAATTTTTAACGAAAATTTCATTATTAATTATCTATTAAATCTAATAAAGAAAATATTAAAAATAATTAAAAAATTAAAATAAATAGAAATACATGACTTTTGAGGTCATATATATATTTATATATTGATAATATTTATCTTTCAGATTCTGCATTCATAATTTTTCATCTTTCAGGTTCTGAATTAATAGATTATCCAAATTTCAAGTTCTGAATTGATAATTTCTAACAATTTTTTTTTATATGATATGATATATACTTATTTATTAAATTTGTTATGAAATTAAAATAATAGGAAAGAGAGTTGTGAAGGGGAGCATAATAGGGAGCATTGAGGAGACACAAGATATGATGGATGTGTGTGGGAAACACAACATAACATGCGATATTGAGGTTGTTAGCACTAATAGAATCAACGAAGCTCTTGATCGATTAGCCAAGAACGATGTTAAATATCGTTTTGTGATTGATATTGCTGGATTTTCATCGAAGCTCTAGATATTTTCCATATGTTAATCATGCTTTTTAATTGTTTCAGCTTCTACCTGGGATTATAGATGCTGGTATGTTATGAGTGATGAGAATTGAATAAGGATTTATTTTTGATGAAATTTAGGCCATGTATGTTTGATTAAAAGAAATTACAGACTTATGTATGTTAAGATATTTTTCATATTATAATGTATCCAATTCAGCAAATTATTCCAAGATCGATGGTTGAAAAGATAAATAAATTAATTCGGTTCAAATTTCATGTTGTGCTCTGTCGTGTTTGACTGTCAAATATATAATTTTAAAAATATTTATTATAAAGGAAAAATTAATTATAGCATAAATAATTATAATCAATATTTATAAAAAAAAAGAATTTAAAAACTTATGAAATTTAATTTTGAATTAATCAACCATAATAATGATTTATTAATTAAAAAAATCAAAATTAAATACTAAAAATTAATTATAAATCCTAACAAACAATCATAAAATTTATAAACTAACTCATAAAAAATAAAATTAAAGAAAAAAATACAAGAAAAAATCGTAATTTGAAAGTTTAACACGGAGTTTAACGCTAAGAGTGTAGTATTAAATCTCATGTGAAATTAAGTGTATATTTGAAATCTATAATGTTAAGTGCTGCACTAGATGGTGGGTGCATCAATAATGGTCTAAAAGCTAAAAGATATTTTAAATTATGAAACAAGATATGGCAGGACAATAAAGTTACAAATAAAATAGTAAAATACTAAATACACGAATATGTATGTAATGAATTTGCAAGTTGCAACTCACACAAAATCCTCAAACAATCAATCTCCATCCCAGCACCAACTCTTGTCATTTTTATGCGAATTAATCGATCAGATCTAGAGGGCTGTGATGGCGGCTTATGCTGCAGTGAATTCTCTTAAGAATACAATTGATCATATTCGAGATTCGTCTCGTATTTCTTTTGTTTCAGAAATGATGATAGAAGTCGCGTACAAGGAGCTGCAGCCATTGAAAGAAATTCTGCAAAGATTGGACAGCACCAGCAAAAGCAAGAGCAGGAAGAAGGTGAATGTTTTGGATGAACAAATTAGAGAGGCAATCTGGAAATTTGAAGATTTACTGGAACTCCATATTGTTTCACAACTTGATCAACAGCTGCAAATCAACAGCTGCATATTATTTGAAGAAGAAGAATCAAAAGCTGCAAATCAGATATTTTTCATAGATCTGCAGGGTTTGCAACACGCCGTCGATTCCTTCGTTAAGACGGTGAGGGATATGGAGAAGAAGTACATGTATGAATTAGATAATCTGCCGGAAGACGAATCAGCTGTTTCATCTCCAAGTATTGATTTTAATGGAAAAATGTCAAAGATGGTTGGATTATCTGATGTATTTATCAGGGCCAGAGACTATCTTACACGTAGCTATGAAGGGAGGCGTGTCTGTATATCACTGGTCGGAATGGCAGGCATCGGAAAGACTACTCTGGCTAAGGTACTTTTTCAAGATCCATTAATTAGGAGCCATTTTGAGTGTCGTATCTGGGTGACAGTAGGCAGAATATACCAATTCAACAAAATTTTAGAATGCATTGTATCTCAATTGGATCCTAATTACATGGTTACATCTGAAATATTAGTAGTTGAGTGGTTGAAAGAAAGATTGAAGGGTAAGAGATGCTTCATTGTGCTGGACGATGTTTGGGAAACACAGGTATGGTATCGCTTCTCAAGAATTTTAATGCCAGATGAGAATACTAGTGCTGGAAATCTACGAATCTTGCTTACAGCTAGGGAGCGTAACGTACTTGTACATATTTTCGAGATGCGGTTTATGAAGAAAGAAGAAAGCGAGGATCTACTTTGTGAGAAGGTGTTTGGTGAAGGGTCGAGTTTCCCTCCTGAGCTTGAAAAAGCTGGGAAGAAGATTGCCAAGAATTGTGAAGGTCTTCCTCTCATGATTGTCACAGTTGCTGACCATCTATCCAAAGTGGACAAGGACCCTCAATACTGGAATGAGGTTGCAGAGAGGAGAAATTCGGTCTTCGTGGATGCATATGACAAAATATACGAGGTACTTCTACCGAGCTACGAGTACTTACCTCAACATTTAAAATTGATTTTTCTATATATTGGAATGTTCCCTCAAGATTATGAGATCCCCAGATCCAAGCTTATCAATTTATTAACTGCGGAGGGTTTTGTCAAACTACTGGATGGTCGTAATAGAAAGACTAAGAAAGGGATCATGGAATGGTTAGTGAATCCTTTTGTCTGGCAAAATATTGTTAATAGAAACGGTCCAGAGAAAGCTATCATGGAAATGTTACAGGATCTTGTTGCGTGGCATAATATTGTTATCGCCATCCAAACAACCAGGGATTGGAAAATAAATGTTATTTTTGGCGCTCGGAAAAGTTGCCGCCTTCACTCTACCTTCCGGCACTTGTGTAAAAGAGAAGCTAGGAAGAACAAGAGTTTTCATATATTAGAATGTCATGGACTAGAAGAAGAAGCTATACAAGGTGAGCGCAGGTTTTGTGTGCATAGTAACAATTTACTTGCCATAAAACAAGTGTACAATTCTGTGCAATCTGCAGATTGTGCATCCACCGCACGTTCTCTCCTTTGTTTGGGTCCGTATCACCAATATCCAGTGCCAACATTAGATGTTGTCGGTTTCAAGTTGCTCAGGGTACTAGATGCGCTTAAAGTTCGCTTCTACAATTTCCCAATTCAGATTCTGAAACTAGTTCAACTCCGCTACCTTGCCCTAACTTACAACAAAAACCTCCCTCCTTCCATATCCCAACTTTTTAACCTTCAATTCTTGATTATCCATCCGCATACCAATATCAAAATTTGCGGTGATCCGTTACTCATACCATTACAAATATGGGACATGAAAGAACTGAAGCATATTGAGATCATGGGAAGCTGCCTACCAAATCCTACTAGTGCTGCCGCATTGGAACAACTCTCTACACTTGTAGCTGTGAGTGCTACCAGTTGTACCAGGGAAGTTCTTGGAAAAACTCCTAATTTAACAAAATTAGGAATTCAAATCGAGTGGGGGAACTTCCCCGAAGATGATGGAATTAATCCATTGAGTTGCTTTGATCACATTTCAGAACTCGAAAAGTTGGATACACTTAAATGTAGTATCGTGAACCCTCGGTTTGATTCCCCTCTGAGTCCTCTTTCAACATTCCCATCAACATTGCGGAAGTTGCACTTGAGTGGCCTCGGTTATCCTTGGGAATACATGAAGGTCATTGGTTCATTATCAAATCTTGAAGTGCTCAAATTGCGATGCTATGCTTTTCGAGGTCCCAAGTGGCAAGCAGAAGATGAAAGTTTTTTGAGTCTTCGATTTCTTCTAATTGAAGACACTGATTTGGTGCAATGGAAACCTGGGCGTGAAAGCTTCCCCAGGCTTAGCTACCTAAGCATGAAACATTGCTACAAACTAAAAGAGGTCCATTGCCCATTTTATAATCATATCAGAAGAATTGAATTACTTGACTGCAATCCTTTGGCTGTCACTTGTGCCCGCTATTTACCACCGAATGAAGCGACTGGTCAACTTCATGTTACTGCCCAATCTTCTTATCGCGTTTAATTTATCAAGGTAAATCAATTCATGACTCACTCTTGTCATATTCTTTTATTTTTATATTAATTTGTTTTTCAATATGTTCGTCTAAAAACTATATATCAGATAAGATAATTAATTTTCGGATTTAGATGTGTCATTGAAATCTTTTAATCATTATCAAATATTTCTGGCATTACGGTTGCACGACACACTGACAATTATATGCTGGATTAATTGATCGTGTTATTACTCATACCATATATATACAACACACTAACATTTATATGTTGGATTAATTGATCGTGTTTATTTCAATTCATGATATATTGATTTATCATTCATTTTTCAGGTAATGAATCGAGTTGGGCACTGCGATCGTAATTTAATTTCAATTTTCTAAATTTAACAACTGTGTCTTAATTTGTGTTTTGTATTTGAGCTGTGACTCTGCTACTGAGTGTATTAAGTGTGTACTCATTATATATTTGTTATTGTTATTGTTGTTTTTTTTTTTCTTTTTTCTTTTTTTTTTTTGGATGTCGAGGGTAACCCGCAGCCGCTACCGTGGTGCGCACTGGGTAAACCCCGCCCCTGTGTAATAGCCTGCAAACCTACACAGGGGAGGTAAACCACACTTGGCAAGGCAGGTGTGACAGGCTCACACCTAGTGATGTTGGTGGTGGGTCGAACTTGAGACCTTTGGCCTCAAAAAACACCACTCCACCACTAAACCTTTTTTTTTGTTTTTTTTTTTTCTTATTATATATTGTTGTTGATTGGGTTCAAGGGCGGAACAGGGGAGCTCGTGGGAGCCTTGGCCCTCCCAAGCCAAAATAAAAATAAAAATTTCCATGTAAATTTTTTCAAAAAAATAAATAAATTAATATATAGGATTATTAGTGAGGATTAATTCGCCCCCAATTATGATTTCGTCCCTGGTTGGGTTTGCTTGTTTTCAATTTGCAATTCAAGGTCGGTGATCTTGATGCGTTGTGTGTTTTTCTGGTGTTTCACTATAGATCTAATTAGTTTTCCTGTCTTTTTTTCTTCAATTTCATTTTATTGTGGTTTATTTTAATTTTATCATTACTAATTACAGTTTATTTTCACCCAATTATATAGGGTTTATATTTATTTTTACAATTTTTATTTTTATTTTTAATTAATAAATAATTAATCCATAATAAGGTGTGTAATAAATTTATATATATTCACTTCTTTTCTTCTTAATAAATCAGATATAGAAATTAAAAATATGCCCTAAAATTTAAAATAAACCCTAAAAGTTAAAAAAAATCCTAAAATTAAAAATAAACACTAATAATTAAAATTATTTTCTTTTGATCAATAAAATATGTGTGTCACACGTGAGAAATACTAGTTAAAATTAAGGCATAAATATTTTTTTTTCTTCGCCTACGTCTATAACTATACGTACCAATCATAGATGTTGAGTATCTATTTGTTTAGCCAAAAATTGATATGATGACTAAAACATCCACATACACATTATAACAAAAATTATTTTTCCATCTAAGTTTTATTAATTGACTATTTATGTTAACAACCCAGTCGCTAATTTAATATTTTTCGTGGCATGCTATTTGAATCAAGTAATTAACTTCAATTGAAAAGTATAAAATCAATCAAGATGCGATTATATATATACATACATATATGTGTATGTATGTTTTTAGAACTCAGGAGAGGCCAAATTTTAATAGATTTCGAATTTTTCTCTCGTAATATATACGTAATGTATATATTATTAGTTAAGTCTATTTAATCTCATGATGTTCTATATATTAATTGATCACAATATTATATGCATACAATATATATTTATACATATAATTACAATAATTTATTTATAAAAGTTAAATGAATTGCGTGCATTATATAGTATTATGAAAATGGGTTAAATATTTGCTATTTTTTTAAAAGGGATGTTGAAATTAAAAGGTGCCGATATAATCGGATTTGAGATTTCATTTCTAGGTTTAATTTGGAAAAGCGTAGATTTTGAATTCGAATCTCCTCAATACCACAGGTCGGGTGTGTGAGTAAAAAAAACGTAGATTTTGAAGAACAATAATATATTGTGAATCTCTTATTGATTAATTAATTGAACGTATAACATTTTTCTAAAACACCAAGAAAATTCGATAACAAAGTTTCAAAATCTCAATATATATAAAGCTAGTGTCTAAAGAAAGGCATGAATTGTATGAATCAATATAATCAAGATAAAAAATAATGTCACTTCTCCCAAATATCGAAAACACGTTCACACCCGAGATCTTCTATATATGTCATAAAATTATGTTTTATCTTCTATTACGACGGTTGGTACACGTCTCGTGACTCTTACCGTACAAGGAAGTACAACAACGTGCCTCTAAATTTTAGATGAAATTAAACTAATCACACATACAAACCGTGTAGCATTATAATTAACTAACTATTGCTTTTTATCCGGCTACATCCATTTTTTCCTTTGATCTCGAAAAAATCTGATCATGAGCGATCATCGCATGGTTGTCAGAAACAAACCTAAAAACAAGGGTTGAAATATAAGTACTAGATGAGGTTAGAATTTAGCAAAAGTGGCTTTTAATTAAATGCTTTTCCCATTAATTGAGTGATTATTAATTAATTAATTACCTCACTTTCATGCAGCTAATTAACCTCGTTTTTACATTTTTCCTCGGCGATTTACACGTAGTCTAGAGATGTTTTTAGCGTGCAAGCGACGTTACTATGTGTAATTTTTCTTTTATTTGCACATCTATTTATACATAATGCATGAGGCGGTGTGAAGAATTAATTATATCTGCCAGCTATATATTATAAATTTAATAATTTTCGGTTCTATTAGATTAGATCACATAAATTAAAATCTGAAAAACGTTATATATATCGAGGTGTTGTTTAGAGAAATACACAATATTTTATCTTCTTCTTCTTTTTTTTTTTTGTTACGATGAGTTCAATGTTATCTATTCGAAAATTCTTCCGCTCCAAGCTCAGATCCTCCTTCGAAAAGGAAGGTGTGTTTCAATTTTTCAAATCATTTTTATTTAATTTATTTCATTTGATCACTATAGGGTTTATATATGAATTAATATGCACGATGATCTACTAATTGATTTTGTCATCATTTGTAGGGTTTTTGTTCTTGTTCATATAATTCTAATTTTTTTTAAAAATTAACAAATTTTGTGAATATTTTGTTGTTGTAGGCCAACAAGGGAAAGACTACACGAGTGTGAATATTATGATCAACGAAGAATACAGAGAAGCATTTCGAACAAAGTCATACACAGAAATCTGCAACAAAATTCAAGGCCAAATCCAAACAAGAATAAGCCTTGATCATGATCAAGAACATGCAAACTCTTCTCCATCCTCACCGCCGCCGCCGCCGACGACGGAGCAAGTCCATCTATCGGAGTATTTGGTGGAGCCCCACGCTTATAATTCCACATCCAAAACCCACCATTTCCTCATCAAGAACTACTTGAAAACCAGCCAAGAAGCAAGCAAAATCTGCGAGTTCCTCCTCCAAAACACCCACCAATTACGCCTCGATTATCACGCGATGAAGAAGGTGATCACCTTCATCGAGAAGAAGCCGGACTCCAAAATCTGGAGCCACAATCAACGCAGCGTGATCTGCAGAAATCTGGCATCATCGTTCCCTCTCTCATCGATCACTCAAGAGAAATTCCACGAGCTACACGATATCCACCACAATCTATTCCACCAACTCGCATCGAAATGCAAGAAAACAAAGAGCAAGAAGAAATTCACGAGATGGATCAAGAGGGGAATGGCGATCTTGGGGTGCGCCGCCCTAGCCGCCGCTCTGCTGCTGCTCGCAATGCACAGCGTGGTGGGGGTGGCGGCCACGGCCCCGGGCCTAATCGCGGCTTCTTTCGTGATGAAGAAGTTGAGGCGGGGTAGGGGGGGATCGAGGGAGGGGAGAATGTTGCTGGAGACGCAGCTGGACGAGGCGGCGAAGGGGATGTATGTAGTGATCAACGATTTCGAGACGATGAGGCGGCTGGTGGAGAGGTTGAGAGAGGAGATGGAGCATAGGAAATCGGCGGCGGAGATGTGTGTGTGGAGAGGGAAGAAGGGGGCGGTGGAGCAGGTGGTCAGGGATTTCCAGATGCATGAAGATTGCTTTATGGAGCAGGTGGAGGAGCTCGAGAAACAGATATATTTGTGTTTTCTGCACATAAATCGATCCAGGAGGCAGCTTAATTATACAACAACTGGATAATTAAGTGATAAATCAGTGATGCTCAATCTGCAGAATTAAACTATATATATATATATATATGTATGTATCACCTGTTAATTAATTTTTAGTACGTGATCAAAACTTCCTATATATAGTTTATTTTACTCACATACTTCTTCGACATAGCTACTTGTATAGATATATATACCTAGATTTAAATACACACACACACATATATATATGGTCTTATAGTCTATTATAGGGTACTCAGATAAGAATGCTATGTTATAGGGTACTCAGGTAAGGTAAAAATAGACAATATATATATACACACACATTCAGATAAGAATGCTCGAGCTTGAACTTATTTAACTATGCAAAAATTTAACTATTGGATTATTAAATGATGGAATTTTGAGTAAGCCTTTTGAAGTACTTGAAACTCGAGTAGCCGGTGAGTAGCTTGATTCATCACTAGATAGGAGTGGAAATCTATTAATTCATAACTTTATTATCAAATCCATTATTATTATTATTATTATTATTATTATTATTATTATTATTATTATTATTATTATTTACTCTGCAAATCAGTCACAAATACATAACAATTATAAATTTATTTTTCATATTTGAAACTATTTGACTCATTTACGACCCTAACAGATAGAGTGTGCATCTAATTCATCAAGTCCATCCATTTTTTTTAATCTTTTTGTAAAATGGTTTAAAAGCTATTATTATATTTAGAACTATATATGTACCCACAATCATTATTAATTTATATCTACGCTCAGAATAGCTCTCCCTAATTACACGTTGGTAGTTAGTAGAGCTGGTAATTTAGGTCCTACCCATCGGCCAAGATTTTTCTAGCCCAAAATGACTTCGTGCCAGGTTGAGCTAAAAAATTGAATGGCCTGAACGGGCCTGGCCATATAGCTCAACATGAAAAAATTACATTGTGTCCAGTGGAGCTGGGCCTCCAATATTCTGGCTTGAAAAGTATCGGGCGGGTCGGGCGACCCGTTTTGCCACCCCTAATAGCTGGGAATCAAACACATGACATTTCATATATATATATATATATATATATATATATATATATATATATATATATATATATAGAGAGAGAGAGAGAGAGAGATGAATCAAATAAGATCTATTTCCTATAGTGTGAGAACTCTAGGACCAAATCTACATCATACAACACTACAAGAAAAAATGGCATACACCAAGGTCCAGGGGTAATAACCGTGGTGTATGAAATATTACAATTGTGGTCTAGGCCACCATTGTCTTTTCGCATGCTCATACACCACAGTTATTCAACTTGGTAATTTTACCGTGATTTTCTCAAAATCGTGGTTAAATTACCACGGTCTTAAAAAATCGTAGTAAAATTACCACGGTTCTACATATAACCGTGGTAAATTTACCATTGTTCTATTAAAATTGTGGTAAAATTACCACGGTTTAGATTTTACCACGGTTTGTCATAATTTTTTTTGTCCTGTTTAAATATATTATTTTTATCCTGTATAAATCCCAAATTAAAAAATAATATAATTGACAGTCGTCAAAAAATACAAAATATCATTCAAAATGCAAATTAAAATATCATTCAAAATACTGATCTTCTTGTAGGTCCTCGGAATAATTTTTTGGTTTTGCAAACCAAAGGGAATGATGATGCAAAACAGATCTTGTTCTATCTTTGATCAAAGATTTCTCTATCTCTATATTAACATAGTGGTAGAAAGAGTACCATGTTGCGTCTAGACTTCAAACGGTTTGCTTTAACCATCTTAGCCGTCCCCCCTTATTGGTTGCTAGAGAATATCATTCAAAATACATACATCATCAAAATACATGTCCAAAATATAAAATTCAATCTGTCAAAACTAGCTTCCGGTTATTTGTTAAAAGCTACTACAATATCGATCAATCCAAAATTCTATTAGGAGTTGATTGGTATGGTGGAATGGAATGACCATTCCCATGTCTATTTCTATTAATCCAGTAATTGGTATGCCTTAACATCGGGAATCACCATTCCCGAAGGAATCGCTATTCCCAAAAGTAAGGGAATAGCCATTCCACTCATCCCCATGAGTTTAGCTATTCCTAATGAACCAAAAAATTAATATATTGTTATTTACACATAATCATGTCTTATAATATCATTTGATCATATTTAGAAAAATAATTCGAAAATTATATTAAATAATTTATTATTATTATTATTATTTCATAATTATTTTTATATTATATATTTATATTTAAAAAATTAAAATATATATTAAAATAAAATTTTGATAGTTTTTAAAATTGTATTGAAGAAAAATGAAAGTGGTACCGAAATAAATGTAACATATAAATATATTCCAATAAAAAATAAACTATATAATTTAATCTATTCAGATAAAAAATTGAAATGATAAACTATTTTTCTATGGAGTAAAAATATTTTTATTAAGGTATACAAATTATTATGTGTATTAATTAAATACTTTGGAATAAAAATTTTAATAAATTAAATAAATTATTTTTTTAAAAAAATATTAGAAAAAAAATCACTTACTATAAAAGAAATGCAATTTAGAAATATAAGAAAAAAAATTACAACACGTGTTAATAGTATTAGTTACTACACTTTGTTCAATTATAAAGAAATTTAAAAGTATTAAAAATATTCATTTTATAATATAAAAAGTAAAATAGTATTCCATTCCGTTCTTCATTCCGGTGACATACCAATCATAAGAATTGTCATTCCATTCCTAAGTTCATTCCTTCTTTCATACCAATCACCTCCTTATAATTTGATCTTACTGTGAAAGCCTTGAATCATACATGTGGATCGAAGTCTTCTTGTGCTGAGATCTAAAAAAATTCAATTGATCATATAATAAGTAATTAAGTAGTCTCTTCGAGCTAAAATATAAAAAATGATCTAATAATTATAAAACTGAAAATTACCTTGCACAATGATCTTATACATGCTCAAGCACGCAATTTACCTTTCTTTGACAAACCGTGCTTTGATTTCTGCATAACTCAGCTTATCTGCATGGTTGAACAGCAGCAGCATAGCAGTCTGAAAGAAAAGAAAAAAAAGATTTAATCATACAATTTTCTAACAAATCTTTCTAGTTTCCTAGATTTAGTCATACAATTAGTTTTGTTGTCGCTGAGATATTCTTGGAATTGTTGACACTTAGACAAGAAAAGATTGGAGCTACTGCACCAATTTTACAAAACTTGCCTTTATATTCACAATACATTGTTTCATTTTGGCGAAGATTCGAACTCTTCCCTTATATAATTTACTTCCATTTTTTTTTTCTTTAAAAAAATTAATAATTCAAATTATTGGAAGAAATTAAACTTCTTCCAAATTTCTATCTGGGACATCACAAAAAAGAACCTAACACAGGAATTTCTAATAAGCTCACTGTAGATGGAGAAAATATGCAAATTTGAGAAAATAGATAAGGATTATCCATATTGAACTATAGGCTACATACTTATAAGAACACCACCTCTCATGATGCCTAAAATCATTGTATTATAAACGTGATGGTTTTTACATTAAAAATGATATTTTTCAGTATTATAAATTAACATTTTTTCCGTTTGATATAGGACATTATGTAACATTCCCTTGTAATTTTATTAGTGTTCAATCGTTTTTTGACACGGATCATGACCCGTCTTACATATCAAAACTCAGCAAAGACAATCCCCAGCAAAGCGAAGAAAGATAATGTAAATCAAATAATTTATATATGGAATAATCAGATTGAGTTACAAGTCACATTATCACATATTTTGAAAAAGTAGTCTCAGAAATCAATTTGTTCCAAGAAAGCCCCTCAAGAGTTGGCTGCGAAGCAAAATGAAGAGAAGCAGGCAATGGCGAGTGGCGAGGGTAATAATGTCAATGCTCAGTTTCTCAACTTCTGATATTCTTCAAAGTCCAGTAGAGAAGCCTTTGCTTTGAGCCAATCTGCAGGTCTTGGCATCATAATTGCAACATATCCCTCTCTCTCTGCCTACAATCATACATTCATCTCAAATAAAACTCAAAATTACAAACAAAGTAATCGAAAAACAAAATTCAAGAATACAGACCATGTTTCAGAGTTCTTCATTAGTTCAAATTAGCTCAAAAAAGAGTTACCAAGCCTTTTGATGATCATGGATGGAGATGGACAGAACAATATGCAGAAATTTTGCTACATAACGACGAGCCTATACATTTTTCATAGCTGCAGGAGGTCGTACGTACTGATAACATGTTTCGAAGATAACATCATCATATATATTCGTTGTTTATCAAAATTTAAGGAAACAGAATGCCTAATGCAGGCAAGCTAGTCTAACATAACACAGAATTGTGGTTATATAAGTTGCTTGTGCTGGAAAAAATAGGTATGCATGATAATTCAAGAGGTTGCCAGAAGATACGGACCAGAAATTTCAAGACAACGATTACAAACATGAGCATAGCTTGAAAGAGCGAACAAAGCATTAATGACGATGCTTGTTCACCTACCAGCGTGTTAAGCAGTTCGGGTTGCTTGATTAGCCTGTCATTCACTTCCAACATAGACCCTTTTACACAACACCTAAAAAAGTGTAAATGAAATGTGAGTTGTGATTAATCAAGACCAGCTTAGATAGAGGCACTAATAAGACAATCTCGACCTCACTATGTAAGAACCGTCGCCAGTGCACACTTTACACAATGCTGTATTGGCTTCAAAATGCTGTGCATTCTGCAAAAACCAAACATCAACTGCAATCTGTCAGAAATATACAAGGAGGCTTGAACTTCAATTATGAGATTTCTCCTTTTGCCTTAAATACAGCATCGTATTCGTATATATCTGCAACCCATCCAAAAATGCAACACAAGGAATATCTAATACAGTAAGAGAGGGGTACTTAACTTCAAGAAACCGGCTACCAAATGGGTCAAAACTTATATATTTAACTTGAAACCTCCTAAATTTGTTCTGCTAGCTTTCTTAACTGTTCTTCATTTAACGTCACAGTTTGGAATCTTTTTATCATGGATTTCCTTGACACCAAAAACAACATATATTCCATAAACTTTTCAGTAGGAAGGTTTTACCCAATACATGCAATGTGAAAGTCAGCATTAGTAAATGATTTAATCACATCAACCACAAAGAGCAATTGGCCAAAGCTATAAGGCAGCAAGAAAGACTCCCCATCACCGAACATGCCAAGCAACATATGCACGAAGGATCTAAGAATTTATGTCTCGAAAGTTCTCAGCTATACTCAGAACAATATTTCAGCACATAGAACTTCATCCGAAGAACCAAGTACCATACTAACATCGAGACTTAACCGGGAAGGGTTAAATGAAAACTCACACATTTAGCACAACCTTATCACCAACAAATCAACAACCAAAGCAAATTCTAGAGCACAGTATAAGCAAGAAACCGAGCATATTTCTATAACCACTTCAAAAACAATTCACCTACAGAGCTGGCACGAATGCATTTATAAACATATATGCCACATTCCATTATATCCTCATTTCCAAATACATTACTACTAAGAAAATATGATAGACACTGATGATTTGAGGCTAGTAGAACCAAAACATTTGCACTGACTAAAACACAAAAAAATCGACAAAGATTTCACCTTTTTGCGTTTTCCGGTGACTTTAATTCCGCTCCGGTCAGATTTCCCTACATTAAAATCAACGGAAACGATTCCCCCTTTGTCCTTAAACGCCACATGATTCTTAGCCAAACCAATCACACACAAACTATCAGTCAGAAAGAAATTAACTCATTAACAAAACACAATTACAAACACCGCAAAGACATCAATCAACACAAATATACCCATTGGCATGACGATGAACATATTGATCATGTCCAGGCTTCATAAAATCTGGAAAAAAAGGAGAAAAATCATGTAAATATTAGCAATTGAAGGCTTTTTTCAGCAACTTATCAGGAAACGGGTTCATATATTTTCTCCTTTTCTGAAGGGCGAAATGAATATAGAGACATCAAAATTGAGATTTTTATTATACCCGGAGCGAAAAAAGTTTTGAAATTGGCTTCGACGGCGGAGGGAGGAGGGTGGGGCAATTCATCTACATTGGGCAACAAAAGCCGCCGCAATTCTTCCTCTTCTTTTTCTTCTTTTTTCAGCTGTTCTTGCTTAGAATCATCGATTGTACAACTGGAGTTCTTGTTCGAAATTTCAAGATTTTGATGAGAGTTGGCTTGCTCATCGTCTGCAGCTACCATTGATGTTTAAAACTTTAAATTGCAGTTTTTTTTTGGGGTATCTCTGCAGAAACTTCTTCGTTGAAAAACGAATCGTATTCGTAGGTAAATCAATTGGACTGGGCTTGAATTCATGTCTGATTGAAGGAAGGAAAGTTTATTTTATTTTATTTTTTGTTATTAATTTTGATGATTTAAGTCCATTCTTTATGTAGCCCAATACATCAAAATCTTGAATTGGGATGTTTATTTCAAGTTATTCTATTTGGCCTAAAACACCATTTGAGAGTTGATTTGAAAGAATTTCTTAAACATATTGTATAGAGTAGACTCAAATTTAAGCAAAAGTATACTCTTTTTTTTTTGTATTTTAACAATGGAAATTTTTATTTTTATTTTTAATGTTTGAAATAAATTGAAAACACTTGTCACGTTGGATCGGTCGGTCATGCTCATCATGCTGAAAAATTAGTGTCACACTCGTGTCCCTCCCGCCATACCCATTCTGCTTAGAAAGTTCCGACACACGAGGATATCATATATGAAAATAATGAAAAGTGATCAAAATTACATGGATCGTTAAGTGTATCATCGAGGGTATGAAGTTATTTTTTAATGTTTAATTAATAATTAATGGTGGAGATATTACATGATTATAATTTATAATTTTTTTAGTTTATTTTTTTACGATAAATATACGTTAACTAGAGTTGATTATATTATAACTATTTTTATTTTTATAATAGGGGATCTGAACCGATATTTAGATCGTCATTTAGGTCTATATAATGGGTGCATGAGTCTTAATTAATTCTTCTATGAAGAATAATAATGACAATTAGATTAAATTAACAAATGATATATATACATATATATATATATATATATATTCCTTTCACACAAAATGAAAACACAAATTAATTAACCTCACAATAATCCACTCTTTAGTTTGTTCCACAACCCTACTAAGGAAAAAAAAACAAATTCTTTCAAAAGAAACATAAACAAACAATCAATCCCTCATGCAGCAAATTAATCACCTAATAAATCAAATCAAATTTAAAAAAAAAAACATTTAATTAACAACCCTACAGCTCAATCTGATCTCACTTCCACCACCATTGATGCTGCTCATCTTGATCATTGATTTAACAAATGCATCATTGAATTCCTTCTGTGAGGCAGCAAATTTAGCAACTAATGCACTAGATCTGGAAGTAGCAAGTAATGCCTGGTCGGAGGAAAAAATGCTCTTCCCTTTGAGCAGCAATTTGTAGTAAGCATTGTCAAATACAATTGGGGAAGAGTCCAAGTTGGCTCCTGCATTCTTCACCTTGTTGTGCTTGGGGCAAACCTGCCTCAGCCTGGCTGCAAACGACGGATTTAACGACGGATCGACGTCGGTCACGTTGCTGAACTTATGAATTCTGTTCTGGAAGGATGAGCAATGGGCGAAACCAAGCGTGTGACCTCCTGCATGATCGGTTAATGACATCATCACTGTACAGGTCGTGTGGAATTATTAAAGTATAAAAGATCAAATTTATGTTAAAGGGTTAACGTCATATTTTAGTCTGACATTTCAAGTATTTCAGAGAAATTTCGTGTTCTTAATTTTATCAATACTCCCATATAGCTAGGCTGATTGGATTTTTCACTAGGATTAAGAAAAATATTGGAAAATGCAATTAAACAACTAAACTTTCTAATATGCTCATATTTATTTATTTGATAATGAATTAAAGTTTAATGTAAACATATTAAATAGAGGTATCTTAGTAAATGAGCTAAATATTTATAGAAATCGGCCTATATATTGGTATATTCAAAAAAGGAAAACAAAGTTATATGAAAGGGGGTTAATAAATTAATACATGACCTTTTGAACTTACCACAAATCTAGTATGTGATCAATTTTTGGACTTTGAATAACTAATCAACGTGTGTTTTTGGTTCAAATATTTAAGTGACATGGAAAATCACATCATATATATACAGACGACGCCGTTTTGACGAAATGAAATTATAAAAAATAAAATTTTCATGACAACTTTTCAAAGCCTGAAAATTGACCCCGAGCTAAATTTATGGTAAGTTCAAAAGATCAGGTATTACGCTGCTATTTATGAAAGGTCAACAAAAATATAAGGGTGAAATATACAATACCTGAGAGTGCTACTAAATCATCCAAAGAGAGGCCTCTTTGGGAGAAGCTTTGCTCCAATTGAGAAATGTTGAAGGTAGGAAATGGTAATTGCAATGAATCATTTGCTTTTGAAGTTCTCCCATCTTTCCTCCCTTTAGGCACATCCCATGTTGGACCTCCAGACTATTGTAACATGCAAATTATATATATAATAAAATTGAAGATATATATGCATATAAAAAAATTAAAATAAATTAAGTAGTGTTAGAATTAAGTTAATTACAAGTGCAACAGCATCCCTAGCAGCAACAGCCAAAATGTCAGCACATGAGACAACACCAGGGCACATTTTCTCAATCTCTTTCTTAGCATTGTCAATTACATAAAATGCATGTAATGAAATGTTTGGAGGTCCATCTTTTTCTGCCTTGTTGTTTCCCTTGGAGTCCAGCAGCACAGAGGCATCACATCCCTTCAAAACATATATATACAAGTAATTATCTCGATATTTCGATGGTTTATTTAACACGAACGTTAAAAGTAGTAAATATACAGACACAAATTTGAAGGGAAAAAAAAAAGAGAGATGGTTAATTATTACTCTAATGAAGCAGTCATGGAAGTGCACTCTGAGTAGAGCTGCTGGAACAGTTTTGTCATTCATCATGGCCTTCTTCACAGCTTTGGTGATCATGAACTCAGCCTTGGGGCATGTTTGGTGATAGTGATTAACACTTAATGCATTTGAAGAAAGGAAAATCAAAGAAAAAATAATACTATTAATTAGTAAAGGAACAAGTTTGGCTGCCATGGTTGTGTATTAATTAGCTAGATTTTGAGTGAGATTTATGGCTTGTTGATGAATAATTAGGGGTGTGTGTGATTGGTATTTGTAGAATGAAGCAACCCCCCCCCCCCAATCACCCCCACCCCTTTTTGGTATGTTTGTTGAGCTAGAACCACTTTGAATTGTTTGCTAACTGTTTTGAATATTTTTGCTATTTTAGTTACATAAGTAGTCATCATATATGATTCAAATTTACTTTTGAGACTAATCTTACATGCTAGTTATTTTAGTTGTTGGAATTATCACTTGAATCTAAGCCCCTATTTTCAAAGTGTATGTTGTGTTGGACTTGGTTTTATATATATTTTGGCTTAGTTCCTTAGCTTAGTCTGTTTTGGATTAGGGAGTATATATAAATTAACTAACTCCATAATCATAACCTAGCTTATGTTTTGTATCTAACATATTGTTAGTGAATCGCGTTAAATTTTATGATCTTATTTGTCGATTTTATCTATCTTTATTGCATCCGATGTACGATTAAGTTGTGATTCGACCATTTTAATTTTGAGGTTTCGATTGAACTCAAAAGTGCTTGTTCAAGTGTAATTAATTAATAGGTGCAATATTAAGGTTGAAATGCACTTGAGATTCTCTAGTCTCAACTTGTGTGTGCCAACCGTGTACTAAAATTTAAAATTATTACTTTTTCTTTCATTTTTTTCTTCAATTTTAATTTCTTTAGGTTTAGCATAATTTTATAATTTTATTTAGGATTTATTCCACTCAATTAGTGTTATATAATTATTTTTTAATATTTATTTTTTACTTTTTTAGTTAATATAATTGATTTTTAGGGTTGATTATTCCAAACTTAAGGTATATATATTTTTTAAAATTTCAATTTTTAGCAATGAATATTAATTATGATTAGTTATAATATAATAATTTTTTTTTACAAAACATTATTAACAATATATAATTTTAATGTTGGCACACAAAGTTGGGACTAGAGGATCTCTGCTCGTTGAAATGATGCATCCCTTCCACCAAAATGGCCTAATTTCCATAATCCAAAAAGAGTCGTAATCTCTTCTCTTCATTGTCAATAGGTCAAAGGTCTCAAATTTGAATCCCCACCACCAACACCACTAGGAGTGTCACACCTAATTTTCCAACTCTGATTTACCTCTCCAGTGTGGTTTGCATGCTATTACATAGGGACATAATATATTCAGTGCGCACCTCAATAACAACTGCGCATTACCCTCGATATAAATAAATAAATAAATAAAAGTCTACAGTACCCCATGGAGATGACCTGCAAGTGGAGTGGGTAAAGTGGCTTGTAGAAAGATCTCAAATTTGAATCAAGATCGACCGATCATATCGCACATAACTTTTCTAATACAATTTACCTCTCCCGTGTGAGAATTAATTCACATGTTACTATAGAACAAAAGTGTTAAGCAGTTGTGGGTATCCCTCGTCACCAAAAAAATATATATATGTCCCAAAAATTATTTGTAGAACTAGAAGTAATACTATTAAAATCTACCAAATAATTCTCCAATAACGATAGGGAATGTGAGGGGAAAATGTGATATCTATTGCCAAATTAGGACGAGATCATGACTTTATCTTAACATGATTAAAGTTGGTAATATATAATTGATGTCTTGCTAAATTAGTGTATTAGTAATATGCGTTAGGTATAAAAGATTGAGGAGAAAAAGACAAAGGTAATTACAACCATTTCATTTAGGTTTGCAGATGTTCTAACCACCAGCCAGTATTGGACCACTTGTAATAAAATTTAATTAATATAGAATTGCATAAAAGGGAATTTTTAGTTGATAGGAGTCAAACAAATAAAGTTCTCGACGCAAGCAAAAAAATAAAAATAAAAAATAAAAGAAATAAAGTTATTATGTAATGTAGCTACTACAATAGGATAAAAGAGTTGAAAACAGAGAATATTCATGTTTATCAATTTTTTAATGAATAAGCTAATTAATTAGAAATATATGTTCCTACTTGAGTTTACTTATGCTTCGATGGTCATAGGTTTTTCAGTTAGAGGTTTTTTTTTTTTTTTTTTTTTTTTTTTTTTTTTTTTTTTTACATTTGATCTATTTCTAGCACACACACATATAAAACAAATCGACCGGATTTTTCAAAATGGTTCAACCGATGACTTATGTTTAGGGATTATAAACGAGTCGAGCCAAACATACATTTGTTTAAGTTGGATTGAAATGATACAGAATTTTAAAGTTCATATTTAAACTTGTTTGATTAACTATCGAATCAAGCTCAAATTCATTTTAATTATTCAGTTGAGCTCGAGTAGTTTGATGTTTTATACATTTCTGCTCTTTTTTCACTTATCAAGCTCAAGTTCAAGTCGAACTTTAAATCTTAATAAATGCGAATTTATATACAATCTTGTTTGATATGTTTATCGAACCTAGTTCAAACTAGATTTTTAACAAACAATCACGACTTGAGGGTCAAATTATTCAGTTTCAACCTTAAATATAAGCCAATTAACCAATTCGATGTCCGGTTGAGATTTTAAAATATTATTTTGTAAAAGCCTATAATAAAGACCACGAACTCCAAAACACAAATAATCACCATATATAAAATCAAATCATAATTACAAGCTCTATACTCCAATAAATAAGAAACTTTTTGAAGCTGCATTTCAACAGACTTCTTATTATGCTTTATATATCTTCCCCAATGTATAATTAAAATTTAAAAATCACCCCCATCCAATAAAAACAAAACAACCACTAAATACAATGAAAATAGCCATACACATATATATTTTTTTATTGGGCTTCAAATAATGGGCTCACCCCATCTTCACCTCAAGGAATTAATAAAAATTCTTCCCATCATATTCCGGCGGGCTGCTTTCAGTAAAATAGGAAGCACGCCGCGGCCCGAAAGCCCGAACCAGCCAGAATCGTAAGGCCCATTGGGCCTTAAAACTGGGTCGGGCTTGAAAAGGTCTGGCCGAAGGCCCATTTAGATGGCACAATATTCAAGAAAGTCTTGGTTATGCCATCACTAGTTGTGACCTTGAAAGATAGAGATTGGCCATTGAGATAGGAGTTTGATTGCCAATTAGCACCCCAATTTCTTGACATAGACATCCAATTTGTTTTAGACCCCTTGATTTGAACCGATGTGATCGAGCCTGCATTGCCCACATTGCTAATCAACACTAGCTCGAAGTAGTCTCTTCCGTTGACCGTGAATCTGACTCCACCGCGCTTCTTGCAAGGTACCCTGCATCATGTCATCAGTACACGTCGTGTAACTATCGTTAAATTTCTTTATTGGGACTTTTCATATGTTCTTTATACATGTAAGGCGAAGTATATATACTACCTCCGTTTCATAATGTTTGTTATTTAAGGTTTTTTTTTTAGTTTCAAAATGTTTGTTGTTTTACATAATTTGACATCCTCTCCCCCAATTTTAACCCTCTCAAATCCTACAAGATTTTTTTATTCTAACTTACCTATAATATATGAAGAGAGAAAAATATATGGAGAGAGAAAATATTATTATTTTTTAGGAAAATATAGATGAATTAGATTTTATGGCATATATAAGGGATGGGTATATTTGTCCACGAAATTAATTCTTAATTCCAGATAAAAAAAAAAAAACAACAAACATTATGAAACGGAGGTAGTATATATTATGTGCTTTCACCTAAAAATCACTGACAATATCACTTATAGGACTATTATTCTCTTTTGTGTCACTTAATTATATAGTCTTATTACACTATTGAATACTATTTCTCACACTCATTTATAAATGTCATTTGTGGTCTTGGAAATTAGCATGTTGCATTAAATTATTGCATATATACTTAGTAAGTAGTAATAAAGTGCAGTACTAGATGTAACATCTACAAGATCGTTCAACTTGTAACGAGCGGGAAAAGAAAGGAACCTTTGGTAGAGGACGGGGACGATCCCGCCCTTATAGATGCCGATCTTCTCCCAAGCGGGCTGAGCCATGTCGAAATGCTGGCGGGGAGGGTTGCACCACCCGCCGTTGTCGCTCGGGAGGGCGTAGTTCGGGGGGCAGAAATTGGTGGCGGAGACGGTGACCGAAACGCCCCTCTTGCACCATTGTGGGTTAGTTTTGAAATCACAAATAATCTTGAAACATTGCCCACAAGCTGCCCCATCATTGAACAATGCTGTGCTCAATGCTGCAGTTCTAGTCCCATATCCACTTGTGTACAAGTTCCCATATCCACAAGCACCCCCTGCACCCATCAAATTATTACTTTCCAAATATAGTAAAATACGAGATGAAATTAAATGTCAGGCGCTATTTTTTTAAATTAATAATCAAAATATCGCGTACCCATTGTCCCGGAGGCATCATTGCCTCCGTAGAAGGTTGCGTGTGCCCTATACCACTTAGAAGGTGTGAGGGCATTGGCATTGATCATCAAATTGCACAATCCAACTACGAGGGCTAGCATGAAAACGAGTTTTTTCACCATGTTTTTCGAAGAAAGAGACAAATGGGAAGCTAGAGAAGTGAATTTTTGTTTTTGGTTGAGAATCACAAGATTTTGAGGGGGATTATATAGGTGCATAAATTTCTGGTTAAAAAACAACATCACATGTGACAGAGATGCAAGTAGTCAAGAAAACTAAATATTTTATAAATTTGGATTATATCTTTGAGAAAATACAATTCTTGAATCTCATGCAATAATTCCCACGTTCTCTTCCCATCTCTCACATCCTTCACATGGGATCTCCCAACAGAGGAGCCGTAAATGCATCAAATTTCCACACAAAAATTATTCAATATTTCATACATTCTTTAATTAAAGGCAATGGTTGTTGTCACACCAAGAAAAAAAAAAGAAATTAAGTTCACATTGATATATATTTCAATGACTTTGCATATAATATTTGGCAAAAAAAAATATTCACCTAATTAATGTGATTAGTGTGGCATGTCATGTGCCTTCTTTTAATTTGACCATATTTAGATTACCACCATTATTCTCATGTGTTATATGCACATGCCTTTGACATTAACTTTGTATATGGTGTTGCTATTTTTTTCTGATTAATGTAATTAATTTTGTTGTTGCAGTTAATGCTGCATGTATCTTGTAAATTAATTAATCTCAAACCATTATTATTCACCTTATTATATTGGGAATATATTAATAGTTGGAGAATTGAAGTTGGTCTTTTCTAGTTATCTTAGTTATTAAATTTAACTTGATGCATAAGCTTTTTTCTCCCATAAAATACTCTCTCCATCCCATTTTAATAGGCTGATTGGGGTTTTTCGCATGGATTAAGAAAAGTATTGGGAAAGACAATTAATCAAGAAACTTCCTAATATGCCCATATTTATTTCTTTGATATTAAATTAATGCCTAATGTGAACATATTAAATAGGGGTATATATTAGTAAATTAGCTAAATATATATAGAAACATGCCTATATATCGGGACATACCAAAAAGGAAAACAAGTTTATCAAAGTGGGACGGAAGGAGTAACAACTTTGATGCTTAATTAAGTTCGATATATATATATATATATGAAACAATTAATCTCTCCGTCCCATAACTGTAGTCCCCCTCTCATTTTCACAAGAATTAAAAAAACATATTTAATATGTATCAATTCATATACAATTATCCTTTTCCTTCATGTATGTAGATTTCAAAGAATATCGAATTGGGTTATATTTGTAAAAGAATATTTCGATGCGATCCCAATTAAGAAAGACGACTATATAGTTTTAGGACATCCCAAAAATGAATAATGGACTATAATTATGGGACATAGGAAG
Organism: Perilla frutescens; assembly: GCA_026008535.1. Lineage (NCBI taxonomy): Eukaryota > Viridiplantae > Streptophyta > Magnoliopsida > Lamiales > Lamiaceae > Perilla > Perilla frutescens. The sequence goes on from BRKX01000003.1 coordinate 74,667,093, forward strand.
TATATCATTATTGCACAGAAACGGGTGGGTGGTTTACCCATTGCGCACTCTTACATAACGGTTGCAGAGATTACCCTTGTAATAAAAAAAAATTATATCATTATTGTTGCTTGATAATTTAATTAGCATATATAGTCATGATAATGTCATTGTGAATCGATGCTATCAATTATCTTGGTATCAAATACTGCATTTTGTGATTTGATATGTTGTAGTTCATATCGTTTTCCATCAAGAGATAGTAAATATATAGAAACTAATACATATAGTTGACTTGTTTTATTTATTAATTTATCTTGATTATACAATTATGCCGGATTAACCGGCTGCTTTCAAGAAGTTTCACATATATTTTATTTGAAAATATTATTTACCTCAACCAACTAAATTCATTATTGGTTAAGCTGATGTTTGTTTTTATTTTATTTTTACATTTTATTTATTTTATTATTTGCTAGTAGCTCATGATTGACCAAAAGGGGTTGAAATTTTGCAGATTTTTTAATGTAATATCCCACTTGTAAATTATTTTTGTTGACGCGTAGAACAGAAGGAAATTGTACCAACTGACATGTACAATTCGTACCCCATTTTTGATGATCATTGCCATGTGCTCATTCCATCATTCAAGCAAGCCTATGAGAGAGAATATCTATTATTATAAAGTCAATAAATTTATCTCAAAGGAAGAATTCAGAACAACTGGGATAGCTATATATTTATTTAAATCAACCATCTCAATAAGTTAGAAATCATTATTTACTATATCATAGAAAAATGGATGTTAATCATTGGGTTTTCATGAATCAGTTAGGTAAGAAATTATCAAATGACATTAGGGCCAAGGGGATATTATATAACTCTCATTTTCATAATAATTGATGTTTTAGATTTTATAATAAAAATTAAGAAGTAAAAAAAAAGACAAATATATATACCCTTTTCTGATCTCCACTTCTGCCAGATTTTATGGAAGAAATTCCATCTATCAAAAATAAGTTAATATGTAAGATATTTTATAACGTTTTGATAGTGGGTAATCGGAGAAAGAGTGTTAAAAGGTCTAAAATTTATGGATCGAAGATGGATAAATACTAGTTTTTGTTAAAACAGAGAAAATTGAGATGCGCGCGTGCTTAATTTTTGCGCATATTTCTTAACAAGAAATTATCTATTGCACTTTTTGTGTTGAATTCACTATTGCACGTTCAATCTTTTTAATTTTTTCTTCAATTTCAATTTGTTGTGCTTTAATGTAAGTTTATGTACACTTATTATTTAGGGTTCATTCTACTCAATTGAGTTTATTATAATTTTGTAATATTTAATTAACTTTTCAAATAATCAATTAATAACTAAAAACTGAAAATTTAATACTAAAATATTATAATACACCTCAATTGAATGGGATAATCCATAAATAACAACGGTAAAATCAAACTAAAGCATAAGAAAAATTAAAATCGTAGAAAAAATGGGAAAAAAATTAAAAAATCGAATGTGCAATAAGGGAGAAGAAAACTGCAATCATTATTATGGCACATGAATTGAAGTTTGCCTCAAAGAACACATATGTTGTAAAAGTAGGGTTGTAAACGAACCGAATTGAGTCAAACACTCTAATGACAAATGTTTATTATGTTCGAATTCAACTCGAACTCGGCGTGAAATGCTCGAGAAATTTACTAATCGAGGCTGAACTCGAATGCTCGAAAAAAAAAAGGCTTGTTTAATTTACATATTCCAGCTCAAACTCGAAAAAAGAGCTTATTTAATTTATCTATTTAGGAATATTTATAATATTCATGATCATGTTCGTGAACATGTTCGATTAAGCTCGAGTTTGAACATGTTCGCGAGCTGGCCGAGCTCAGCTCGATAATTTTATCTAGCTCAATTCGAAGTTCGAGCTCGACTCATTTAGAAAACAAATGAACTTCGAATGATTTTTTCTCGAATCGAGCTCTGAATACCTCGTGAGCGGCTCTATTAGTTTACAGCCCGATGTAAAAGAAGTTGGTTATAGAAGTAGCTAAATAATAATAATAATAATAATAATAATAATAATAATAATAATAATAATAATAATAATAATAAATGAAAAGTTTAATTTGATAAAGCATAGTCAAGTAAGCAATATTCAAAGCCTTTTATTTGGCGGGGTTTCTTGGCATTCAAACATTCTCAATATTCCATTGCACCCCCATCAAAGCAAACTCAAAAGCCAAAAAAGCCAACCATTTGATGCTCACTCCTTCAACACATTTCCATTTCCACAACTCTCTCTCTCTCTCTCTCTCTCTCTCTCTCAACTATACTGGTACGCCTTCCCCATTCTGTTTGATCAAGGTTCATTTCAATTCGTTTCTTCTAATTCAACAATTAATCGCCTCTTGCCTACTTAGTAGTATATCAGAACCTCAAATTCTTCATATATATGTAACTAATTCGTTGATATTCAAAGAATTGCATGGCATGATCGAATTGTGATTAACTTGTACAACAAAATACAATGATCTTGAATTCTGATCATAATCTGAGTAGCTAGTGATTATGCATGCAACCCTAATTTTCATGCATGATGCATGGCGGTAGGTACACATGCAGAAACCAAAGGAATTGCTGAAAGAGGTGTTTATTTCTGCGGGTGCAGAGCGCAGCCAGTCGCCGTCGCCATCTCGTAGCGGTAAAAAAAAGCAGCCGCCTAAATCCATCCACCCTCCTATCGAAACCCACTGGCATCTACCACCCATCAAAGAGCAGCGGCGACCCTCCGGCGCCGGCGCCGGCGTCATGAAAATTCTGTCGTTGCCGTTCAAGTATAGGTGTAGGAGCCAGAGTAAAACGATGATCATGGAAGGAACTCATAACCCTAAAGATGAAAAAATAGTTGATGAGTTTCGTGAAATGCTTTTTCTTGAGGGTTACTTATCAGAGAAGCATTTAGATTATCACACACTTTTGAGGTTTATTTTTCATTAATTATGTATTTAAGTTTCATCTTTTTCTTTTATTTCTCATTTGTATCTGTGTTGGTGTTCTTGTTTATGATGCAGATTCCTTAGAATGAGAGACTATGATATCATGAAAGCTAAAGAAATGTTTGTGCAGTATATTAAGTGGAGAGAAGAATTGCGCGTTGATAGAATGTTACAGGTATTTTTTTGGTAATATGGAAAAAATTGATCCAATGACATTTTTGTAAAAAAAAAATTGGAAAGTATTGGTATTTTTTTGTCATTTTTTAATTTCGGGATATTTTTAGAAAAATAATTGAAGTTCATTTTTTTCTGAATTTTTTGAATATCAGGACATTTTTAAAAAAAATTGTCAAAGTTCGAGACATGAGTATATATATATTTGTGGTGATATGTAATAGCCGTTTTCATTTAGTAGCTTATGTTTTTAGCCAATTTTTTTAAAAAGATTATTTACAGTCACTTTTCTGTGAAAATACGTAATTACCTTTCATTAAAGTTGTGAGATGCCGGATTAAAGTGCACTATTTGGGTGTACGAATGAGATACGGTCATGTAACAGTACAAATTAATATTGCTACACGAGTGTGGTGCACAATTAAGTCCATTATTCGTGCAATATTATAAATTTATTTATTGTTGCACGAATTGAGTGTACATGACCGAGTGTAGTCGTGCAACAGTTCAAATTTACACTACTACAAGACTGGAGTTACATGACTAAGTGTATTCGTGCCGTATTACAATTTTACATCGTTGCACGACTATGGTTATTTTGTTTAAGTGCACGACAGATGATTATTTTGTTTGAGTGGCTAGAAACATGTTTTTTTTTTATATAGTGGTGAAAAACATTTTTTACTAAGTCAAAATGGCTATTTAAAAATTTACCTCTATATATTTTGCCTAGTTATAAGACGTTGCATTATAATCATGCATGCATGCAGCTACAATTTACAAAATTGTGAATCAAATTTGTGGGTTAGGAACTTTGTTGATACATTGTTCTGTCTCACAGAAGCTGGCCTCTACATTTTGAACTATAATATTATTGACTGCAAGGCTTGAGATAAAAGTTTTGCACAATGTCCAAACAAGATATAACATGTTATAATTTCTCAAGTAACACAAAATTTCATTTCTTTGGAATGATTATGGAATTTGCCATTTCTAATTAGTTGTGTTCATCACTTAGATAATGGTTTAAAGCTACACCATGAAGATTTCCACTGGTTTTGATGCAGGAATTCAAGTTTGAAGAATGTGAAGAAGTGAAAAAATGCTACCCTCATGGATTTCATGGAGTTGACAGATATGGGAGGCCAGTTTATATTGAAAGAATTGGCATGGTCGATCTTGACATGTTCCTTCGAGTGACCACGATTGAGAGGTTCGTGAAGCATCATATCTGCGAACAAGAAAAGACTCTCAACTGGAGATACCCCGCGTGTTCACTTGCTGCAAAGACACACATAGCTTCAACCATAAGTATCTTGGATGTCAAAGATGTGGTAAGAATATTGAGAGGAAGAATATGTTCTTGAAGATTTTCTCAGTCTAGATTTGAGTGGAACATTAATGCAATGTAGTGTTGTTCAAGAAATTATTAGGCTTATAATGAGATTTAAGTTGTATTATATGTATATATAAGTCTAGGATGATCACAAGAGGTGTCTCTTTATGGAATTTTTTTTCTTATTTTTATTGTTTTTGACAGGGGATGAACCATTTTTCAAAGCCTGCTAGATATCTCTTCATGGAAATTCAAAAAATTGACAGCAACTATTATCCTGAGGTAGGCTTTGCACATAATTTTGTTATATCTTCTCATTTATGAGATTATTTAGATTGACTATATGATATTGATTAGATTTTGCATCTGTTAAAGAGTGTATGAAGCAATGCACAAACATAGCTAATGAAATATATTACTTGTTTCAAATGTACTAGGCAATAAAATTTCAGTATCTTTGTTGTTTATTCATATCTGTAACTATTTGTGAACCAATTCAAACAAAGTTGAGTTTCATTGATGATGTTTGCAGACACTGCATCTGCTTTTTATAGTAAATGCTGGACCTGGATTTAGGGTGCTGTGGAAAGTGATCAAGGCGTTTCTTGATGCTCGTACCTTGGCGAAGATCCGAGTAAGAACATTATGAATCTTCTTCCGTTTTTCTAGTTATCTCGACTCTCTCCCACCGGGAGTCATTGGACATATGTCAATAATGTGTACACAAAAGGGATCATAGTTATTTAAGTTTTGGCAGCATAACATTGCAGGTGTTGGGATCTGACTACAAACGTAGCCTAATTGAAGCTATTGATCCAAGGTAACATTGGTTTCTGTGTTTCTTGATCAAGAATTTTGGGATTGAATGATGAATTTGTTGTTTTACAGTAACCTCCCGAGTTTCTTGGGAGGCGAATGCACGTGCTGTGAGGCCGGTGGCTGTGTGTTTAGTGACAGAGGACCTTGGAATGATCCTGAAATCACACAAACGCTTGAGGTTCAATGCATGATCATATATCCCTTCAATTTTTTATGAATTCTGTTTGTTTTTGTTGGATCTATCGTGTCCATGTGAAGCTCGATGCTGAGACGGGCTTCACACGGATGTATGTTCGCGTAATGCGGCTTAGATCGCGTACTTTCTCTGTTAGGCAATGCTGTATACTGAGGATGATGAGGAAGGTGGGCAGAGGAAGTGTTGTTCAGACAAAAAGAGTGTCTTGTTTGGTGATAATGTAAGCCTTTCTGTGAATGTTAAAAGCTTTTTTGTTCATTCAATTTGGAATTAGCTCGGCCTAGAGGTGGCAAAAGTGGCCCGGTCCAATCTGGGCCACGATTTTATAAGCCAAAAGTGTCAACCCGGCCTGAATGGGTCGGGCGGCCGGTGAAAGATACGAAAAACAAGTATTTGGTCCACGGGCGGCCCGTTCCGAATATTGGGCCGGGCCATGAGTTTATAGACCTGAAACATTTTGAGTCGGGTCAGGTTGGGCCGCATCATCATATTTGGCCCATGGGCTCACCCTGGCCCGACCCATCTGACAACTCTAGTTGGGCTAAGAAAATGGCTCAAATTTGATTACACTTCTTGGCAACGCACAAGAAAAATACTGATTATTAATTAACTTATTTTCATCGTCCATAAACTCAATTGTACATTATGTTGTGTCGAGCTAAAACTGTCCGTGCATGTAAGTGTCCGGGGCCCAAATGAGCTTCGCCAATAACTACTTATTAAGGAGTACATTGAGCACACTTATAAATGCAGGAGAATGATCGATTCGAAGATGCGTGTGAGATGTCACCAACAGATGGGAAATATATCGATAAGCATATGTTGTTGCAGAAGATCCAAGCGTTTGAGCCTCTGATTGAAGCTGCAAAAGAAGTAGGTTGCCATCTATTATTAATAATGCATTTTCATTTGAAATTCGTGATGATTTACATAAACATTTTTTTTTTCTGCAGAAAATCAAGATGTTGGAAACTGCATTGAATGATACCAAGTTGGTGAGTGAGTTTATTTTTTCTAAAAGAGTTACAAAAGCATTTTTTTTTTTAATCATGGGGTTTGAACTAGGCACTTAGATCCTTGTTTGGACAAAGTCGTGAACATATTAGAAATAGGGTAAATTATATTTTGAGAACTACATTTTCGGTTCTTTTTAAAAAATAGTTCATTTGTTTAAAATTAATAAAATAATATTCATTTTTCAAAAAAAAATTGTAAATCTAACATTAGATCAATTTTCTGACCCGAAAACCCTTTGTAATTGAATGTATTTTAATATTTTATTTCTCAACCATGTAAAAAAAAAGGAGAATTGTCGTTTCAAGACCTGGAAGATAGATAGTCTATCAATTCTGGATATGAAAGATGAAAACTCTTAATCTAGAACCCAAAAAATAAAAGATTTCATTCCACGACTTTAAAAATCACAAATTTTGATTTTCTAAAATTGATTTTATATTAATTTTCAATGAAAATTCATTCATTAAGTATCTATTAAATCTAATAAAGAAATTGTTAAAATTAATAAAAAAATTAAAAAGAAATCAAATTTTGTAATTTTTGATATTCAGGATTGAGAATTTTCGTCTTTTATGACTGGATTGAGAGCTTTCATCTTAGAGGTTTTGAATTGATAATTCTCCTAAAAAAACATTCAATCAAGAAATTTTAAAATATAATCAATTGCATATGATTTTCGGACAATAAAATTGATCAAATATTAGATTTTAAAAAAATACTATTTTATTAATTTTTAAAAATTAATAATATATATCTCTCCCTAACTTTGATCGAGATTAACATTTTATTTGACTTTTTCTTATCTTTTTTTCACCTGCAAGGGCTTGCAAGGAATTACACAGCATTTGGAAGAGCTGAAAAGATGAATAAAATATCATAAAACAGTCATTACATTTGTACAATAAATGTCATATTGTTGCGGCAGTGTCGATTAATATAATAAGTTCATCACTACACTCTTTGTTTATTTGTTTGTTTTTTCCATAAATTTAATGAAAAGTTCGAAAAGTCATAGTCAGTTCAGTTTTAATTTGTAAAGAATGTTGTTCTATACATTAAACGTGAAAAAATATCAATTTTTTTTTCAATTTATCATCATTTAGTGTATTCAAATGTTCCCATTATTCACTCATTGTTAAGATGAAAAAAAAAATTAATAAAAGTGATAATTTAATTATTTAATTAATATGTGTGCGTTTCTAAAAAAGAACAATTATTATGAAATGAATGGAGTATTTAATGCTCAATTTTACATATTTTGGGGTTCCATGTTCACACTAGCATCATAAGGAATCAATCAAAATATAACACTATTAATTGGGAGGAAGGGGAAAAAAATTGTAGAACCATTGACAATTTACGAGGGAAACCCGCAATAGCTATCGAAGCTACATTCATGAATCATGAGAGATAAATCGTACTAAAAAATTACATGCAAGCTCAACCAAATGAGGAGTTATTAGTAAGATTCAAATGAATGATATCTTACACCAATCAATGAATAAGGGACAACATGTTGCATGCTAAAAAAGAATATGAACAAATGGTGACATGAATCTGGTTCCCTTATCTTGATGACTAGTCTCATAACTATCTAGGTTGTTTTCCTTGCAGCCTCAAATGATTCTGATGCAATGAAAGCGAAAGAATTATGAAACATGAAATGAAACACGATAAAAACTATGAGACGATGAGACGAATTCGTACCTTTCCAAGAATCGAAGGCTTCTTGATTTAGAGAATCGCCTAGCAAAGTCTGAACGGCAACACACAACGTAGCAGATGGGGTGTTTTTCAACTCCTTAGCAACCTTATGGAGGGACTTGCCATTCCCCAAGTGTATGTGGTCGTTCGCGTGGCCCGTCTTGCAACCCGCGTGAATCTCAAACTCGTTAGCAGTCAGTTCCTAAACGTACAATCATCCGACTTAATCCAACTCATAACCATTCGTTTAATGATCCACAACAGCACACAATGATAAAGGTGAACATGATTATATAATTGCAACCCGCGTGAGATTCAAACTCATAACCAATCAGTTCCTATACGTACAATCATCCGACTTAATCAAACTCATAACCATTCAGTTCTATTCTCTATATACAATGATCCATAACAGCACATAATGATAAAGGTAAACATTGCAACCCGCGTGAGATTCAAATTCATAACCAATCAGTTCCCATACGTACAATCATCCAACTTGATCAAACTCATAACCATTCAGTTCTATTCTCTATATACAATGATCCACAACGGCAGACAATGATAAAGGTAAACATTGCAACCCTCTTGAATTCAAACTCATAAGCATTCAGTTCCTATACGTACAATCATCCGACTTAATCAAACTCATAACCATTCAGTTCTATTCTGTACATACAATGATCCACAACAGCATATAGTGATTAAGGTAAACATTGCAACCCACGCGAGATTCAAACTCATAAGCATTCAGATCCTATCCTACTTAATCCAACTCATCACCATTCAGTTCCATTGATCCACAACAGCACGTAATAGTAAAGGTAAAGATAATTATATGATCACACTTTTTAATGGAAACATGAGTTACCTTGGAATAATTACATTTCTCACACCCACAAACATAGCTAGCGCCTTTGATAATTCCACGAAGCTCCTTCTAATGTACACGAGAACACCAAATGAGCATCAAACTACATATATACAAAGAAAAAAGGGCATACATACATACATACAATTACAATTGTATGTGCAATGCGAAGTGAATACAAGTTGAGACGATCTCACACAAGTTTTATTACCTCCCTCGATGCAGAAAGATACGATACTGGCGCCCCATCAAGCATGCCGGTGCTTGTTAGACTAACGACATTCCCAAAGAATGAATCTGTTTTGTTGGGACTAATTTGATGAAGAGCGTCTAGTGTGGATTTCGATTTCACCTTCTTTTTACGAGGAGTTTTTGATGTTGGAACAAGAGGAGGAGGTGATTCATATAATAAGGTATAACTACTAACTGGCTTCAACAGAGCATCCATTGCATCTTTATACCTCTGAGATTCATTCACATTTTTCTTACCCATCTCACTTGCATTAATCTGAAACTTCAACCAACACAAATAATTTTTAACATTGGACAATGCAAATTTAACTTTAAATTTAAAAAAAAAAAAATGCTAGATTTTCCAAACATCTATCTATCAATTTACATATATCATATTAAAACACAGTAATCGAATACCTTTCTTGGCGCCAAATCTCCTAAGGACATTTTTCGTCATTTTTATAAAAATTAAAACCGACGACTGATGAACTAAGTAATTCAAAAAAATTAAATTTTAGAAGCAATTCTGAAATGATCGAGACACAAATTAAAAGAAAAAAAGTTTGATAGCAAAATTAAAAAAATAAAAATACAACTTGGACTAACTTGGAAAACTTCGGTCGGTTGCTGCCGTGGAAGATCGCCGGAGAGATGTTGTTGGAAGGCGGCGGACGGTCGGCGAGACTATCAACCAAGTTCGGACCATAATTTGGAAAACTATCAGTTAAATTATGCAAAAGGTGAAGAAAAATTATTCGAATTCATTCACACAAATTCTGGAGAAATTTAAGGAATCAGAGTTTAGGATTTGAGGAAGAATTACAAAAAAAATTGAAATTGAATTGTTTTTTTCGTCAGCAGCCGCCGCAATTTCTAGGTTTTTCGCCATGTGGATTTCTTTTTTAGCTGCGGAGATATAAATTTAAGTAATTTGATACCATATAAATATATGAGATATAAATTTTAAGCTATCTTCAACAGTTTGCTTCGTTTACGCTGCTTGAATTTATTATATGACTTCATCTTCAACGGTTTATTCTAAATTTTACAGTAAAAATCTCTCCGTCCCAATTATATAATTCCTATTTCGAGGTGTCCTGATTATATAATCTCATTACTAAAAGTAGCATTAATTTACATAGTAATGTACATATACATCCTTATTAATTCTTGAAAATTAAAATATTAATCACTTAAATTTTAAAAATCATAAATATTAAATAAGGGTAGTTTAGCTTTAATTTATTATTTTCATAAAAAAATTTAATCTACGTGCAACTAGAAAATAAACTATATAATTGGGACGGAGGGAGTATTATTCATTTTTTATGTATTTATTTAATCATTATTTTGCAAAATGACATTAAAATTTATAAAACATAATTTGCAACATATATAGGAAAATTTAAAATTTTGCATGCACTAGATGTATATAATTTTATATCAGACAGTCAATGATTTTGACCAGATTAAACGTGGGTCAACGCGCGTTGACCCAATTAACCCACAAAAAAGAAAAATATTAAAATAGGTGATACTTTTTAATGATACAGACGATATTTTTTAATTTTGAGTGATACTTTTTGTGTTACAGTTGATACTAATTTTGACGGTTTTTTTTATTTATTTATTTTGGCTGGTATTTTTTAAAGATACAAGTGATACTTTTGGGCTTTTGAGTAATACTTTTTAGTGTTACGGTTGATACTAATTTAAAAAAAAAATTGGAGTTGAACGGGTCAACACGCATTTTCCGACGTTGATCGGTCAACGTGTTGACCCAATCAATGCGTCTGATGATGCACCTAATACACACAAGTACTTCTCAAATAGCGTCGTTGTTGGAGCAGGTTTTTGCCGATTTTTGCTCCAAATTTAATTTTTAGGGTCACTCTTTAAGATGGCCTAAGTAATTAAATTTAGCTCATTTAATAATTCGAATATAATGTGTGTTACTATAAATAAACATTATATAAAATACATTATTAGACGTAAGAAAAATAATCAATATATATGACTATTAAAATAAAATTTAATATAACATACATTTATTTATATATTAGAATTAATTGCTACAAACTTTACCACTTTTGAAGGAATTTGCAATTAAACATGCCTTTTAAAACGTTGATAATAATTTGACCTTTTAATATGTAGTAAAATAGACACCTAAAGAATGGACTATTAGAAAATTGATTGTGCGGTAGAAATCACCATATTCAACACTCCCAAATTGAACTAATGTGTACACGTAGATAAAATATTACGACATCTTAATTTCAATAATCGAAAACAAAATTAAAAAGGTCGAATTTGCTATAAATTAAAAGGTTAGATTATTATGACAATTAACATTTTTATTAAGTCATTCTTTATTTGCACGTATTTGTAGCTACTATACTAACAAAAAATATTATAGGCTTAATATCTCATGCCACTACTGGAACACTAATTAACAATCTACCTATTTATAAACGCCAAAACTCCTGTGCATAAGGTGTATGGGTCGGTCCATCAGACGGAATCGTTCTGATCCGGTCCGACTAGCTTCTGACCCGCCCTAAAAAAAAATCGCCACCTATAGTACCATTTTGTGTTTTTTTGTGTTTTTTAGGATTTTTTTTTGTTTATTTTGTGTTTTTTGGGGTGTTTTTAGGGGTTTATTTTGTATTTCTTAGGGGTTTTTTGGGGGGTTTTTTAGGGGTTTATTTTGGTTTTTTTAGGGTTTTTTTGGGGGGGGGGGGGGGGTTTAGGGGTTTATTTTTTGTTTTTTATGATTTTTTTGGGGGGTTTTTTAGGGGTTTATTTGTGTTTTTTTAAGAAAAAAAGAAAGAAAAACAGAAAAAAGAAAAAGAAAAGCAGAAATAAAGCCAAAAAACGTAAAATAGAAAAAACAAAACAGAAAAAGAAAAAAAAAAAAAGGCGGGCGCGTGACGCACTCGCGCCAGTCTGATATGCGGCGCTGGGGGCCTTGGTGCACAGGAGACCTCCCCATATAGGAAAAGTACATGTTATTCTTCTATTTGAACGATATTTGAATATCACCACTAACGTGTAATTTAGTTGGTATTCTTGGAAGATCGAGAGACCCGTGTATAAATCACAATCCTCTCATCTCCTAATTCAAAAAAATAAATTGAATATCTAATTTAGCTTCACGCATGACTGATTTTATCTTCATAATTTTTATCATCTATTAAAAAAAACATTGGAATATATATATATATATATATATATATATATATATATAAATTAGATAATTTTAAGTTTTATAAAGAATATAATATTATTTGTCATTCAAGTAGGAATAAAACGGATAAATAATTTTATTGAAAAACTCTAATAATAAATTATCAAATATGAGTCTTTCTACGTCATACTAATTACTTATAGGCCTTATAACATTGAAAAATTACATATATAGCAAATGAAATAATAACTTAATGAAAGATTAACATTAGTGTGTCTCATCAACTTCTAATTGTAACTTCAAACAATCATAACTATTATAATATTTGGAATCAAAGAATGAGTAATATATGCTTAGATAAATAATTGAATTGGCTTTTCAATACCTTTGACCGTTTATAATTCAGAATTTTCTATAGAAAATCGTGACCCGAAAAAGTGAAACCTCCCTGATTCGATTCACTCGGGCTAGAATCTTACGATCCTGAGCCTGCTTTTTTTAGTTCATTCGGGTCAACTCAACAATTATTTATTTTTAAAAATCCAATAACTATTCGTTGATCAAGCCATTTTAATTTTATATGTAGTAACATAATATTAGAATTGCAGATTCTAGAGAGGTAACTACTAAAAACCAGTCTATTTTACATATGTGGAGAGACACATTATTACACAAGCAAAAGAAGCAACATCCCACAAAGCATCTAATTACAAGGAATGTATGACCTCTTCCTTCTTGCCAACTAAAGGATCTATCACTTTTCTCCACCCTTCATAGTCCAGAGCCGATCCGGCATCGGGCAACGGGAACCCATTCACGAAGAAGAAAGGGGTCCCGTACACTCCACGTATGCAACCATACTGCAACACACAAGAAACTCACAAGATCAAACCAATCCGGATCCTCTATTTCATCTCGTGTTTTTTTTTTTAATTTACTTCTTTATAACTTCATCAATACATATGCATCAAGGGAAAACAACATAATGAAAAAGCCAACATCAATTTAGGTACATGATGAGGAGTCCTCTTGAAAGGAAAACAACAAAAAATCTTTCAGTCATGATCAAGAAAGCTTGTGAAACTAAACACATCAACTATTGTTGTATATATATTTTGCTTGAACATGTATATATAGTAGACTAGCAGTCTTACCTTGAAAGCAACTCTTGTTGCATGATCGGTGCTGGTGTCGTTGAAGCCGGATTTGATTGCAGAGTGATACGAGGATCCGAGTAACTTTGCCGTGAAGTCCACAATTTGGTCCACCACAACTGCTCTAGACTTGTTGAATGTTGCCTTCCCATAAAATTGTTCCTGTTCAAGATTAATACATTTAATCTACCAGTTTCAGCAATTTTCAATCTAATCTGCACTTAACAAAGTTATGCAGCTAGCTAAGCATTGCAATCTTCTGTCAACTAGCTAGAGCTAACACATCAATATTCTGTTAATTAATTAGTAAACTTTTGCTTCACAGCATTTGTGTTCGCTCTCGAAAAACAAGTAAATTACCAGCTTCTCTACTCAGCAGCATTTAAGTATGACTATGCTGATATTCATATTTCAGCAAAGATTGATAAATTTCATCAAGAAGCTAGATAGGCACATTTTTTGGAGTAAATTAGTGAATATATATCACTGTTTAACAGATGAGTGACATATATAGTGAGATTAATTTGATCAAATTAACAAAATGACCAGCATCAAATAAGCATAATATAGTACTAATCAAGAATCCAAATAATTAATTTGTTAAATATTTAAATAATTATGTTACCTGATGGTGGAAAAAGGCCTCCAATACATGATATGTAGCTGAAGTTTTCAACTTATTAGTAATATGCAGCGCCCGAGAAGTGCCAAATGCATTGTCATGGTAACTGCAACAATAACATCTTATAAACATTCTTGAAAAAGGCGGCGCCACCACCTAAGCAGTCGCGAACCTTTCCGATTACCCCTCGGCGGTTGTGCTAGGCGATAATTAGGCGGCTCTAGGCGGCTACAATTTTTTTTTCTTAGATAAATTTTTTAGTGCTTTAATAGTTTTGACCCAATTTTTATATCATTGACTAAGAAAATAAGTAAAATAACACCAACAATAAAAGAAGGAACATAATACGGTCGTGCAAAACAGAGAAAAGAGAGCAATGTTAAGATTTTTGAATTTATAAATGAAACTTTTCAGAGTGATAGGTTAAAAATAAACAAGTCGATTACAAATTAGATTCTGTCTAACGTCTTTTGCAACCATGCTTATAAGTCGAGTGTATAGGAAAAAAATTAAGAAAATAAAATAAATCCTACTATGACTTTACAAAACCTATTAATCAATTATAACTCTACTAATTAAGTGAGGCAATCATTACTTCAAATCATAAAGAATCAACAAGTACTCTATGATCATAACTAATTTAACAGAATTGAATATGAAAATATTATTATTATTATTATTATTATTATTATTAATGAATTGACAAAGATAGACTTACGGCAAAGGGAAGGTGTGGACTACGAGCCTAACACGAGAGGCGTACTCGTCCACGACTCTTTTGAGCGGCGGCCATGAATCACGGCTGTCCGGGCAAACCGGGTCAAAAAACGCCTCTATCGACACCTTCCCCTCCGCCGTCGTCTCCTCACCGTACCAGAACCCATCCGCCGCCGACGGTATCGACGACTGGCTCACGATCGCCCAAAACAAACACGATAGCGTCACAAACCCAATATATGTTGACTTCTTGAAGTCCATTTCCTTGGTATTATTCTTTTCTACCCTTTTTCACTTCAAGAAATATATAGAAAATATAATACGACTGTGGGACAGTGGGAGTATAGTAATATTTATATAGTGAAGAGGGATACAGTGAGAGAGAGAGAGAGAGACTAAAGAATCAGTTTAGCATTGAATGATGAGGTTGTTGATTGGTTTGTGTCGTTTTTGGTGTCATGACTATTGAGTAGATTTGGAAGAAAAGAAAATGGCGAAGTGTGACGTAGAAGAGAAAGGTTTGATTCTAAATTTGCGTCCAGGTGCAGCGGAATCGGAATGAGAATTTTTCTATCTGCGAATACAAAGGGATAGTTAGTTTGGTCCACTTGATATGTTCTAATTGGTATGTGTAAATGTAACACTAAAAAAATATATGAAATCGTCTCACCGATCAAAATACATAAGACGGGTAAAAGTTTGAATTCAATAATATGATTTTTTTTTTAGCAAACGAGTCAAAATCACATATCTAAAGAAAGCCGCTCATCGGGAGTAATGTTTGACAAAATGTAACCCGGCAAAGGTCCGGTATAAGAAGAAAAACAAGACGAATTAACGGTTAAAGATGCCAACAAATGAGCCACCCCATTAGCGGTTCTCCAAGCCCAACTATAAATCACCTCCTCGAAGTGACTGGCTTCCTATCAGATAGAATTAAGAATTGCACCTCTATAAGAATTCACTCGTATGAAGGTGGAGGTCGGACCACTAAGATAAAGGTACGGTTTATATTTGAAATTACCACTCGTTTATATAAGTGTTTTAATGTACTGCATAATTTACAAGAACAAAATAACATAAATAAGTAAAGGACGGGTCTTGTGTACACCGGGTGCACATTAAACGGTCAACTGGTTGACCAAAAAAGGCGTCAAAATCAGTATAATTTGTAACACTAAAAAGTATCATTCAAAAGTCCAAAAGTATCACTTGTATCATTAAAAAGTATCGGCCATAAAAAAAATAAAGAAAAAAGTTTTCAAAATCAGTATCAATCGTAACACTAAAAAATATCACTCAAAATTTTAAAAAGTATCACTTGCAATTCTAAAAAGTATGATCACATGTGTTAACAATTTTTTTGATCAATGGGTTGACCGGATCAACGCGTATTGACTCGGCCAACGCGTTGATCATCTGATGTACATCTTTTGTACAGGAAAATTTGCGATAAGTAAATGCACACGAGATTGATAACTCATTTCGGTTAATCAACCTATTCGGTCTGAACTCTATAGATTAAGGGTGTTGCCCAAACTTGAAGAACTATTTACTACTTCACGGGAGCAACTTTTGGTTCAGACCCTCCTGCAAAAGACCTGATAAGCATGTATGTTTCTTGAATACCCTAGAAGATGCACTCATCACTCTTAGCATCGAGCTTGCTTCAATATTCAATATTACAAAGAACATAACATGTGCTACCAAAGACGTGAAAGTACTTCACATTAAATTTCATCCCTTTCCACAATTCATATGGAGTAGTCTCCGTCTTGAGTCTTTAACAGACACACCTAATGACGCGACAGGCTATGTTCATAGCCTCAACCCAAAAATCTATTGTGAACGTCTTTGGCCTTCATCATAATTCGGGACACATCTTCTATAAAATGCAATTATTCATTTTAACAATCTCATTTTGTTATGGTGTCTTTGGAGCAGGGGATTCTTATCCAAAGTGTATTTTGTCACAAAACATCCAGAAAAACACATTAGCAAACTCTCGACCATGATTACTTCCGATTCTTCTTACACTACAGTCATACTCATGTTCAAGCTTTAAAGAGAGAGTCTTTAAGATATCAAAAGTCTCAAACTTTTCCATGGGAAAATCAATCTATTTATAATGTGAGAAATCATCGGCGTATACCAAAATATTCAATTTTTACCATATGATTTTAGTTTGTGTAGGCCCGATCAAGTCCTTGTAGAGAAGTTCCAAGATACTTGTTTGATAATTGGTATTTTTGCACCAATTATCTAGGTTTAATTGTCTTGAAATACATTTAATATAATGATCACTTTGATATATAAACTCGAGTCGGGACTCTAGAATCAAACATCCGATATAAACGAATTTTGTGATAAGTAGTCAAATTAAGTCAACCCGTGGAGTATTTCTCTCTCTAAACTACCAAACTCGTTTGTACAGTCCATGTTATTTTTTTATCACATTGTTTAATTTAGTTTTAAACCAATTCAAAACCCTTTTCATATTTTACATAACTAGTAGAAACCGATGTGGTCATAATATGTGCTAATTTGGTCCGACTTAGTCCCTATGAATTCGACTTTGTTTCATTTTGTGCAACAAATTTACTTGTACATTTGTGAGTTGACACAAGTAAAATATAAAACCAATCAAGTGGAACTTTTTTTTTTTTGTTTTAGGATAAAAAAATATTTACATTTAAAATGACGACCGATTTTAAATCTAATAAAATGTAACTAGCAAATAAGCTAAATAAACACAACTCGTACATGAGGGAATCCTTAAAATTTACAAATTTGAACTTCCAATTATATATAATTCTTATTTGTTTGAGAATTCGGAAAACGATCTCCCAAAGTAAGATTCACTTTCAAGATATGCATAATTCTTTTTTTATTATTATTATTACAACAACAAAAATAGTAGTTTTTAAAAATATGATTTGAAATAAAAATTCACTCCAACAATTTTACAACAAATATTAATTCTCACATCTAAATGTTCATAAAAAACTAATTCTCCCAATTCGACGTCTCTTATTTCTTTAACCAAGCACATACATTTGTAACTCTCAAGTGATTTATTAATAAAGGTCTCTCCTAAAAACCTTTTTTTTTCAAATATTTAAAAAAATAATAAAAAATGAATAAATTAAAGGCTGATGAACAAGACAAACAAAAACTTCTAGAAAATTGTAGAAACTTCCATACCCCTCTGGAATTTTCCAAAGATTACAAAAATCAAAGAAAAAGAAAACCAGTTATGTTAGTAAAATCCTAGAAACTGTATACTTACAGCCCACAGAGTTGGTTCATTAAAGAATATAATACTCCTTAATTTTAGCATATATTTTTGCCATTTTCAGATATGCTCTCTTTTCTTTTTTTTGTTTTGTGCTCAACAAACTAAGCATTAGTAAAAATAGTATTTAATTTGCTTCTTTTTCCTCGAGTTAATCATGACAATATACATGCATACATTGAAAAAAGGGAGATTAATTAATTAATTATCAATTTGGGATGTTAATGGTTGTAATTACTTACCCCTTTCAAATTACTTGTGCTTTTATAATTTTCACAAAATTAACTTTCACAAATATATATAATAATAGTCTCACTACCCCATATCAAATCATATTAAGATATATTTTTCTTATAAATTCAGACTTGTCTCTCTACCATCCTATTAAATGCAGAATTAAAATTAAAAGAGAATTTCAAAAAAACGGTAAACGATAAATATTTCGAAATAAGCTAAAAGTTCTAAAATGATAATTAATTATTTTGAAACGGAGGGAGTAATATAATTCAAAAAAATTACGTATTTGAATTGTTTTTATTTGTAAATTATTTTTATATTTATTTATAATGAAATTATTACGAGAATACTATTTTGAAATTTAATAAAGAATTTATTGAAAAAAAAGGAAATATGTAAATTTCCGAGTACCTCACCATTTAAGCCCTAAATTAAGAGCTAACTTATCTTTTCAATTGATTGGAAAAATGAAATACCTGCACTAATCAAAAATACATTAAATTGACGTTGTTGGAACAAAAATTGATATATTTTTTTGTCATTTTTGTATTTGACAAGGAAAAATCAACTCTGCAAGAATCTTTAATACTTCATTACTTTGCCATTTATATTTTCACATTTTAGACAGTTTTCCACAAAAAAGTGAGAACACAAAACTTATTATTACTGATAATAGTGATTTAATATTTTTTTCCCCCTCTCAGAAAACAGAGGGTATTATTATTCTAGGTTCTTTTGCTTTACAAATATGAAATACCCATTTTTTTTTTATTAAATTTTATTTCTTAAATTAAATATATCAGAAGGCTGACTGCAGTTTATTTATTTCCTCGATTTTCACAAAAAAAAACGTCAGCTTTCCTAAACAACAAAAACAATTTCTGTTTGTCTGTATTGTCTGTATACCATCCCAACCCCAAAACAGACATCAAAAAAAGAAAAGAGAAAAGGAAATAAAAAAAAACACCTGAATTCAATCATTATTTTGTATGCATCTCTAAAATATATTTAATTTTTACAAAAATATATCACTACAATATTCAAATAATTAAAAAATTGATACATATATATATATATAATATAACTCTTCCAACTCAGCAGCCAAACAGCCCCCTAAAACCCTTCTCCCACTTTATAAAACCCTCCATTTCTCTCCCTCTCCTCTTCCCCACCCACAATCATGCTATACATAACGCTGCAACCCTCTTGAAAACTCAAATTTCCAATATATATAGAGAGAGAGGAGAGAGAGAGAGAGAGAGAGAGAGAGAGATGCCGGTATCATTATTTCTTGCTCTCTTTCTACCATGCGCCGGAATGAGCGCAATCTTCCTGGTGTACATCTGCCTGCTGTGCTACTCTGCGCGCGCAAGCAATGGCGACGACCGGCAGTTCCGTGCGCCGGTGAAGGCCATCCAAAACAGCGGGCTCTCCACCTCCGACCTCCAGAAGCTCGCGGCGGTGACCGGCAAAGACTTGGTGACGGGCAGCGATTGCGCGATCTGCTTGGACGATATCGAGAGCCAGCAACCGGCTAGGATGGTTCCCGGTTGCAACCACGGCTTTCATCTAGAATGCGCCGACGCTTGGCTCTCCAAAAACTCCATCTGCCCTGTTTGCAGAGGCAAAATTCCCCTCTCAAATGCTTAAAAAAAAAAAAATTGCTCATTTCAATTTTTGTATTTTTTTTTTTTTTTGGTGTAGATTAGTAGTAGATGATTGATATAGAGTTCATGATTTAAATTCATCTTATTATTTGAGTAAGTTCTGTAAATTCCATTCATCAATTCTTTGTGGTTGGTTTCTACTTTACGAAGAGAAGAAAAAATAAAAAAATCAATGCTCACGAAATTTTTGCTTCTAATTTCTCCATTTTTTCACATGAATAATTTGGAAAGAAATTTAAAGTGTAATTAAATTAATTGTTTCTTGTTAAACAGCTGTGAGTGGCGTGGGAGCTGGGGTTGCGTGAAGCTTTTGCAATTTTGAATATTGCCACGTAGTAATTTTTTTTGTAGCTTTTATAAATGGAGCATTTAACCAACAAATTTTCTTACGAAAATCTAATGTGTAATCTAGGGTTTTTTTTTATTTAAAAAGAATTTATTTTACGTCTTAAACAAGTAATTAATGGTTTATTTTGAGAAGGCTTAACTAAGTATTAATTACATATTGCTAGTTAATACTCTTTTTATTTAGAGAGAGATTGTGTTTAGTGACTCGTGATTTATTTAGTTTTACTTTTACCCTTTTGAGATCTTAGCATATCTCTAAATAAACATCATATTTCATGTTCCATTCTCCGCGTTTGATCACTTTTAAATTGTGAGCTTTTTTTTTATTTTTTTTAAATTTTAAATTTTTGTGTTTTAATTTAATTTTACTATTATTTACTAGAATTTAATTATTTATAATTATTTTTTAGAATTTTATTTTCAATTTTCTATTAGTAATTCATTATTTTGGTAGATTATTCTATAATTAAAATTATTTTCATGTTGATAAATATTTATTATGGTCATTTATGTTAGAGCTAATTACAATTTAATTCTCAACTTTGAAGGTTTTAACAAAAATAACTCAAAATTTTGGTTGTTTCTATTAAAATGTTCAAAAGTAGAGAATTAGATTGTCATTATTAAATGTTGGGGTTATTTTTCCAAGTGTTGAGAATGAAATTGTAATTATTTAAACGTTGGGTTCACTACAAAAAAATGGCATTTAGTGACAATATTATTAGCGATGACAAATGTCGTCATTAATACTAGACTAAGTAACGACATATCGTCTCTAAACAATACGTGTCATTTATAATGACTTTTTTGTGACGATATTGTTGTCACTTAAAATATTTTTTAATTTATTTGAGACGAACTTTTATGAACGTTATATTTGTGACGACATGGTGTAGTCGCAAAAAAAATATTACTAAGTGGCAACAATGTCGTCATAAAATTATTATTACAGAGGACATGTGGTAATTAAAGACGACATATCATTGCTAAAAGTCCAGTATTAATGAGGATATTTGTCATCGCTAGTAATTTTATCTCTAAAGACTATTTTTTTGTAGTGGTTATTTTTATTAAAATTTTCAAATATTGAGAATTAAATTGTAATTATCATTTTATATTATAATTATTTTTTATTAGTATAATAATTATTGTTAAAATTATAAATTAATGTTGAAAAAAAAAGTATATGACAAAATTTGCACCGAAATAA
Source organism: Perilla frutescens (assembly GCA_026008535.1). Lineage (NCBI taxonomy): Eukaryota > Viridiplantae > Streptophyta > Magnoliopsida > Lamiales > Lamiaceae > Perilla > Perilla frutescens. The sequence goes on from BRKX01000003.1 coordinate 74,688,865, forward strand.
AATGCGTCGGCACGTAGACGTAAGAAATCACAATATTTTATTTTTTGCAGACTGCAGTCGATCGGTGCACATATAATAATTTATAAATTCTACGACGTGTCATATCCAATTTTAATTACACAAAATAAAATATCAAAATATAAATCTTCATTTTTTAAGTTAGTGATAATTAATTATGATAACAGAGAAATAAAAATGATGCAACGTAGCATAATTATGTATGTCTCACATAGTATAGAACTATACTAAAAAATATGATCTAAACAAACTTCTTTATTGTGATATGATTTAATTGATGAACTCATAATTGACGGGTCGTGAATTTGAATATCGTTAAAACACTTTGTAGGGTCAACGCTGTTTGGTTTTATTGGCTATTGTACGTAATAAAAATTTACCTATAACGTACCCGTTATATGTAAAGTAAGTGCGAAATTCTCCTCAAAACCCTTAATTTAGATGAATATTCGCCTCTAATATAATTGTACACCTAAATATTTTTTTTTTCCCAAATGCTCAATTGATGAAACTCATAAAGTAAGTCAAACAATGGGTAGATTATTAATTAAAAAAAAAAAAGAAGAAGAAGAGTAGAGCCAAATAGCAAAACGTCCCAAAATTTTGTGATTTTCTTCAATTTCTTGGAATGCAACTAAACATACGACTGTAACATGGGCAGAGCAGCATGAAATATGAATTGCAGGTTTGGATTTTTCTCTGACTACAAACTGTTTTCTCTCTCTAACTCCAACACTAATTAAAGCTACAACCATCACTCGTTACACACCTGTTCGGTCACAAATTTTTCCCTTATATCAAAATTCCATACATTTATTTATATTCCTTTTTTGCTCAACAAATAACAAATTAAAAATCCATTCATTCTTGGAAGTATTTATTACCCACAAATCTTTGCTTCCAATTTTCGAGGACTTCATTCTCTTTCCATAATATAAAAAAATATGTTTCTCAATTCACAAAATCTCCACAAAATTTTTTGCTATTTGATTCTTTATCATAATTAAGTATCCTCATGTATTTATTCATATCTAGCATGATATCAAACTAGATATTTTTTATTTATTTTGGAGAATTACCAATTAATTTAGAACATGAAAAAAATGGGCAATCTATTGATTTAGGGTCTAAAAAATGAAAACTCTCAATTGAGGATTCAAAAGATAAAAATTCTCAATCCGGGACTCAAAAAACACGATTTTTTTTTAAGATTATTTCCCAAAACGAAAGACTTTTGCTTGCTTACAGCAAATGTGTATGTGTCAAGCTTTGGTCCAAGTGTCAATTTTTAAAAATAAAAATAAAAAATGAAATGATAGTTCGTGTAACTCACTCAATACATTGAGTTATAGAAGAACTTCCTTCTTACAAAAATCGAAGTATAGGTACTTAATTTTCCCCAACTAAAATACAAATATCATGTTCAGAAAAAGAAAAAAGAAAAAAAAATAGAGAGATCTAAATATGGTTTTTGCCTTTTTTAAACCAACCTTAATTATGAAAGTTCGGGTAGTTGTTGATAAAAAGTGATTTTTACATGTATTTTGAGATTAAATTGATGAGGTTGTGATAACAAAATCGTTCTAAATTACGTATTTTGATGAGGTGGTGATAATAAAATTATATCTAAATCACGTATTTTGTTTAATTCTGTGCTTTTGGAAATATTACGGTTCTAATGTTTTATTGCCGATTTTGGTGCAAAGTGAGTATAAGTGGAGTTGGAAACAAAGAGGAATCGAGTTTGGAAGTGTTCAAGGTGAATTTTGAGTGAATAAGGTTTTATTAAATAAAATTATTTTTTATTTGTTAAGGTTTAATAATTACTATAAAATGGGCATGATTCGACTCAAGGAAATGGGCCAAAGGCCCAATTAATAAAAGAAGGCCCAAATCAGCCACGTAACATGCTCTTTTTCAATTTGTGAGCTAATCATAATTTGCACGACACTTGACCTAAACTTTGAAGTAATTAACAAAATGTTTCAATGTTACCTCGTCATATAAAGAACGCTTTAAATTTTGTTAATTTAACAAGACACAATGGTTCACTAAAAAAAAAATTGTTTCTTCAAGTGTTGTCTTTACCACGGAGACCATATATTTTTCTGAAAACTGCGTCTCCGAATTCGGATTCGCTCATGTTTTACCATCTTATCCCTACTTTTTGTGTCTCGATAATAATTGATCATTTGTAGAATTAATTAATATACTAATTGTCTTTCACTTATCTCATAAGACTTGTTCTTTAGGCAATAATTTTGTAATAATTTGACTATGATTATTTATGTAGTGTGTAGACTGATTTTACATTCATATATGTAATATTTCATTTGCATAAATACTTTCATATGCTAAAAAAATGGACTTTTATAGAAGGATATATGTGTGTGTGTATTTTTAAATAAGCTTTCAAAAGACTTCAGACCCAACTCATTTTATTAAAAAGACGATGCCTCAAACCTATACAAAAGCCTATTACATGTAATAGGTCAGACTCGGGCCTAACTTTGATATAGTAGATCTAAGCTTTTCAAACCAAAACCTGACCCGACCTAACTTATTTACACCTTACTTTTGATCATCATATTGAAAAGTTGAGATTGACTCTTAATTTTCACACAAAGGGTTAGAGTTGTGCAATGATCGATCAAATTGAAAAATCGGACGAACCGATCGAAAATTGAGATATTCAGTCAGTCCGGTCCTAATTTAAATGGACTGAAGTATTTTTCGGTCGGTCTGGTTCTGGAAAAAATGAAAAAATGGATGGACCGACCGAATAAGGTTTCTTACGTTAATGTGTGGGTATGTGTATCAATATATAATATGTCTATTATATTCAAATTAAAGTAATATTATATAATAATATTCCTAAACCATTAAAAAATCATAAAGTGCAAATTGTAAGAAGGGTGAATATCTGAAAAAGTGAAGATTGAAAGTCTGAAAAAAAAACACAGAAAATTTAGTCAGAAAACACCGAAACGGTCTTCGGTCTAGTCCATAGAAAAATTTTGTTCGATCCATTCAATCCTAACATGTCGGTTCAATCTTAGACCAAATCGATCATCTGCACACCCGTATGAGGATTCATTATTCTAAAATAATTTGATCCTATTTACCAAACAATCATATCATTTTCAATTCATTATCAACCGTTAGATCATCCATTTAGATGATTGAAATCGGTCCCTAATAACACACTAGACGCATTTTTCATTATAGCATTGTCCATATAAATTTTATTGATGATATAATCCAATAGAGATGAGATAGTCATACTAGAATTCCAATATGATATAATTTATTTATTTATTTAGGTCAAGCAACATGACGTCATTTAGTGGCTAATGACAATTGTTATACACTTAGGTGTAACGACCCATCCTAGAACTACCACATTTAAGTAAATTAAAATATTTCTAGAATACTTTCATATACTCTATAAATGTGAACATTAAAATAATTGAATATGAGGCCACAATTCATAGTTCATTTGAGTGACATGTGGGTGTGTAATCTAATAGGAAGGAAGAGTCCAATTTCTATATTATTGAGCTGAATAGGAGTTCAATTTATTGGAGCGTTAGGTGTCATAAAAATTTTCAATTATTACTTTTGTACAATTAATTAAAATGGTTAACTGCTAAATAAATTACGACTTCAAATTTGACATAGCTTTTAAAATGTTTAAGGATGAACATAATTTTTGATCTCTAAAAATACATACTGCTTTTGGTCATAATTATATATCTTAAATAACATATTTTCTTCCGATACAAAGTAAAATTAAAGATAATTTGGATTTTTATGTAATTTCTTAAAATTGATGCCAAAAATATTTTCAAAATTAAGCATAATTTATTTCTATAAATTCATATATCCTACTAATATCATCTATATATAAATTAGTTAGGATAGTAAAAAGTATTCTTGCTACCACTAACATGTAACTTAGTTGGTATTCCTCTTTGTATAAAGGTGAAAGACTCGTGTATGAATCACAATCCCCATCCCCGAACTAAAAAAAAAAAGAAGATTTTCATTTCTAGTTTTAAAATGGTATGTTTTTAGCACAATGATTTAAAAAAAATTGTCTATATCCTAAATGGCTAAAAAAGACTGGACTAAAAAGAGGAATTTTTTTATTTAGCATATGTAACAACCCGACTACGAGACCAATGGGTGTCCCTACAAATCAACACACAACTTACAAACCAACACGAATCTTTCTAGTTAAGTACGCTTAGTTTTGGAGTTCTGGTGGAACGAGCGTCTAGAAAAGAATATGCACTTTGTGATATGAGTAGGGCCTATCAAATTCTTTAAACTCTCATTGACTATACAGTCTCATTTATATATAGCCTCAGAATCTCTCTATTTTAGATGGATTCGGTTCTCATTCATGCATCCCTTCCCTTGAAAGTTTGACAAGAGCCGCTTTTTATCCGTATATATGCTCCGACAATCATTGCATGCTTCGCTCCGGACATCACAACATAAGTTTAGTTTTAAATAATTTTTAGACCCTGACCATTTTAAGAGATTATGTAAAAATCTAAATTGACGTTGACCTACTTTTGAATGGAAGAAAATTGTTATTCCATGTAATCATGATTCAAATGGAGATCATATACATTGCTAGTATACTATTTCAATAAACAAAATACAATACGTAAGATACTAAATTGATAAAATACGAAATATAGGACACCAAAAAGATAACTTTCCCATTTTCAATATTACGATCAATTTTAAATTTGTAAAAAATTCTCTATTCTGATTTTTTTTCAACCATAGAACAATGTTATTTCAATAGTTGAAATTTCACAAATTTTACTAAAAAAACTTGAGTACGCTGAAATTACTATAAAAATTACAAAGTAATGATAATTAAATATTTAAAACTCATGTTAGAATTTGACAAATTTTACTAAAAGAGTTGAGGATGTTGAAATCACTATAAATTAAAAACTAATATTAATTGAATATTTAAAAAATATGTTAAAATTTGAAAATCGGTCTAAAGTCGAGATTTATTTAACAATTGTGTATAAATAAACTGTAGAAAAGTGAATTAAATGAGACAGGTGTTGCATTGAGTTGATGTAGGCCCCACACAGAAACCAGAGACATTGTATCTTTTGTTAAATTTTTAATTAAAAAGAAATCTATTTTAAGCTTTCTTTTTCACATACATTTCACATCACTCACCTCATACGTGGCGCATTGCCACTTCATAAATTCCCAAATTTCTCTATCTTCCGCCGTGAACTCTTATGTCTTGTTTGGGCAATTTTTTCCTAAATTATGACAAAAATTTATACGAGCCGTCACACGAGTCAAAATCTGTAAGATTGAACAAAACTTCAAATCAACATACAATCAAACAGTCATTTTGGGAATGGTCTAGTGGTGGAATGACGTTATATTGAAGTCAAATGTCTCAAGTTCGACCCACTACCAACACCACTAGGTGTGAGCCTGTCGGGTTAGCCTGTCACACCTGCCTTGCCAAGTGTGGTTTACCTCCCCTGTGTAGGTTTGCAGGCTGCGCACTACGGTAGCGGCTGCGGGTTACTCTCGACATAAAAAAAACATACAATTGAACATCAATAAAATTATAAATACACTAGGTTTGAATTCAAATCCTGACCCGTTTTACAGATTTTGACATGTAAAATGGGTTAAAATCCGGATCCGAATCCAAATCTATATTTGAATTAGAATGACTTATATAAAATGTGTTAAGATTCGGATCTGAATCCAAATCTATATTCGAATTAGAATGACTTGTAAGACTGTTTATAAAAGACCCTCTCATAAATTAAAATGATAAAAAGTTATGTGAGACCGCCTCACAAGTTAAAATCTGATAGACATGTGGAGATTTGAATTCAAACTCATTGAATACACAACTGTAATTTTGTTGGAGTTTGATTGGATCCAAATCTATATTTGAATTAGAATGACTTATAAGACTGTTTATAAAAGACTCTCATAAATTAAAATGATAAAAAGTTCAGTGAAACCGTCTCACGGATAAAAATCTGATAGACATGTGGATATTCGAATTCAAACTCATTGAATACACAACTATATTTTGTTGGAGTTTGATTTGGTTTGGATCTTGACTCGTCTTATAAATTTTAACTCGTAAAACTGTCTCACGTGAAACTGTTTGGTTAGAATTGCACTCACTATAAATGTATTATATTATTGTTTCCACATATATTAAAGTATATAAATAGACACATCAATGCATAAAAACAAAAGTTGTGTATTTTTATTTTTAGTTTTTTGAAAAAAAATTATGGACGATTATGAAAATTTGAAAATGCACATCACCACATAATTCATTGCAAGAATTTCTAGTAAAATCAAGGTAGGTAGGCTTTCAATCGTCATGGCTAACTTTTCCTGATTGTGATAATGTTGAATCAGAAAAAGTGTGAGATTTGGCCTAGAACAACAAAGCAAATTATACCTTAAAACTACTATCCAAACAGTTCCTTAATAGTGGCATAGTCAACTGTGAGCCATTATTATTGTTTAGTTTAAATTGAATTAGTATTTGCCTTATCTATAAATTAATATATATTTATACTAAATAAGTGGAAGGTATGAATGAATGTATGAGATGCTGCTGCGTGTTGCTTCCCGCAGTTCTATGATAATACGACAAACTTAATTCCGCAGCAATTTTTGCAGCACTTTGGCGGACAGAGAGAGAGAGAGATGACGTTAGAGGAAGAGGTGAGAAATTCTGAAGAAGGGAAGAGCAATGGTGGAGCTGAAAAGATTTCTTCTTCAAAATTGTGGTCCCTTTTAGCCTCCAAAGATCGTGACTTTCTGCTCTCTCCCACTGGAACTCAGGTAAACTCTCTCTCTCTCTCTCTCTCTCTCTCTCTCTCTCTCTCTCTCTCTCTCTCTCTCTCTCTCTCCATGGCTGTGTGTTTGTGGATTTGTCTCTCTGTAAATCTTGCTGATAGGTGCGGGATTCTTTTCTAGACCAGTTTTCTGGGTAAGTATAGCTATAATTTGTAAACTCCTCATCCGTGTGTGTGTGTGTGTGTGTGTGAGAGAGAGAGAGAGAGAGAGAGAGAGAGAGAGAGAGAGAGAGTTTCATATTTTCGTTCTTGACTATGGTGGAGCTTTTTTTTTTAACATAATGGTGTTATAGTATTTTCCTTAATTATTTTGCAAGATATATAACAAGGAAAAGCATATATCAGTGCAATTTTCTTGGAATTTCCTAGCTGCTTAAAAAAATGAAAATCTTGATTGTAGAACATTCTCAAATTTGCTAACATTGTACAGCTTTGCAGACGATCCAATCTGTTGGGGGCTAAAAGTTAATCTTGAAAACTTTCTTAAACTAATAATGTAATTACGATGTGTGGTAATAATAATTGCTTGACTTCAACGATTAAGCCACAAATTTCTCGTTAAACCTCACATAATTGATAATTCAGCTTAGAGATCCCACAAAATGAAATGTGATCATGGATTATTGTCTTTTTTTTTTGGGAGCTAAAATGCTTACTGGGATTGCTTGTTATTGCCTTCTATAATCAAATCATCACATATGTAAGAAAATGGTGTTAATTAGATGAAATGCTAGAGTTCTGTTCTTGGTTGGAGAAATATTATACTGCAAAATGTCTAGTAGTTATGATTGCCTTTTAGAATCAAATCATCGCATATGTAAGAAAATGGTGTTAATTAGATGAATGCTAGAGTTCTGTTCATGGTTGGAGAATATTACTCTGCAAAATGTGCTAGTAGCTATGATTGTGGTCGATTTTCGCCAGTGAAAGGTCGATTATGCAGTATCTGGATGTTGTTTTTTGTTCGATTGTGGTCGATTTTGGCCTGTTCTTGATTGTGGTCGATTTTGGCCTGTTCTTGAGTCAGGTAAAGATCTCTGATCTCGAAGGAAAAATCATTGGCATTTACTTTTCAGCTAACTGGTATCCACCTTGTCGTAAGTTCACCCCGGTACTGGCCAATGCTTACGAGCAGCTCAAGAGCCGTGATCCTGGCTTGGAGATAGTCTTCGTGTCGTGTGATGAGGACACGGACGCCTTTGATGAGTACCGTGCTCAGATGCCATGGCTCGCCATTCCATTTTCCGACTTGGAAACAAAGAGATCTCTGAATCGAAGGTTTGACATTGAAGACATACCCTGCTTGATTTTCCTGCAGCTGAGCTATGACAAACAAGATTTGATAGTTCTTGATGGCATTGATCTCATCTATCGCCATGGTGTACATGCTTACCCGTTCACGAAGGGGAGGGTTGAGGAGCTGCTGCGGAGTGAAAACGACAAGCGTGAGAATCAGACTCTTGAAGATTTACTCACTAATCATGACAGAGATTTTCTCTTGAGTCACACCACATCAAAAAAGGTGTTAAACTATGTATCATTTGTTGAGCTCAAATTGTTGCAATAACAGCTTTATATGTTTGTTTTTGCAATGGCCTTTGTTGATGTTTTTACATAATATGTGGTGCTCAACTCTGTTTGTCCACTGTTCTTTCTCAGGTGCCCGTTGCTTCATTAACCGGGAAGACAACCGGGCTCTACTTCTCGGCTCAGTGGTGCACCCCCGGGGTGAAATTCACGCCCGAGTTAGCCTCCATCTACCGGAAGATCAACAGGGATCACATCTTTGAGATAGTTTTCGTGTCGAGTGACCATGACCAAACTGCTTTTGATTCATATTTTGGGACCATGCCATGGATGGCAATACCTTATGGTGATCCAAACATAAACTGTCTTGCAAAACATTTCGACGTGCAAGGAATTCCGAGCCTCGTTATATTGGGGCCGGACGGGAAAACTGTGACCAGACGAGGAAGGAACCTCGTCAATCTCTATCGAGAAAATGCATATCCATTCACACAAGCCAGGATAGAGGAGTTGCAGAGGCAAGTTGATGAAGAGTTCAAGAATCTTCCAGAAGCTGTGCGCCACTCGGGCCACTATCACGAGCTATTGCTGGTGTCGGAAGGGACCGGGGGTGGCCCTTTCATATGCTGTGACTGCGACGAGCAAGGGTTCGGGTGGGCATACCAGTGCATCGAATGCGGCTATGAGGTGCACCCGAAGTGCGTGAGCTCAGTAGAGCATGACTAATGACTAACTCGGAGCTAGGGGAAATTCTATGTATTGGTCTCAAATATATGCTGATTTTCTTTGTTGTTGCGATGAATGAAGATTAGTGATATGATCAATGTTGTATGGTGATGTTGTAAACTGCTTGATGTGTTACAACTAGTGTATGTTATTACAATGAATTGGCAGCATGACTAAATTACCCCAAAATACACATTCTAACGTGGTTCACTAATATTGTGGGGTTGGATTAATTAAATAAACCTGAAACTTATTAATTAATTATCAGGGTTCTTCAAGACATCTCAACAAATCTCCACCTTGACTTGAATTCTGCTCCATGTACCCAGACTTGCCCCTAAAGGACAATTTTAACAACTTGTAACATTTAGCAAGTCCAAACAATGTTGAAACTAGCTATACGAAAAACTTTGTGAACATGGTTATTTCAAGATATCTCAATAAATCTCCACCTTGATTTGAATTCTGCTCCTCGTACCCAAATTTGCCCCTAAAGGGCAATTTTAACAGCTTGTAACATTTAGCAAGTCCAAACAGTGTTGATTCGGCTGGACAATGTATCCGACGCCTCCCCTCGGTTACAGTTTCTAGATAAGGTATCCGACGCCCCCTCAGTCTACCAAATAAAATAATGTACCAAACAGATGTGTGAAGCAATCTAATATATTTATCTTAATAACCAAACACACAATTAAAATAGCTAATACGCAATTATCTTTCAAAGCAATTCAGATTTTATTAATGTGGGTATATCCGTACCAGTATACCAAACATTGCCTAAGAGTGAAAGCATAACATACAGTGAACCTACAATTTTCTCTATATATTTTATGATAATTTTTTTGTAAATTTGATAGAAGAGAGGGTGAGTTCGAGAGAAAAGAGAGCCATGAGAAAAGAGGATAAGACAATTGCCACCATTTTCTAATTTTTGCTAGGCTCTAAAGACAATACAGTAAAAGGCCAAAGTTCATTACCACTATATTAAATAAAAAGGATATCCTAGCCCACTAAAATATACTACCCCTAAGCCCATTATTATCGCATCAGATCTCATGTGTCATTTCGTGTGTCATAACTATATATATTTTTAGTTTTTTTATAATAAATTCTAATTGAGGAAGGATGAACTTTAAATGGAATATTTTAATTAAAATAAATCATAATAAATTAAAAAGAAAAAAAATTAAAAATGAAAAATTTGGCATAGAAGATGTCATAGAGAATGACAGAAGGGATCTGGTGTGCATTATTATTATGTGTGATTTATGCTACATGTTGGGATGTGTCACATTTTATGATGTGCATCATATTACTTACATATATTTTTATATATATTGTGCCAAAAAAAAATTATTTACTTTTTACTTCATTATATATTTAAGGGTAAATTATATTTAATATTTCAATATTTGCAACTTATAACAATAGTATTTCAACTTATAGCAATTTTATCTCAAAGTTTTATTTTTGTCACAATTCTATTCTCCGTAAATTTTTCAGGTAACTGAAAGTTACGACACTACGCCAGAAACACATGGACAATAAAAAAAATAAAAAAAATTCCATATAACCCAAAACAATATACGTGTATTTTTTGGCTTATTTGAAATCGTATTTTTTTCTTGTCCACACATTCACCAACGTGATCACTCAACTTTCAGTTGCCGTGAAATCTTACGAAGGGATAAATTATGACAAAAATAAAACGTTGATTTAAAATTCTTATTATATGTAAATTGATATTCGTATTATAAGTTACGAACGTCGTGGTATTAAGCATATTTAACCCTACCTTTAATAGCCTAAACTTAAAATAATTTTTCATTCACCGCAACCAAATTAAAAATTAGAAAACCTTAATCATTATTAGAAATAAATGAAAATCGTTTGGAATTGATTGTGTTTGGGGATAGAGAAGAGGCAAAGAGTAGCTAAAGCAAAGCAAAGCACCTCAAAAAGTAGAAAACCCCAACCCCCACCCCACCCCACCTCTCTCTCTCTCTCTCTCTCTCTCTCTCTCTCTCTCTCTCTCTCTCTCTCTCTCTCTCTCTCTCTCTCTCTCTCTCTTCCATTTTCATTCCATAACATCGACTTACAAAACCTTAATTTCCACATCCAACATCATCATCCTCTCTCTCTCTCTCTCTCTCTCTCTCTCTCTCTCTTCCATTTTCATTCCATAACATCGACTTACAAAAGCTTAATTTTCACATCCAACATCATATATTCTCTCTCTCTCTCTCTCTCTCTCTCTCTCTCTCTCTCTTCCATTTTCATTCCATAACATCGACTACAAAACCTTAATTTCCACATCCAACATCATATTCATACACTCTCTCTCTCTCTCCAAATGGGATTCTGTTTCTCAAAGTTGAGGAGATCGAGGGAGATTCCAATATCATCATCCTCAGATGCAGAGTCTCCCCCACACCCTTACTACCACCACTTCCCCTTCAACACCGCCACGCCGCCGCCGCCGCCGCCGCCCCCATCCATACCCTCCTCATCATCCCTCCCCACCCCCGCCCCCCTCGGCCGCATTCTCGGCAAACCCTACACCGACATAACCACCCTCTACGACCTCGACAAAGAGCTCGGCCGCGGCCAGTTCGGCATCACCTACCTCTGCACAGAGAAGTCCACCGGCCTCAAATACGCCTGCAAATCCATCTCCACTCGAAAACTCATCACCCAGAAGGAAGTCGACGACGTCAAGAGAGAGATCATGATCCTGCAACACCTGACCGGGCAGCCCAACATAGTCGAGTTCAAAGGGGCGTACGAGGACAGCAAGAACCTGCATTTGGTGATGGAGCTCTGCTCCGGCGGCGAGCTCTTCGACCGGATCACGGCGAAGGGGAGCTACTCCGAGAGGGAGGCCGCCGTCGTCGGGAGGCAGGTTGTGAACGTGGTTCATGTCTGCCATTTCATGGGAGTGATGCATCGTGATTTGAAGCCTGAGAATTTCTTGATGGTCAGTCGAGACGACGACTCCTCGTTGAAGGCTACCGATTTCGGCCTCTCCGTGTTCATCGAGTCAGGTCAGTTTCTCTCGATCATGAGTTTTGAAGACTTTTTTTAAATTTTTGAATAATTTACAGTAATTATTTAGTAATTTTGCAGTAGATTCTTGAGCATGATTGAATGGTTTGCTTTGCTGTAAAGTTTTGGTTGCTGCAAATTTTAAATCTTGAATTTTATGGTTCCGACGTCGCGCTTTTGTGTCGTACAAGATTAATTTGAAGTTGTTGTGATTATATATATAATAATAATGACAATCGATGCCCTACGTGTGCTTGTTTATTTCTGATAGGAAATGATCATAAATGAAATAATAATCCAATTTAACGAGTAAAGAATGCAAACATTAATTATTATCCGCAAAGACCCTTGAATTCCTTGTCAAATTTCATGTTGTACTTCTTTATTTATGTTTCACTATTAAATTTATAATCTTAATATTTTATTATAAATAAAAAATTAATTATAACATAAATAATCATACTCAACAGTTATCAACAAAAAATGAATTAAAAAATTATAAATTATAAGTATGAAATAATCAACTATAATAATGAATTATTAATTGAAAATTATATACTAAAAATATTTATAAACCTTAATTGGGTAGGATGACGTACCCTAATAAACGATTGTAAAATTAAATTAAAATTAGAGAAAAAATACAAGAAAACTCATAATTTAAATGTTACATGGGTGAAAAATAGAAAGTGCAACAACAATCTCATACCCTTCAACTTTGTGTGTGTGTGTGTCGTTCTGGATTAATGAAGATTCGTATTCGGATCTTTCACCCTTATATATAAAGAGAAGGAATATCAACTGAGCTATGTGCCAGTAGTTTGAATGCAATTTAATTAGTAGGTTTCGTATAATTGTAGAGAAAAAAAAAATAGAGTATTTGCATGGACTATTAGGGTAATTGGAACATGCACAAATAGACAAATTTGAACTGACGTTTGCAGGATTTATATGTGGATGCCACTTCAGGTCAACACGACCTGGTCAACTAGACAAAGACAGGTCAACTAGGACAAGTCAATTTTCTTTATTTTTTTTCTGTTTTATACTCTTGTGGGCCCTAGAGGGAATATATATATGCTTTTGTGTTCAAACTCTCATAATTATTTTTTGGCCCGATTATGAGAATATTTTAATCAGAAAAACACAAGAATAATATGGTTGATTCGGGTAATAATACTGAATTAAAATAATTATTACAATTTTTATTAAGTTTCAACTTCTCTAATAACAATCTAGTCCTATCTAAAATTTACGAGAAACTTCTAAACAAGAAACATAAATACTATTATAATATAATACCAATTAATAACTTAATCTAAAATAGTTAATAAAAATCTAATTAAATCTATACTATAATCAAAATATGATATCTTGATATATCCATCACCACCTTTAAGTTTAAAATTGCTTCCCGTGAAATAATTGGAGGGATAGTTTAGATTTTATTCATCATTAATATTATTGGAATATGAGATGAAATATGTAGAAAAAATTAACTAGGGAGAAGTAGGGGGGGGGGGGGGACCCAACTAACTACAAAGTACATAGTTGTGGACTAGTGAGTGGACAATAATAGAGATGAAGAAAAAATGAAACACATTTTCACATTTACAAAAATGTTATCTTAAGGTAGTCATTTTAGTTCTCCCCGATGCATAGTTAATTTGGTGTGAGTATAGGAGTGAGGTTGTTCTTTGTCATGTTAGGTCACATAGGGTGAGTTTCAAACTTTGCTAGTAACATTATGAATTAAATATCTTGTGCTTGAGATAGTGTACACGAAATTCTAAACATTCATCCCTTGGTGCATGTTGTGATTTACTTCTTATGCTAGTAGTAAATAGCTATGCCATCCTAATGGAAAATTCTATGCTACCCCCGGGCATTACCTGAAGTGTCACAATAGGTATTTTTTAGTGTCACAATAGACCTATTGTGACACTTAAGATAATATCCGGGGGGGTAGCATAGAATTTTCCCGTCCTAATGGCCATTATAATGTAAATTTGCTATGCAATGAGTAGGGGTGAGCATTCGGTTAAGACTGAATCGAACTGAATAGAAGTACAAAAATCGAACATAACCGAAAGCGATTTTACATGGACCGAAACTAAATTGATCAGGGAGAGCACCAAATTGAAACTAAAATTTTTGGTTAGTTTCGGTCAGTTTATCGATTTTTTATTTTTTTTCAAAAACATATTGATATAGTTAAATAGATGGTTAAGGGTTACATAGCTCCCTCGACTATTCTACAAGACTCACATTGTCCCTCTTTGACTATTTGATCCATTTAGCCCATTGACTTTCTAAAATGAATCACACTGCTCATTCTATGGATGGAAAAGTTAACACCATTAACAAAGACACATTAACACACATTTTTCTCACACACTAATATTTTTCACATACTTTTATATGCAATTTTACAATTAACCAAAATTGTTGCAGATTAATAAATTATGGTTACTAATTGATAAAATAATAAATACCCACAAAGTTATTAATAAAACAATTAACACATAATAATATAATATGAAAAATTCAATATTTATAATATATATATATATATATACGTCGAGATAATTTGTAAAACTATTTTAAATTTTGAAATTTGATGATTCGATGATGAATTCTACAATAGAGATCGAGTCTTGATTTATGATGATTTAATGTTTTGGAAAAAGAACAAGATTTATGAATTTCATATTTGCTTAGATTCTCATCTTCAAAAGTTATTATATAGTGATGTTTATTGATTTGTGGGTTTGTTTTACCATTAAAAATAGAGTTGAACACTTAATTGTAAATTTGAAATACGCAGATGATAATTTTTAAATTAAAATAATTTTATAAATTATCTCAGTATACATATTTCATAAACATTGAATTTTTCATATTATTATTATTATTATTATTATTATTATTATTATTATTATTATTATTATTATTATTATGTGTTAATTAATTTATTAATAATTTTGTAAGTATTTCATTAATTATTAATCATTATTTATTAATTTGTTGTAATTTTGGTTAATTGTGAAATTTTGTGTGTAAAAAGTATGGAAAAAAATGTGTGTTAGTGTATGTTTATTAATGATGTTAATATTTTCATCCGTAAAAGGGGTAGTGTGAGTCATTTTAAATAGTCAAGAGGACTATGTGACCCTTAACAACAATGGTTGCTAGCCCAGTTGATCTTGCTACTTCTCCCAATACTTATTTAGCATTTTTAATACTATATTTATGTATATATAATTAATAATATATATATATATATTATATTATTTAGCATTTTTATATATATTCGGTCGATTTGATTTGAATCAGTTTTCCACTAGTTCAAACCCAAACCGACCGGAATTTATTCGGTTCTCCTTATAATCGAACCACACCAAATTGACCGGTTCGATTATGCTCCACCCTAGCAATGAGTAAGTGATAAGAACTCTTTATTTGGAGGTCAAACTACTCTCGAGGTAATCGTCAGGCACTATTTGCACTTTTACCAAATATTATTTTATTTTATTTGTCAATACTTAAATATAACATATTTGTGTATTAATGAGTAAAATTTGACATGTATATATTAATATATCCAGGAAAAGTTTATAAAGATGTAGTAGGCAGTGCTTACTATGTAGCACCAGAGGTATTGCGAAGAAACTACAGCCACCAAATCGATGTGTGGAGTGCTGGAGTCATACTCTACATACTTCTTAGTGGATTTCCTCCCTTTTGGGCTGGTAAGTGATTTCGTGTACATCTTCGTGGACACTTTAGTCTATTTTGAATTTGAAATGATAATTTATGTGATATTAAATATATTTTTTTCTATCTCTCTATATATATGGTCACTCCTATTAAGATTGTAGAACTTATTAGGTGCCGGTCGGGCAGTCGGAGTGCACCTAGTATTTAGGTGGAGGCCTAGTCAGTGTCTAGGTGCTGACTAGGCGGCACCTAAGTGTTTCTTCTTATTATTATTATTATTATTTGAATTTTTTATTGGAGGAGGAAAGAGGAGTGAGAGAGAAGAAGTATAAAAAGAGAAATTTATATGGTTTGAATGTTTGATTATTCCACACCGATTAGAAATGGGAAATGAGTGAGATACGATAAATATAAAATGTAATTTGTATGTTTAATAAAACTAAATATATAGTTATGTTTTGAATTTTCGTTTGTTTTGCAAAAATGTCCTGAACTTCAAGAAATGTCAAAAAATACTCAAACTTTCCAAAATTTTGCAAAAATGTCCCCAAATTCAATTTTTAGTGTTGGTTTGCTGGCAGATCATGTCCGAGTCTAGCGTTTAAACTACAGTGAAAAATCATATTTCACGTTGAGATTAAATATGATTTTTTACATCATTTTAGGCATTAAACTTCGACGTGCCTTATCTACAATCCGATACCGAAAATTAGATCATATGAAATTTTTATAAAAATGTGGAATGTTTGGGTTTTTTTTTACATTTTTTTAAATTTATGACCATTTTGCAAAACGGACCAAGTTTAGGACATACATATATATATATTTAACCTTTTAATATTCAATGCCTAAATCTTGTAATTAACTTAATTTCAATATTTTTTAATCTTCAAATTTAAAATAAATAAATAAATCGGTCTCTAGAGTCTCCTAACGATTTTTGTTGCCAACTATGCTCTTTTTGATTTGGCTAGTGGCCGTCTAGGCCGATTTTTACAACACTACGCTTACCACCAAATTCTTTATTATTTCAGAGACAGAGAAAGGTATATTTGAAGAAATATTGAAGGGGAATTTAGATTTGGAGACCTCTCCCTGGCCTTCCATATCAAATGGCGCCAAGGATCTAATCAGAAAAATGCTGACCGTCGATCCCAAGATTAGAATTTCTGCTGCGGATGCACTTGGTTAGTAAATATTAATGGATACATATATTTTAATCATTGAAATTAATTCTTATACGTTAATAATAAGAAGAATTGTTAATTTAGAACCTAAATATAAATTATTTATTAATTTAGGACCTTGAGATAAAAATTATAAATTCAGGATCTGACAGTAGGAGTGTGCAAATGGTTGGTTCGGTGCAAAACCGAGCCCAACTAACAAAACTAAATAAAAAAAATTCTTAAAAAAATTCAAGCCAAACCAACCAAAATAATATATATAACCGAACCAAATCAAACCATGATTATTTGGTTAGTTTGGTTTGATTTTTGGTTTAACCGAATTTTTAATGATTATTTTTATTTTTCCGAAATAATTATGTCTAAAGAAAATTATAAAACTAGAAAATTGAAACTAAATATTAGAATTACTAATATTATTTAGGTGTAATTAATATTAGAATTATAAATTAAATATACTATATTTATATTTTGGTTGGTTCGATTTTAACCAAAATATTTTTTACTTAAACCGAAATCGAACCAAACTATATTTTGGTTTTAATTTTCAAAACCAAACTATATTTTGGATTGAAAAAAGTATTAATTTTAATATTGAAAAATATGTCTTCTTAGAATGAAAAGTATCTGATATAGGGTTGTACACTCGTACATAAAAATTTAGCTAGATTTAATAATTTATCATCTTTCAGGTTCTGAATTTATACTTTTCTTTTTTGAGAAATGATAACCTATCTTCCGAGTCCTAAATATAGAGTGGAATATGGAATACTAAATCGATAAAGCTCCCGATAATTAACAAGCAACGCTACTCGATCTGCAGAGCATCCGTGGCTGAAGGAAGACGGCGAGGCATCCGACAGACCCATCGATAGCGCTGTACTCATCAGGATGAAGCAATTCCGGGCAATGAACAAGCTCAAGAAGCTCGCTCTCAAGGTACGTACGTATCTCAATTCTCAGACGAGGAGAGTCTTGTACTAGACGGTCTGATACGAGTTTTTTTAAATAATGTGGGATTTGGAATAATATTGGTTGAAGGTGATTGCACAAAACTTGTCGGATGAAGAAATAAAGGGATTGAAACAAATGTTTGACAACATAGATACTGATCGAAGTGGCACTATCACATATGATGAGCTCAGAACTGGGCTGTCTAAGCTGGGATCCAAGCTTAGTGAACCAGAAATCCAACAACTAATGGAAGCTGTAATTAATTAATTATTCCTTCTCATTTAATTCATTTAATTTTCCATATATATATATATATATATATATAATTAACGTAACATTAATTCATCTGTATAAATTAGGCTGATGTGGACAAGAGTGGGACAATAGACTACATGGAATTCATCACTGCAACCATGCATCGCCATAGACTTGACAAAGAAGATAATTTGCGCAAGGCTTTTCAGTATTTCGACAGGGATAGCAGCGGGTGCGTGTGTATATATATATATATATATATATATATATATATATATATAATTTAGTTCAAATAAGAATTCGTTTTTGTGTGAGAACTGGGAACGGTGGTTATTTACTATGATTTTATAGTTTATTTATTATATTTTAGTACTAATTTTATTTAAAAAAAATATATAGTTTATCTTGTTGTATTTTAGTGCTAGTGGTAATAGCACTAAAATACAATAAGGTAAGCTATAAAATTATAACAGATAAGCATCGTTCCTAGTTCACACATGAAGCACATTACTTATTATAACCCCCCCCCCCCCCCACACACACACATATATATAGGGGTTGGTTATAATAGGGACCGTGCTTCCCGTGTAAACGTGAAAACCGGCTTGTTTACTGTGATTTTAGTATTTCTTATTGTATTTTGGTGCTAAAATAATTCGTACCAAAGTACAATAAGAAAACCATTAAAAAAATTAGCACCAAAATAAAGTAAGAAAAATCATTAAAAATACAATAAACAGGATTGTTTTTACGTTAACACACCAAACACAAGTCCTCATTTGAACCAAAAAATCCTATATATGCTGATGTGTATATATAGGATTTGGTTCAGATAAGGCCTGATGATTCTAAACCTGAAAATTAGTCTATTTATTTTATTTTTAATGATTTTTTTACTGTATTTTGTTGTTGTTTTTAAAATTTTATTTTTAGTGTTTTTCGTATTGTATTTTAGTGCTGAGTATTTCAACATTAAAATATAATAAAAAAGCACTAAAATTACAGTACATTTACACGCGAAGCAGACTCTATTATAACACACCCCCTATATATATATCATATATACTTATGTACATGTTAATATATGACTTCACTTTTGTACATGACAAATTAATCAATGTTCTAATTAAGATTTACTACATATGTTTGATGATCAGATTTATTACAAGAGATGAGCTGAGACAAGCCATGACAGAATACGGGATGGGGGATGATGCCACCATCGATGAGGTTCTTGATGATGTCGATACTGACAAGGTACGAACAAACCATCATTTATATTTCAAACTATTTTTATTTTTTTAAATATAGCCCAAACTAACTAATACTTTTATAGCAATTAAATGTTTAAACTATTAAAAATTAATTAAATCTAACTTCGAATGAATTTTATGGCCAAAATCGGGTCGATCCAAAAAGGTGTTAAAAAATTAGAATAAAAATATTATGGCATAAATATGATCAATTTGACTACATTACATGAAAAAGAAGGCACAACTATTTAGCCGAAATATAAGGCATTAGATCTTCTAGTCTCAACTTGTGTGTGACAACCGTGTACCAAAGCTTAAAATTATTACTTTTTCTTTCATTTTTTTCTTCTATATTAATTTATTTAGGTTTAGAGTAATTTTACAATTTTATTTAGGATTTATTCCACCCAATTAGGGTTTATAATTATTTTTTAACATTTAATTTTTATGTTTTAGTTTAGATAATTAACTTTTGGGTTTGATTATTCCAAACTTAATGTATATATATATATATATTTTTAAATTTTAATTTTTAGCAATAAATATTAAATATTATTAGTTATAACATAATACATTTTATTTTTACAAAAAATATTATTAAAAACATATAATTTTAATGTTGCCACACGGTTGTCACACAAAGTTAGGACTACAGAATCTCTAATTTTTGGGAGTAGAGATCTTCTAATCCCAACTTTGTGTATCAACCGGTCCGTGTGACAACATTAAAATTCTATATTATTAATAATTTTTTTGTAAAAATAAAATTTGTTATATTATAACTAATCATAATTAATGTTTATTGCTAAAAATTGAAATTTTAAAAAATTATATATCTTAATTTTGAAATAATCAACCCAAAAAAATCAATTATAACGACTAAAAAATGAGAATTAAATATTAAAAAATAATTATAAACCCTAATTGTGTGGAATAAACCCTAAATAAAATTGTAAAATTATGCTAAACCTAAAGAAATTAAAAAAATTGAAGAAAAAAATGAAAGCAAAAGTAATAATTTTGAGCTTTGGTACTCGATTTACACACACAAGTTGAGACTAGCTAGAAGATCTCAAGTGAATTTTTGGCCGAAAAATGTATCTAGCGACAGATTTGATTAATATTTTAATAGTTTAGATATTTGAAAAAATGGAAATATAATAGTATGTAAATGATGGTTTCCCTTAATAATCCATATATATCTTGATTAATTTCTTATTCAGATTATTTAATTTTGGATTGAAATATTTTTATATATTTTGTTCTTAATTTTAATCCCCATAGGATGGAAAGATAAATTACGAGGAGTTTGTGGAAATGATGAAGAAAGGAACGGTGGAATTTCCTCAGCAACTGATCACGACAGACTGATTTTTTTTTTTTTATTAATTAATTTCAGCTGTTGCAACGAATTAATTTGTAATAATCCCAACGCCATGAGAGAAGACTCGGTGCATATATAATTAATTTGTGGTGAAATTAATTATTAATTGCATCATTAATTTACTCTTCAATTCAATTGGTGAGAGTGTTCCCGCCATTTTTCTAGTGAATGAAGCATTAATGTGATCTCGTGCTTGTGAATTAATTACTGCAAAATTAAAAAAAAAAAAAAAGATAATTGATAGTATTGTTTTGGGGTAAATTGCACTTGATACTTAAATTTTGGGTTTTTGTTTGTACAAAGTAACTCATTTTTTCAAAATCAACAAAAAAAATGTAAATTTAGCATTTGACCAATTTAGGTCTGAAAATCGTATGTAATTGATTGTGTATTAAGGTTTTGTGATTGGATGATTTTTTTTACGCGGTTGGGAAAATGGAAATCTTAAAATAGAATCAAATTACACATGGGAAACAGGTCGAAAAATTAATCAAATGTTAGATTTGTAATTTTTTTTTTAAAAAGAGAGTACTGTTTTGTTGATTTTGAAAAAGTCAGTTGTTTTTTAAAGTTTTTGGGTAAATTTCACTTTTGGTCCCATTAGAATAAGGTCAAAACATTTTTAATCACAAAAGTTACTTTTTCGGTCCCAATTGATATTTTTTCGACAATTTTGGTCTCATAAGATATTTTTCTGATAATTTTAGTCCTATAAGATACTTTTTCGATAATTTTAGTCTTAAACTAACAATTTTAATGAATCTGAGATGTATCTCATGCATATGAAAATAAACAACATGCGTTCCAAATCCAAGACATTATATTTGAAATCAATTTGTCTTGTCTAGCGTACCAAAGATGTCAGTTAGTTTGGGACTAAAATTGTCAGAAAAATATTTTATGAGACTAAAATTGTCAGAAAATATCTTATGGGACCAATATTGTCAAAAAATATCATTTGGGACCAAAAAAGTAACTTTTGAAACTAAAAGTGTTTTGACCATGTTCTAATGGGACAAAAAGTGAAATTTACTCTTTTTAAAAAATAACCTAAAACATATGTATTAAAGTGTAACCTGCTCTTGTTTTTCTTAATTGTTGTCTTCTAAAATTTGAAAACAATTAAATATTGTTATGTAAATTTAGACTATAGCATACAAACCAATTTAGTGAGCATTATTTAAAACAAGAGTACATCGTTATTATTCCAACAGAAATTTTTAACAGGCATGGAATCTGTTGAATTTTTAAATTTTTGAAAATCAATTCCAACGGACTTTAATTTGAAAATTAATATTGTTGAATTTAAATTAAAAAAAAAAAGATAAAAATTGCTGCACAAGAGTCTGTTGGATTTTTTTTTTTAAATATTCCCGGTCTAATATTCTCATGAACTTATCCATTGGAATACTTATTTTATTTTTCTTTTTTTCTTTTTTAACAGGTAGAGTCCGTTCAACCGGGCGAGATTCGGCCCATTGAAAATTTGAAATTGTGTTAGGCAAATTCTGATGTACATTGGATACACACAATTTTTTTTTTTGTTTTTGTTTTTGTTTTTTTTTTTTTATCAAAACCAGAACTCCATTGTAATATATACACATTCAAGGTTGAAGTAACAATTCCCAATTAATTTTATAAGAACATTGTCAATTAATAATTCATAGTAAATATTAGCATATACTATCTAACCCTTCCAAAAATGTAATAATATATTTTATGAAATTAAATAATATAATTAATTTCTCAACAACTGGGTACTTATATAGAGATAAATGTAATAATAACATATAACAATCCTGTTAGGTACCCGTTCACCGACTAGTGGGCCTCGAGTTCACCTTTCCCCCACATTAGTACGATATTGTCCGCTTTGGGCCAAAGCCGCACGATTTTCACTTTTGGCATCTCCTAAAAGGCCTCATATTAATGGGGTAGGTGAACTCCTTATATCTAAGTCAACTCTTGGATATATTTCCGGTGTGGGACTTAGATTGTTATCCCAACAAATCCATTCATATAGACGAAAATTTCATATCAGTCCATCATATTTGAATAGAAGACCTTTTCTTTTATAAAATTGGAAGATCTTTTCTCTTATAAAATCGGAAAAGATGATTGACATGCAGGGCTGGCCTATAGGGGTTGTGTAACGACCTGACTACTGGAAAAGATGATTGACACGCAGGGCTGACCTATAGGGGTGGTGTAACGACCTGACTACCGGACTGACGGTTGTCCTCACAAATCAACATGGGTCTTTCCAGTGTGATTTGTCCTCACTCACACGCTCCTTGAGAAACACAGGGGTCTTTCCAACGTGCTTTGTCCTCACTCACATGCTTCCTGAGAAATTTCCCAATGGATCACCAATCCTACGATTGCCCTAGATTAAGCACGTTTAACTTTGGAGTTCTAGTGGAACGAGCTCCAGAAAAGAAGATGTATCTTGTGGTATGAGTAGCACCAATCAAATCCTTTAAGCTCTTCTCGACTATACAGTCTCATTCTTGTATAGCCTCAGAATCCTTCTCTTTCGGGTGGATTCGGTTCATTCATGTGCCCCTTCGCTTGAAAGCTTTATAGGAGCCGCTCTTTGTCCATGCCTTGCACCGGCGATCAGTCCACGCTTCGGCCCCGAGCATCACAGGTGGTCAGGTGGGTCACCGTCCATGGGCCCCCTAATTTTTATTTTAAATTTAATATTATATTTTAAAAAAAACAATTTTAAAAATATTTAATACAAAGCCTAATAGAAAATATATGTATCATCAATCTTTTGTTTTTTTGAGACATTACTATTCGAATCTAACAATTTTCGTTCTTTGAATATTATCAGTAAATTATAGACCGATAATAACAAAATATTTTGTATCATATTTCAAATAATAAAGTCTATTTACATGTCTTTTTATCTCAAAATTTAGGATGAAGACAACACTGAATTGATTACATTTTTTCAAAATTTAGGATGAAAATAATACTGGACTTTTTTCAAAATGTTCGTAAAAAATATATATACAAGGTCCCTTATTTTTTATTTTGTCATGGCGCTCGAAATGTGAGGGCCGGCCCTATTGACACGTTTTATTGAAAAATACACATGTAATACACGTTCCATAATATAATATATAAACATGCATGCATATATATCTTTGCAGAATATGTATTTGAATTTATAGTAATCAGTGGAGAAATATTTTGATATATAATGTATCATGCATTATATATAGATATACACTGAAATTAAATCACTGCTGGTTCCCCGGTATGATCTTCGATACCAGTTTTATGCCTTCATCTTTCAATTTGGTGGCGCCTTCTGCGATCTTATCTGCAACCTTTTTTCCTTCCTCTTCCAATTTGGTGGCGTCTTTCTTTATCTCGTCTACAGCCTTTTGCTTCATTGTGTTAGCCCCATCGTTTATCTCCTTCAGAAGCTCGGTTATGGTGCCTTCTAGAATCTTCACCTGCTGCTCCATCTCCTCCTTCAATTTGTTCATCTCCTCGCCTACCTTGCCTATGATGATCTCTTTTTCCATTTCTATTTTCGACGACACTGATGAAACTATAGGCTCTGTGATGCAGCAGCAGAGTTTTCGACACCACGACCGCGGCATTGCTGTCGTCTGCACTGCATGTACGTGTGTATTGATGATGTTATGTCAGTTAAACACGAGACGACAACGACGACCCCTCCATTTATAGGTAGAATGTTTGAATCCTTTGCTTCTCGATCGACAACTCGTTGGATTATATTCCTCGTGTTTCTTGATAATTATCTTTTTTGACGTCGTGATGGGCGTGCTTAAACTTTAAAGTTACGACATGCATGCATTAGGATAATCCCATGACAGAGTTAGAGTTTTTTTAAGGACAACAACTTAGGCCGATTTGGAAAAGAGGACAAATTTATTGTGGGTCGAAATTTAAGGACATTAACATTTAAGTGTTGCGTCCGTATCGCCCCGCAATAAATTTGTCCTCTTTTCCAAATCGGCCTAAGTTGTTGTCCTTAAAAATAAGGACAACAACTTAGGCCGATAAGGACAACAACTTAGGCCGATTTGGAAAAGAGGACAAATTTATTACGGGCCGAAATTTAAAGACATCACGTGCATCTCACGTGAGGTGCAGCCCGTTCGGGTTGAAAATTGACCTACGGACGTAATACTTAAATGTTAATGTCCTTAAATTTCGGCCCGTAATAAATTTGTCCTCTTTTCTAAATCAGCCTAAGTTGTTGTCCTTAAAAAACTCTTAACTCTCCCATGATATGATTCAAATATTATGGTGCTCAAATTAACTAATAATCGAATGATAATCGGTATCTAAAGAAGTCGCATATATGCCTCTCATATGTAGAGTAAAGAATTATTTAATTTTTGGGTCAAGTAAAGTATTGTTCTATTATATATATATATATATATGTATGTACATGTATGAACAAAAGTAATAGTTAATGATGAATATTCTCTATCCCAATCTACAAAAGTAATGGTTAATAATTCTCCCCCACTCATCCTATAATAGTTACATTTTCTTTCGTGTGTCACCTCGTGTTTCATAATTAAATTTTAAGTCATTCATTCAAAAAAATTCTTCAATTTTAATTTTTTATAATTGTAAATTAGTGTTTATTAATTCTTACCAAATATATATGGTATAAATACTTTATGGATCTAATTGTCAATAGTTTTTTTTATGATTGATTATTTCATAATTAGAATTATATAATTTAAAATTTTAGTTTTGTTAATAAATATTAATTAGGGTTCATTTTTGTTATATTTGTTTTTTATTTTTATAATACATATTATAAAATCATAAATTTAATAGTGTAACACATGGTGAAACATGCACAAAATGTGTAACATGAATTTTTTTGAATTGATAATATAGGGCTTGATATATAATTACGTAAAATCATTTCTCTGTATAAAAAATACTAGTGCCATTTGCATGCACTTGTTTCTATGACGATTTATGTTCGACAAAGTGTTCGTAGATGTGTTCTGACGAGGTACATTGGAGTAAATTTTAATTTTGGCCCTATAGGACATGCGATAGTCTGTTTTTAGTTCCGGTACTATTATTTTTGGTCTTTTTTCAGAAAAATTGTTCAATGGTAGTCCCATATGTTTATGATTTTTGAATTTGTTCCCAAGATTTTAAGACCAAAAGTGGGACCAAAATTGAAATTTACTCAATTTGGGACAAAAATGATAGTATTGGGACTAAAACGGACTAACGTATATCCTGTAGGACTCTAACTCGAATTTTACTCAAGTATATTGAATCCACTATGAAAATAGGAATAAGTTGTGATGTTTCTTCTTATGTTTCAGGGACTGCCCTTGACAAGTTGTACTTGCAAACCTTAGAATTCCTAAAGTAATTTAGCTAGACATAAATAAACTGAAATAAATGGAGTTTGAAACATCATAAAATAAATATAGATGACACTGATAATCCTCTGTAGCATATCCAATCGTCTTCTATGATGAACTCTCTCTCCAACACCGTTGAAATCCTTCTATCCAATAGTTTGATGTTCTCCTAAAGTGTAGATGGTATTGATAGCCTCCTCCGTCTTTTCAGGGTGTGTGGAAGTGTATCAATGGTGTGAAAGGTGTATTGAGAATGTTTCCAAGTGTGAGTAGCGTCCCCTCTCTATATCTCTCAAGTTGTATATGTGAATTAGATTTGGAACCCTAATTATAAATGAAAAACTCATCAATCTGAAAAGCCAGGTACTTGGGTCGACTCAAATAGCTGGGTCGACCCAGAGGACTTATTTTACACAGGGTCGACCCAGGTAAAAAAGCATGGGTCGACCGAGGCCTTCATAATTTGCTCATGGATGGGTCGATCGAGACTTTCTAGGTCGACCACCCAACCCATTTTCGAGTTGGGCTTCGAACTTCAATAGGCTTTGATCATTTAATCCAATCTAATAAACTTTAATTGAGTCATTAATTAAACCCAAGGTCTAATTAAATCATGTTTTAGCTCTCCACAACTTCAATTGATCATTTTGCACCGAATATTCAACAATTTCATCACTTTAACTGCAAAATTCATAAACACATCAAAAACACCAAATGATAGGAATTGAAGCATAAAAGCTAGCAAATCACACAACTTCTCAAGATAAAAGATATCAGAACATGTCCAAAAGTTGTGTAAAATACACAGTTGTCAATAATCATATCAGTGTGATAAATATTATTAACTTGCTGAGTTTATCTGTATGCCAAATAGTATTGACTCGCTAGACTTGTTCTTACATTTGTTCAACGTAATAGTCTAGCACACAATTAGTATTTTCGTAAGAGAAACACTTGAGGGTCTTTTTATCTTTTGTTCGTGATCTCAAAAGAGATTATAAGTGAGGTTGTGGGTAGATAGGATATGATAGCTACCACGATTGTAAGGTGATCTCACTACTTTTGTTGATAAAAAAGTTCGTGAAGAAGAAAATGTGGCATAATTAAGGCATGAGTCATATATGTGCAAGGTTCCGGAATAGTCTTCTCGAAGGGGTAGCAATCAAATCATCAATATTGGGCTAAGTCTTCTAGGTAGGTTGTTGAACCAAACTGAGTTATCAATCTCGTGTGTTTTTACTACTCTACTTTTTATATGTTCTTGTAACTATTACAAACACTTTACGAAGTATATGAAAAAACACTAATGCACACGTGCGGGTAGGTAATTTCAAAAGAGACTCGAATTAATTAGCAATTACAACATCAAATGAGATTCTCTTGTCCATATAAACGTCTCGTTATTAATTTTATTAGTATTTCTTCAATTTTAATTTATTATGGAGTATAAGATCTCATCTCTAACATGCGCTCTTTCAATATACCAACTTTTTTAGTTTTTGTCATTTTACCATCTTAAAATCATTTTCTGTCGAAGATAAAGTAGTATTCCTATACAACATTGAACACACTGTACACTACAAGAAAATGATCATATTTTATTGGAAACATTCCAACTGTTATAAAAAACAATCCAAGAGAATAATTTTAACTAAAAAATTAAGAATATAATAATGATAGAACCATATTATTATGAAATATCAACCATATATAAAAATCTCAACATAAAACTAAACTAGAGTTGAATTAGAGTTGAGCCTAACATACATTAAAACACATAAAAATTCATAACTGCGCATTCATTATTCATAAATAAATTAGATAAACTTCAATAGTTTTAAAGGAAGGAGAGGAATGTAGAATCTCGCGTGCTTTAAAAAATACAGAAAAATTACTCATCAAAAGTCGAATATAATTAATTGTATTAGAACATATTTATTCATATTCAATTTTGTGGCCTATCTATTGCAACATTTATAGGAAATTCGGCTGTTAAACTGCATGTAATTAAACTTTATTAAGTAATTTATTATTAACGAAATAGAAAACCTACAAATTAACAATAACACTAGCTTAGCCACCAAACTATCACTTTCCAAACATAGTCGTGATTAATTGCGAATGGAATTGTTTATTGCATTTTCTTGTTGTATTTTTTATTGCATAATCAATTTATTTAATTCTTGTTTCATTTTTTATTCGATTTTAATTTCTCATACTTTAATTCAATTTTACACTTATTATTCAGAGCTCATCCTGCCCAATTAGAGTTTATTCTATTTTTATTATTAGTTAATATTTCAAATAAGCATTTAATAACTAAAAACTGTAAAATTAAATTATAACAAATTCTTTTTGTATAGGATGAACTCTGAATAAAAGTGTTAATTAAACTAAAGTACAAAATTAAAATTAAAAAAATAGAAAAGTAAGTAAATAAATTAATTGATGTGTAATAGAAAATAAAACACAGAAATGCGATACACAATTTCAAATGCATTTGAAATTGTAATTTTGATAAAGAATCAATGCACACAAAATTTTTTATTGCACTTTCTGTGTTACATTCCATGTTGCACTTTCAACTTACTAGTTTTTTTTGTATATTTTTTTCTTCAATTTTATTTTTCTGTGATTACGTTTAATTGTATGATCGTTTCTTAAGGTGCACCCCAACCAATTAGCTAGGATTTATATTTTTTTTTAATATTTGATTTTCACTTTTTAATTAATAATTAATTTTTTTTAAATTATATATGCTTTATAATTTTTTTATGATAAATATTAATTTAATATTATTAAAATTATAAATTAATTAATAAAAATTAAAAAGTGTAACATAAAATTTCTAACTCGACTCAACGAGCTTTGAGTGTATTCCCCACATCAATCACAAAGCGATACTTGACGTCAGCTTTTGCCAGCCGCTCCATCGCCGTGTTCACGTAATCCATCGGAATCATCTCCACCTCCGCCGTTATATTATGCTTCGCCGCGAAATCAATCATCTCCTGCGTCTCCTTCAACCCGCCGATCAGGCTCCCGGCCACCGTCTTCCTCCCGGTGATAATGGTGTACGTCGGCAGCTCCAGCGGCTTCTCCGGCGCTCCCACCACCACCATCTTCCCATGCGCCTTCAACAAGCTCAGCAACGGCGGCAGCGGATGCTGCGCGGACACGGTGTCGATAATCCCGTCCAACGTCCCCGCCGCCGCCTTCATCTCCGCCTCGTCACCGCTGATCAGGAACCCGTCGGCGCCGAGGATTTCCATGGCCTCCTTCTTCTTAGAAGCGGACGTGCTGATCACCGTCACCTTCGTTCCGAACGCCTTCGCGAACTTAACGGCGACATGGCCCAGCCCGCCCAGCCCGACCACGCCGACGTGGAGGCCAGGCTTGTCGAGCCCGAAATATCTCAACGGGCTGTACGTCGTGATCCCAGCGCACAACAGCGGCGCCCCCTTATCCATCGGGAAATTGTCGGGCCACCGGATGACGAAATCCTCGTCCACCACCATCACGTCGGAGTAGCCACCGTAGGTGGCGGAGCCGTCGGGCAGAAGGGTATTGTAAGTTTGCACCGGCTGCGGGCAGTAATTCTCGAGGTCGTTGGCGCATTGATCGCAGCTCCGGCACGAGTTGACGAGGCAGCCGACGCCGACGGTGTCGCCGGGCTTGAATTTCTCTACTTTCGGGCCGACTCCGGTGACGACGCCGACGATTTCGTGGCCGGGAATGAGGGGGTACCGGGCGTTTCCCCACTCGTTTCTTATGCTGTGGAGATCCGAGTGGCAGACGCCGCAGTAGAGCACCTTTAACTGGACGTCGCGGTCGGCGGCGGCGCGGCGGGAGAAGTTGAACGGAGAGAGAACGCCGGTGGGGTCTTTGGCGGCCCAGCCGACGGCACTCACTGTTTTGGCCATGTTAATTAGGATTTTTATTTATTTTTTAATTTTTTGGGAAAATTAGGAAGAGGTTTTGAAATATAAATCATAAATCTTTGAAGCATTTGGCGCTCTTTTATATATATAAGGGAAGTTGGTGGTGGAAGCTTCTACTCTACCTTTGTAGCTCCTAATAAATCGCGTCGACACAAAACACGATATAATTACACGAATATTTTAAGTGAGTTGATAATTTTTGGTAGTTTGATTAGAGATGTGATCTCTATTCTACATTTTGTGTTGCATTTTTTTATTGAACACTTGGATTTTTTTTAAAGAATTTCTTTCATTTTTTCTTCGATTTTAATTTCTTGTATTTTAGTTTTAATTTTACGTTTGCTATTTAGGATTCATTCTACTCGATTAAGGTTTTTTATAATTTTTTAGTATTAAATTTGATTTCAGCTTTAAGTTATTGATTGATTATTTGAAAAATTAAATACTAAAATAATATAATAAACCCTAATTTGGTATGATGAACTCAAAATTGTAAGTGTAAAATTAAACTAAAGTACAGTAAATTATAATCGAAGAAAAAAAATCGAGTGTGTAATAGAAAATACAAAACAAAACGTGTCATGATTCATGTTAGTGTTGCATCATCGCTGAGGTCAGAAGGTGTGACACATCATCGCAGAGATTTCTGCTCTATTAATTAATTTAGGTACGTCTACAAAATTACAAATTGTGGTCTAGATAGTATAGTATATATTTGGTAGGTAGAAATTATGCCACATGCATAATAAATAATTGATCTTCAACTGTAAAAAAAAAAAAAAAAAAAAAAAAAAAAAAAAAAAAAAAGAAAAAAAAAGAGAGAGTAAAAAACCAACTTCTCATATTTCCTCATGAGAGAAGCATGAAAATTTGAAGAAAATATAAAATAAGAAAGGGAAAATAATATTTTTGATACCCTATGTAAGATCTCTTATTATTTTTTATACCTTATTGTATTTGTTAAAATAGTGCTTTAACAATACGTGTAGCGACACGATTTTTTTTAAAATAAAATTTGCTACATTTTCTTTTTAAAAATGATTTTTATAATACATGCTATATTATTTTGTTACGTTCCTATAAGTCGCGCCTACATTGTTTATTTATTATTATTATTATTATTATTATTATTATTATTTTAATTAATCATTTATTCCCCAAAAGCTTTAAAATCCATATTTTATTTGTGTAGCTAATATGTATTATTTAAGTTCAAATGCATTTCCGGCCCAAATTATTGTCTTCTTCATGAGAACTCTCAGCAGCACCAGCAACAATCGCCATTTCTCTTTCATTCAAGATTTTGAAACGTATGTCCCTTGATATGCCAAGCCTCTCCACTAGCCTCCATTATCTCAAAATTTATTTATATCATTTAACCATAAACCTTTCACCTACAATTTCTTCACTATAAAAGGAGCCTAAACTATTCACTCTAAACACACCCAAATTATCCAAAGTATATCATCTTCATAACATCTCAAGAGCATTAGGATCTTCTTCGAGGTATATATATATATATATATATATATATATATATGTATTTTAGTTTTTAACATTTCATTGGGAGCAGAGAGAATAGGAGAAAGTGAGCTAGTGATCTAGAGAGCCGAGATTGCAGCGGGGTGCTGAGTCACGGTGAATCCTTGTCGGTGGTAGTCTCTCGTGGTGGCGATACAGCAATGGTGGTGGGTCAGATGGAGGTTGAGGGAGTGGAGTAGAGATGGGAGGGGATTGGATTTAGTTTTGGGTTGCTGGTGTTGGGAACAAACAAAATTGTTGGAAGAGAGTATTTCATCTGCATTTATTAAGATAGAGGTGATGAGAGAGAAGGTGTGAGAGAGAGAGAGATCATTGTTTTTTTTTCTTGTGAGGTGGTCGAAAGTGGTGTGAAGAAAAGTAGGGGATAGAAAAATTGGTAGTTGACTTTTATTTTAATGGGCTAAGTTAGTTTATTGAAATTAGTGGGCCGACAGTTTTGGTAGTGAGAGTTGGGTTGGTCTTATTTGAGTTATTAAATTAATGGCTAAGTTAATTAAGTTGCCAAGAACACATATTGAGAGTTGGCTTTTATGATCATGCATTTTATTTTATTGTATTTTTCATTTTATTTTATTTTATAGTTTATTAATTAAATAATTATATTATTAGGCAGCGCGTGGACTAACTAACCCGTACTATTTTCCAAGTCAAAATTCAAGTCAAGGTAGGGGATCCGATGTGACGCACATTTTTGTGTTTATCTTTATTATACTTTTATTAAGGTTCACAGTTATTAACCTACGGGTTACAATTATTATTGGCCGACGGGCTGCATATGTCCCGAATGTAGCCTGGGGCTACCTACAGTTTAAATTGTTATAATTGTATAATTTGGATAAATATCGTCACCACTGAGTTAATAGCACTCACCCCAAAGCTATTATTTATTTCAGGTTGATGATTTACTCGGGCGATGTGCGTGGTGACGTGTGATGATGGATTTTAAAGAGATTTTATTATTTAGCTTCCGCTGTAATGATATTAAATATTTTATATTTTAATAAAAGTGACGTCCCTTCCTTATTATTGCTATTTTTATTATTTTATGAAATTGGGACGTGACAATACGTATTGTATCACCTTTAGTCTTCATGATTTCAAATAATAGATTTTTTCTGGTTAAACTGAAGTCGAAGATAATTTAGGGGTACATATTTTTGGCATTTTATTAAAAAAAAATTGGGACAATATTTTTTTTAAAATTTTTTTACGCAAATTATATTTTTTAAACCTTTGATTTGGTTTAATTAAAAGCCTAGAAAATGAAATATAAAAAAATAAAATAAAGAAAGAAAGAGATATTAGAAAAAAGGAGCAAAGCGTCAAATGTGCAAGTTTCCATAATTGTTTTTTTTTTTTTTTAAATTTACAATTTTCAAGTTTTTAGTTAAATATTATAAAACAAGAAAAAAATGAAATAGAAGAGACGACTTAAAAAATAAATTTTGGTGAAAATTTTGAAAATAAATTAAGATCCCATATTTTAAAAATATTGCAAAAAAATAAAATCATACATTACCTTTCGATGTAATTTTGACTAAGAGAAACTTGTTATTCCAGATTATCGGGACTAAAAGTGATACAATATGAATCTATCTATATATATATTATAACACACTATAAAACAAATCTTTTTCCCGCTCATTTACGTACAAGGGTTAATTCTGTCAATGAATTAAAGAAATTATTTCATAATTAATTTTGTGCTTTAAACAGTCCGTCATTAATATAAATTTATGTTAATACAATCCAATTTATTGTAGTATAACTAATTATACTAATGATTGCAAGTAACCGATACACAATATTCGGAAATAATTGGTATGATTGTATTATTCCATATATATAATATTATTATAATATACTATCTAATCACTCTAGCTAAAACATATAATTGGCATATATATATGTATATATATATATTAGTTTTACTTCTCAATTAATATTGAATATAGTTGATCATGTGATTTGCCACCCATATAAAATCATCGTATATATCTTATGCTTATTACCGAATTCAAAATTATCGATCATGTATATATTGTACACACACACAACAATGATTATGGGCATTCATAATTTGTTCAATTCCCCAATATCCGTGCTTCACAATTAAAGGCCGAAATTATGCTTTTGCCAACATATTATTAATTTAATTTCCTAATTTGTGTGCTTGAGTGTGACGTATATATATGCTTCCTCCTATTATTTATTTTTGAGGAAACAAGGTCATCTTCTCTACTTTTTTGTTTGTGTGCATGTGATATTTTTATGCTTTAGTTTATTGAATTTATTTTCAAGGATATATATATATATATATATATATATATATATATATATATATGGATATGTAACTTTCTTTTATTGTTTGCATATTATAATCTAGAATTGTTGATCATGAGAAATATATATATATATATATATATATATATATATATATAATTTGGTTTAGATCATGAATGACAGATGCAAAGAAATTGAGGACAAAGTTCCATAAACTGTAGAAAACTTTGTTTCAATGAATGCAAGAAAAGAAGCATTGTGCTCCAATTCACTGAAGAAATGAAAGAGAAGGGCTTCTCACAAAAATGTCTCGTGAGTCATGAGATTTGGTAATAACCAAAGGTTTTCTAATATGACATCATATGTATCCCTCAATCTTTATTTTACAATATATTTTTATTTTATATTTTATTTTACTATTGTTATATCTACTCTATGCAATAATAATACTACAGTGGGTGATTTTGTATAGAATAAATCAAGTGAGAAACGTAGAAGAAAAATTTTATTTATAAAGTTCTAACCTTGATTATTTTTTACTTGGTTTGATCATTATTATATTTTGGCTTAAACAAAGCAGTATTTGAATCCATTGCTATTCGAGCTTCAATGTTATTTAATTATATATTGGTGTTTTCATATTGTTTTTGAATTTTTTTAGTTTAATTATATGGCTTCAAACTAAATAAAAGTTCATTCAATCCTGAATTGCATATAAATCATTTCTCATACAGGAAGTTATTTCACGTACCTAAATATTGGTCCAAATTAATTTAGTTACAAACATGTTTTCATAAATTTATTGTATATATTTTAATAGAAATTACCTAAAAACTCATGTATGAAATGAAAAATAAAACCAATTGAAAACGATAAATTAAAAATTTGAAACTAGAAAATAATGTATGCTAAAATTTTGGTGAGAATTCAAAAATAATCTCTCAACAAGATGATAATTTTAGCTTATATTATTGGGGTGATGCATTTTGTATTTAGAATTCATTTTTAAGTGTCATTAATTAAAGACTGACTAATGTAATTGAAATCTCTTGAAAGATTTTTTTATTTTATATTTTTCATTTTTTTCAATTGTTTACAAATCATATATGTTCATTCCAAAAAGTAGATATTGAAGCTTTCTCGAAAGAAAAAAAAAAAGTTAGTTATTAATGCAATACTTTTAGTTGGTTTAGGGAGAATTTCACTTTGAAACGTATATTTTGGCCACCTCATTTTTCCGGGACCGGAAATTAATGACGTCTTTTTTTCTTAAACATATATTTTAATTTATTAAAAAAATTGGGATGTACCTTTTTTTTTATTAATTACAACTAAATATATGAACTTTGAAATATTGCAATTTCAATACAATTTTGTAATCGATACAAAAAAAAATTGCAATAATATGAAAATCAAACACAATATTTCATACCAATCTTCATAGTATTAATGAAAATCAAATTATTATTATGATATGTATCTATGTAATTTTGAAATTTGTATTTAATCATAATTAATTTATTTTTTATTAATAATTTTTTGAACAACTACAAGGACAAAATTCTAAATTTATATTAGTTCAAAACACATAAAATGATCTCCGTGCATCGCACAGGAGAAATACTAGTTATTATGAATATGATACAATTTTGATAGATACAATATTTAAGATATCCAAAATGATAAGAGACCAAATAAAAGGTATAAAAAAAGTCATGTTCATGAATAAGAAACAAACCACATATTTCTATTTTTTTTTAAACCCTTATTTAAATATTTGTCCCTTTTATATATTTGATTTAGGCAAAGCAAAAGGAGTGATTTTTGCAAAGTCTCTCATCAGACGCACCAGACGAACTTCAGACGGGTACGCCACGCAAGATTGGGTCGACCTGTTCAACCCCACCTTGCTCAGGAAAAAAATGCGCTCGAAAAAGTATCGCTCATTACACCAAAACGTATCAGTCGTAACCTTAAAAGTATCACTCTGCTACTTTAATTATGAGCTTAACTCATCTTAGTTATGGTTTAATACCTCTAATGAAAGGCTTATTATTCTCAATTAAGGTTTATATATATTCTGAAAAATTAATTATCCAACGCAGTGCACGAGCCCGCGTGTTAGCGTCAGGTGAGTGCACTACGCAAGTCGCCGAATCAACAAAATAAAATTAATTCACTTTAATTTTAGGATTCACTAATTCCATTTTAAGTATATATTTATTTTTAAAAATAAATTAAATCACTTGAAGTTTATGGTTCACTAATTTTATTTTAAAATATATAATTATTTGGGGGGGAAAAATATTCAAAATCGAATATATATACATATGTGTGTGTGGCACATGCCATGCCAGATAATTGACCATTTTTTTATTTATTGGGCCTGGGCAAGTGCGATGACCAAACCTTTCAAACTGTTGCATCCAAGGCCTTATTTTTTAATTTGTTTTAGTATTAAGAAGCTACACACATATCTTCGCAAAATTACTGACTTTTTTTAAGGAATCATTTACTAATTACTGATCTAAAGGGTTGTGAAATAGAGGATCATTCTAGAAATTTACGATCGACAATTCAACAAGAATGTGTTAAACTTGATGATCATAACTTGACATTGAAAGAGAAAAGGAAAATAATGAAAGGCAAATGGCAGCGACAACTATTTTTTAATATTTGATTAGCTAAGCTCATAGAGAAATACAATGGTCTGTTATAGCTTATACATACATGAGCAGGAATAACCTAGATACTATGGACAAATGTATAAATCTAACTGGAGAGTAATTAAGTACATTAATTTCAAAAAAAATAGATAAGGTCATATTCTTAGCTTAAATATCAAGTCATGCATCCGTGGCAAAACTCAAAAGGTCGTCTTATTCAAAACCCCAATTATGACATCCCTTCTCTTCCACTTTACACCTCGGAACGTATCGTTCTTATAGAGATAAACGTGATTTCACATTTTCTTAACTCGAAATGACTGGGGAAAGAAAATATTCCTTTTTTGAGAGTATTCTCGAGAATAGATCTAGTGGAGACGGGGTGGGGCATGTAGCACATAGGATTAGAGCACGTGGCTACGAACCCCGGTGTCAGGGGTTTGAATCCCTCCTCCTCGCCCACAACTGGCCCAAAAGGGTACTAGCTTCTTCCTATGTCCTCAGTTGCCAAATGTAACTTTGTGGAATTAATCTGCTGAGCTGGATTATTAGGGTTAACAGAATGACCTAATGATATAGTGGCACAAATATAATAGTTTTAAGAACCATTTTTTTTTAGCTTTCTAAAATTTTTAAAAACTTATTTTAGTTGCTAATTTTAAAACTATCTATTCTATCCACTTTGGACAAAATTGCTCCTATTTAAAAAAAAAAATTAAAACTAAAAAATGAGAATAAAAAATAAAATAAAAAATCTTCTTTCTCTCTCCCCGTCCTCCTTCCATCTTCCACCTCTGCTTAGGATTTTCCGGTCAGCGACCTTCCAGGCGATGACCACCACTGGGCTTCCACCCACGTCTTCAAGATTCATCACAAAATATATAAGAATAAAAAAATAAAAAGTTTCACTATCTCCTTCCTGTTCCGTCTGCAAGTCTGCAACAAAGTTTCTCACTCTCTTTCCTGTTCTGTCTGAGCCCACCATCGGCAACTTTGTTGAAGGGTATTTGTTTGAAAACCACTCTCAAATATGAGCGACAGATCGGAGGAGCTGCAATTGGATCATTCCTAGCTTCGGTGAGAATTGTGTGGTTGTTGGAAGGATGAATTTGTATCATCAATGGAGGGTTGAGCTTCGGGGAAGTCATGGTATCCGCCGCAGGAGTTGCAGGTGGTGGAGAGGAAAGATGCGACAGAGAAGGTGCTCGAATCTTCTCGAACGAACTCGATGCCACTCACCATCTCCAAGTGCGATAAAGACTTCACCGAACTCGTCGGCAACCACCTCCAAGTCGCCGATGAGTTCTTCGCTTGCGTCCCCACCTCCCACTGCCTAAGTGAATTTGGTGCTTTTATTCAGAGATAAGGGTCGACTGGAAAGAGAAAGAGAATAGGGAAGAGAGACAGTTTCTTTTAAAATTAAATAAATTATAATTCAAATAATATAAAAAATATTAAAGTGAATATTGGTAAATGTGAATAAAATAAATAATTTTAAAAGTTAGGAGCTAAATAAAGATTTTCAAAATTTGAAGTGAATAGTTTTCCACTTGATTGAGCTTCTGCCTCTTGATAATATTTGTGTAGACAATTTATCTCTAATATATTATTTACAATTTACTATACGATGACAAAATGTACGTATTTAGTGAACACTTTCTGATAGTTACAATGTGATCATTTGTAAAACAATATAAAATAATATGAACAAGATCTTTATTCTCTACTAATAATTTGTCAGAATTACTAATTCATCTATAATTCTCTATCTCCATTGAAGAGTTGAGAAACTTACATAGGTTGACAAAGAAGAAAAGCTATTAGAAATCGACATCGGCCCTAACTCACCCCCTCATGTGTTGCATGAAACTATATCGATCCCCTCACTCACATAATGGAATTATGCTAAAAATTGCATTAAAATTGTGAGCACCTAATATTAAAATCGGATTGACTCCATCTGATACTGTATTAGAAATAAATATTGGGTCTAACTTATTTTCATAAAATCGACTTGTAAGTCGGGCCAGGTCTAACATTTCGAGGGCCCATAACAGGGCCCATAACAAAACAAAGAAAGAAAGCCCTAATTTTTTCACTAACATGTTAAAGGTTTCTTCCATTATTATCCCCTATCAACTTAAATATTCAAAAAGTACAACCAAGACCTTCAAATATATAAAAATATACAAATACTGAATAATTATCAAAATAATTTTAATCTTAACTAATAAAATCATGAATAAGGTCATCATCAAAATCAACAATAATGAAAAAGCCCACAAACAATAACAATAGCTACCAAAAGTGCAAACTTTATAACTATTATATGTTGAAGTTGACTATATGCTTGGCAACTGGCAAGGTACATGAATTCGAATTCTACAGTGCAAATTTTATTCAATAATTTATAACTATTAAAAATAAAATAAAATAAAAAGCCCACACACAATAAGACTAGCTACCAAAATCTCACTTTTCCAAATATAGTCATATTTCATTGAATGATAAGTAAATCAATCAACTTTGAGTGTATTCCCCACATCAATCACAAAGCGATACTTGACGTCAGCTTTTGCCAGCCGCTCCATCGCCGTGTTCACGTAATCCATCGGAATCATCTCCACCTCCGCCGTTATGTTATGCCTCGCCG
Organism: Perilla frutescens; assembly: GCA_026008535.1. Taxonomy (NCBI): domain Eukaryota; kingdom Viridiplantae; phylum Streptophyta; class Magnoliopsida; order Lamiales; family Lamiaceae; genus Perilla; species Perilla frutescens. Next base: position 74,728,302 of record BRKX01000003.1, read on the forward strand.
CGAAATCAATCATCTCCTGCGTCTCCTTCAACCCGCCGATCGCGCTCCCCGCCACCGTCTTCCGCCCCGTGATAATCGGGAACGCCGGCAGCTCCAGCGGCTTCTCCGGCGCTCCCACCAGCACCAGCTTCCCATGCGCCTTCAACAAGCTCAGCAACGGCGGCAGCGGATGCTGCGCCGACACGGTATCGATAATCCCGTCCAACGTCCCCGCCGCCGCCTGCATCTCCGCCGCGTCGCGGCTGATCAGGAACGCGTCGGCACCGAGGATCTCCATGGCCTCCTTCTTCTTAGCGGCGGACGTGCTGATCACCGTCACCTTCGTTCCGAACGCCTTCGCGAACTTAACGGCGACATGGCCCAGCCCGCCCAGCCCGACCACGCCGACGTGGAGGCCCGGCTTGTCCAGCCCGAAATATCTCAACGGGCTGTACGTCGTGATCCCGGCGCACAACAGCGGCGCCCCCTTGTCCATCGGGAAATTGTCGGGCCACCGGATGACGAAGTCCTCGTCCACCACCATGACGTCGGAGTAGCCGCCGTAGGTGGCGGAGCCGTCGGGCAGGACGCTGTTGTAAGTTAACACCAGCTGCGGGCAGTAATTCTCGAGGCCGTCGGCGCATTGATCGCAGCTCCGGCACGAGTTGACGAGGCAGCCAACGCCGACTTTGTCGCCGGGCTTGAATTTCTCCACCTTGGCTCCGACTTCGGTGACGACGCCGACGACCTCGTGGCCGGGAACGATGGGGTAATGGGCGTTCCCCCACTCGTTCTTGATTTTGTGGAGGTCGGAGTGGCAGATACCGCAGTAGAGCACCTTGAACTGGACGTCGCGGTCGGCCACGGCGCGGCGGGAGAAGTTGAACGGAGAGAGAATGCCGGAGGGATCTCTGGCGGCCCAGCCTGCGGCGCTCACAGATTTGGCCATTTTAGGTTCTGATTTTGAGAGAGAGAGAGAGAGAGAGAGAAGTAGATTTTGTTATGTGATGTGCTGTTATGAAATGAGAAATCTCTCTCTATATATATAGACTATAGAGTGGAAGTGAGAGAGTAGAATGTATAAGAACGTCGATCAAAGGTGACGTCATCGCTGAGATCATGGAGTGTGACCACGTCATCGCTGATACTTTATTTATTTTATTTTTGAGAAAATTTATGTTCTAATTTAGGAACGTCCACAATTTGTGGTCTAGATAAGATACACTTTACCACTTTTTAGGTGCTATATCGTCTTTATCCACATACATTCTCCCTAGTTAAATGCCTCAAATTTTGTCCCGGCAAGGATGGCCTAATGGTGAAGTGAGGTTATTTGCGGATCAAAAATTACGAGTTCAAATTTCCTCAATACCACAGATCGGGTGTGTGAGTTAAAAAAAAAATGCCTCAAATTTTTATGCGTAATTGATATTTTGTAATAACTTCTTATGTGTTATCAGAATTTTGTATTAAATTATCTTGTGCTTCATGGAGAATATCATGTTGCAGTTAATTTGAAAAGATATTATTTATTCGTAATTAAATAGTACATAAAATTTTAAATTTAAATACATTCGCATAATATAAAATTTTACAAATTGTGAAATATTGATTTATATACAACATTTGATGTAGATATACATAAAATATTAGATCATTGTTGCAGTATTTATATTAGCATTATCTTTACAATAAATTAAGATGAATATGGATGAAAAAACGTAACCCAACATAATTTGTCTTGAACTCTATACAAAAATTGTGCTCATAAGTTGATGGGATTCCATATCTCCTTTTCCCAAGTACATGTATATTTCTATTATATATTTGAGATGAATGACAGTTTAGTTGTATACAGAAAAAATTTCAATTTTTTCGTACAGAAAAAATTTCAATTTTTTCGACGATTGATAGCGAACGGATTTTGTAGCAGTTTCAGTCGATAGATACTTGCAAATATTAGTTGCCACCACTTTCTTAAACAAACACAACCATTACTTCACCGAATGTGAATTTTTAGATCACTTTTATTGTGTTGGAGTAGTTTTAATGTAAGAAATATTTAAACATTTTTTATTTCTATTATGATTGTATTTTTTGAGATCTTTATTCTGTCGTTAATTAACTTTCTTAAACTGTGTGAAAAAAAGACGTGATAAAAATAGTGAGGTCCCCTCCCCCCATAAAATATTTCTGATTCCGCCCCTGTTACCAGCTAAGAACTTGTATCTGCTGATAAATGGAAAGAAAAATACGAAATATGCAGAATAATTTCATCTCTTATTAGAGGGATAAATATTGCCTATGTTGATTTAAACATCTAAATTTCATCTACTTGTTACTGAAGAGTATCTAGAATCCTACATGCAGTTTCAATTTCAGATGCCACCATCTCTCAATTAAAGCAATCATCATTTCTGTATATCATCCTACTTACTATAGAAGTGTGCATGGAAAATGTAAAATAATAATAATAATAATAATAATAATAATAATAATAATAAAAGAGTGAATATCACTTCACTGCTAACATTTCAAAATAACTAAATAGAGATCCCAAACTCTATCTAATCTTTCAAAACTAAACCAATGTTGACAAAATCTAATCTTTCAAAAGTAAACGAATTTTTGCAAAAAATCTTGAGTTTAGTGCACCGACGTACCCAGAGACGGATTGAGGGGGTGGCTGGTGTTTAAATTGGACATATTTTTATCTAAGTATGACCCATATGGAGTTTAAATTGATGTAGCGAGATGATCAAAATAAAATAATACTAAATAAATAATTTTATTTAAAAATTTAAAAATATAATAATTTTATTTATATTGTTGATTTACGACTTGTATAAGTTCATTTTATTGTTACATTTCCCCCTCTTTATTCTTATTAATATTTTAAGTTTATTTCATTATATATTTAACTTATTTTTTTTTATACTTATGAATTTGAGAATGAATGCTTCAAGACTTTAATTAATGTTATGATTTTATTTATATTTTATACTTTCACAGTTTACCTATAATATAATAGTGTGTCATTATGCTCAAATCGCGCATCTAAGATTTTTTTAATTAAATTTTCTTGGAGTTCTGCAATAAGTTTAAGTTACGGTTTACATTCCCCGAATGTACATTGAGAAAGAAATTGGTGAATTTTTTTTGATGCTGATTAAATTATAAATGAATTTAAAATTATGAAGAAACGTCGAGTATAACTTACGATACCATAATATTTTACATAAATATAGCTTTATTTTAATTTAAGTAAGTAGTTGCATGTATATGTGTGTGTGTGTGTACTGTTTTTCGCCCCCCCCCCCCCCCAAATTAAAATTCCTGTGTCCACCTAAATCAATAATTAAGTATTACTCAAATTTAAAAAAAAAATGAGAAGAAAAAAATCAAAATCAAATAGAAAGAAACTGTATAGAGAGTTGGTCTAAAAACACACCAAAATTAGTTGGATCATCGTGCAAAGACTTGACTATTGTTGTTCATACCATTATAGGAGTAGTGTAGTGAGTAGATATATATTCTTGTAGATGTTGTGAATGAATTAACATGATACTTCATAGGTGAACTTTTACTATAAGTTTTTAGGAACCAAGGAGGTCAAACATGTTGCAATTTGAGATAATGGGACTAAATAAGTGAATTTGTTTGATTCCTATAATAGTTTGATTTTCACTCTATAAATTTTGATACATGCTCTCTATTATGAGAGTAAGATTGGATTATTCACCATATATATATATATATATAACGGAAAAATTATATGATATCCCTAGGGTAGTACCTTAAGTGTCACAATAGATCTATTGTGACACTACAAAACACCTATTGTGACATTTGGGTAATACCCTGGAGGGTAGCATATAATTTTCCTATATATAGCATATGAAACACAATCTCCATAAAATTATTCAAGACCATCAAGCAGTAAACATGCATATATCTAGCTCCTAGCAATCAATAATATAAGCAAAAGAAAAATAATATAAGCAGTAATTGATTTTTTTTTTAATTTAATGGGATTGGGCCAGTGTGATAGCCAAACCTATCAAACTATTGCCCCAATATATACCCTTTTTTATTTGTTTTGGGAAAAATAAAAGAAGTGCATTATTAAGAAGCCACTCGGTACATATCTTTGCACAATTGCTGACTTTTTTTAGGGCATTTACTGATCTGATCTAAGGGGTTAGGAAAAGGACATTTCTAGAAATTTACAATCCACGATTCAACAAGAATGACCTAATGATATAGTGGCACAAATATACTAATTTTAATCTAGTGTTATTGTTAATGTCTTTATCTCCATTGAAGAGTTGAGAAACTTATGTGGGTAGATAAAGAAGAAAAGTTATTAGAAATCGATATCGGCCCTAACTTACCCCTCACGTGCAGAATGGAACTATGTCAATCCCCTGATTTGCAGAATGGAATTGTGCTAAATTGCAATAATATTGTGAGCACCCAATATCGAAATCAGATTGACTCAATCTGATACTATATTAGAAATAAATATCGAGTCTAACTTATTTCCATATATAAAACCAACTTGTAAGTCGGGTTGGTTCTGATATTTCGGGGCCATGAACTTAAGTATTCAAAAAGTATAACCAACACCTACAAATATATAAAAACATACAGTACGTGTTGAATAATTATCGAAATAATTTATATCTTGAATAACAAAATCATGAATAGGGTCATTATCAAAATCAATTTTTCCCAATAATGAAAAACCCACAAACAATAACACTAGCTACCACAAGTGCAAAATTTATATTATATATAGGTTGAAGGTACATGAGTTCGAATGCTAAAGTGCAAACCTTATTCAATAATTTATAACTATTAAAAATAAAATAAAATAAAAACCCCAAAAACAATAACACTAGCTACCAAAATCACACTTTTCCAAATATAGTCATAATTCATTGAAATTGAATGATAAAAGAATCATTGAGCTTTGAGTGTATTCCCCACATCAATCACAAACCGATATTTGACGTCAGCTTTTGCCAGCCGCTCCATCGCCGTGTTCACGTAATCCATCGGAATCATCTCCACCTCCGCCGTTATATTATGCTTCGCCGCGAAATCAATCATCTCCTGCGTCTCCTTCAACCCGCCGATCATGCTCCCCGCCACCGTCTTCCGCCCCGCGATAATCGGGAACGCCGGCAGCTCCAGCGGCTTCTCCGGCGCTCCCACCAGCACCAGCTTCCCATGCGCCTTCAACAAGCTCAGCAACGGCGGCAGCGGATGCTGCGCCGACACGGTGTCGATAATCCCGTCCAACGTCCCCGCCGCCGCCTGCATCTCCGCCGCGTCGCGGCTGATCAGGAACGCGTCGGCGCCGAGGATCTCCATGGCCTCCTTCTTCTTAGCGGCGGACGTGCTGATCACCGTCACCTTCGTTCCGAACGCCTTCGCGAACTTAACGGCGACGTGGCCCAGCCCGCCCAGCCCGACCACGCCGACGTGGAGGCCCGGCTTGTCCAGCCCGAAATATCTCAACGGGCTGTACGTCGTGATCCCGGCGCACAACAGCGGGGCCCCCTTGTCCATGGGGAAATTTTCGGGCCACCGGATGACGAAGTCCTCGTCCGCCACCATGACGTCGGAGTAGCCACCGTAGGTGGCGGAGCCGTCGGGCAGGACGGTGTTGTAAGTGAACACCAGCTGCGGGCAGTAATTCTCGAGGCCGTCGGCGCATTGATCGCAACTCCGGCACGAGTTGACGAGGCAGCCAACGCCCACTTTGTCGCCGGGCTTGAATTTCTCCACCTTGGCTCCGACTTCGGTGACGACGCCGACGACCTCGTGGCCGGGAACGATGGGGTATTGGGCGTTCCCCCACTCGTTCTTGATGCTGTGGAGGTCGGAGTGGCAGATACCGCAGTAGAGCACCTTGAACTGGACGTCGCGGTCGGCGACGGCGCGGCGGGAGAAGTTGAGCGGAGAGAGAATGCCGGAGGGGTCTCTGGCGGCATAGCCGACGGCGCTCACAGATTTGGCCATTTTAGGTTCTGATTTTGAGAGAGAGAGAGAGAGAGAGAGAGAGAGGTGGATTTTGTTATACGATATGAAATGAGAAATCTCTCTCTCTCTATATATATAGAGAGTGGAAATGAGTGAGTAGAATGTACGAGAATGTCGGTCAAAGGTGACGTCATCGATGAGATCAGGGAGTGTGACCACGTCATCGATGATACTTTATTTATTTTATTTTTGAGAAAATTTATGTTTTCTAATTTAGGAACGTCTACAATTTGTGCTCTAGATACGATATACTTTACCACTTTTTGCCTTTTTTTTTTTTTTTTTTTTTTTTCTGTTTGAAGCATATTTATTTATTACATATATTTGGTATGTGATATTTTGCATTTATTAGAAAATACTTATAAATGTAAGAGATTTCTATACCGACTATCTATCTATATTTAACATGACGCATATTTTGCATTCACAGTCAAGAAATCGTCTTATTAATTAGTGTCATCTATTCTATGTTAATATATTAAAATTTGTCATTTTTTTTTCTTATGAAATGAAGAAATTTAATTTTAGGTACATACCGGCTGACCTCTAATGAATGTGACATTCTATTCCACATTTGGTATTACAAAGCGTCTTTCATAATTAATTTTTTTCTTATAATAGATATTTTAAAAATTAAAACTAACTATGACTGAAGCAACCTAGTAAATATTATACGAAAGAACAGAAAATTTAAATTCGCATAAAAATCGAAAAAAAAAATCATAAATTTGATCATAAAATACGAGTTGAAATACCAAATATGAATAGAGCATGGGGATCCTTTTCGGAAGACTTGGGGCCATGTGTCTTAAAAATAATAGTTATTTATAATATTTATAATTTTCCCAATAGCTAGAAGCTAAAACCATCCCAATTATGGGGATTTTGGAAGTTGCAGGCCAAAGCACGACGAATATGGCATTGATTAATTATTATTAATACTATATATTATGTTAATCTCAAATAGTAACGCATTCATATGTTTAGAATATAAAAAGAAATATAAAAATATTTTTAATAACAAGTCACGTCAATGAGTATGTCCTACTTTGGTATTTTATTTGATTTTTGTTGCACATTGTACGTTGTTATAGTTGGATAGTTGTAAGTTGTTTTTTTGTTGAAAAGAATATTGTAATATAATTATCAAATGTTGTGAGTTGTGGCTTATCTTAGTATAAATTTTGAAAAGGAAAAGTTGTGAATACAGTTTATGAACACGAGATTTTAGTACAATATAAAAGGCACAAAAAAATTGAACAATATTTCAATAATACAAAAGAATTTGATGCATTTTATTTCATTCTGGCATCAATCAATCCGGATCTCATTTGGGCACTACCCGAAATCGAAATGAGATCACTTGTTATAATTCATATTGCATTTGATGTTTCAATTCTTTATTTATTTTTTAATTTTTAATTTATTATGATTTATTTTAATTTAAATTTTCTATTTATGGTTGATCATTCTTCAATTAGGGTATATTAAAAATATTTTAAAAAAAAATTAGTTGTGGAACATAAATGCAACATGCACGGATGGGAATAGGGTATCCGATCTACCCAAAATCCTAGAAATGTGATCACATGTTACAATTCTTGTTGCATTTCTTGTTCAAATTCTTTAATTAAAAAATATTTTTTAAAATTTTAATTTATTATGATTTATTTTAATTTAAAATTTTCTATTTAGATTTCATCCTTCTACAATTACAATATATTAATAAAAATAAAAAAAGAAATTAGAAAAAACTTATGTATAGAACACGAAATGTAATACGAACTGGAACATAGGATTTGATCCGAAAATCCTACATAACGCATTTTGGAATATTGGTTGATATTACAATAATTAATTCCAATTGATTTAAATATCATGAACTAAGCACAAATTCTGGCTTTCAATACGAATTTTAAAATGTTATATCTACAACACAAATTTATAGTTTTTTGCAATTACAACATAACTTTGAAATTGTTATTGGAGAACATGTCATAAATGCTATATAAAAACCTTTGCCATGTACGATTTATGCAACAAATATATATTCTGGTGATTTAGATTAATATATTATGGTAATTTATTATATCCAATTTCGAATTGATGTTGTAATTGCAAAAAATTATAAATTTGTGTTGTAGGAATAACATTTAAAGTTTGTGCTAAAAATCAGAATTCGTGTATAATTCGTGATATTTAAAACAATTAACCTTTTTTTATAAGAGGATGAAGGTCTTTTAGTTCACACCAGTTTACATGGGAATAGTCGACGATAGTCGGTTTGCCATTTGAAAGGGCTCTACAAATTGAATGAAAAAAAACACACACAAACCAAAATAACATAGTAGGGAAATAATCAATAATCAATAATCAATAATCAATAATCAAAATTCAAATATAACTAGTCAACAAATTCATAATGTAGAAAGCTACAAATAACTAAAAAAGGAACTAACGTTGCATCCCCAGCTAACAAGAAGTATAAGAAACTTAGTAACAAGATCTTCATTCTACTACTTATTTGCAAGAATTGCTAATTCATCAAAATTGTCAGATACAAAAATTTTAGCATTTTGTAAGACTAAAATTACATTGTTACGCCTCAATTAGTTACTAAAATGATACTAAAAAAAGTTTGTGAAAGTGCTATAATAGATCATAATAGATTCATTACGACCTTCAAATAAAAATTCAAGCAACCTACATATATCTGAGATAAAAAGAGAGGTAAATATGAATACTGAATATAATTCTGAGTGTAAAAACACACCTAACCTTCGATTTGTAGCAGATTCAATCAGCATGCTCGCGGAAGCGTATGATTCTGCTAATGAACGCCTTCTCCTTTCGATAGCTGATGATAAGAGTGTGTTATTAGTTACTAGATTGGTAAACTATACAAGCAGTTATGAAACAAATTTCACTAAAAAGCAAAAGAAAAATCCATGAAGTGATAGATACTCACATTACAAAAGCGGCTACAATGAAGCAGAGCAAACCAAACGAGAAGTGAACAGCGAAGGTTGCCCAGAAGTTATCTCGGTCCAGATATATCTTTTCAAAGATGAACGTTGCAACGCCTGAAACCAGCAGAAATTCATATCCTGCAGGAAGGCAACCTCTAAAGGAAAAGGCGGAAGAGTCCTGCGAAGATGGTGTACAATGAGACGAGAGTAAAAATTAGAAATATGCAGATATGGATTGTGGTCATCATTTCCACAAAGGTGAAGCTAATATGCTACAGAAATAGTCATATTAAGTTGCATAATATAGGCGTACCTTGAAAAACTTTCTGATGAAAATTGCTGAGTAGATTATCCTGAAGATCATGTCTTAATTGCCGTCAAGGAAGAAGAGACTTCAAATGATCAATTAATCGCGGGTGCAACTTGGTTACTATAATTATTGCGGGTATTGGCAACATTAAGATTATCAACCCGCACGCTGTGAGCATATGACAGTACTCAAATAGACAAGTTGAAGTGAAGTAATGAAGTAAATGGCATTATTCCTTTCAGGGCTAACCTAGGAAAAGAAACAGTACTGAAATAGACAAGTTGAAATGCCTATATTAATCAGAGGGAAGCATAGATAATTACCACTTCTCCAGTATTCACGTAAAACATGAATTATGACTATGTTTCAACTTCTGCTATGTTGAAGGTAGAAACGAACTGTTACAATATCTTGGAAGCCCAATCCACCATTTTAAGCATGGCATTTCATTCAAGATAACTCCAAAAGTAAAACCAATAAACGATATGGTTAAGATTTGCATGATACTAGCTCAAAACTAAGTAGCTTTAACATAATGCAGGCTGCAGCATGATATCTAGACATATGAAGTTTCAAACTAATACAGCTAGCATGAAAACACTATGAGAAATGATACGGTCTTCACCAATATATCCGAAGCAACTTAACATTATAAACTTTCATCAAGCAGCAAATAAGACAGAAGAAATACTTATGGAGCAAACAAATCAGATGCAGAAAAATAGTAAAGGATACTCAAGGAATTCGCAAATATCAAACCAATTGCGCCTGCTGATCTTATAAGTGAGACATTCAAGACTAGGTAAATCAATGAGAAGACTAGCAATGAGTCATTTGATCGCTTAAGTTGATTCTCTGTTGCAACTGCATGCAAAAATGCTTCGGATGTTCCTGATAGAAAGAAAAGGACAAGGCTTATAATATCATATAAGAAGCTCTATACAATGGGGAATTTTTTTGATTCAGTCAAACTAATTATAGTCAAATAGTTGCCCTCCAAAAGCATGAAAACCATTCTTGTTATTCTTTCAGCAGATTGATCTACCAATTTTGCTGACAAGATATAATTCAAGAGCAGCATAAAAGCCAGGAAAACAAGAATAAACAACCCCACCAAATAATATAAAGTGTGATTCAGAGGAAAGATGAGAAAAAGAATGCCATAGTACAAAGTAATCATTTACCATTCATGGCTAAAACTATCACATAAAGGCAGTAAAACTGGAGTGCAGTCGAAGCTTCTCCATCACTCCATTTCCTACCATACAGCAATCTGATGAGGGAGTAGGAATAACTTGGACCAAATGCAATAACCACCAGACCTATAAAATAAAAGACACAGTAGGTTCAGCAAAGAATGAAAGATACATAGCTAGTGAACAACACCATTGCGGCTAGATTGCAATACACAACTGATTCAACTTACGATTATTGCATACCACAATGAAACAAAAGAAACAAGTTTGTTCAGACTAATTGCAAAGCTACCTATTAGCAAGACAAGCTTCAATGCATCTGTCAGACTCCTACCAAGGTTTTTCTCTTTTCTTTCATGATCTCCTGCATACACCCGAAGTTAGAAAGCCTGCATTCATGTTAGAAATGAACACCATGTAAATCTACAATGAAGCAAAATACTGGAACCCATCAAATTGGCCCGTACTGGGCTTCCAGTCAATTTGCCAACTGAAACCTAATTTTGTTGTGTGCTGATGTTGTTCCCTTGAACACATCTAAAAGCATCAGTTCAATTTAGATTGATATCTTAAATAACCAGAAAATCAGTCCAAACACTACGAATTGACCATGGAGATTCCACAACCCACCCAAATCAAATGGATCATTCCCAAATTGAATGACCTTTTAACATAAAGTCCAAAGTTTTTGGAGCCCCTTTTCTGATAATTTTTTGTATAAGGTAAACACCTCCATACAAGAGAGAGAAGAGAGAAAATTTATATTCAGAATTATAAATCAAGGCAAATGGCCCCATGCTAGAAGAGTAATGAATTTATACAAGCATTAACAACTTAAAAACATTTCTGGTTAAGAGGTACTAGGAACAAGAACATGAATCACAAAGAACTTGGATGGACTACTCCAGTCAATCTACTATCAGAATTACTGCTTATGAGTTTTGAGATTCTTGAAGAAGTTATTCTCAGTTCAGAAACAGGAGAACATTCGTATTAGCATCTTTTTTTTTTTCAGCAGGGATGAGATAAAAAGGACCCTCAATTTCTCATCAGCTGCAAGAGGTGATCCAATAGTTTGGGATATTAAATCCAGGTTTGCGGTTAATACGTAGGCAAACTAAAGAGCAAACAAAACCTTCTTGTAACAAACGAGCAGAGCCCCTAAGCATTTATGAAAAAAAAAAACACTCCAAGCTTATAGACAGTTGAATGATTTTGGTTTAGTGATGGTACAGTAACACGACAAGCCTACATCATAAAGTAACAAGACTCCAGGGATTATATCAGGGAAGATGCCCCCATTCTCTATCTCATCATATATTTCAGCATGTCCACATACAAGTAACGGCCAGCTAGAAAATCTTGATAACTATTACACCTTAGCATTGTTGATTGCACAATAAAAATACACATTTCTGGGATGCAAGAACGAAGTTCCCATAAAAGAAGAGATATAAACCTTTTTCAGACCTTGCAAATGTCACGTAAGAACTTTCTTCAAATGGAAGAAAAATCATCCTCACCACTAAGCTCCCTGAGAGAACAACATTTTATCTTTCAGAATACTGACTAAAAGAGCTAATCTTGTATACCTAATCCATATCAAGAAACACCATCCACTTGAAAAGAATATTATGGTTGCAAATAAAATCAAAACAAGGCAAATAGCCATGATCAACTTACCAAGTTTGTCAACAAGTCCATATACTGCTTGGTTATATGGTGTATCCAACCATACAAGGACCATCTTTTCACCTTCCTGAAGAATCAACTTCCGAAAAGATTGAAGAGTAAAAATTGTACACATGTTCGCAAGAGGTCGGTCATAACTCATTGCATTTCCTACCCTGAACAACAATATCAATTAATAGTGAGAATTAAAAAGAGAATGGACCTCTTTTACGATTAGAGAAATTTAGTATAAATTGAACACAAATACATTAGAAAAGGTGACTGTTATGTTAAGCTGATCGAATCACAGGCAACATCAGCAAAACAATGCCATATGGTATAATAATAATAATAATAATAATAATAATAATAATAATAATAATAATAATAATAATAAATTATTATTATAATATACTTCAATAAACAATTCTCTAAGCAGCAGCCATTTGATTTTTCCAACTCATTAAAGAAAATAAGTGCAGCTCAAAATAGCAAAAGCCTCAAGAAAATTATTACCTGAACGGAAAGAGAACAGCGAATTTATAAACTCTGAAAAGAAGAAAGTAGCCCCAGTAACCTAAGAAAATAGATGCTCCATATGCAACTTGTGACAGCGCAAATACAATTGCTTTCTCCTGTAGTTCATATGATAGTTGATTAATAAGCGGTTACAGTTCAACTCAGTTGGAGACCACACACAAATATAAAAGTTCTAGCACAACAATACTAGCTAGGAAAGAATCTGTATTTTACTAATATGAAAGGCACAGAGTAGCACAGACTCAGAGTACAAGTTATAGTGATATGTTTTCACAATCAAGAGAAGAAATCATCGCCATAGTTTAGGGCTGCATGTACCTTATCCCTAAGTACTAAAGGACAGTAAAGACCCCTTTAGAGGAAACCATACAGCTATAGTCAAATTTTCTTGCTCAACTGTAAAGTAAAGTGAAACAGCACAGTAAAACCCTTTAAGTGTGAGAATGCATATCAAGCACAATTACCTACCAGGCTTGGTTGCTTCAAGATAAAAATATATGTTATTATACAGCGTGAAAGAGTGGCAGCGGTTTCAACAAGAAGCCGCAATCTCAGAAGAACCAGGGTTTGGGACAAAATATAAAATGGTTCTGCCAATAGCTCAAGTACGCATGCGAAACCTGCATATGCACAGACAGATTAAACCTACATATGCACCACCTTATAACAGTCGTTTACTTCAGAAGATAGCACCAATTATTAGACCAGAAGAGACCAAAATACTTAATATAAATTATTGAACTGTCGATCATGCAATTTGAATATTATTTCAAATGAAATACCTTTAATTTTCAGAATTATCTAAATCTTACTTTTGTGAAATACCAAAACACATCATCCCTGAAGTCCTAGGTTATATTACATACTGCATTAGATCTGTAGTGTATGTACATCGGTAATTAGCTTACCATTAATCAAGATTGCATGTCCATATGGACTAGAATAACTAAGATCTTGCCACCAGAATACAAATAAACATGCCCCAATTGTAACTAGTATTCCTAAAGGGAAGGTCATCCAGGCCACTTTCAATAGCTTAGCTGCATTTGCTCCTGCTGCTGAAGCACCATCACTGACAAATCAATTTTTCAGAGTACATTCAGTAAACTGAACACAACTAAACATCCATGTATGTGCTGGAACTTGACATATGTACATCATGAAAAGACCTAACATTTAACAAGCGTAACTGCGTAAGTATTTAGAAAATTAGCTTAAGAGACAATGAACTGAAACATGATTATAAGATCAGTTTACATCTGCTATTACTACAACAATAAATCACAAATGAACTAGATTGTGGATGAAGAAACCGAATTGAGTAAACATCTTAGCACCCTTTAACAAAATGAAGGTTTAGTGCCTGCTGTATGTGACCCATATGACAAATGAAGTTGCTCTATGTGTAATGACAAAGAAACTTTCACGGAAATATGGCAATATTTCACTACATTCGAAGTTATTAGCTAATTAAGGGAAGCAAGTAAATCCAGAATAGTGAAAGCAAGCAAACGCAGAGAACAAAAATACACATTATAGGGAATATAACACTAATAATACCATCTGATATCTGCCCTCATGCATGCTCTCCGGAACCCCTCTCTACTGAGAAACAATATGCAGGTAACAAACAAATGGAACTGCACAGCATAAACCTACATTATGTCAAGAAACACAAAATGTTAGATAGTATTTCAAAAGAGCAAACACCACAATGATAGTCAACAAGAAATAAGATCACAATATCAAAGTCACTTACATGCATATCTAACTATATTGAATTATGAAAAATAAGAACGAAAACTCATTTAAGAACATAAGAACTAACTCAGATGTGCACCAAATTTAAAAATGCAGTATCTAAAACGAAAAACGAAAGGTTTGATGACATGCTTCTGAACATCGCAATCTTTCTCAAACAATGTAAAGTGGACACGCATCATATGAACTCTCAAACATACCTTCTGATTATTACTTACAAGTTACAATTGAACCTTGGGTGATAATTCTAATTTATCTTCCCCAAACAATTCTAAAACCCAAATCACTTCAAATTCCATCGGAACAAATAAGAATCAATCTTGACCACTCGACCCAACATCCATTCTCGGCAACTTGAATCGGATAAATTTGGAAACCACCAATATTTTCAATCACCGACACCGATTCTTGGCAACTGGAATCAGTCAAATTAGAAAATCGTCTATATTTTCATACCTACAACAGATGATTTTCCTAAAAATACTACAATCAGTTTTACTACTACACACAAATTCATTTCCCCAAAAAGAAACTGCAAACTCTCAGAATATAGTTACCGCATAATCTTCCTCAGACAGGTGTCTAACAATCCAGGAATTGAATATGAACGGGATTCCCCTCGACAGAAACTGCGTAGCTACAAAATGCACATTGTTACACATAAAAACTTTATCACAAGCTGAATAAAAAGATGAAGATAGATTGTGCTGCAAACTGATAATTAAGAAACCTAATAAGTATTTAAAAGTATGCTGCAAACTCGCAGCTGTGCCGCCATCCACGCTCGACGTCTCTGAAACCATTTTTCCTCTTTGTATTTAGTGTTTATGCTTACTGCTCTTGAGTGATAGCAAATACTGGATTGCTAAGCAACTGCATTTGACAGGGGTTTGAAACTAGTCAATTTGAACCGAATCGGATCGATAACTCGATTTCTAATCAGCTGAAACCAGAAATTGTATTGAATGAATCAAAATTGTGCGCATAAACAAACAATCATTGAATGCTGGAACACTGTTGAAAGGTTTGAACGGCTAACCGATTACGAATTAGTAGTCGGGATGTTCGAAGTGCGACTCCGGAATTACAGTTGCCGGCGGAATTTCGCGATTTGGTTTCTGTTTTTGCTTTTTATTCTTTTTTTCTTCGGAGTTAGGCAAGTTGCTGGACTCTGTTTTCTGTAATTTAAAATAAAATAAATATAATTTTGGGGTGAACAAAAAGTACCGAAAATCGACAACCGAACCGAACTGAAAAAATCAGTTTTCGGGTATTTCAGTTCGTTTCTTTTTCTAGTAAAAAATCAATTTTCGGTTTTAGTTCGGTCCAGAGAAAAAATACCCGAATTGAACTGAAAAACCGAATTTATATATATATATATATATATATATATATTAGCAATAAAATACTCGACTTTGTTGGATTTTATGGTTTATTCAGCTTTGCTTTGTTGGAATTTACACATTTTTGAACTTTATTCAATTGTTTATTGGTATTTTTTGAACATGAATCTTGATAATTAGCTAATTCATACTTGTACGTATTTAATTATATCGAATGAGGATAATTTAAAGCAAAACAAATAAATCAGAAAATATAAGAAAAATTTGGGTTCAAAATCGTACCGAACTGAAATATTTTGATCCACTTCGGTTTGGTTCCGATCAGAAATTTGGCTCGGTTCGGTTCTATTTTTAAAAAATTCAATTTTAACATTTTCGGGATCGAACCGAACTGAAAAATCGGATGTTCATCCTTATTTAATACTAATGCGCCATTACATCAATGAGCTCGAACTCATCGGGTTTGCTATCGAATC
Source organism: Perilla frutescens (assembly GCA_026008535.1). NCBI lineage: Eukaryota > Viridiplantae > Streptophyta > Magnoliopsida > Lamiales > Lamiaceae > Perilla > Perilla frutescens. The sequence goes on from BRKX01000003.1 coordinate 74,744,598, forward strand.
GAACTCAAGCTCGAAAAATCAAAATTCGACTGAATTTTCTTATCAAGTTGGATAAAATTAATACTCAACTCGATTCGATTACACCCGTGCTCATACTTGCAGAAAAATAATTTTTCTGTATAGATATATAGCAATTTCGACTCGATTTGAAATGGACGGTTTTCTCGGCTGAAGCAAGTAGATATGGCGTAAGGGCACATTTATTTTCTCAATTTTCAGAAAAAATAAAAATGCTGTCTTGGTCTTCAGCTAAACCCCTACTCATAAACCCTAGAACCCCTTCTCTCCGCCTGCTCATAGCCACAGCTCATGCTTATTCTAATTCCACAAACTCCGCCTCCGATGACTTCCACGAGCCCTCTTCCGGCCGCCTCAACAATTATTCCGGCGTCAGAATTGAGGAGAAAGTGGAGTCGGATTCCGGAAAGCTGCGGCTGGACTCATGGATTGCTTCCCGCAAGAACGGCATCAGTAGAGCCAGAGTTCAGTCCAGCATTCGTTCTGGATTGGTGTCTGTCAATGGCCGCGTCGTTAATAAGGTTTTCTGATTCCCTTTTCATTTGTTGGTTGGTTGGTTTTTTCCGAGTTGAGAGATGTCTGTTGTGAACAAGGGACATTCAGTTTACTTTTTATTCAGTTTATGGTATCCTTTCCTTTCTGTTAATTTTAGTGGATTGTGTTGTATATTTGAAGGTCTCGCATTTGGTGAGGTTTGGGGACATGGTGGATTGCACCATAGCCGAGTTGCAGCCTCTGAGGGCTGAACCAGAGGATATTCCGTTGGATATCGTGTACGAAGACGAACACGTGGTTGTTGTCAACAAGCCTGCTCATTTGGTGTGATCTCAATTACCTTTGAGCTATTTTCTTGATTTTTGGTTTGTATTTCCTTTCCCTCTTTGAGGAGGTGTAAAGTGGCAAAGGATCGGAAGTCTGTTGGTTAATTTAGCTCCAAGAACTTCTCTTTGGTTCTTGCCTTTTTGTTTTTTTTTTTTTTTTTGCTACTGTGGAGGAAATTTTCAGGGTATAAGCCACCATATATTGGGTTGAAAGAGAGCAATTTTGATGCTTTCTTGCAGTTGCATGATGGACTTTTGTTTATTTAGGGCTTAGCAAACTCAAGAGATAAAAAAGACTAAAACTCATCTCTCTTAAATTTTTTGTTTTGCTTTTTAATGTCACATGTCTTTAGTATCTGTTAAATGTTAGTTGGGTTGCATTCTAAACCCTTCTGGTAGACTGATACAGGTGGATAACTATGTTTGTCAGTCTTAATGTGGGTCTCATAACAATGTAGGTTGTCCATCCAGCACCAGGCAATGCAACTGGAACACTAGTTAATGGAATTCTTCACCATTGTAGACTTTCTACTGCATGTTTCAATCCAGAATCCCTGCCTGAGGTTGATGATGATTCAGGGGATGAGATTAGTGCCTTATCTTTAGATCAGGGTCAGGGTGGTGGTATTGGTTTTGGCCTGTGCGAGGCCTCTGTACGCCCTGGAATTGTGCATAGGTTGGATAAAGGGACCAGTGGATTGCTTGTCATCGCGAAGGTGATTTCCTCTCCACTTTCTGAAAAGTATTGATTTATTCTGCATTGATCCTTGTCTTTTGGGCGACATTTTGAATAATATGCAAGTACTTATTTTATCTTCCGCAGTGCAGGACGAACATTCCCATTCCCATCTTTCTGAACAGTTCAAGAAACACACTATAAAGAGAGTTTACATCAGTCTAACCTGTGGAGTGCCGGCACCACTTTCTGGGCGTGTTGATGTCCCAATAGGCCGCGACGTAAATAACAGGATTCGTATGATAGCTACTCCTGGATCTGCTACCCATGGACGGGCCCGCCACGCCGTTAGTAGGTGATATTAGATATTTCTTCCCTTCTCGTATTTTCCTTGCGTCAGGTTGTGTTTAATGTCAAATAATTGCACTCCAGAATCCATTTTTAGTTGGCACACTAGTTATTGTTTTGCTATTGTTTTGTTTGCAGTTGGAATATGCCATCTAATGTAAATAATAGAGCTTCCTTTCACAGTAACCCTATAGTTTCAATATCAGACTTTGATGACTCCTGTAGACCTTCTGTTGGCCCGAAAAATTGTTTTTCTGGCATGAAACCTGAGGATCACACACAATCAAACACCAGAAAGTTGAGACTTGATAATTGTGGTTCCGCAAGCATCAATTGTGTTAGTGAAGATAGAGCTCATTCCACCATTTACCCAGACCCACTGCATCTGCTAAGCGGAAGTACCACATTATCACTTTCTCATGCAAAGCAGATTCATGCTCAACTCCTCAGAACAAACCTGCATGATATTCCTTTTTATAGAACAAAGCTCCTCATGCACTACTCCAAACACCTTCAGTTTTCTGATGCTAAAAACCTTCTCCGGTCCTTGAGGCCAGATCTCCTCTCATTCACTACCCTTATAAATGCATCCTCCAAAGATAATGATTTTAAGAAATCTCTTAGTTTATTTCATCAAATGCTCATTGGTGGGCTTTATCCTGATGCCCATCTTTTACCAAGTGTTATCAAGGCTTGTGCTGGTCTATTGGCTCTTACAATTGGAAAACAAGTCCATGGGTTCTCTTTAGCATCTGGGCTCTCTTTGGATCCTTTTGTGGAGTCCTCTTTAATTCATTTTTATTTAAAATGTGATGATATAGTTAGTGCCCAAAAGTTGTTTGACAATATGGTGAGGAGAGATGTTGTTTCTTGGAGCGCATTGGCCGCTGGTTATGCAAGGAAAGGTGATGTAGTTAATGCAAAAAAGGTCTTTAAGGAGGTTGAAAATCTTGGTTTTGAACCAAATACTGTGTCTTGGAATGGTATGATTGCGGGTTTCAATCAAAGTGGGTGTTTCCTGCAGGCAGTTTCAATGTTTCAGCAGATGCATTATCATGGCTTTACTCCTGATGGGACCGGCATTTCTAGTGTTCTTCCTGCAATAGGTGACTTGGGCTATTTAAATGCAGGCACTCAAGTTCATGGACTTGTGATCAAGACTGGTTTCGGTGTTGATAAGTGTATTGTAAGTGCACTAATTGACATGTATAGCAAGTGTGGGTGTCCTCAAGAGATGTTACTAGTATTTGAGGATATGGATAAAGTGGATGTTGGTGCCTGTAATGCCTTCATAGCAGGGCTCGCTCGGCATGGTCTTGTTGACAAAGCACTGCAGATGTTTAAAGAACTTATGGCCCAAGGAATGGAATTGAATGTTGTTTCATGGACTTCAGTAATAGCTTGTTGCTCACAGCATGGTAAAGATAATGAGGCTTTGGAGCTTTTCAGAGAAATGCAGGCTGCTGGTGTGAAACCAAATGCAGTGACCATTCCTTGCCTGCTTCCTGCTTGTGGCAATATTGCAGCACTTATGCATGGGAAGGCTGCACACTGCTTTTCTCTCAGAAGGTACATTTCAGCTGATGTTTATGTTGCCAGTGCACTGGTAGATATGTATGCCAATTGTGGAAAGATCCAAGACGCACGATGTTGCTTTGATAGGATGCCTGTCCGTAATTTGGTTTGCTGGAATGCGATGTTGGGTGCATATGCAATGCATGGAAAGGCAAAGGAAGCTATTGATATTTTTCTCTGGATGCAGAGAAGTGGACAGAAACCTGATGCTGTTAGTTTCACCAGCCTCCTATCTGCATGTAGCCAAAGTGGCCTTACTGAAGAAGGGTATCACTACTTTGAAAGCATGTCCAAGGATCATGGTGTTGAACCTAGAGTAGAACATTATGCTTGTATTGTGAGTTTGCTCGGTCGTGCTGGAAAGCTTGAAGAAGCCTATTCCATGATTACAAAAATGCCATATGACCCTGATGCATGTGTTTGGGGTGCATTGTTAAGTTCATGTAGACTTCATCATAACATGAGCTTGGGTGAGCTAGCTGCTGGTAAATTGTTTGAACTAGAACCGAGGAATCCTGGAAATTACATTCTGCTGTCTAATATTTATGCTTCTAAGGGGAAATGGAAAGAAGTAGATAAAGTCAGAGATATAATGAAGGAAAAGGGACTGAAGAAGAATCCTGGCTGCAGTTGGATTGAGGTCAAGAACAAAGTGCACATGATTTTGGCTGGTGACAAATCACTTCCTCAAATGGCTCAAATCCTGGAAAGATTAACTAAATTAAGCACGGAAATGAAGAGAGTGGGTTTCTTGCCAAAGACGGATTGGGTGCTACAAGATGTGGATGAACAGGAGAAGGAGCATATCTTATGTGGCCACAGTGAGAAGTTGGCTGTAATTTTTGGTATTCTTAATACTGCTGAAGGGTCTCCTCTTAGGGTCACTAAGAACCTAAGAATTTGTGGAGATTGCCATGCTGTCATAAAATTTATATCTAGATTTGAGAGGCGAGAAATTTTTGTCAGAGACACGAATCGCTATCACCACTTCAAAGATGGTGAGTGCTCATGCCGGGATTACTGGTGATGGAGTAGGAGTTCTACAATTGCATTATTTTCAGTTATCTTTATGAGTGGGAGCTATCACATCAGTGGAGAACTAGGCATTGCCCTTGGGCTTGTAATAATCTAATATGAGAACCCTTGGGTTACCATCTGGTGAGTTCTTCTTTGTGTTTGAGCCTTTCTAAATTGCTTGCTTATTGCTGTTGAAGTTCTGTATTAATGTGTATTATCAGCCTTTTAACTGTTCACTTTTTACTGCTTGGTGGTAAACTCAATTTTCCTGCTTTTGTTAATCTGTCTGGGCATTTTGAGAAAAGCCAAATTTTGAGAAGTTTGGTATCTAGAGGTTTACCATTCAAGTGTCATGTCTAGATTTATAATTTTCCGACCCAACAAGAGTTATCCACAATCAGAATAGTAGTAGAGAAATTGAAGTTTCTATATGAAAATATGACCGGATGATGCATGTGTCAACAGATGGATATGGCATGTAATAAGGTCATTTTAATACTTCATACCTATGATTTCAAAATTTCTCCTATTTTATTGGCTGCTACTCTCCTTAAAGTTGGTATCTTTAATTTTAAAAGCTTTCTCTGATAGATTGGGAACATCGAGATGCTTGGCACTGAATGTCTAAAATATGGACTACAAGCATTCCACTTATGCTGGTGATCTTTCTGTTGCATCTGGAGCTAATGAGCATGCGTATTTTGTATGAAGCTGAAGCATGATAATTTCTTGGTCATTGTTATCCTGGTTCATACTTGATGATGCCGAAATGGTTTCAAGCTTGGAGTTGACTAGACACTCTTGCTATTGTTAACCTCAAATTGAGTTAGCTCATATTCTATTTGCCTCTTCCAAGCTTTGTGCTGAAGCTTGCACATCCCTGGTCGAAAGATATATATTTGTTAGGTGAGGTAGAACAAACAGCTGTTAATGATACAGGAAGGCTGTCTCAACCATTCATGCCTACAATTATCCATATTTCTTACAAGGACTTCAAGGATGTGAATATGAGGCCTTACTTTGGAATGGAGTGGACTGGATCAGGAGTTGCGAAGTATTGGTGAAATGCTGAACTGTATAGTAGTGTTAAGTGAAAGTGTGATGCTGAAAAAAACTCACTTATTAACGTTGCTTTGTCAAGAAAAGAGACGTTCGTTTGGCCGAGTGGGTGCAGATGGTTGGTCTGCAAGACTAAGTTGGGTTGCCTTGTGGCTTCAGTACTGTCATCAGTGCACCAGACACTCAATCAAGTTCCTAATGCTCAATTTATGGGGGTTGATAGTTAGAATGCCGAGATGACTTTTAAATTTGTTACGGCAAGTCGGCAAGAGAATTCACCCTTCTCGTGTCTAATTGGGAATTGCTTATCTGGAAGCGAAATTGCCTTCTTCATAGGCTATTGCTTTATGCAGCTTCTGCTTGCGTTACTTGTTACATGCACTGATGCACACCTCATATAGATTTTTTCCCCTTAATGTTTAATCTTTCTCAGAAGTTTATCTTGAATGCTGTCTTACTCTTGGTAAACCTATCTAACCAACGAGCACTACGTGTATCTATGGAAATTCTTTCTTTTAGTGTCTTCCCCGCTGCATGGAGACGTGAAATGCGTGTAACAAACTGTCTTCAGGTACAAAGTAATTGAAATTCTTGCGGGTGGCGGTTGTGCATTGGTGGAATGGAGGTTAGAAACTGGACGAACTCATCAGGTATCGTCCGTCTTCTTCTGAGTTCCGATTTCTGACCATTTTAAACCTCTTTGTTCTTATATTGAACATGTCTCCATATTTGAACTTAAGCCAGCTAACCATCTGCACATTATATAAAAAACAGATGCTCTCTCTATATTATACGAGCACGCCTAGAATCTACGACTGCCATGAACTCTGCTTGGTTTAACATATTGTTTTGCTTTTCTTGACTAGATCCGAGCCCATGCAAAGTATCTCGGTGTTCCACTCTTGGGAGATGATGTGTACGGGGGAACTAAGAGCATGTCATTATCACTGCTTCAGTCAAGGAACCCATCTAGCTATCACGGCCAGCTTCTGGAACTGGTTGCCAGACTAGAAAGACCGTGCCTCCATGCTTTAACACTCGGGTAAGGGGGTTACTCTGATCTGCTTACTGCTTTCTTGCTTCGTGTCTTGGATAAGACATAAACGCAGCTCGGAATTTTGTTTTTCGTTTTAGGTTTAAGCATCCAACTACAGGGGAGAACCTCAGCTTTTCTCAGATACCACCCCCTGATCTTGCCGAGATTTTGGTCCGGCTCCGTAACATTGGCTCCCAGAATGTAACCTCTCTCTCTCTCTCTCTCTCTCTCTCTCTCTCTCCTAGTAAGTTATTTTCATGGATCTTAACTTTATTTTTAGGTGACCTAACTGGTTGGCTGTGTGGAATTGTGGTTTGAGCAGCTTGGATGAAACACTTGTGGTCTCTTTTATTTCAGCAGTATGGAACTAAGTTCTGATGCTGCCATTTTTATGTAAATTGGTTCAATTAGAATTAGTGATAGCTCTGAAATTGCAAGTAAAAAAGAGTCTTAGTTGAAAAGAATTTTGTATTTGATTGTATTAATAGTTATTGTGTTCAGAGTAATTTTTGAATGTGAGTAATTGCTGCTACGACTTTATTTTATCACAATTTTTAAAACTTTTCATTTTCAATTTGTTACTATGTATAATTCTCCATAATACATTGATAATTTTTTTATTTTTTTATTCGATTAGGTGATATCAAAAGCTGAAAAAACGAAAATCACGAAATATAGATATTTTTTTTTAATTCGATACCTATATTTTGGGATATTTAAAAAAATAATTCATTTTTCTAAAATTAACGAAACAATACTCATTTTTAAATTTTTTTTTTAGGAATCTAACTTTTGATCTATTATCCTATGTACTTGATTGTATTTTAATATTTCTATTTCCTCACCTATGTAAAACAAAACACCCTAATCAAGAAATCTTAAAATACAATAATTATGTATGGTTTTCGGGCTACAAAATTGATTAAATGTTAGATTAAAAAAAATATTGAGGGCAATGTTTCTCAAATTTCGAAAAAATGGATATGATTTTTGGACTGTAAAATTTTTGATTAAAATTGTTAGACTCACAAATTTTTTGAAAAAGTGAAATACTGTTTCACAAATTTTGAAATGTGATGCGATTTTCGGATCGTAAAATTAATTAAATGTTAAACTTGCAAAAATATGAAAAAAATGGATGATTATTTTTAGAGAAAAAAAAAACTCAGAATATAAGTATCAAAAGTGTAATTTGACATTGGCAATTTTAAAACTTATCAATTCGTAAGCCGAAAAAATGAAAAAAAACTGAAAATCATAATTGAAAAAATGGAGGTGCGGGAATCGAACCCCGTGCCTCTCGCATGCGAAGCAAGCGCTCTACCATATGAGCTACACCCCCTTATTGTTTTATTTCCTGCGCTTTATTTAATTGAGGTTTTAGTTTGGCTTAATTATAACTGTTTTATTTAATTGAGGTTTTAGTTTGGCTTAATTATAACTGTTATAAGTTTTTAATCTTTACATTTTTTTTTAGTTTTATACACGACATTTCAATTTTGGCAATTACAATATGAAATTATAGTTTTTTGGTAATTTAAACATACGGTCCAAATTTGATGGAATTTATCCAAAGTCCATCCATGTATGCGTTTAATTTCACCACCCACATAATGTTTATCATGTCATATAAATACAAAGTTATCATCACGTTGAATTTAATATATCAATTTTTGTCGGTGTGTTTTAATTATATGAAAGATCATTTTATGTTCGTTATTACCGAAATTGAAAGGTTGTGCCTAAAAACAAAAAATGTGTAAATATCGTGATAATTGAGACAATCATCAACATAAAACTAAAACTGATTATATTTGCATTTTGCTCAAACTAAAACTGAAAAGAATTGCCGATATAAAAAAAATGTATGCAATAAAATGCAATGCTCAATGATTGGATGTGATTTTATAAAGTTTTATTTAAAAAATGGAGGTGCGGGGAATCGAACCCCGGACCTTTCGCATGCTAAGCGAGCGCTCTACCATATGAGCTACACCCCCCAAATATAACTGCTTCAAATATTTTATTTAATACCTGATTTTTTTTATCAATTAGTTGTTTTTATTTAATTATAAAATTTCTATCTTGAACCTGAAAACTGTAACCATACTTCTAATTTGCAATGTTTTTGTTAACAATGATTAAATACATACAACAAATGTAAATGATTTAGATTTCTATGGCTCTCCTAAATCTTGTATTCACCAACATGCATCCACTTTGTACATGACCACTTATTCCCTTTTATAACAGGGCAAGCTCCTGAAAAAAAAAGAAAAAAAAAACACAAAAACATAATGTTTAAAAGGCAAACAAAGTTGAAATCACTAAAGAAAACATCAATTTGCACATTCCCTTCTTCAATATAACCTCTCCTCTCTCTTGAGGATTTGAATTTGAAGGAGATAAGCGACAGAGATAATGAAACGACACGAACAGAACTCACCGTGCAAGCTCGAAGGGTCTAGAGTGGTGTCGGGGTGCATGCTCCAGAAGAGCAGCGCGTCGCCCATCCTTGGTTTGACAGGAAGGCCTTTCTTGGCACATTCCGACATTCCATTCCACCCAGCCACGGAGCTAGCATTCCCTGTGGCTGCTGGAAAAACTGTCTCACCGCCTTCTTCAACATCTGATCTGCATTATTGCGGAGAACACAAAGATATACGTAACTGCACATTCACTGTCAAAAATGGTAACTATAGAGCAATGCTACATTGATAGAGGACGTACAAATACATAAGAAGGGTTGCCATTCTTTGACCCCCGTTTCTCGTGTTGAATTCATCAACAAAGTAGTCGAAGTGAGGCTCGTATTTTTGCCCCACTTCATAGTGCAGAACTTGCAGACCTTCTCCGTGTTCTGTCAATGAAATCCGAGCATATTCAGACAACTGTTTGTGCTCAATGCAACAGCCTCATTACCTTCTATTTTTTTAAAAATTGTGTGAAAATAAAGAAAAATTGCACAAGACCTTGTAAGAAAAGGGCTGTGCATGTGCTAATTTCTCACTGTTACTGTCAACAGAAAGGCTGAAACCTTATAGTTTCTTCATATATATAAACAAACAAACCAACCAGAAATCATCTGAATCAGATGTCACAATTAAGTAATCAAGCATCATAATCGAACAATGTATTTTATTTCAAATTGAAAGTGGTATTCATCTATCATTGCAGCTTCCAAGTTAAGTTCCCATACCTACAGGTATGAAAGTGTAGTCTGCTATTCTTTTTTCGATAGCTCTGATCACTTTATCTCTTCCTCTTCTGAAGAACGTTCCATAACTCGTACGAACCCTGAAACATGACATCGTTGTTTCATTGCATCCCGGAGTCGAGATGAATAGGCCAGTATGTGTATGAAATACACAAGGCAAACACAGCTACACAAGTGATGGAGATAAATCAGAGAAACAAACCTGCTATCTTTACTCTTGCCAGTTTTGCTATCAACAACAGTTGATTTCACCATGTAAGGTGTGGCAAGATTTATCAAATACTCACATTCTTCCTTGGACTGCCAATAAAAGATTGGACATTCAAAAAAAAAAAATTGTCATAGAAGCAAGGATGTAAACTGCAACTGGATTCAAGAGTTTTTCTATAAAACCCAAATGCAAACAAACTTTTATACATGAAATATAATTCAAAATGATTAAATTACCCAAATTCTAAAGGCGGGAGAATCCAACACTACAAAAATTACATGAATAAATGAATTAATAAAATTACAATAATTAAAAATAAGTTGGACATTGAAGACTAAATGGATGCTATTCATCCATATATATAGAATCCTAATATTAGTATATAGATTACTATTAAGTTGCTAAGAATATAGAATAATATAAACGTCGAGTTTTTCTTCAAATTCAATTTCTTCTACTTTAGTTTTAATTTTATAATTATTAATTAAAATTCCTTCTACCCAATTAGAGTAGTACATAATTATTTTTTCAGTATTCAATCATTATAATTCACTCCTATGGTTGATTATTTCATAATTATAATTAAAATTTTGTTAATTTAATTTAATAAATATTGAATAAGGTTAATTAGATCGAATTTAATCTGGCTCATGTGTTAACGAGCCAAGCTCGAGCTTAAATCACCAGGCATAGCTAGTCAAGACTCACTAACATATTCGAGTCCAACCGATCTTCATAAATTTAAAATATAAATTTAAACACTCATCATTTCCTTAAAAAAAAACAAATTATTTCATTTTCAGAAAAATATTCTATATTCACTAAAACCCAATAATCCTACGTAACAATAAAATTAATTAGCTAAATATACAATTATCACTAATAAACAATATATATCACCTGAAATATCAAATTAATAATTTTGTGTTTCCAAACTAGCTCAGCATCATATTAACAAACTTACTTACGAGCTACTGAAATATATATTATCGAGTTCAAAATAATTAATCTCATTCTCATTAATCTAAAAACAGAGCATTAAACTAATTAAAAACGAAAATTTAACAGGAAAAAAAAAGTTAAAAACTCACCAAAAAATTGTGGTAGATGAAAGCTCTAGGCTCCCACGAAACCACCTCCATCCACTGATCTCCTCTCTCTCCCAATCCTTCTCCTTCATCTTTTCTCCTACCATCACAAACAGCAAAAAAAAAAAAAAAAAAAAGCTCATTTTAACAAACAATGCTAACACATTGAACTACGAAATTAAATTATTTAAAAAAAAAACACGAAGAAGAAATTACTTCTCAAACATCACGCGCTTCTTCGGTCTGACGCCGTCATTGATCGGCGAAGATTCCGTTTCTGAGCCAACAGGCAGAGACGGTATTCCGACTCCGAGAAACATCAATAGCAACACCGTCATCGTTAACAACATCGACAGCGCTAAAATTATTCTAGAATATCTCTTTCCATGGTAGCGACTTCCCCTCCATTTCACCATTACTAGAGAGAGAGAGAGAGAGAGAGAGAGAGAGAGCTCCTTACTATACAACGCGTAATTTTTGAGGCGGCGGAAGAATTTGAACGGTGGATTGAAGTTTGACGGCGGTGAATTTGTGCATGCGATTTCAATGGGGAAGAAGAAGTTGAAAAGGGTAGGATTGAATTTGAACACTGGGCTTTAAACGTGGTTGCTGGAGGTGTATATGTCAGGGGTATTATTGTCAATTCAAATTGGGCGCCACCAGTTCAAAGCCTTCAGTGGGCAGCAGCAGCACAATGTTTTGTGTTAGATTTTATATTAAATACTAATTAATAAAGTTTAAGACTTTTTTCAATTAAATTGGTCAAAAACGAAATAAGATATCTATTTTCTGAATAAAGCATTGCTAATAAATCTTCAATTATATATGGGACATTTAATTTCAACTATGTTAGATTTAGCTCTTGCTCTACGCTCAATTTCATTAATTGAAAAAAACCAAATTGGTTATTTCATTATTTAATTATGTAAATCTATGTTAATTCCCATGTCTATCTGTTTTGGTTATTGAAAATGTAAAAAATATTTATTATTATTATTATTATTAACAAATTATCTAATTATTAATGACACTACCTAAATTCATAATTAAAAATAATAAAGGAAAAAACTCGATCATGGTATCCGGAACATGAATATATAGATGTATTGAATCTTGATTTTTCTTTGTGTAATATTATTTCTATTAAATTCTTAAAAACACTCCCCAAATTAATTTAAAGTCTACTTCTCTAATCCACTTCAAAATTCGTAAAAAAAAAAATGAAAAAAACAATCATTTGAACTCCTCTCTTAATCTAATATCCATATTTGCAAAATGAGAGTCTAACATTTATAATTACTTCAATAGCTTTATAAACTGATTAAATAAATAAATTAATAATAATAATAATGATGATGATGACATTTTTTATAAAATAAAAGGCATAAGTTTAGCATAGAGTTATTTTGGAGCCACAATATTAGGGAAGTATTTATAATATTAAGGTTTAATTATTTCTAGTTAAAAATACTTAAGGATGTATTTGATTATAGGTGGAAATATTAAGAGTGTATTTTATCATTTTTTCTCTTATTAATTAAATTTATAACAGTTTGATTTATGAGATTCAGACAAGCATATTAATTAATAATCATAGATTCATAGCGTTGACCTTTGAAGGGGGTCCACGCTAATGGTTTGTACTAAGTCAAAACCATTAACCTGTTTAAACTTAGAGCTATTCTTTAATTTTCCCAGCATATAATTATTTTCACATTATTTTAAAAACAATACTCCGAAATATGGTTACAAGTAGTGCCTCCGTCTATGTTAAAAATCAAATAAAATAGTTCGATACTTGATACTTGACTAATATTCATTCGTTAAAATTTCACTTGAACTCGATTCGATAAACATATTAAATAAGTTTGAACATAATTTTGTGTTTAATGGGATTTAAAGCTCGGCTCGAAGTCAATAAATAAAAATAGAGCAAGTAAAAATAAAATATCAAATTACTCGAATTCGACTCATGTTCAAATTAATTAAAACTTGTTTGAACTTGACTAGATAGATAATCGAACAAGCTCAGACATAAATTTTAAATATTGATATTATTTCAAATAAGTTTAAACAAACATATTTCGAGCTCGACTCAAATTATTTAATTCACAACCCTACTCCCCGTCTCATAATTGTAGTTTTTTATTCTTTTTTCATCAATCCCAAAATTATAATTCACTTTTTTTTATTAGATTTGTATTAAATTTTCATCTTGCTTAATATACTCTTATTTGAATTTTTTTTAAATTAACAATCCTTTTATTTTGAATTATTAAATAAGGGTATAGTAGGAAAATTTTATATAATTTATTTTTTCAAATACATTAAATATATGTTTTCTTATTCTGTGTGAAAACTAAAATGCACTACAATTATGGAACGGGAGAGTATAACATTTAATTCTTTTTATATCTCAATTTATGCACAACTAAAAAACCAATAGCCTTGTGATCTTACAACTCTTCCATAAAAACAACCAAACCCAAAAAAAAAAAAAAAAAAAGCTCCATGAATGATTTTCTAAATACCTAAACAAATATAAAATAGAGCAGAGGAAAAGAAAAAGGAAGTAAGCAAGAAGAGGCAACCAGAGATTTGCATTATCCATTAAAAAAAGATGTGTATATTTACCTCCTGCTGGTGAGAAGTTAACCAAAATATTTGAGATTACATGATTTCGGTTTAATTTCACTTCTAAACACAAATATTCAGAAAAAGAAAAAGGTGCTAAATCCATTAAACTGCTTATGTTACAACTACAATGCTGGAAATTTTAACAATTTTACACGAACCTGCAGCAACATTCTTCAAGATTCACCCGTGTTTGGTGGCACGCTTCTAATGTTGAAGAAAACTACTGGCATGACACTCAACAGTTAAGGCTTCTTGATCTGAATAAATTACGACAATAATTATATGGCATAGCCTCGTCATTCCAGCGAATTCATATGCGTCTTTTTAACAGAAATCCAGAAACTAGAAAAGCGAGGAATTCATTCCAGCATCAAACGCAAACTTGTGGAAATTGCTGCAAAACAAATGGCATTAGCAGATTAAGATGTGTTTATGTATCCACAATCCAATGCACATTCTATGTTCTGCAACATGTATATGGATAATAGTATAGGAATAAACAACCTAGCCACAAGAAATAAGTTCAAAGCAGAATACTTTTCAGATTGATTACCGAATCACTGAATCCTAAACCTACCTTCACTCGAAGAAGTATTAGTGAAGGAAAAATAGCAGATACATTTATAGCACTCAAGGGGCAGTGTCTCATTGAGCCAGAGAAACGGGTTTGGTTCAGTACAAAATGAGTATTGTACCTCATCACTTCTTTACTTAATTCAAATGAGCCTGAAGATATATCAAACAACTTCTTAAGCAAATATGTATGATTTACCCTTCTCAATGTCCATAGTTGCATAGAGAAAAATTCCCACTTTCGAGTCAGATTTTAAGCTGTTTGGTTTGAATCCTGTTTGGCTATCTACAACAAGAAGCTAGGCTGTCTACAACTAGTCATACATTTCAGTTATCATATATTATTGGGTAACAATCTTATTTCTGCTAGGAACTACTTCCATGAATATAACATTGTAATAATACATTAATACTCTATCAAAAATAAAATAAAAAATATAACATTGTAATAGAGCTGGCTTTGTATTTATGATAGCAAAGATCTACGAATTCTCAGATAAAAAGCTTGAACTGGGAACTGAGCTTCATCCAAGGCTCACACTGAGCTCACTAGTGCTTGATGCCAGAGAGTACACTCAATGAAATTTAAGTTTGAAAAATAACAAGCCATACAAAAGTAAATAAACCAGACTAATGGCAATAATTTGAAAGTCGTTTGCCTTATAAGTAATACGAACTCAACTGCTACAGAATGGTCTTGGTCTGGGACTAATTTATTTTGGAATTCTTCTCCGACCACTCTGGTGAAACATGTGATGGAAACTGGCTCCTCCAATTATTTTTTTCAAAAACAATTGATTCCAACCTATATTATTTTTAGACAGTTTATGATGGAATGAAGTACAAACTGTCTTCTTTTTTCCTACAAGGGCCGGGCTTGACAATCTCACAACGCTATTCCCAGGGAATACTGGCAGCAGATCAGTTGGTGGCAAGGATCATCGAAATAATACACTTAAGTCGTTATGCCTCTGTTGCATTGAAGCAATCAACGTAGAAGACAAGCCCTCTTCAAATAGTTTCAGCATGCATTCCAATAGTCAATAGATACCTTCAATTCCCCAGCCAAAAAAAAAAATCCTTTTTTCGGATTAGCTTCTACCTTCACATTATATCCAACGAAGATTTTACTCTTACACACCAATGACACCATTTTCTCTGTTAGTCATGAGCTTCCCTAGCCAATTCTTCCCTCATGTAACTCAGCCTTAACGCCCTTGCCCGGAGACTAACTCAATTCTCAACAAATACAGGTTCCCAAATAAGCAAATACCTACCAAACTCAAAACCTCAGTTCTGCATTACATATCTACATCAAGAAAAATTCACACCTAAAGATTACACACAGAAAGCCAACAACAGACAAATCGCAACTAATCACCAAGTTCTGCAAACACTAGACAAACCAATAATACAAACAAGGAGTTTTATCGATTTAGGGTCCAAAAGATAGGTTAGTTATCATTCGGGAACTGAAAGATGAAACTATCAATTTAGGATCTCAAAGAATTAAACTTTCAATCTGCAAACAACTACAAAAGGAAGGAAATTGCAAAAATTGCTATACTTACAATCCGAATCCAAACTCAACAAAATTAAAGCCTATTGTATTCAAATTAGGGCACGAGCAATCTCAAATTCAATTCATAACAGCAAAATGCTTACCAATAACATCATCGGCGACGCGATTCATCATTCCTTTCATTCTCAATTTGCTGCTTCTGCTTCTCCACGAGCTTATCAATGGCGGATTGCACCGCGTCCCGCCCTCCGATAATCAGCCGGGTCACTACTTCCGGATCCTTCTCGAAGCGGGCCTCCTCGAATTCCTTGCGCGCATTTTCCCTCAAAACGTCGCGCCAAAGGACTCCCCGCGAGTCGGGCCACATGAAGAACCGGGTAGCCCGGATGATGTCTCGGTACAGACTCAGCGCCTCGCGCCGAGTGCTGGTGAGTCGCTGCCGAGTCAAAAATTCGCTTTCGTCGTCATCGAGGTGCTTTTTATCGGTCTTCACTACGTGTCTGTCGAGGAGCTCCTCGACGGTGTCCGGGCCGAGGTGTAAGAGGCGGCGGTGGACATTGAGGATGCGCTCGCCGACACGGCGGTGGCGCACCGCCGCGCCGATTGTCCGCGAAATCTGGAGCTTCGACGGCATTTTTCCTTTTTTTCCGATTTATTCTTTATTTTTTAAAATTAGTTTTCTTTTAATGTTTAATTTAGAAATTGGGCTGAATTGAAATTGGGCCACTACCCGGAAGATTCCATGCCGCCCGATCGGGCACCGAACCCGAATTTTTATTTTTTAATTAATATTTATATTTTTAAAATATTTTTTAATTATATTTTAAAGACACATCTTACTTCTTAAGTAGATGTTAATTGTGTTGGTCCTTTTTTTTCCGTCTTCTTCTATATAAACGACAATGTCGTGTTTTATTTTTTCGGCACATAAGTAACATTTCTATTATCGCCATTTATATGCCCAAAATATAATAAAAACTATTATAAAAATAAGAATATTAATTAAAAACAAAAATCCAGGTACCATGCCCGATCGGGAGACATGGAATTATCTGCCACATCCCGAATCTATTCTTTATATCTCCAAAATTAATTAAATTATAAATATTATTTTAATAGACTATTTTACACTTACAATCACAATAACAAATTTGAGGCTTAATTTGTTTTAATTTTGAGTAAGTAAAAATATATTAAAACATGTTTTTGTTTTAATTTTATGTAAGTGAGTGGATTGGGAGCTATACATTGAAATTGTGACTATAAGGGTAAAATAGTCTATTAAAATAATATTTATAATTTAATTAATTTAGAGTCATAATGAGTAAATCGAGAGACTATGTTTAGAATTATTCACTTTTTTTAGTAGAGCATATATACTTTTTCATTTTTTGTGACTCTATATCTCGGCACTTCTATTCGATGCACCTTAAGCACACGACTACGAGTAATTTGATTTTTAAACAATAAAAAAAATGTGCATTTTTTAA
Organism: Perilla frutescens; assembly: GCA_026008535.1. NCBI lineage: Eukaryota > Viridiplantae > Streptophyta > Magnoliopsida > Lamiales > Lamiaceae > Perilla > Perilla frutescens. The sequence goes on from BRKX01000003.1 coordinate 74,761,886, forward strand.
GGATAAATGTAATTTTGTTATTTATTTATTTTACTCACATATCCGACTTGTGATATTGAGAAGATTCTGACGTTAATTTGTTATTAAGTACACAAGTGGTCACAAATGAGAAATATAATTTAAATTTTAAATTGATGGAAGAAAGTAAAACCCTAAACCCTAACCGAAATGACGTCGTATTTGCACGGTCAATTTTCAATACTTCAATTTCACTTCCCCTTCTCCACCACTCCACTTCTCCACAAGCAGCATAAGCAGTCTCCAATGGCGATCGCGCAGTCAAACCGGCCCTTAAATTTAACCCTTAACGCTTTTACGCCTCTTTTGAGAACCGCCATTAACCTCTACACCTCTTCCTCCGCCGCGACCGAGCTCCAAAACGACGTAGTTGCAGGAGGGGACACCGAGGAAGCACGCCCCGCCGTTGAGCTCTCTCCGGCCGAAAACCTCATCGCCGGTAAATTCCATTCGTTAATCAAAGACCACCACCGCAACAACCCCAACCTCGCCTTAAACCCCACAAACCCTAATGTGGCTTTGCCCTCTCTGTCTTTCGATTTTTCGAATATCTCCTCCGTTCAATCTCTGTCTGCCGCCGTCGCCCGACGCGTGATAGAGAAATGCGCGGCTCCCCGCCACGGCGTTCCCTTCCCCCAAACGCTCGCCTTCTTCAACTGGGCCACGCCGGCGCTGGAGCCTTCTCAATCTCCGGAGCTGTTCAATGAAATGATCGATCTTTCCGGAAAGGTACGCCAATTCGACGTCGCTTGGCACTTAATTGATTCGATGAAAGCTCAAAATATACAGATTTCGATTGAAACGTTTTCAATTTTGATTCGGCGCTATATTCGTGCTGGGATGGCCGCGGAAGCTGTGCATACTTTCAATAGGATTCATGAATATGGATGCGAGCCTGATAGGAAGGCGTTTTCGATTGTGATCGGTATGTTGTGCAGGAAACGGCGTGCCCCTGAAGCGCAGGCCTTTTTTGATAGTTTGAAGGATAAATTTGAGCTTGATGTTGTGGTGTATACTAGCTTAATACACGGGTGGTTTCGGGCGAGTAATATTGATGAGGCTGAGAGGGTGTTCGAGGAAATGAAGGAAGCCGGGATTCAGCCTACTGTGTATACTTATAGTATTGTGATTGATGCATTGTGTAGATGTGGGCAGATAACGCGTGCACATGATGTGTTTGCAGAAATGCTTGATGTCGGGTGTGAGCCAAACTCGGTCACTTTTAATAATTTGATGCGGGTTCATGTTAAGGCGGGGAGGACTGAGAAGGTGCTGCAAGTATATAATCAAATGAAGAGGCTTTCTTGTGAGCCTGATGTGATCACGTATAACTTTCTGATTGAAACTCATTGTAAGGACAAGAATCGAGAGGAGGCTCTGAAGGTACTTAGTTCTATGATTAAGAGAGGGTGTGAAACGAATGCTTCAAGTTTCAATCCAATCTTTAGGTGCATAGCTAAAGACCAGGATGTCAATGCTGCTCATCGGTTATTTGTCAGGATGAAGGATGCGAAATGTTTGCCCAACACAGTGACTTACAATGTTCTGATGCAGATGTTTTCTGAGTCGAAGTCTACTGATATGGTTATCAAGCTCTGGAAAGAGATGCGTGAGAATGAGGTAGAGCCTAATGTGAACACTTTCAAGATTCTTATTTCCTTGTACTGTTCGATGGGGCATTGGAACAATGCTTACAAGTTTTTTAGAGAGATGATTGAGGAGAAATGTTTGAGACCTAGTCCACAGGTCTACGAAATGGTTATGCAGCAGCTGAGAAAATCGGGTCAGCTGAAGAAACATGAAGAATTGATGGAGAAGATGGTTGATAGGGGGTTCATTAATCGCCCTCTCTAGGAATAAACTGCATCACTGTTGGTAATTTGCTTGACGGTGCAGTCTGCAGAAGAACGACTGAAGCAAGTGAGGAGTCCCACTAGTGCCCACTTGAACACACGCTAAACATAACTCCGTGCAATAGTAGTTCTGAGTGTGCAAAAAGCCGTTTTATGAAGTTTGGAGCGCGGCATATATGAAGTCGGGCCATGTATTTCTTGAAGCACGACTAGCTGATGCATCCAATTTTTGCTATATTTTTTCATTGCACTAAGAAAGTTGCTTTGAAAGGTGATGTTGAGATGTTAGGTCCTATCTTATTTTTCATGTAACTTGGCAGAAACTGGCTTATTTTGCCATGAATTTAGAATTCAGTTCAATTATTCAAAAATGTTGATGATACAAGTAGATTCTTATTGCAGCCGGTCACTTTTTGCTGCATTTAAGATTCTGCGTATGTGCATAGTTTTTGCCATTTTTTCATTTTTGTTGATTTATAGTAGTGTGGAAATGGTTGATACAAATTGCGTATTCATGTTTTTTGGAGACGAGAATGCACTAATGTTAAATCCCGTTTCTTGGTATAGCTTGCAAACCACATAGAAAAGTACGTATTCCAGCAATAAACAGCTTGTAAGACAATCATTTTTTTTATTTCTGCATGGGATATTGAAAATTGGCAAATTCTACAACTGTTAAAACTTATATTTCCTTGAATTGCAACAGATTCTACATTCAATGAATATTACAAAACGTTAGTGAATGTGAAATGTATACAAAAAGTGGAGCAATTTCCATCAGATATTAACGTCCTTGCATATCAAGTGTCTCGTCCAAACGCTTCAATCTCTCCACTCCATCACTAATCAAGAACCTAATCCTCTGTTTGTCTTTGCAACTCCTGTTGTTTTCCACCTCTTGTCTGATAATTTGCCTCACTTCATCTGTATCAAAACACATTTTAAAACCTAATTGATACCGACATGCAGAAACCACATCCGGATTTTGTTTCAGGAAGTAAACCAAGAACACAAAACAGAGTTAAAGAAGCATGGTCTGAGACAAGCACGATTCACCCATTATGAACAGCCAAAATGAAAAGGGTAACTTAAGAAAGTGCCCAAGATCATATTTTACGTATCTCCGACCATTTTCCTATGACACGCACTGAAAAATTATTGCCATTTATTTCAGAAAGTGTACTAAAGAATAAAGAGTTAGCAATGCGATCTAAGGTTCCAATACTGGAATGGCATATGTGGTTTGTCCATTATAAGAAACCAAAATGAGAAGAAAACCTATAAAAAAATGTACATTTTACTTATTACCAACTGAATTCCTACAACCTACATGGAAATTTTATTTGAATTTTGTTTCAGGAAGTAAACTGAGAACACGAAAACAGAGTTAGAAACATGGTCTAAGGCAGGTATGAATGTATGATTCGCACATTATGACAGCAAAAATGAAAAGATTAACTCAAGAAAAGGCCCAAGATCACATTTTACGTATCTCCAACCTACACTGAAAATTCGTCGTCACTTTGTTACAGTAAGTGTACTAAAGAGTTGGCAATGTGATCTAAGGTTCAAATACCAGAATGGCAAATGTGGTTAATCTATCATAAGAAACCAAAACAAGAAGAAAACATATTAAAAAAATGCACATTTTACTTATTGCCAACCAATTTCTACATGGAAATTTTATTCAAATTTATTTTGAGGAAGTAAACCCAGAACACGAAAACAGAGTTAGAAACATGGTCTAAGGCACTTATGGATGTATGATTCGCACATTATGAGCAGCCAAAATGAAAAGATTAACTCAAGAAAGTGCCCCTGATCACATCTTACTTATCTCCAACCAAATTTCACATGACCTACACTGAAAATTCATAGGGATTTTGTTTCAGAAAGTGTACTAACAGAAAAACTAAAAAAATAAATAAAAACACACATTTAACTAATTACCAACCAGTTTATTTGAATTTTGTTAGAGGAAGTAATAAACTAAAAACAAGAAAATTCTTAGGTAGGTTCCAACACAAGCATGGCATGTATAAATTCATCCATTTATAAACAACCAAAATGAAAAATCACTCACAGAAGTGACCGAGATTATATTTTTACTTATTTCCGACCAATTTAAGACCCAAAAATGGAATAATCATACAATTTGTCCCATCATTTTTCAGAATTGTATGTTGGCAATATCAAATATATTGCCAAATTAGTAACACAGAACATCCGAAAGCTCGCATTTAAATAATTAGATTTGAATAAGAATATATTCAATCCAAGCTCTTTGTCTTCACCCCAAATTAACCGTTAATTGTTCCGACATCGAAATAGATGGAAATGCACATGGAGAAAATACGACATATATGGCATAAAAGGCGATCGCAAATCTGGCGATTGAAGTTTGAACGCCACGAATTAGAGATTTCAATTCGAAGGAAATAATTATATGAGAGAGAGGGAGAGAGAGAGAGAGAGAGAGAGAGAGAGTTGTTCCTTACCTTTAGAATCTGGAGGTGCTCTCCGCGAAATCCTGAGAGCTTGTCTGTAGAGTTTCAGAACCCTAGCTCGGAGAAGAAAATCCTGCAAATCCAACGCTACAACCATACTCCACTATCTCTCTCTCTCTCTCTCGATAGTTTTTATTCATAATTTCATATTATAATTCTTCTATATTTGCTTCGCCATCTTACAAGAAAAAACATAATTGAGTGGAGTGTGAATTAGAAAAAAGAGTACAAATCAACTATAAATAATAAATAATATGATTAAAGAAGAATTGTCAATTTACGACCGAAAAGATAAGTAATTTATCAATTTAGTACATGAAAATTCTCAATCCAGTCCCGATAAAATCTCTCAATTCAGACCTCAAAAATCATGAATTTTGATTTTTTTTATATTTAATTAATTTTATATTGATTTTTAATGAAATCTCCTTCATTAATTATCGATTTAATCTAATATAGAAATTGTTAAAATTAATTAAAAATTAAAATTTCTTGATTTTAGAGGTTCTCGGTTGAGAGTTTTCATCTTTTAGGTTCTAAATTGAGACATCTTTCAGGTCATAAATTCTCATTATAGGACTTTCGATATATAGTGCTCTCAATTAGACAATTGAATGTCGGACGACGAAGTAATCGGACGAAAAAGTTTTGAGGGTAATTTTTCTCATCGTGTTTTATCAATCTTAAAAATGTTGGGTTAAAATTCTCTAGTCCACTTTTCATGTCTCACTATTATGTCCACTATGAAATTTAATATTTTAATAAAATTTATTACAAAATTAAATTTTATTATAGTATTACAAATCATAATCAACATTTATTGCTAAAAATTAATTTAAAAAAATTATATACACTATTTTTGGAATAATCAACCGTATTAATCAATTGTATTAACCAAAAAAACAAGAAATAAATATAAACCCTAATTTGGTGGAATGAACCATAAATAATAATTCTAAAATTAATCTAAGCCATAACAAATTGAAATTGAAGAAAAAAATTGACGAAAAATGAATAAAAAATAAAATGGGACACAAAATGGGATAGAAAAAAGTGGGATAGAGGATTTTACTTGAAAAAGGTGTATCTTTAGCAGTTCTCTTATTAATTTGATAGGTAAATGCTAGGGTGAAAAGTTTATCTAGACAATTTAATTCTAAAATTAGGGTAGTTGGGCAAGTTTTAATGGTGTAGGAGTTATATGGGCAATTTGTACTATGTTTGAATTTTTGACCAACAAAATCTGAATATTCCTTTTACTTTTTCTGAAAAGTATCTTACAATTTGTACTTTCCATAAGAGATATGCATGGAACAAAATCTTTCTCTATTCAAAGTCGATTTTCGTTTGAAAAAAAAAAAGATTGTGGAATCAACTCCATTAATATTGGTATTCAATTATTGTAACTACCCCTCTATTCTCACTATTTCTCACATATCTTCCTTTCTCCCCTCCTTGTTCTGTGAAACGAAAAAAAAAAAACTCCATATTCTTCGCCGCGCCGGACTGGACTTGAAGACAATGGAGGGACGACGTGAAGATGTAGTTCGACCTTCTGAAGCGGAAGCGGGAGAGGTTAGTTGAATAGATCGTTATGGTCTTTCGTTATGCTAATTTTGTTAGATCGTTATGGCCTTTTTTAATGAATCGGTATGATTTTTTAATTAATCGTTATGTGAATATGAATAGATCGTTATGGCCTTTCGTTATGCTATTTATAACATATCATTTTGCTAATTTTATTAAATTGTGTTTTTCGTTCATGGTAAATTTTTATTGTTATGGCCTTTCGTTATGGTAAATTTTTATTGTTATGGCCTTTCGTTATTGTTAAAATTGTGTTTTTCGTTCATGGTAAATTTTTATTTTATTCTTATTATGCTAAAATTTAAACTTTCGTGTTATGTGAAATTTAAATTTCATTATTGTTAAAATCTAATTATCGATATTGCTAAATTTAAATTTCGATATGTTAAAGTTAAAACTTTCGTTATTAGTAAAATTATATTTTCGTTAATGCTAAATTTTTATTGTTATGTGAAATTTAAACTTTCATTAATGTGAAAATTAAACTTTCGTTATGTGAAATTTAGACTTTCGTTAATGTGAAAATTAAACATTCGTTATGTGAATTTTAAACTTTCGTTAATGTGAAAATTAAACTTTCGTTATGTGAATTTTAAACTTTCGTTAATGTGAAAATTAAACATTCGTTATGTGAATTTTAAACTTTCGTTATGTGAAATTTAAACTTTCGTTATGTGAAATTTAAACTTTCGTTAATGTGAAATTTAAACTTTCGTTATGTGAATTTTAAACTTTCGTTATGTGAATTTTAAACTTTCGTTAATGTGAAAATTAAACTTTCGTTATGTGAATTTTAAACTTTCGTTAATGTGAAAATTAAACTTTCGTTATGTGAATTTTAAACTTTCGTTAATGTGAAAATTAAACATTCGTTATGTGAATTTTAAACTTTCGTTATGTGAAATTTAAACTTTCGTTATGTGAAATTTAAACTTTCGTTAATGTGAAATTTAAACTTTCGTTAATGTTATTGTTATGTGAAATTTAAATTTTGTTATTGTTATTAGATTTTCGTTAATGTTAAATTTTTATTTTCGTTATGTTGAAGCTTTAATTTTCGTTATTTTTATGGTTATGTTAAATTGAAATTTTCGTTATAGTTAAATATAAATGTTCGTTATATTTTAAATTAAGTTTCGTTATGTTAAATAGATTGAATGACAACTTTAATTTAATTAGAATTGATATAGTCATGCTCAACCAAACCATATTGTACGGTTTTTTTTAAATAATAATATTAGTCTAAATAATACTATTAGTAAAAAATAAAAAAATAAAAAAAATTAATAATAATAGTAATAATAATATTAGTCTAATTAATACTATTAGTAAAAAATAAAAATAACAAAAACATCTAATATAAACAATAATACTTTTGATAATAATAATAATAATAATAATAATAATAATAATAATAATAATAATAATAATAATAATAATAATAATAATATTCGTGTAAGTAATCATAATAGTAAAAAATAAAAATATAAAAAAAATTAATATAAATAATTATACTTTTTTAATTTAAAAATAAATAATAATAATAATAATAATAATAATAATAATAATAATAATAATAATAATAACAACAACAACAACAACAACACCAACAACCACTAATCTAATAATAACAATAATATTTGCTAATTAATAATATTAGTAAAAAATAAAAAGAGCAAAAACAATTAATATAATTAATAATTTAATAACAGTCTAATTTTCTATTGTGAAATTTAGATCGAGTGGATTAGACGCCCCCTCCAGAGGTTCAAGCCGACTGTGAATATGTACGTGAAGATGGAGTTAGCAGACAAGATTAGGGAGGTGTTACAGCATTTCGGCGGTGAGGATACGATCCAGACGTTCAGATCTGGATGCTTAGGACACTTTGTGGACTTTAGGGGGGGTAACATAGCCCGGAAGGCGCTGCATGCATTGATTTGTCGCGAAGTGCGTGTCCAGGATCCTGCACGCGAGGGTAGAGAGTGTCGGTTCCATGTGAGTGGCACGACACTACACTTTGGGCCCTCAGAGTTCGCACTGGTGTCGGGCTTGCGGTTCGGACCGTCCAGTTTCGATCCGAATGCGGCTCATGTGATTCCGGCCAGGGGCATCTATCACCGGCTATTTCAAGGGAAGAAGACGACAATTGCACAGATGTATGAGAAGTTCACAACGATGCGTCTAGCCAATCACCGGATGTTATTTTGCCAGGACCCTGGACGTACGATCGATGACTGGGTGTGGGCCCTGGTGGAGGATGCTGATGCGTGGAATTCTTTTCCATGGGGGGGATACACATTTCAGATCCTGATGCACTTTGTCAGCATTCTCCCTAGAGCTCGACGGGATATGGGCCCACAGGGGGACGGAGCGTATCATTGGTACGGACCTGTTTGGGCATTTCAGGTAATTAGTCGAATTTATCATGAAAAATTTATGTTTCAGTGATTTGATATTATACTTACATGATATTCTATGTTTTAAAACAGGCATGGGCCTGTGAGGTTTTCCCCGAGATTGTCTGTCATTTGGGCGTCCCTGGAGGTCAGATGCCTACACCTCGCTTATTGGGGTGGTCATTCATAGCCCCGAGCATCGACTTCTCCAGATTGTTTGATAGACAGGTAACCCTTTTTATATAAATAATTTTAATTATTAAATTGAAGTAATATTGGTTAATGTTAACATGGTGTTCGTTACTGGTGCAGATGGATGTCCAGCCGATGGTACCATCAGCAGTGGAGCTCCTGACCCCATATGTTCAGAGCTTGGACGGAGATAGTTTGTTGGGTGTGAGGTACGTGGTACCTCGAAAGGTCTCCAAGAAGAAGTTGCTGACTGGGGTTGCCCGTCGTGTGGTCCCGAGGACATGCAAGGGGATCTCTGACGTCGTCAACCCAGGACCACATCGTAGGAGTGCCCGTACTACACAGCAGCAGGCTCCACAGACGACGCACCATCTGATAGACGAGCCGGATGAGGGATCTGGACCCTCGGAGCAGGGACCGGACCGCAGTGAGAGCCCTCCTCGACCGACAGGCAGTAAGCGCCCGAGGAGGAGCCATGAGGGGAGCCGTGGAGAGCCCGGTCCACGTCCTGGTTGGTTCGATCGTGTTATCGACGCCGTTGCTACCTCAGAAGCCCGCATTATGGGTCAGATGGAGAATAATTTCAGACAGATGGAGAACAGTATCAGAGGGATGATTGAAGGCTTATCTGATCGGATGGGGCGGTTGGAAGACCTTGTTATGGGTCGGCTACGCAGGTCGCCCACACCACCCAGAGGGCCCACACCGGTGCCCAGAGACCCCACACCACCTCCCAGGGGTCCCACACCTCCCAGAGACCCCACACCACCTCCTAGAGACCCCACACCACCTCCCAGAGACCCCACACTACCCAGGGGCCCCACAGCGCCTCATATGTCCCCCCGTATGAGAGGGGGGAAAGCCAGAAACAGATCATCTGCGGGTCGATCTTCTTCGCGCCCTTCGTCAGACGCGCAGTCATCTCCAGGCCCGTCGTCTACCCAGCCGTCATCTGTTGGCCCCTCGTCTGCCACGCGTTCGACGGTATTTGACTTACTGGAGGCGGATGAAGCGCGTAGGGTAGAGCGTGGATACACGGAATTCAGGAGGAAGGGTCATGGGGTGAATATCCAGGTTATTCCCACCGGTGGCATACTCTGGCAGACATTTTTTGAGCGTTTGGAGGATGTTAATGAGCTCGTTGATTATGAGATGGTTGCACATTTCTTGCTTGAATATCCAGGTTTAACCATAATGAAATTTTTTTTAACATAAGGAATACTCAAATTAAATAATAACGAAAGTTTAGTTTTAACAATAACGAAAATTTAAATTACAAAATAACGAAAATGACATTTTAAGAATAACGAAAATTTAAATTTAACCATTAACGAAAATGACATTAATAAGAATAACGAAAGTTTAGTTGTAAAAATAACGAAACTTTAAATTAATAATATCTTCACAAAATTTAAATACAACAATTAACCATAATGAAAAAATTTTTAACATAAGGAATACTCAAATTAAACAATAACGAAAGTTTAGTTTTAACAATAACAAAAATTTAAATTCCACCTTAACGAAAATAAAAATTTTAAGAATAACGAAACTTAAATTTAAAACATAACGAAAATTTAAACGAAACTTAAATTTAAAACATAACGAAACTTAAAATTTAAAGAATAACGAAACTTAAATTTAATTAAAGAATAACGAAAATGACATAACGAAAATGACATTTTTAAGAATAACGAAACTTAAATTTAAACATAACGAAAATGACATTTTTAAGAATAACGAAAGTTTAGTTTTAAAAATAACGAAACTTTAAATTAATAATATCTTCACAAAATTTAAATACAACAATTAACCATAATGAAATTTTTTTAAACATAAGGAATACTCAAATTAAACAATAACGAAAATATAAATTCCACCTTAACGAAAATAAAAATTTTAAGAATAACGAAACTTAAATTTAAACATAAAAAAAATTTAAATTTAACCATAACGATAATTCTACTAAACCATTACCTAATCCTTATGATATTTCTATTTAACCATAAAGATAATTAAATTTAACCATTAACTAACCCTAACGATAACCATTAGCACAAATTAAATTTCAACATTAACTAACCATAACGAAAAAATTTATTTAACCATAACGACAATTCAATTGGACAATAACGAAAATTAAATTAAAACTAGGGTTATACTTTAACAATAATTGAAACTAACCATAACGACAAGAAAATTAAAACTATCATTATACTTTATCGTTATGCCTTTGTTATAGCCTAATTGCAGGAATATAATTTTGGCTAAATAAAACCTAAAACAATTTTCTAAGTAAGGAACGTAACAAGACTTGAAACGTACCTTTCAATTTTGGAGAATTTTTCCGCGAAATTTCACCGATGATGATGTTTTGTTGATGACGATGATCTTCCCGCTTGCACGATCAAACATTCATTTTTTATGTGAATTCAGAGATTTTCTTCACCAAACTCTTCGAACTATTTCTTCTATTTGGGTGTGGGTTGAGTTGATGCATTGGTATAGTGTAAATATAGGAGAATGACACCAACCTCTCTTACACAAAATTAAATGCATTAAATTTCATTTAATTTGGGCCAACTAATACCTACCTATGCAAATACAAATATTTATGCATTTTACCTACCTCATGTTGACCACACAGAAATGACAGAATAATGCATTGATGCATAACGTTATAAATGTTTCGTCATAATTTTTCGTTATATATTGATAAATTTTCGTTATATGTTTTCGTTATATATTGATAAGTTTTCGTTATATATTGATAAATTTTCGTAATTCTTTTCGTTATTGCTTATTATCATTATTTCGTTATTCTTATTATTATTACTTTCGTTATTATCAATATATATATTTCGTTATTCTTATTATTATACTTTCGTTATTATCGATATATAATGATATATTACTTTCGTTATTTCGTTATTCTTATCGTTATTACGTTCGTTATCCTTATTATCATTATTTCGTTATTCTTATTATTGTTACTTTCGTTATTATCAATATATATATTTCGTTATTCTTATTATTATTACTTTCGTTATTCTTATCATTACTATTAATTTCTATCGTTATTCTTATTATTATTATTTTCGTTATTCTTATTATTATTATTATTATTATTATTATTTTTGTTATTCTTATTATTATTACTTTCGTTATTCTTATTATTATTATCATTACTATTAATTTCGTTATTATCATTACTATTAATTTCGTTATCCTTATCGTTATTCATTATTATTAATTTTTAAAATAAATTGTCTACAAAAAACTGGTAGGGATCGATCTATGTTAGGGTTTTTAAATTTTAGGGTTTTAGGGTGCATTTAATGCTTTGTTTTGAAAAAAACATAAAAAGTACATTTCCCCAATCATTGGGTGTGGGGCCAAGTGTGTCATAACTCCAAATTGCCCATGAAACTACTGCACCCTTATATGTTGCCTTTTTTTCCCTTTTTTACTTTTTTTTTGTCTATATTTATAGATTTACACTAAATGCTATTTACAGAAAAGATTTCGAATAATTAAACGCTATGATACCTCTATAATTTTTGCTACAAATGAGTAATAACCGTCATCTGCAATGATTTTCTGCAAAATCAACTAATAATCAATAGAAAAAAAAAAGAACGCAAATCAAGTAATTAATTGAAATAAGCCATATTTGAATTTTTTTTTAATTTAATATTAATATAGGAAAGGCGATATTATGAATCTTACTTTACCTAAATAATTAAATAAATTCGGATATTGTTCTAATAAGGTTCCAAGGCGTTACTACTTAATTTACCACATATATAATCTAAAATTGAGGAAAGTAATAAGATATTTCTGCATATTTTTAGTTACTTCTTCCCTAAATATATTCTTGCATGAGACTTACTAATATATACCGATTATATATATAAACTCATCTATTTCACTAAGGAACATCAAAATTAACATATACGATAAATGGCACTCTTCTTATTTTTGATCTCTCTCTCACTAGCAATTTTCCACGACTCTCAAGCTGATTTATTAGGCGATATTTGCTCTCAGTCAGTCAATCCTACTTTATGCAACAGTTCGTTAAGATCGGACCCTCGTTCTAATGGGGCCGATCTTCGGACATTGGCTCAAATTGCAATTGAAAAAGCGTCAGCCGCCACCACCACCACTATAAAAGTGGCCAATTCACTCACCAGCAGCGGCACTAGCCAACAGAAGGTTGCGGCGTGCGTTCAAAACTGCAATGAGGCCATCGGTGTCTTGGATCAATGTCGGGAAATATTGAGCAGTGGCGGTGGAGGGAGCTCCGGCAATTTACCGACGAAAGCTACGACGGCGTTAACTGATATTAGCATTTGTGATAGTGAATTTGGGAGGGAGGAGCCGCCTCAATTGAAAGAAGCTAGCTCTCAGGCGCAGGCTTTGGTGAATGTGTTTTTTGTCATTGCAAACCGTTTGTAATTAAGGTGATATTGGGAGAGAGGGTTACTATACTAATAATAATAATAATAATAATAATAATAATAATAATAATAATAATTTCTATGTTGGAGAAATTTATATTCATCCCTACTTTTGCGAGTTGGTAATAGTTTGTAGGTTTTGGGTAGATTTTGAGATTGTGCAAAATGCGATCGGTCCGAAAAGACTGGATCGGACCGATCGAAAATTAGGCCATTTGGTCCGGTCCAATTCCAAGAAAAAATGGAAACGGACCGACTGACTGAATAAGGATATTAACAATTCGGTCAGACCGACCGGATTGGTTCAAATAAGATGCCTTCTCTGTCGTTTCTTTCTTTCTTTCTCTCCTCAGTCCTTTTCGGGATTCTTAGTTATCTTAGGTGAAATGACCCGCTATTTTAGGCGAAAAAACTACATCGATTTCAATCATATTTACTCTCAAATGAATTAGAGAACCCATATAACGGATTGATATTTTTTGACGAAAAGATGATCAAAATGGTTTTTTTTTTTGCTTAAATTATCGGGTTATTTATGTTAAAATGTTCAAATGTTGAGAATTAAATTGTTAATATTAAATATCGGATTATTTCTGTTAGAATATCCAAACCTTGAGAATTAAATTATAATTATTAAAACGTTGGCCGGGTTATTTTTATTAAAAGCTTCAATTATTGAGAATTAAATTGTAATTAGTCCTAAATAAAATGATAAAATAGAAGGTAAGGAAATGGTACAAGATGTAACTTGGTCTTGTCGATATTGTTATTGTAGCAGTCCTGGTGGGGATGACCTAGTGGTGGAGTGAGATTGATTGGAGACCAAAGGTCACGAGTTCGAATCGCTTTAATACTATAGTTCAATACTACATATCGGGTGTGTGAGTGTGTGTATATATATATATATATATTGTTATTGTAGCATGACTTTCACAAATACACATGAATATGTTTGAATGTTTAAAAATTAAACAACACTATAAAATAAATCGCGCAACTTGGTCACGGATGGACCCTGCAGCAATTGTCTCATTTATTTTGTGTGTTTTGCGGCAGAAAACTTCAAACATTTTATGCAATTTTTGGTTGGCCGACTTCTATAATCAAATAAATAATGTGAAATAAAATGCTTGGTTTCACTCATTGTCACGTCACAAAATAAAATTTAGTTAAGACATGTGTCTACTATGTGTTGACCTCTACTACTTGGAAAGTGGAGATTTATTTATTTATTTATTTTTGAGTAAATTACTCGGAAAGTTGCGAAAGCCTATTCAAAAATTTAAATAATCAAGGGGCCAGCCAATAATTGTGTGCGGCAATTTGGTCAAAACAAACACGCTAGCTATTTTTCAAGTCCATTAATTATTTGGGATGACATAGTAAGAATCGTACCATAAACTTTATTTTTTGAAAAAATTATAAATATCAAATTGAACTACTGCAATAATTGAATTTGAAGTGCAATATAATAAAGTTCAACTAGTAGAAAAACTACCCGTACACACTAAAAGACAACATAAAAAAATAGATATTTTCTATAGAAAGAAACATAGGTGTTGTGCTATAGATGTAAAAGATAAAACATTTAATATAACTAGGGCTGAAAATCAAACCAAATATATAGCTCGATACTCGATTTGTGTTCGTTCGTTAAAAGCTCGTTTGAGCTCGATTCGATAAGCATATCAACAAGTTTGGGCATAATTTTTTGTTCGATAAGATTTAAAGCTCGGGTTGAACTCGAACTCGATCGATGTGTAATAATTGAGCAAACATGTGTAAAAATATCAAATTCGAGCTCGACTCGTGTTCGGTTTGATTAAAGCTTGCTTGAGCTCAACTTGATAGATAATCAAACAAGCTCAAACATAAATTTTAAAGCTCGATATCATTTCAATCAAAACTAAACATATGTATATTCGGGCTCGACTCGACTAATATACAACCCTGAATAGAACATATAAAGAAGTACAGAATGATTCACACTCTTGTTCAAATGTCAAATCCTCTAAATTATGGTTGGTAAGGAATGCTATTAAAATGAGAGAAGAAATAATAATATCAAATGATAGTTGTTACATAAGCAAGGGATAATGTTTTTAATAAATAATAAAACATGTGCATAACCCAACTGTTCAAATTTAACTTAATTAGTTATTTCTCAAATGGGATACTCTTATTATCATTAGCTACTTCATCTTTCGCATTAATTAATTAGACCCAATCTATTTAGCCTATATATATACACACATACACACCCACACACACACATATATATACATACACACATATACATACATATATATATGTGTGTGTATGTGTGTGTGTGTGTATATATATATGGGAACCACAGATGCCGGTGCCTTAACTATTAGAAGCAAATCATGCTTTCTAAGACCAAACTTTTTTCAGAAATATAAATTTGATTCAAAACCTAATCCATGCACGTCTCATGATAATTAACTCTATTCCTACCTCTTTAAATTATTGATCTAGCTAGTAAGGCACATGAAATTTCTTGTTACACTATGTGTTACATTTTTAAATTACGAATTTTTTTTATCTTTTATTCTTCAATTTTATTTTTATGTGATTTAATTTAATTGTATGATTATTGTTTAGGATTCATCCAACTCAATTATGGTTTATAATTATTTTTCAATATGTAATTTTCAATTAATAATTCATTATTATAGTTGATTTTTTGAAAATTACGTTTTATATTTTTTTTCAATTCATTTTTTTGTTGATAAATATTAATTATGGTTATTTATGTTATAAATAATTTTTATTTTATAATAAATATTATTAAAATTATAAATTTGATAATGAAACACGGAGTGAAACACGAAATAGTGTAACAAAAAATTTCAACCCCTAGTAATGACAACAATATTTCTATAATTTTATCGCTTATGTTAATTAGTGTATTTTTTATAGTAAATAGGCATTGTGCACACTTTTACGCACCAAGTACCAGTGCACATTCGAATATATATAAAAGTAAATTATACCATATACCCCATATTCTTAAGGTTCCATAAAATATTCTGAATTATGACTAATTACACCCTATGTGCGAATCAATTAACAAATTAATAGCTTTGTTCTTCCAATAGGTGACTGATCATAATTTCATGAAGGTATGATTAAACTAAAAAACCTAACGAAGTGTGAATTTAGGGTTGAGATTTGATGGGAGGATATGAGGTTTTGATTCTTTCACCCGCTAAAATTAAATTCTTGAAACAAATTTATCAATTTATTAATATATAATTTAGGACATACAATATGGTAATTAGTTATATATGATCATGATATTTTTGTTAAATACTTATGATATATATAATGTAATTTATCTATAAAAAAGTTAATGCACACGGTAATGTATATAAAATATATACATATAGTCATATAGAGCTAAAAATCAAACTAAATAGCTCGATACTCGACTTGTGTTGGATCACTAAAAGCTCGTTTGAGTTCGATTCAATAAATATATCAAACAAACTTGAACATAATTTTGTGTTTGATAAGAATTAAAGCTCGACCTTGATAAATAAAAATTGACCAAACATGTATAAAAATATATATCAAACTACTCGAGCTCGACTCATATTCAGCTCAATTAAACCTCGTTTGAGCCCGAGATAAAGCATAACTTTTAAAATAAAATATTATTTCGGGCTCGACTTGACTCATTTACATCTCTATATACAGTCACAGTGCATGCCATTTTTTAATCACTAGACCAAGTGAAGAATTAAAGCGCCGGACTTAATTGTGTGTTAAAATTCAAAGTTTGAACCGCGCGTGGATTTTTAGCTGCGACAAAATGATTTGATATTACTTTTCAACTCATCATCAATTCATCATTAGTCGTCAATAAATAGAATAATAAAATTTAATGTGCAAAACACACACACACACACACACACACACATATATATATACTATATAGTAAAAAAGAAGCATAGTCGGACATGGTAGTTGCAGCCAAATATACGATTCCCGGGACTAGCATCTATAGAAAAAATTAAATAAAGAGCTGCCTATTACTCAAATCAAACAAATAAATTAGAACAAAAAATTAATGATGGCCACAAAAAAGTAGAATAATGATTTAATTTATTGCATATTTCATCATTTTCCTTTTGTTTGGGTTATACACTTTGCTAGCTAACACGTACATGAAATTAAGTATATGGCCGAGGATAGAATTAAAAATGAAAATAAAAAAATACGCACAAAAGATTACTACCTCCGTCCCAATTATATAATCTCTTTTCTAGTCGCACGTAAATTAAAAATATTTATGAAAACAAGATATTGAAGCTAAACTTTCAATAATACCCTTATTTAATATTTATGACTTTCAAAATTTAAGTGGTTAGACTTTTAATTTCCAAGAATTAATAAGGGTGTATTTGTACATTACTATGAAAATTAATACTACTTATAGTAATAAGACTATATAATTAGGGCACCCCAAAATAGTAATAGCTAGGGACTATATAATCAGGACGGAGGGAGTACATTTTATTAATTCTACGTTTTTTATCCATTTAACTATATTTTATCAAATTATGACGGATAAATAGAAAAAAAAATGAAAAGATTAAATGAATAAATGGTGGTCATGATTTTGCGAATACGTACTTTTATTTGGGGTTGAATAGTATTATGAATTATTTGTGTTTGATTAAAATTAACTCTAACACATCAATCAGCTTATGAAGTACTCCTTTGAACTCGATTTAATTGGATAAATATCTCATATATAGTTATAGCAAATCAACTAGCTATAAATAAGTGTGAAATATAAAATTATTTAATTATGCAAATTCAATGTGCTTGGTGTACGTTGTTTATATTAGATTTAAATTCTAGTTCTGTTCATTACTTCATTATCGTTGTTTCACGTAATTTTCCAAATAAAACAAACAGTCATTGAAATTAATTATGCATCTATATATTAAAAATCAAATGTCTAACCACATATACATCCCTAGTCTGCAGTATACTTCCAAGTAATTGCATATTGAATTTAAAATACATGCATGTGACAAAAATACCACTACCACCGAAATTATAAATTATTATGTACTAATTTTTATAACATTATTCAAATCGCATAAGTCCACGTAACTTGACCTCGTTTCTCATCGATTGATAAAAATATTCACAAAACGACAACCCACAATTTTCTGATTTAATTTTCTCTTTCACACACATATATATAGCTAGATATCTTATGATCATATTCCAATAAATGTAAATCAATTGTGGAGTCAGTTGATATTAGCTCGGAGATTTGGACCTTTGAATCAAGATTTATTAGGTACGAACAACCAAGCAATCCAAGCTGTATTATTTAATGCTAATTAATTTATAGCTGCACTTGTTTTGCTCATTAGTCGTATTTTCTCTCATTTAATTTGACCAATAAATAACAAAACCCTTTTTCTTTGCTCAAATATTTCTTGAAAAAGTCAATTTCTCAACCCTATCTTTATCCTCTCCCTTGTATTCTATCTCTATCTTCTTCACACGCACAATATACATATTATACACACATTATATATATATATATATATATATATATATATATATATATATATCACACACAAACACGCACACACTGTGTTTTGAGAATATATATATAGAAAGCCCACAAAATTTTCCATCTCCAAAACTAACTAGGTCATCAAATATATATCAAGTATTAAATAAATAAATCATCGCAATAATAATATTTCAATGGAGAGATCATCATCTAAATCAAAGAGCAAGATCTTGAGGCTTCTACCAAAGGCAGCTAAAGCAGCTGCACTCTCATTCCAAAACCCTCCCTTCAGCCCGGGCCGAGAAAAGCGGGCCGATGGAAGCTCGCAGAAGCCCAAGTCCCACCTACACAAGGGTTCATCCGGCCCGATCATCTCCATGTTTCCCGCCGAAGCCCGAGAAACGCAAGAACCAACATCACCCAAAATCTCATGCATGGGCCAAATCAAGCACAAGAACAAGGTTTGCAAGATGAAGCAAGCTTCACTGCCGAGAGAATTCAAGCCCGAGAAAATCGACAAAGCCCGGTCGGCAGGCCCGGATGAGCTCAAGAAGAAGCCCGCGGGAATCAAGAAGATTTTCAGCGGCAGAAGAAAGTCCGTCGACGCTTCCGTTAATCGCGGGAAGCCGCCGCTTCCCGACAGAGCGCCGAGCATTAGCCAGATGAGGAGATTCGCCAGCAGCCGTGACACGTTGGCGAGTTTTGATTGGACAGCGGCGCAGGTGGCGCCGGAAGACGGAGGGTATTCTTGCTCCGATGAAGATAGGGCCTACAGCGACGGTGAGGATGACGTCGTAATCCCTTTCTCGGCGCCGTTGTTGATCATTCGGGCCGAAGCCGGCATGGTTGGCGGCTCGGCTTTGGAGCCGAGGAAAGAAATTAATTTGTGGAAAAGGAGAACCATGGCTCAGCCTCAGCCTCTCCAACTAAACGTTGTTAGAGCGTAATTAATAATAATATTAATTATTATTAATATTATTATTATATAAAATAGAACGAAATGTAGATTTTAGTTTTCTTGAAAAAAAATTCAGTTTTGTTCTTTATTTATTATTTTTTGGTGTCATTTCATGATCACGAAATTGTATAAAGGTGTAAAATTGAAGGAAATTATATAAAGATTAATTAGTTTAATTGCTGGCACATATATATATATATATATATATATATATATACGCACACACAAGTTGTTGAGAAGGTGAGTGTGACTTGGAACTAATTTTTGCAGCATTTATAATGGTTTATATTGGCATGATCTTTGAATTATATATATAAGAATCTGAGGCATATGGGAAATTTTAGAGATGTTCAAAAAATTGTACTAGTGGGACACAAAGTGAATTTTCTCTATCGGAAAATTCGATGCTGCCTGTAAGGGTATCATGCCCAAATTTGTGTTTTTATTTTTTAGTAATTTTTTTAAAAATATTTTTGTATTTTTTTTTTTTTGGATATATCTTACTTATTAAGTAGACGTTAATTATGTTTGTCCTGATTTTTTATTTCGCCTCCTGTTATTTAAATGATAATGTTGTGAAAAATTTCACATGATATCGTAAAAATAAACACCTATATATGTCGTTTGCATAATAGGATACGGACAAAAAAACTATGACGAACATAATTAACATATACTAATATTACCATTTATATCCCTTTTTTTTGCAAAAACATTTGAAAAATATTTTTAAACATAAAAAATCAAATTTGGGCATGCTACTGGAATTTTCTCTATCATGCTAGTGTTAAGATTAGAACTTGGGCTTGAGGCCCAACAAGTTTGTTAGGTTGTGTTTGGAATTGAATGATTCGATTTGATAAGCGAATTTAGAGGATGAATTTTCACATGAGATCTATATTAAAAGTTATGATAATTACATTTTGAACTAATTTCATTTTTGTCTCATGAAAATATGGTCAAAATACTTTTAATCCCAACCGTAAATTTTTTGTTCTAAAGTTTAATTTTCCTAAATATTTTTGATCACAAATGATATATTTTGAAATTTTTGATCCAATAACTAACCAAACACTTAATAACCGTTTAATTTTTTTATGAAAAAGTCAAAACATATTATTTGAAATATTTGAAAACGTATATTACTTAATATATTAAGTTTCTAACTATTAACTAGATCGCTAGCGTTATGACTTCTCAAGAACAACCCCATAAAATCTTTGTAATTTGAATTAATTACTCGAGTTTGATAAATAGACCCCCAAGACGTTGATCAAGCCACACGATTTAATGGACTAGATTGATTTGGATTGAAAAATTACCATATATTTATAAAGAGGCACCACAACTCTTCATATCTTATAAATAGACTCTCAATCAAAATCCAACATTCACAAATACTCCTCTTCTTCCCAAGTAATTGATAGAAAGTTTCGATTATTGTTTTGTTCATTGTAAAGTCATTTTTATAAGTGTAACATAACATTGTTAGAAAGTCGTATTTTGGAGACGATTGTCGAAATCCTTCATTAGTTTCATCAATTTAGTCTTGCGGAAAGAGAGACTTAACTTTTGCCTCGACTTATAACCTATACTGTTATTTTGTCCGAATATTTTAAAAGAAAAATTTATTTTTATGATTCAAATGAAAGAAGTTTCAACCTCTTAATTCTATTTATCGCACTGTCATTGTTATAGACTATATATAAGAAAGCTCGTCAATACTAAAACACTCTCATTGTTGGACCGAGACTCCTCATTTTATCAAATGCTTCATAATAACTCTTCCTCTTGTTCTTCTTGAATGCATTAATCTTTCATTGGGTTTAGTTACATGTGTTGAGATCTTATGCTATATATGCAATTGTGATACTCCAATCCTTTTTGCTAAATTATAAATTATAATTTTAGTAAAATGATTTCGAATTAATATTGTTGAATATTAATCATGTGAGTATGATGGTTTGTATGTATTATGCCGTTGTTTTATTGCAGGTTATTCCACTCGAGCCGATACGTCATAGCACAGTGGTATTATACTGAGTGTATAATACAGTTTGAATTTTTAATATTAAAGTGTTGAGTTATATGATAATGAATGGATGTGTTCATAATTAATTTTGTTTTGCCATACTTTGAACACCCTAACGCTGAGTTGATCGGGTGGTGCGCGGCCGCGGGGCGATGCGCCCCCGCGGGGCATGGGCGAGGCGCGCGCCCGCGGGGTGTGCGCGCTCATGGGGTGCTGTGGCCGAGAGCCCCCTCGCGCGGTCACGGGAGGCGCGCGGTCGTGCGGGCTGGGCCGGATTTCTACCTATAAATACCACACTTATTCATTTCATCTTTATTTCTTTTCTCTTCTTGGGCGATTTTTTTTCTTCCATCTTCCTCTTAAGAAACTCTTCATCTTTTGGAGTAGATTCTTCCACCATCATCCATCAACTAAGGTAACCTCTACACCTCTTCTTCTTGGGGATTAAACACTCATTTCTTGTTGAATCAAACCTAGGGTTTGTTATCCAAAAATTAGGGTCTCCACTTTTATTGATCCTCTTGCCTTGATATATTGAACATATGGTTTATTTACCTCCTTGAGGCTATATGTGAAGTTATATCGAATTCCTATGGTTCATTGTTGCTAGGGTTTGGATTTTGCCCTAATTTCCCTTTGTTTGTTGATAATTATATGGAGGTATTGTGATGGTTGTTTGGGGTTGATTTTCATGTATGTTTGAGCCCTAGGACGAAGGTGTTGGTATTTAAAATGTTGGGTTTAAAGGATTTAAAATGAGTCATGAGCATGTGGTTTAAATGTGTGCCCGTAACGTGTTCGATCAATTGCTTCAAAGAGTTTTAATGTGTATTTTGAGTCCAAAATCATAGTATGAGCTTGTATATCCATGATTGTGTATGTGGAAATGTTTGAAGACTTTAAAGCAAAGTATAGCATGAGTTGGTCTAAATTATGATTTAATTGTATAACTCGACATCTAAAATGAAAAGAGGATTAAAAGGTGCTAGGTGACGTGTTGTGGCTCGAGGTGGACAACTTGTGGGCGGCAAAAGAGTATTTCAAAGGTTGAGGATTTCAAAAGCGTCTTGTGAGGTGGAGTAACTCTAAACTGTGAACACGTGTAAGGTTATAGTTATTGTTGTGCTTTGATTGTATAAGTATGAAGGGTCTTCGGACCAGAGATAAAAGAGACCCTTCGGGACATAACAGAGATCCTTCAGGGTCGACAAAGAGACCCTTCGGGGCAGAGATCCTTTGGGATCGAATATAGACCTGTTAATGTCCTCCATGGAGGGTAATATGTCCGCGGGCATCCCTACAGGGCCAAAGATGTTCATTAACGGGGGCATCATGATGTTTAGACCCTACGGGGTTGAGACTAGTTTCCACAAAGTAAAGAAAAGTCCATATGTTATATTTTCACTTGTGCAATTAGCTATAACTGTTTACAGTGTTCCCCACTGAGTATGTTGTTAAATACTCACCCCATTCATTCAATGAATTTCAGGTTGAGGAGTCAAGGCCGGGGTAGGAGCGTTGTGAACACAAGAGAACCCCATAAGCTTGTGTTTATCTTTTGCATGCTCTTCTTTTGAAAATACTCATGATATTATTATTGTTACATTGATCACTCTTTTTGCTTTATGATCAATGATTATTGGAGATGGGAATAGCCCAATCTTTTGTAGGTTATGATGTATATAACTTGATATTATGCAAAACAATTTAAAGGCGGGTCGTTCGACCTTGGAGCCTATTATGTATGAAGTATGTTGTTGAACCCTGTATTATATATGTTGAAATCGTGGATGGTAGATGGGCGGGTTGAGTAAGACCTATGAGCCCGATAGGTTAGATGCTTTTACTTAAATCCATGTTGTGTGACAAAATAGATATATGATAGATTGCATGCTTAATTGCGAAAAATTTATATTGAAAATTATGATGTCTTGCCTCATCATGCTGTTATCATGTTTTGATCTTAGCTTCCGCTCATATTAAAATAAGCACACCAAAATCAATAAGTAAATTATATGTTAAGTGATGTGGCCAAACGGAGTAGTTTGGGGCGTTACAGCAACACACAATGCAGACATATATAATAGGTGGAAAAAATGTGTTTTTTCTCCTAGGTATGCCATGTAAGATATATAGATAAAAAAAAAGAGCAACAAAAAAGAAGTAATTAATCGACCCCCACATTGTATATTCCAACAATAAACCTAATTACACGAAACCACCATCATCAATATATATATAATTCACCTCTCTCGTAGTAAATCATACACCTCACCACATCTTAAAAATATCTAACAAATTCTCTATCCTCTCCACCTTTTCAAATTTCAATCTCATTTCCAACTCCTATTTCAATCAAATTTACGAGTACGTACAATCTACTCTCGACAAGAGATAGAAACACGACACGATACTGACACGACAACAGTACTGATCAGTACGTAACCCGAACTCCTTGGTATCTAAGAATCTCACCAATAAGCTCCCCTTTACCCGACCCGACATACCGCCCACAAATCTTCCCATCTCTAATAAACAAGAAAGTGGGCACTTCCACCACCTCCATATCCCCCAAGAACTGCATGCAGCTCTCATTCTCGTCGCCGTTCATCCGCGCGAACACCACCGTGTCCTCCATCGACCGCGACAGCTTGATCACGGTCGGGTAGACCTTCACGCACGGCCCGCAGTGCTTGAGCCCGACGTCGAGCACGATCAGCTTGCCGTCGGACTTGTGTTCGCCGATGAGCTTCTCGACGTCCTCCCTCGAGTGGAGCTGCACGACGGCGGAGTGGCTGTCGCCGTAGTAGAGGACGTCGCCGACGAGCTGGTCGGGGCCGATGCCCTCCTCCTCGTGGATCTTCTCCATGCTCTTGTAGAAGCTGAAGTGCGGGACCTGCTCGATCTTCTCGCGGGCGAAGAGCTTGCGCGTCTCCTCCGACTCGTCGCCCATCACGAGGAGGAAGTCGACGTCGCTGCAGTTGCGGCTGAGCTCCACCATGAACGGGTAGATGTTGCTGCTGTTCTCGCTGTCCCTGGCGGCGTACTCCACCACCACGAGGCGGTTCTTCGCCTTGCGCAGGGCTTCGTCGAACTCCTCGATGCTGTGGACCTTCTGCACCCTCTCGTCCCGGTTCTTCTTCTCGACGGCGCCGCCGGTGGCGGCGGCAGCGGCTTTCGGGAGGAAGGGGCTGCGGCGGGAGAAGAGGGTTGTTTCTTGCTTGAGGATTAGGGTTTGTTTTGGGTTTGGGGAGATTGGGAGGTGGTTGATGATGGTGGAGGATTGAGGGTTGATTGATTTGGTGATGGGGGTGAGATATGGGGTTTGTTTGGCTAAGAAGTTTGTGAAAGTAGCCATGGATGGATGTTGGAGGAGTGATGAGGAGATCTTGGTTGTAGAGAGAGAAAATGGAGAGAGAAAGAGAGAGAGAGATAGAAATTATTTGATGAGGGTAGATTGTGTTTTATCCATGTGGTGGTGGGTGGAGATGTTATGTTATCCACATATTTATGATATTCTAGCACTAGGATAGATATTTTTCATTTTTTATTTTTCCATATATATGTGCCTATGAATTTTCAACACAAACAAAATTATATATATATATATATCTTCAAATTCTTAATTAATACTCATTGAATCATGATATACTGTACAAAATTGGAGTCATCATCCGAATTAGTGTGTTTGAATTTTAGCTATACGAAAAGAATTTCCAAGTTGAAAAAAGGGAGTTTTTTTTTACGGGTTAATTGTTACAAAATTCACCGCCATTTACAATTCAAACATGACTTCTAAAATGTTACAGTAATAATTTGAGCTTTTAATTTGTAGCAAAATAGACATTCAAAAAAAAAAATACGACAGCTTTAAGACGTTGCACAATAAAAATAACTCATATTCGACACTCTAAAATTAAATTAATGTATCCAGGTGGGAAAAATATTGTGACGTTATAAATAATTTAAGAGGCGTCGAATTTGCTACAATTAAAAGGTTGTATAATTATTGCAACGTTTTAAAAATCGTTCTCAAATTGCAATTTCGTTCAAAGGTGATGAACTTTTTAGCAATTAACCCTTTTTATTTAATGAACTATGTTGTTTTGATTAGATATAATAACATCTATAAATAGAAGTGCTGGTGCAATTTAAATTAAAAAAACATATTTAGATAAAGGACCAAATCATTCCATCACTAGAGCATCCGAAGTGAACATATATTATTTTCTCACTTCTCATTCACAATGAAATTTCTAGATAATTGTTAATTTTTTCAGCGAGAGAAAAAAAAAGGTTCAATAAGACAACGCAACTTTGTATTGCGTTGCATTTGGCAACATTCATACTTTATTTTCAAATATAATTTTGCCATCTTTGTGACATATAACTTTTATTGAGAGTAGACAAATATGAAATATATACTCCATAAATTTTAATTTGTCAAGCAAAAAGTCGAGGTCCAAGTCTAACGCTTTAAAATATCTTCTCATGACATCACAAAATTTTCGATTCACAATAAATATTCTAATTAAAATTGTATAAGAGAGCTTTTCATGTGTTTAGACTGTTTTACAGGACAAAATTGTGAAGATTCAAATTAAAAAATAATCAAACATAAACAAAATTGCGTATTTGCCAGTAAGTATGAGTTTTTAATCTATATATATATATATATATATATATATATATATATTGACCCATTATACGAAGTTTAACTTGTAAGATAATCTCTCAATCTTATTATATGATATTTAATTTTAAACTGGAAACAAAGCGATCGTATAGAGAATTAGAGAGTAGAGATCCTCTAATTCCAACTTGTGCGTGTGAACTGTGAGTTCAATATTAAAATTGTATATTGTTAATAATGTTTTTTATAAAAATAAAATTTATTACATTATAACTAATTATAATTAATATTTATTATTAAAAATTAAAATTTTAAAAAATTATATACCTTATGTTTGGAATTATTAATCCAAAAATCAATTCTATTAACTAAAAGAAATGAAAATTAAATATTTAAAAATAATTATAAATCCTAATTGATGAAATAAAGTTAAACCATAAATAATAATGTAAAATTATACTAAATCAAAAGAAATTAAAATTAAAAAAAATAAAAGAAAGGGTAATAATTTTGAGGTTTGGTACACGGTTGTTATACAGAAGTTGAGACTAGAGGATCTCAAGTGTCATATAGACGCATTTCAATTTATTTTATATAATCACATATCTCTCTCTCTCTCACACACACACACACACACACATATTCAGATATATTTGTCAAATATATTTTTGTACGTGGTTAATTTAGTTAACTCGGTGGGTAATTAATTAAATTAACGTTTGTTTTAAACTAAGGCAATATTTGGTATACTGGTACGGATATACCCACATTAATAAAATCTGGATTGCTTTGAAAGATAATTGCGTATTAGCTATTTTAATTGTGTGTTTGGTTATTAAGATAAATATACTAAATTTCATTCTGATTATATATAGTTATTATTTTGGGTCCAAAATCTTGTATCAGGGCCTTGTTTGCGATTGTTGAAAGGCCCAAATTTGATGGGAAAATTAAATTTTAATTTTAGGGAGATTTAATTAAATTTTAATATTGATAATTCTGCAAATTGAGAAATAATAGTTTGGTGTGGTCACATATTCATAATATTACATAAATGAGCATTGAAGAATTAATACACATGCACAAACGGTATATGTGCCCTAGGAAGTTTGGGCCTTATCTTGGGCTAGCCCAACACACGTGGGCTCGGTCGTGTTACCGAAATTTTGAAAAAATATGCACAATTTTTTTCCTTTTTAAAATTATTATCCAAAATATCCTCATTTTAGAACAAAATTGAAGTGGCCAGAATCAAATAAAGAATGATATTTTGGTCTAAAATTTGAAAGATAGAAAGTCGTACATACTAAAAAAAACAAATGATTTTTGGTGAAATTTAAATTTACGCAATCATATATATGTGCACTTTTATGTATCTAATCAAAGTAAGGGTGTAATTAATTAAGTTAAAGAAAATTGAGTTGAGTATTGTGGAGCCCAACTTGAGTTAGTCATATTTGAAGCCAATTTCAAATTTTATTTTATTACTTTTGTGAGTCGATTCCGAGTAGTGACTAAATTAATTTAAGAATAATGCTAGCCAGCCAGATTCTGGTTAGTCAGAATCTAATTTTTTAATGATAAATAAAACTGTATTATTAATAAATTAATTATGTTAATTATTAAATATTATGTTTTTACTATATTATCCTTCTGTCATGAAATTAGTGATTTGTAATTAATTATTAAAATCTTTTCAGAAGCGGATCGGAAGAAAGGGGCACAACTTCATCTTCTTTCTTTTTTCACTTCTTTATTTTTTTTTCCATCTTCGATTTCTTTTGAATTGAAGCGCATATAGAGTTGCCCTAGTTATTATGGAGGGCATCAATGTAAATTTATTAAATAATTAGTGTTTTATTAATTAAATTAATTAATTATTAAAAATAATAAAAGATTCTAGCTAGCCAGAATCTGGCTGAAAATCACTACTCTTAATTTAATTACACTTATGAACCAAATAATATACAGTATATGTTAAAATTTGTAGACGGCCTAGATTTAAACACAAATCAAATATCAATAAAATTATAAAAATGACATTGAATATATATAGATTTTAATCCAAATTCATTTACGAATTTAACCCGTAAAGCGGCATTACAGAAGTTTTGTTATGCCTAAAAATGATGTTGTTGATGATATAATGATTATGATAATGATTAGGATCGTTAAATAAAACCACTATCTAAAAAAGGAATTTAATCGAGATTAAAGTTGAAAATAATTATCTAAAAAAGGAATTTAATCGAGATTAAAGTTGAAAATAATTATCTAAAAAAGGAATATAATCGAGAGTAAAATTGAAACTAAGTTTGAGCAATAATTAGGCAGTCAGAAATTCAGTGATTTGCTTTCATCAAAGGTGAAGTGTGTAACTTAAAACTAAGACAGAAGCAGAGGAAATGAAATGACAAACTCATAATTATTTGATCCACTTTTAATTTTTTTTTTTCCATTGAAAGTAATTCTTGCTGCCCATAATTATGGTAAGATTAAATTAATTTTAATTGATAAATTAATCATGAAAATCACTGAGTAACATGATTTTACACATTTACCCTTATCTCCTAATTTAGGGAGAGATTAGGGTTTAAATAATTAAAGTTCACCAATTCTAATATTATATTTTTATTTAGTAAGATGAATACATTGTATAGTTCACCAATTCTAATATTCCCCTGTTTCATAATGTTTATTGTTTTAGAATTTTAATCTAGAATTAATAATTAATTTTTTAGACTAATATATCCCTTCCTTCTATATCAAATAAAATTTTATTCCCTTATATTTTCCTAAAAGTTGGAAAAATTTTATCTCTCCATATATTTATATGGTTAAAATTGGGAGAAAGGGTGTGAAAATATCTAAAACAACAAATATTTAACACAAAATAAAACTCCTAAAATAACAATCAAAACGAAACGGAGGTAGTATTATATTGGGTTCCAATTGTTTAACCATAATCTCTCCACAAAATAGGAGGGAAGGGTGAATGTGTAATCATGTTAGTCGTCCCTAGCTAATTTTTATGATTAATTTATTGATTAAAATTAATTAGAACTTACCAAAATAGAAATTATGGCTGGACATAATACCACATGGGATTTTATGTTACACTCCGTGTTACACTTTCAATTTACGAATTTTTCTTGTATTTTTTTCTTCAATTTTATTTTTTTGTAATTTAGTTAATTTTATCGTTGTTTTAAGGGTTCACCCCATCCAATTAGGGTTTACAATTATTTTTGAATATTTAATTTTTAATTTTCAATTAATAATTCCTATTATGATTGATTTTTCAAAATTATGTTTTATAATTTTTAATTTATTTTTTTATATTGATAAATGTTGACCATGATTATTTATATTATAATTAATTTTTATTTTATAATAAATATTATTAAAATTATAAATTTAATAATAAAATATGAAGTATAATACGAAAAAGGATAATAGGAAATTTCAACCCCGGTAATACCGGCATTTAGCACTACCCGTAGAGAATTTTATAGTAGTAGCATTCTTGATATTTTGATGTCAATTTTGTCGTGAATGCAACTAATGTTGTGATTGTGAATATAAATGATGATAAGTTGAGAAGTATACTTGGACTCAACAAATTTCATTTGTGTGTTGACACGTGCTCAATAGTAATTAAGTATACTTCATCAAGCGACAATAGCATAATAATATTGATTATTTATTTTCACGTCATATTCATACACATACTCAAAGCGCCATATTAGATTTTCAGAGCTGAAAAATCGTATGATAAATTTACAAAAGTGATAAACAAAAACTAGGAAGTATAGATAACTTATTTTAGATCGTCCTCAAATAGTATCCATATTCTGACCCAAACTCGTATTAGGTGGGATTAGAGGTGGGTCGGTACGATATATTAAAAATTTCATGACGTACTGTTACCGTACTGGAAATTTCGATATAGAAAAACTTCATACCATTATCGTACCGAAAGTATAGCGTATCATCGGTATGTCACATAATGGATATCGATATTGTACTAATATTTCGGTATACTGTATCATATCGAATTATCGACATACCGATATACCGTAACTTATAGATATATCTATATACCATACCGAAAATTCATGATATGTCTAAAGTACTGAAAATTCACGGTATGCTGAAAATACCGAAAAATTATTTCCTGTCGAAAATACTGATAAAAAAAATCATTTCCTATCATAGCTACCGAAAATATTTCTAAAAAAATCAAACTCCAACATAATGAACCAAATATAAATAAGGGCAAATTACAATTTAATTCTCAGCATTTGAAGGTTTTAACAAAAATAACCCAACATTTTAATAATTACAATTTAATTATCAACGTTTGGATATTTCATCAGAAATAACCCAACGTTTAATATTAATGATTTAATTCCCAATGTTTGAACATTTTAACAGAAATGATTCGTAAATTTAGATGAAAAAAAATCATTTTGGTCATTTTTTCGGCAAAAATGTTAGCCCGTTATATGGGTCTCTAGCTCACTTGAGAGTAAATGTGATTGAAATCGACCGAAATAGTTTTTTTAGCCAAAAATATTGGGTCATTTCTATTAATATTTTCAAACGTTGGGAATTAAATTGTTAATATCAAACGTTGGATTATTTCTGTTAGAATATCCAAATATTGGGAATTAAATTGTAATTATTAAAACATTGGACTATTTTTGTTAAAACCTTCAAATGTTGGGAATTAAATTATAATTTGCTCTATAAATAATTCATATTCGTTCCAACAATAAAACTTCAACACAACAAAATAAGTCGGTATATATCGTTATACCAATATACCGTACCGTACCGAAAAATCGATATACCGTCATATACCAGTATGTTGAGGTATGCCTGTAAAAGATTGATATATCGATACATACCAGCATATCAGTATATATCGGCATACCGATACACCAATATATATATCGGTATTTCGGCCGCGATAAATTGAAAGCTCAATATACAGAAATTTTTAAAACATCATACCGTTACCGTACCGAAATTTTCGGTATGATAAGATATCATATCGAAAATCTCGATATACCGAAAATTCGATATTTTTTCGATACGATAAGCGCGACATTTCGATGTTTTTCCCCACCCCTAGATGGAATACTTGTAATCGTTGTTGATTGGGTCTATATATGAGTATCATCTAATGGATTTTAACCCATTAAATAGTTTGCAACACACTCATTTATGCAATTGTGTATGAAATGCAAAGTAGATTCGGATATGAATATTGTCTAATAAGTTTTTACCATCTCAACGTAATCGAATCTATAAAATCATATAATTATGTGTCAAATGTAAAGTAAAATTAAATATGAATATCATCACAGATTTTTAACCCCTCGGAAAATGTAACATCCATGATTTTTTTTTCATGTATATATAATTTAGATAAATTCTACCTCCCGTTATAATCCTGGCCCAAATAACCAAATGGGGGTGAATTTTTGATCAGTTTCTCAATAGACAATAGAGCTTATTCAAGTAGTGGTCACATTATATTATTTCAGTTTGACTGCTAAAATTAGCCTTAACTAAATTGATAGTATTTCAACATTTGTCGTAGATGTTAATTATATTAGAAATACGTACAACATAGAGATGAGATTTACCTAGTATCGAGATAACGTATCCAAATTGCATGACTAACATCGTTGTTTTATTAAATAAGCTCAGGCTTGTACGCATCAAAGCGTAAAAATTGTTGTACATCTTAGCCTCCCCACTACACTAAGTCTAATATTTTCCTTGTTAATTTTGATGCTTTGCATCAACTTACAAGCTACGCATCATTTCCATGTCGCACTTTCCTTACTCTTTGACCTCTCTCTCTCTCTCTCTCTCTCTCTCTCTCATAATAACACTCACTCCCAAGTAAAGCAGCCACGCCCACATCTGAACTTTTGATTGCTCACAAACCACCACATGCTGTTGCTTGCTTTATTTTTATTTTTATTTTTATTTTTATTTTTATTTTTATTTTTATTTTTTGCCCAAATCATATAAATCAACAATCTATATATTCATTCCATTTAATACTTTTTTTATTTATATATCTATTGCTTCTTTATTTATTCAGGGGGTAACGCATGCACAAATTACTATGACAATGTAAAAAATCTCCATCAACCAATATTATAAAAGGGAGCAGTACTTACACTTAAACACACTATAAAAACTTGCTCATAAATACAGAGAGGTGAGAACTCTTCTTCTCTTCATATTTCTCTCTCTCTCTCTCTCTCTCTCTCTCTCTCTCTCTCTCTCTCTCTCTCACACACACACACGCAATGGAGAAGACGTTTGGGCTGAGCCACCTCTTCATGACGGTGTTCCTCCACTGCTTCTCCAACTTCATGGTGGTTCCGGCCCTCACCGACGTCACCATGGCGGCGCTTTGCCCCGGCCAAGACGAGTGCTCCTTAGCCATATATCTCACCGGAGCTCAACAAGCGGTACGTATATATTGTTCAACTATATATATACATATATGTCACAAAATATTAACCATTATTTTTCTTGAATTATTATTCTAAATTTGCACCTAAAAAAATATTAAATAAAAATTATAAAATTATAAAATTAATGATTTCCGATTATTATTATTTAAGCTAAACTGTCAGTTTCTAGTAATGCTCCCCCACTTAGATATTCACATAAAGTTGAAGCAACATTGTCATGTAGAAGAAAAAAGTTTTGAGT
The DNA here is from genome assembly GCA_026008535.1 of Perilla frutescens. Lineage (NCBI taxonomy): Eukaryota > Viridiplantae > Streptophyta > Magnoliopsida > Lamiales > Lamiaceae > Perilla > Perilla frutescens. Next base: position 74,794,844 of record BRKX01000003.1, read on the forward strand.
CAGTTAGAAGCTGTTTTTTTTTTGTTATATCTTATGGTTATAAATTATCAACATACACTATATTATATTGTGCGATATGAAATATATATATGTATGTATGTATATAACACGCATTGATGAAAAAAATAGAATTAATTATTAATATTAATTTACTTTTGTACTTCTATTTACCATTTCAACACATTGCTTCATTGTACGATATGCTGCGATCATTGTACACTATTTTATTTTCCTTTAATACTAATAATGTTTATTTTTAAGATAAAGTTGTGTTTCCTCATTAATTAGAATTTCAGAAAATTAAACGAAGAGTTTTCTTAACCATTTTACGTCCCTTTTTGCAATAATTAGTTAGTAGCAGTTAATGATTATGACAAATAAAATAGCTAGCTAGAGTGTAAAAATTAAATTGCCACTCTTTTTTTTTTTACTATTTAGTTACGGTTTTACTTTCAATTTTAATAAAATTATGAACTGACAAAATGAAGGATTATAAATCATGTAAAGATTGTTAATTGCCATTAATTATAGGGAAAAAATGTCACTTTCTCTGAGAAATCTAATAAATAAAATTAGTAAATTTTCTGATTTCTACCCACCTATACAATATTCTTTGCTCTTTTTTATTTTTAACAAATGTTATGGAATTCTAAATACTTTTTCTTGACAAAAAAAAAAGTAGAGTGTATATATGTATATATATTATTTCTCATTTAATTGTTTAATTAATTCTGAAAGCACACAACAACAAGGAATTTCATTAATTAACACTGAAGAAAGCAACCTTGCTTGGAGGGTTGGATTTATCCTTAATTAGCGTTAATTACTTTCTCTTTCATAACTTTTAGGTTACGACTCCTTTAATCTACACCATTCTTGGTTAAGAAGAAAATATTTTAGGATGTTTGATTAATTAATTATAAATTAAGAAGAAAAAAACATAAGTAATTTATTTCTTGGAGACATTTTCAATTGTAGTCTTATCAATGTTAGTTCAAAGGTTAATATGATATATATTTCTTTAAAAAAATTGTGCAAAGGCGATTCTATATTGATCAAAATTCGTGAAATGAATTCTTGTGCTAGATTTGGACATTTTTTTTAAAATATTTTTTTCCATTACTCTGAATATAATATTTTACTTGAGTTGGGGATTCATCTCATGAATATTGTTTCTCCATGAGACAATCTCAAAAAAATTAAATAATACTCATATGTAAATTATAATTAATATATTGGAATAAAACATATCCTAAAACAAACACACCCAAGCACATGCACGAGCGATGAGATCCTCTATTGCATCTTTCAGATAATTAATTAATAACTAAAAATTAAAAATTAAATACTAAAATAATACAATACACCTTAATTGGGTAGTGGTTGATCGGGTGATTAATCATAAATAACAAATGAAAAACTATACTCAAGCATAAAATATTGAAATAAAAAAAATTAAAAATCAAACTTGTAGCGCAGAATGCAACACAAAAGATACAATATAGGGTACCCGAAAATGGAAATTAATTAATTAAATGAAACCAAATAGGGGGCAAGTGATCTCCCTTGGCAAGCAAGACACACAAAGTGGAAGCCCACATTTATTACTTTATGTCTACTCAAATTCTTGCCAATTTTACAAATCTCTCTCTCTCTCTCTCTCTCTCTCTCTCTCTCTCTCTCTCATATGTAACGCGGCATGGCACCAACACAAGCCGTGCACATGTAAACTATACTAACTACGTCACTTTAATTATTACTTTTGCTAAAGCTATCAAATTTTGTTTCTACGCCTTTTTTTACCTTCGCTTCTTCAGATATCTTTTTTCCCTAACTAGCCATAATCTTTTAAAAAGTTATATATATTGATCAACTAAATGGAATACATTATTTTATATATATATATACATCAAACTGTACATATTTATTTAATTAATTACATTTGATATATTTCCTCATGTACATAATATTGATACCTATCCCTCCTAGTTTTAGAAGATTCTAGCTTAGAATGTTGAGGAATAAGTGCTAGCTACTTCATTAATAGGGATACAAATTAATAATTAATGGTAATTATTAATTAATTTCTTTTGTAGCCTTTTAAGTGTAGGACCCTAGCTAGCTATAATATCGTGACACACCAATTAAATAATTAAAATCATATATAGGTCTCATCCAAATTAAATTCCAAACCTATGTGATATCTAGTTGAGCGATTGGTCAAACTTTGTCATGTTCATCATGTAGGGACCTATCTAAAACACCAACGCATACAATTAAAAGCCATTCATTATAGATTATTTTCCTAGAGTGGTAGGTACTAATATAACATGATATAATATAATACTATATATATATAGCTAATCTATTTTTTCGTGTTATGTTTCATCTAATATAATATATTGTAATAATAACATTACTATATTGTACAAGATTTAAAGGCTAGACTATATAGAATCTTGGTTTTTTTACTCACACATCCGACCTGTAGTATTGACGGAGTATATGAATATATAGGGAAGATAATTATATTTAAGTTGTGTTTTGAATTAAATTAAATATTGTGGGTGATTAGAAATATGAAAAGAAAAGACAGTGTAAATCACCAATAACTATACAAACACACTTTCTTATGTGTAGTCCACCTGCATATATGGCAGCATGCATTGAGAATATGCCCCAATTCTAATGTTCTATCATTTTTTCAAAGAAATCTTGTATATTTATGCATATATATATACACTATATATTGAATTCTGTAATTATCAAATATTTTTATATAGCTAGCTAATTTCGTAGTTTGGACAACATAAAAGTAGTTGTGGACGACAGCAAGGAACCCAATGTCACTCCTCTTCCTTGCACCATTTTTATTTATTCATTTACTCTCTCTCTCTCTCTCTCTCTCTCTCTCTTACGGATCAAAATCCGCAAGACGAGTAAAGATATATTCGGGTTCAATTCATATTTAATGGCATATTTATAATTTGGGGTATTATCATATTTTAGTCCGATCTTTAAAGTAATTCACAAAAATATTTTGATCTTTTATAAATAACAATTTAATACTTGACCTTTTGAATATACAATAAATCTAGTCTAAAATTAATTTTCGGGCTTTTAGTTGCCGACGCGTATCTTTTTATATACGGTGTGGAGGGAAATATAATTTTGTTTTAATTTTACTTGATCAATTGATGCGATACAAGTATTTTCCACGTCATTAAAAAATTCTGGGAAAAAGATACACTTCGGCAACTAAAAGTCCGAAAAATAATTTCATGATAGATTTATTGTATATTCAAAAGGTTTGTTATTTATAAAAAGGTCATGACATTTTTGTGAATTACTTGAAAGATCAGACTAAAATCTGATAATACCCCTTTTAATTTTATATATTGATGTTTGATAGTGTTTGGATTCGGATTTTGACCCGTAAAATCGCCACACAAAACTCTCTTATTATTTAATTTATTCAAATGAGAAATATTATTAATATTAATAATAATATGTAAATTGTGCAGATAATTGGATTGGGATCGCTAATGATAATGCCTTTGGTTGGGAATCTTTCCGACATTTATGGAAGAAAAGTGATGCTCACAGTTCCCATGACTCTCTCCATTTTTCCTCTACGTACGCAACTTTCACTATCACTAATTAAATTCTCGTTTTAATCATGTTTATATTAATTAATAATTGTCTAATTAATCTGTCACACTTTTTCTTCAATATTTAACTAATTGAGTTATCGTTTTGGATTCGAAAATATTTATTTTAATCACCACTAATTAGGCAGCTGCTGCTATTGATTGATAATATTAAGTTTTAGGCAGTTTAACCTAAAAAAATGATGATTAGAATAATACTCACAACTTTTTATTATTATTATTATTATTTTTTTGTCATATAAGACCGTCTACTTTACTAATTATTTCCCCCATCTCGATTATATAGTCCCTATTGCCATTTTAGGGGTATCCCAAATATATATAGTCTCATTATTATAAGTAGTATTAATCTTCATAATAATGTACAAATACACCCTTATATATAATTAATTCATGAAAATTAAAACACTAACCATTTAAATTTTGATTGATAATATTAAGTTTTAGGCAGTTTAACCTAAAAAATGTTGATTAGAATTTAGAATAATACTCACAACTTTTTTTATTATTATTTTTCTGTCATAACACAGTCTACTTTATTAATTACTCCCTCCATTACGATTATATAGTCTAATTACTATTAGTATTAATTTTCATAATAATGTATGAATACACCCTTATAATTAAATCTTGAAAATTAAAACACTAACCATTTAAATTTTGAAAGACATAAATATTAAATAATTGTATTATTAAAAATTTAACTTTAATTTCTTGTTTACATAAATATTTTTAATTTATGTGCGATTAAAAAAGAGACTATATAATTGTGACCGACGCAGAAAATTTCATTTCGAAAAAAGTGAATTGAACATAGCTTAGTTGTGAGAGTCAATCCTTACGTGGCACAATAAACCCAAAAACACAAATCTAAGTGTCGGTTTTCTTTTTGAACGAATATTAATTAAGTGTGAAGAGGGAAAGTTGAAACAAATAGTAAATAAAATAAATAAAAACTAGAAAAGAGTTAAAGTATATTCAGAAAAAGAAGGTCGAATAAAGCGCTTAAAAAAGAAAAAAGGAAAAAATAAAATAAAATTGTACTGCTGCAACAGTGCTTATAGCTTTTTACTCTTAAATATTTTCTTACTTAAATAGGAAGTACAGTGTTTATACTGCGACAGGCCGACAGCTTAACTTAAAAGTTAAAGCAGTCCCATAAATTCATTCTCAATTAAATAAATAGAAATAGAAATAAAAATAAAAATAAAAATAAAAATAAAAATAAAAAGAAGAAGTAAAACATTAGCGACTTATAACAATAATACCCAATTTATATTTAGTAGCAATTTTACTCCCAACATTTCATTATTGTAACAATTCGACCCTCCGCAAGATTTTCCGACAGATAAAATAAAACAACGTGGATCCCGAAAGTCAAATAAAACTCAACCGTCAAACCTCCCCTTAAATACGGAAAATTCATAAATTTTTACAAAACAACGCTAATTTCGAGGAAATTTTAACATATTATGTGGAAAAATAGCAATATTTCTTGTTCTCCGACTTGGTGACTCGGGTTTTAGTTGTCGGAAAAACTTGCGAAGGATAGAATTGTTAAAAAAAATGAAACGTTGGGGTCAAATTGCTACTAAATATACATTGGGTATGGTTGTTATAAATTGCAAACGATTAGAAATTAAGTATAGTTTACCCTTAAGAAAATCATAGTAATCCTCTGTTTCAAAATAGGTCTTCTATTCTCGTATCATCAATACAAATCACGTATGTAAAACTAAGTAATCATGATACACAATTGGCCTATTTTGAAAATATAGTAATAGGAAGTGAAACACAATTTTAAAATTATCAAAATTATCATAAAATTTGAAATGAAAATGAAGCAAATAATTAAATTTAACCAATGTGACAGTGATTCTGGCCTACAGCAGAACAAAATATTACTACTACGCTTATTATGTGCTCAAATCTCTGATTGCAATGGCCACTGAAGGAAGTGTTCAGTTCCTTGCTCTTGCATATGTGGTAAGAATCCACTCAACAAAAATCTTTCCAAATCTCAATATTTTCTACAATCATGAATCAATTTTAAGCTAAAAAAAATAAAATATTAGAGCAATGTTTGATGGTGTGATTGCAGGCAGATAATGTTTCAGAGAGCAGAAGGGCTGCAGTTTTCGGCATCATGTCTGGCTTTGCATCTTCTTCGTTCGTCTTCGGGAATTTCTCGACTCGATTTCTCTCCACCTCAGCCGTATTTCAAGTACTATACTCTAGCTCTTGTTTCATGATTTCATCACCCTTCTCCTTTTTTTAAAAAAAACTCGTGTCAGACTGTCTGAACGAACGTACGTGTGCATGTATAGGTTGCGGCTGCAATGTCGGTTGTGGCGTTGGTTTACATGAGAGTGTTTCTTCAAGAATCAATGATGAATAGCACAGAAGAAACTGATTGTCTTCTTGAGAAATCTCCCTCCAAAAAATGGAGCCTTTTCAAGACTCTGCCCTCTCTCAATGAATCCATTTCCTTGTTGAGAACTAGGTAAATGATTCAAGATTTTTATTTAAGAATGTGTTTTATGTGAAAAAGAAAATTGTGTTTTTTCTTTTTTTTTTTGTGTTAAATTTGGGTGATTAATGCCTAAAATCTGCAGCCCCACCTTTTCGAAAGCTGCTACGGTTGCATTCTTCATCAATGTTGCAGATGTTGGCCTCTATGCTTCATTGATGGTACACAACATATATATACATATATATACATATAGATTCAAGAAATAATATATGTGACATGTTTTTATTTGATCACCATGCATGCATGCAGTACTACTTGAAGGCTCAATTTCACTTCAACAAAGATCAATTTGCTGATCTTATGATAATTGCTGGAATTGCAGGTGCAATATCACAGGTAGGTAGTTCTTCATGCATTATATATATATATATATACACAATTTCTTATATATATATAGTATTGAATAAAGTGTGACAAACTAAACTTTGGATTTGAAATATTAATTTCAGCTTATTCTGATGCCCATATTAACTCCCTTGATGGGAGAAGAAAAGATGCTTTCTGTGGGACTTTTTTTCAGCTGTGCTCATGTAAGGATCAACCATAACTATAATCACAATAATTAATTAACAATTTCTTCATCTCATTCATTACAATTTATGAATTTATTGATGTTAAAATTCATCTCTCTCTAACTATATATATGTTTTCTGCTTAACTTGCAGATGGTGCTTTACAGCATCGCTTGGGCACCTTGGGTACGAACATACGCCCTAAACTTAACCCGTTGTTCGTATTATACAAAGAAACTATTTTATTAGAGGCTAATTTTGCAGGTACCTTATGCATCAGCAATGATATCGGTCGTGGCTACATTTGCTCTCCCTTGTGTAAGACAACACTCTTTCGATTTTCAACATCACTGCTTCATATAAATCTTTCTGTGTAGCATCTTCTTCAAAGATAATATATACATATATACTTGCATTGCAGCTGCGTAGCATTGCATCCAAACAAACTGGACCTAGTGAGCAGGTGATTTTACATAAATTTGATCTAAATCAGTTATTTAAAAACTTGTACAAAAAAATATTACTCAATGTGTATATTTAATTTAATTTTTTCTTCTCATTTGATCTATCTCAGGGGAAGGTTCAAGGGTGCATCACAGGCATTTGCTCCTTCGCCAGCGTCGTCTCGCCTCTTGCTTTCAGCCCCTTAACTGGTAATTGAACAAATTAAAACAGTTATATACATACATACATATATATATATGTAGTACTATAGCAAGAACAAAATCATTCTAAATTTCTAATGAATCTAATTGAACTTTTGTTTTTAGCTTTGTTTTTATCAGAAAATGCACCATTTAACTTCCCAGGATTCAGCATTATGTGCTCTGGCTTAGCTGCTGTAAGCCCCTCATCACCTAAAAATATTAATTTGAATTAATATGCATAATTAATTTATTTCTTATTATATTTGTTTGTCGTGTACGTACGTACGTAGATGATAGCGTTCGTGCAAAGCACGACGATAAGGCCGCCTCTGACGCCTTCCAAGAGTTGCTGCAATGACATTGGCAGCTCCAGTGAAAGCAGTGAGCCTTTAGTTTGAGCAAATTGTTGCTTATATATATATATATATATATATATCACAAATTCAAAATCTTGTTTATTATAATCTTGGAAAAATGATGAATCTAGTAAGCAGAAGGTCACATTTTATTGAAGGAGGGCAGCTTAATGGAAATTTGAATCTGCAAGTTTGAATAGCAGTAGTAGAATGTAATTTTTTTTATAAGCCTATAGGTATTATTAATTTGGTATGTATGTAATTTTTCTTTGATAATTTTCAATTATCATTTAGAAATGTAGGGATTGTGTGAAGCAGGCAGGGAAGAAATTTGGTTATTGTAAATGAGATTAGAGCTGAAAAACTCCCTGCCATGTATGGTATATATATAGGAAATTTGAAGTCCTAATTACCCCCACAAGTATCAATTGAAATCGTGTATTGCATTTCCGTGTTGTATTTACTATTGCACGATTATTATTTTTATTCGATTTCAATTTCTTGTCATTTAATTATTTTAATTTTACAGGTTTTATTTAGTTGCATCATGCCCAATTGAGGTATATTATGATTTTTTTTAATACTTAATTTTCAATTTTTGGTTATTAATTGATTATTAGAAAATTATTTAAAAATTATAATAAAAATATAATTCAATAGGATGGAGGTACGCTTAATAACAAGTGTAAAATTAAACTACAACACAAGAAATTGAAATCAAAGAAAAAATTAAAAAATATACATATATATGATTATGCAATAGAAAAACGCAAGATGCGCGGAAATGCAATACACAATGGACAGGTCTTGTGTGCACTAGGTGCACATCAGACGGTCAAAGCATTGACCGGGTCAACGCGTGTTGATCCGGTCAGAGCGTTGACCAAAAAATCCGTCAAAATTAGTATCATTTATAATATTGAAAAGTATCAATTCAAAGCCCAAAAAGTATCATTTGTATCATTCAAAAGTATCGTCCAAAAAAAACTATTAAAATAAGTATCGATTATATTCTTAAAAAATATCACCCGTTTTGATGATTTTTTTGGTTAAACTTTGACCGGGTCAACGTGTTGACCGTTTGATGTACATGAGTATTTGGGTGATTAATAAGATTTGGTTTGGGCTCCGAATATATCAAATGGTTGATTCAATCTCCGACTACGAATAGTGTGACATCTCATGTGGCACGGGAATCTCATGTGATGAAATCGGTACCGTCGGTTACAACAACGGTCAACTTTTCGGTTTTATTACATACTAAATTATTAAAAATTTATGATTTTTTGAAGATTGTACATGTGTAATTATTAATTAGATTAGAATAATATTTGGGAATTTGAAGAAGCTAGAGCCCACAGTCAATGATGAAATTAAATTAAATCCCATTTCTACACGTATCCAAATAAAAGGCATGCATGCCTAACTAATTAACTAACTAAATTACCCTCCTCCTCCTCCTCTCATCGTATTTCACAATTCCTCTCCAACATGGGCGACGGCGGAGACACCTCGCAACCACCGCCCTCCGCCACGGCCCCGCCAGAACAAATGGGCCCTACAAACGACACAATCTACCTCCACGGAGACCTCGACCTTAAAATCATCGAAGCCCGATGCCTCCCCAACATGGACATGCTCGTCGAGCGCCTCCGCCGCTTCTTCGCCGCCCTCCGAGCCTTCCAGAAGCCTCTGACCCCCCACCGCCGCCGCCGCCGCCCCAAGCCGCACAACAACAACAAGAACATCATCACCAGCGACCCCTACGTCACCGTCATCCTCGCCGGAGCCCGGGTCGCCCGCACCCGCATCATCTCCAATTCCCAAAACCCGGCTTGGAACGAGCATTTCAAGATCCCCCTCGCCCACCCCGTTTCTCAGGCAAACAACAACATTAATATTATCAAATCATCATTTAAATCTCATATATATATGTATATGTATATGTATGTATGTATATATATAATGCAATGCATGCAGATCGAGTTCGAGGTGAAGGACAACGACGTGTTCGGGGCGGACCTGATCGGGATGTCGTCGGTGGCGGCGAGCAGGATCGCCTCCGGCGAGGAGATCGACGAGTGGGTCCCGCTGATCGGGGAGCACGGGAGGCCGTACAAGCCGGAGACGGCGCTCCGGTTGAAGATAAGGTTCACCCCGTTCGAGGCGAACCCGGGGTACAAAAAGGGGGTGACAGAGACCTACGGCTTGAAAGAGAGCTACTTCCCGTTGAGACATGGGGGCAAGGTTGTAGAGAAATGTGTTTTTGTGTGTTTTATTAATAAACATCGATCACCTTCTATAGGGTGAATACATAATCGAGTAAATTTCATTTTTGGTCCCACACAACATGCGTTGGTTAGTTCACTTTTGGTCATGATATTATCATTTTCTTTGTCCCTTTTCAAAAAATTGTCCAATTTTAGTCCCACGGGTTTATAATTTTCGAATTAGGTCCCACGATTTTAAGGCCAAAAGCTGAACCAAAATTGAAATTTACTTAGTTAGGGACAAAAATGATAGTATCATGACCAAATACTGACTAACGCATGCCCCCTATGGGACTAAATTCGAAATTTACTCATACATAACTAACATGTGTATGTATCTAATAAAGGTGACGTTGTATCAAGACGCGCACGTGCCGGATGGGATGCTGCCGGAGATAGGGCTCGACGGCGGAGGAAGGTTCGAGCACGACAAGTGTTGGGAAGACATATGCCACGCGATATTAGAGGCGCACCACATGATTTATATAGTGGGGTGGTCGATATTTCATAAGGTGAAGCTAGTGAGAGAAGCAACAAGGCAGTTGCCAAGAGGGGGGAACCTTAATTTGGGAGATTTGCTTAAGCATAAGTCTCAAGAAGGAGTTAGAGTGCTCTTGTTGGTTTGGGATGATAAGACTTCCCATAGCAAGTTTTTCATCAATACTGTGAGTTTTCTGCAGTCTCGTTTTATGGAGAAAGAGTCTGATTCTTGCCTCGACTATCTCGTTTAATTTTGATTATATTGCATATGTGCATGTGAACATTAATGTTTGATTTGTTTGGTTGCAGACAGGAGTGATGGATACTCATGATGAAGAAACTAAGAAGTTTTTTAAGCACTCTTCTGTCACGTGTGTGCTTGCCCCTCGTTATGGAAGCAATAAGCTTAGCATTTTCAAGCAACAAGTATGTTTAATTTTCTTCTCTTCTCACTCAATTCTACCATATTTTCATCCAAAAAACAATTCCCAAAAACTTAGTCATGAGACGGTTGCATAAGGTTTTATGTGCCGCGAGCGCGACTTGGGCCCCTGAAAAAAGAAAAAGGTCTGAAAAAGTATCATTTCTAACCTTGCGAAAGACTGAAAAATATTGGTCTGATACTTGGATTATATGAAATTAGGGTTTATTACATCTAGGTGTACGTAATTATTTTTTTAGAATTTCATTTCATTTAGAGCTTATATATGCATGAAAAACGTACATTTTGTATTTTTTGTTCATATTTCTTTGTCCCGGCATGCCCACACGATACTTTAAATGAGAGATTATATAAAAAGACCTTTAATTTGATATTTTGTTTTAGTAAATCAAATTAAAAGTAAGAAAGTTACAATCATTTGAAGTTTAAGGTAGTTGAATTTCATAACGATGTCATTGCTCATATTGCACTGACATCATTTTCTTTTCTTTTTCTAATTTTCGCTAGTCCGGGCCGGGTTTTGGCTGAGTATCGGGATGACCTGGCCCGTCCCAAAACAATCTTGGTACCTCAACTTTTAATTTTAAAGTTATTGATTGATTTCATTTACATTTATTTTGTTTTACTAAGCAATTGCAGACGTTCTAAATTACTCTACATTTTTTGACATTTCACTATAGTAGCTTATATATGTTATAATACACACACACATATATATAATATGATAATTGATACATATATAATATGATAATTGATACATTAGGTGGTTGGAACAATTTACACTCACCATCAGAAATGCGTGATCGTGGACACCCAAGACCACGGCAACAACCGGAAAATCACGTCATTCATCGGCGGTCTCGACCTCTGCGACGGCCGCTACGATACGCCGGAGCATCGTCTCTACCGTGATCTCAAAACTGTGTTCCACGGCGACTATCATAATCCCACACTTGGTGTAGGTCTAATTACTAACTAGCATCTGCTACTGCATATGCATGCATGCATGCTCCCTTTCTCTCTCATCTTTTCTCTCTCATCTCTCTCTCTCTCTCTCTCTCTCTCTCTCTCTCTCATGTGGTTCGATTATATATAGCCAGGAACTAAGGGGCCACGACAGCCATGGCATGACTTACACTGCAAGATAGAAGGTCCGGCTGCTTACGACATACTCACAAATTTCGAGCAGCGGTGGAAGAAAGCCACGAAATGGTCGGAAATTGGACAGAAACTAACACGATTCTCACGTTGGCACGATGCATTGATAAAGATCGATCGCATTTCTTGGATTAAGAGCCCTTCCATCGCTGTTCCAAATGATCACCCTTTGCTGTGGGTTAATGAGGAAAAGGATCCCGAAAACTGGCATGTTCAGGTTAACGGCAAAAACTAACTTGTGTCGGACCCTCGACGTTAGGCGGAGTAAATTTCGATTTTGGTTCCACAGAGCATGCGCTTAGTCCGTTTCTTTGTCCTCGTACTATCATTTTTGGTCATTTTTAAAAAAAATTGTCCAATTTTAGTTTCAGGGGTTTATGGTTTTCGAATTAAGGCCAAAAGCGGGACCAATATTGAAATTTATTCAATCTGTGACAAGAAAATGATAGTATCGGGATCAAAAGCAGATTGTAACGGATGTCATGTGGGACTAAAATCAAAATTTACCCTCATTAGATGCTATCTCAAGTAGCTAGAATTTATTGAATGTCAGTTAGAGTTTATATTTAATTTGAAAAGATCAAATATTCATTCATTAACAAATTAACAAACAATAAATATTATTTTGTTAATTAATTATTCCTTTCTTTATTTCATTTAATTTTAACTTAGATATCACTTATTATTGTCTCTTATGATCACTTCCGCAGATTTTCCGCTCCATAGATTCAGGATCGCTCAAGGGATTTCCCAAAACTGTCCGTGCAGCAGAGGAGCAAGTAAATTCTAGCTCAATCATAATTATTTATTTATTTATTTATTTTTAGTTTTTTGGGGTATTTTTGTTTGCCTAGCTTGTCTTGTTAATTAACTAGTGAGTTTTTTTAAAAAAAAAAAAAAAAAACTTTTTTGTAAAAATTAAGTAATTAACATATGGGTTGATTTCCAGAATCTGGTTTGTGCGAAGAACTTGGTGATAGATAGAAGCATTCAAATGGCTTATATTCAAGCAATTAGATCTGCTCAACACTTCATTTACATTGAGAATCAATATTTCCTTGGCTCATCTTATGCTTGGCCCTCCTACAGAAATGCAGGTAATTAAACTAATTACAAGCTTCAATTCTTTAATATATTTTAATTAGTTTAATTTATTTGTGTTTTCTGGGGAAGTAATTATTGAATACTTCCATAAAATTCAACTTTGGAATTAAGAACCCTTTAACATGAATTAATTGTTTTTTTGGGTTTTATGTCTCATCCCAATAGGTGCAATAGTTCAAAAAAGTATATATATATATATATATATATACCGTTTGCGTGTATATACTACAGTAATTGCAATATATATCTTTTTTTTATCATGTATATAAATATATATATATATATATGTATATGTATACAGGCGCAGACAATTTAATCCCAATGGAACTGGCATTGAAGATAGTGAGCAAAATAAGGGCAAGAGAGAGATTCACTGTTTATATTGTTATCCCAATGTGGCCAGAGGGTGTTCCTAGTTCTGCCTCTGTACAAGAAATCCTATACTGGCAGGTTAGTATCCGACGTCGTTTCACTTGTGGCGATGTATATGTTACGATATAAGTGGGGGTCAACCATTTACCTTTGGCGATGGTTAAGTTAATTAGGGCTTCCTATCTTATATGCCTAACAATTTGGTCCGACCTGCCGGATTCGGACGGACTGCAGAAAGGGGCTACCCAATGTTGCCACCTGGATGTGGGCCCAAGGGGGTTGCCACCCGGCAGTGGGCCTTGGTGTGGGTTCCCACCCGAACGTGTGCCGTCCGATTTGAAAGGGGATGGATTGTTACAACATCTCATCGATTCCACATGAAAGTGTGGAAGGACATATAAGTGGGGTCAACTCTTTACCGTTAACGACGGTTTTGGGTTGAGTTGGGACTACTTGTCTTATATGCCTAAGAGTATATATGTGCTTCATAATAATTTCAATGATGTTTTGAATAATATTGGTCGTTGCAGGGACAAACTATGCAAATGATGTATGAAATCATCGCCAAAGAAATAAAATCTTCTAAGCTTGAAAATGCACACCCAACAGATTATCTCAATTTCTACTGTCTTGGCAATCGAGAGAAGTATGAGAAACAATCAAGTGGGAGTAGCCAATCCTCATCATCATCTGTAAATGTAGTATTAATTCACTCACTATTCATCAACATTTATCATTCTTGATTTTCATATATATGTGTATATATATATATATATATATATAGCTCTTAATTTATTTCTAAATAAACAACAGGAATCAAGTAGAACAAAATCTGGCCGGTTTATGATTTATGTCCATGCCAAGGGAATGATAGTGGACGATGAATATGTAATAATCGGCTCGGCTAACATCAACCAACGCTCCATGGCCGGCTCGAGAGACACCGAGATCGCGATGGGAGCTTATCAACCCCATCACACCTGGGCCAAGAAGAAGGCTCACCCGTTTGCTCAGGTTAGCGGGCAGTACCCTCAAGTAGCGGCTGCGGGTTCCCTTGTCATAAAAATTAGATATATGACCTAATATGGCGCGGTTATAAATGTAGGTGTACGGGTACAGAATGTCGCTCTGGGCAGAGCACTTGGGAAAGATCGAGCCATGGTTCGAGGATCCCGACAGTGAGGAGTGTGTGAAGTATGTTAACGAGATTGCAGAGGAAAACTGGAAGCGATTCACTGCGGATAAATTCACTTCATTACAAGGTCACATTCTTAAATATCCGGTGGAGATTGATGGTGACGGAAAGGTAAATCCCATGAGAGGATTTGAAACCTTTCCGGATGTTGGTGGTAAGGTGTTAGGAGCTCCGACTAATCTCCCCGATGCTTTGACTACCTAGATATATTATTATATTGAGATATAATCAGTGACAGATATGCAAAAATGTTTGGGGATCTCACTGCACTGTCTATATATTAAAAAAAAATCGTCATTAGGCTGGGGGCCTTCCGGGATATAATTATAATTATAATGTGTTGTATCTTTAGGTATATTGACAATTTTATTGTACTACTATTATACATTATCATCTCTAAGCATGTAAAGCAATCAACACATTAATCTTTTTAGTTTTCTTTTACTTTCAATTTCTTGTGTTTTTGGCTTTTTTTTTTTAATTATTACATAGATTGATTGCCTAAAACAGCCTTATATTATATATTTATATCCCCTCCCCATTTAATATGTTCACGTAGCATATTTTTTGCATTTTTAACATGCATTAGCAATTTGTTAAAATTGAGATTTATCATTCTAAACGTTGGCAATTCATGTTGTCATGACGACATGATAATCACGACACGACACATGCGATAAGTCCAAGCACTAACACAACACGATAAAAATATGTTCGGCATGTCAACATGACATGACACAAAAAAATTAAAATTATTACTTTACTAAATTAAATTACTTAAAACTATAATATATATTACATGATAAGAAAATTATAGAAAGGCTCATAAAATAAAATAAAAAATTGCAAAAATATTTAATAAATTATCGTGTCGACATGATAACAACACAATATGAAAACTATTTGTGACCATATCATGTCAACACGAACACGATAAACCAAAATGCTAACCATTTATTTGCTAGTTTATGAGTGAGTTTGAAAACAATATAACAATGAGCTGATAAACAGAAATCAGATATGCAAAGTGTTGATGAATAGAAAAATTAACCAATCTATTTAACAGTTACTTTCCCAACCATGCCAGCTCCTTGATGAGGAGCGCAGTAAAAACTGTACGTCCCTTTCTCCGTCAAAGTGACGTCGTACGTGTCGCCTTTGGCGTTCAGCAGCTCCTCTTCCGGCATTGATATCTTCGACGCATCGACCCCCGCCGGAACTTCATCTTCATCGAAAATCACGTTGTGGGGGTACCCCGCATTGTTGAAGAAGATGATTTTCTCACCCGCCGCCACTTCGAAGTTTTGAGGGACGAAAACCAGGCCACCATCGTCACTCCCGAGAGTGATTTGTATGGCCGTGGCATTGCCTGCCACTACTGCACCGGCAGCAGTGGCGGCAACTACTGCCACGGCCAAGTCCTTTAACGAGGCCCTCACCACGAGGTTGCACGTCGTTCTGGCAGCGACCAACCTTGTGGTGGTGACCCTAGTGGTAGGGGGAGTAGCTCTAAGGCTGAAGAATGATGCCATGGTTGTGGCATGTGAAGTAATAGTGGCCATTCTTTAGCAATATGAAGGAATGTTTTTTTTCTAAGAGAGTAAATGATTGAGTTTATATGTGGGAAGAGGAAAGGTCTAATTTTGTAGGCCTAGTGTGTGTGGTGTGTGTTTGTTGACAAATTGATCATGCATGAATGGAGCAATGGGGCTATATCTATATGGTAAGAAAATTTTCTTGTGATTGAGCTAGGGCTAGTGTGGAATATACTTGATATGATTTGGATAAAATGTTTACTATCTAATTGGTTGTATTTTTGGGTTAAATCAATTAATAGGGTTCATTTATTTCTAAAGTTGCTCTTATCTCTTTACATTTTTATGCCATCTAGTATAGTAATGAGAGAGTTAATTTTCTCTAACGTAGGATTTGTTGTTTGAAATGTAGAGATCCTCCATCCCACATTTTTTTGCTCATTTTGGTATATCACCATCAAATTTATTACTTAATAATAGTAATTATAAAAATAAAAATAATTAAATTTAAAGCTATTTCAACTAGTGTAGTACAATGGCAATACACCACGATGTACTTTTTTTTCTTGAAATAACACCATGATGTACTTCAATAGGGACAAATGATAAATCGACAGTACGTTAATTAAGTACAAAAATAAATATAGGCCACATAAAAGTCAACAATTATAAGAGAGAATAAATAATTAATAAATGAATAATTTCACCTTAAAAAATCATCTAGAGAGTGATAATTTCAGTAAGTGCATATGCTATCAACGCAATGAATTTATCGCATCTATAAATTTAGTTGAGTAGTTATGAATTGGTTCAATTTTATTTCATATCATTAACCCTAAGTAACTATTAAGTTATTTTATATATATAATAATTAAGCTACAACATATATGTCAATAAAATTAAGTATCCGATTGACCTACGTCAACATATCATAAGATTAGTTTTGCAAATTTGAAAATTTTACATAAAACTATTTAATTTGATGACAAAAAGTATGAAGTCTTCTAATATGGAGCCTTACTACAAACCACAGGACTAAACTATAAATGATTTCAAGAAGTTATTGATATAAAATTGACAAATACGAGTGGAACATAGAAATATATAACAAAATTTGAAAAATAAATAATTTCATATCAAATAATGAAAATTATTGATTATCCCCTTAACCCGAATTAGAAACACATAAATTAATATGTAAGGTGAGAAAAGCTAATATATGAACACTTCTCAATTCTCATCACCCAATATTGAAATGTTTGAATACGACCATAATTCACAATCCATATGTAAACTCACATATACGGAAGTGAGGAATACCAGTAAGCTACGAGCTACGAGGCTATACAACAACATGCAAATAAGACGTGATTACTCAAGTTGAACCCAAGACTTCATGCTTCTAATCTCGGAGCCACAGCCTTAACCATACGGAGAACAACTATGGGATCGTCGTTTCATTAACTGACACTAGATTAAAGGGCTTTTCTACCCAAGAAACATACAGAATGACCAGTTCATTCTGCTAATTTGGTTCAGATATGATCGGCCATCATAACATGAATGTACAGATTATGCCATTATAAATCTCTATCCGAATTATACTACCTTATTCAACTATTAACAACGGTAGCATCCCTATTTACACGCACAATGAAGTTACTTTCCACTCCATGGATCAATATATGTACAGCCATACCACACTCACATTTTTGACCTCTCATAAAAGTGGGAAAATGTTATCATCCTTGCCCTGGTCCAGGTCCAAATACTTGATGGGCATATCATCATTCGGGTTTGGATTGAAACTTGAATTCACATAGCACTTCATCTCATGGAACAGATTCAAATTGTCCACCAGCTTATGGAAGACATTGCAACCACAACACTGACCAACAATAGAACAGTCAAAACAACCCTTAGTATGCCGAACCTTAAAATATTCCATTGATGCACAAAACATGCATTAGAGTGTTCCTTGAGAAAAGCTCAAGGTTTTTTTCACGTGACAACAGATACAGTTAACCTTTCTTGTAATTAGAGAGTTTGTACCAAATTTTAGAACCTACAAAACTGTTTTCAGCTAGTATTCAGCAGCTTTGAGTGTCTCGAATTTAAGATTCTACCTTTATACAGCAGACAAAAAAAAGTATGTTAATAATGTAAGTCATGGCCAAAAGGTTTACTAAGTCCTATGTTTGTCAATAATTTTTATACTACAGTTTCCACCATTTTCTTTAGTGGTTTTGCTGGTGGAAAACCGGTATAATCCAAGCTACCCAGTCATATATTTCACGAGCCCTAAGTTTCACCTGATGGTAGAGAAGTCACAAAATTATTCATATTAATATAAGAGCTAAGCGGTCTGCCAGACTTTCATTTCTTGCCTAGACTGTTGCAGCAATTTTAATAACCCCTTATAGTTTTGTTTTCATCCGGAGTTTGTGTAATCTGTAGTCCTTATTTACACTCTTAGGTCTTAGCACTAATTTTTAGCCGTCACTTCGTTCAGCTCCTGCAGATGCATTGAAGGGAAGTTGTTCTCTTTATTGATTTTGTAATTTACTTTTGATTATATGAAAATATTGATGCATACTTGTTACACAATATTTCAATTTCACTCTGCATTTCTTCCCATCACAAACACTACCCATTTTTACAATTAAGCAATTATTACAAAATATCACCTATAATAACTTCCCCAAAAACACAATTTTCTGCAAACACAGTTCAGTCATGTCAAAAATTCTTCCAAATATCAAGTTATTCCCAGATTATATCCACATTTCCCCCCAAAATTCATCAAGAACAATTATTTCACCAATTCTGTTGTGACGAAGATCAAATATAATTGATGAATTTAACATTTACGGAATTAAGCAACGATTGGTGTATAGTGAGATTTACCTGAACAAAAACGGTGCCGTCGGTGTAGGCATGCGGGTTGATGGCGCGGGTGGTGCGATGGCCGCAGACGTTGCACGTGAAGGCCACGCGCATCCGACGCCGTGGGGATTTGGTGAAAAGCGACCAGGGGAAAGTGGATACACGCTCTATCGCCGAATCGGAATCCGAACCGGCCGGAACGGGCGGCCCCTCCATACCCGACCCAGTCGTCCACCCTCTGACGTTTGCAGCGCTAAGCACCAGCGCCATCGCATCATCCTGAAAAATCAAATACACTATTCATTCAATCATTCCGAAATTATTCAATTCCCCCCAAAAAAAGTTAACGATTGATAAAATTAAAATCGCGCCTTCGAGAGAGCTCCGTTTCTCAATATGGGGACGAGGGAACCGGAATTGAGATCGCTTTCGCTGTTAATGCCGCCACTGCTATTGTTGTTCTTATCTGTAATACGAGGAAAGACAGGGGGCAAAAAAAAGGGTTGAAATGGGGAAATATTGATAAAATTGAGGGCAAAAAAGAGGAGAAATGGCGGCTTACTTTTGGGGGAAATTGAGAATCGGAGGAGCCGCCGGGAAAGGAGGTGTTTGGGTTTGCAAGGGGAGAACAGCGGCAGAGAGACGGCGGCGGCGGTGGTGGTGGTCATCGTTTCCATTTTTTCAGATTATTTAGGTGTATCTATTTGTAAGTAAATGCATGCGGCTCCAATAATTTTCTTCAATTTTACTCGTATCAAATTTGATAAGAAACTCAAAACTCGATTGAACTCGAACTTTGATTTTTCGAGTTCGAGCTCGACTTGATAGTAAATCAGATAAGTTCAAGTTCGAACTTAATTTAGCTCGATTTAATTATAGTTTAAATAAGGTTAATTGCTAAATAAATTACTACATTTATACTTTTTTTGCAAATTAGACACCACGATTAAATTTAGTCAATTACAACATCACGTTTTAATTTATATGGAATTAAACATCCCTAATTTTTCCGGCAAATTAAGTATGATGTATTTGATCTAAAAATCACGTTAGCAGTCATATCAACACACACATATAACAAACGATGTTGATTTTATTAGTTTTTTTAATATATTTTCTATTTTAGAAATAAATAATTATATAAAAAGTGATTTTTTCAAAAAAAAAGAAAGAAAGAAGATCAAGTAATAAAAAGAGCGTCGATTGTTACACGTGTGTGTTGACGTGACTGCAAACATGATTTTTAGGCCAAATACGTCACAAAATGATGGAAACGTTATGATTTATTTTATAATTAACCCATTTAAATAAAATATATATATATATATATAATCTAAAATGAAAAATAATTTAATTATTAAGTTATTTATATATATATATATATATAATAATTTATTATTAAGAGTAAAATTGTAATCGTTGATTAGGTCAATCAAGCTCGCGAGTCTGTTTAGTTTTAGTATCATAGAATTCGAGTTCGACTCAACTAATATCAAATCAATTTCAATTTTTTATCAAATCGATCATAAATGGCTCACAAGTAATTTTTAATTCTTGTTTTGTTGTTTGATTTTTGGGATAAATGAAAATTATTCAGTTGAAGTGAAATGGGCTGCCCAATTTGAAACGATAGATAATATTGAGCTAAAAAATTTAGAAAGTTATTTTATTCATAGCCCACTTTTTCCTATGGAAAAAAAAAAACCAAAATTTATTAAAATGGAAATATTATTTTGTTGGGATTTTTTTAATTCTTGTATCAATGATACGATTTTTCAAGTAAGTTGTAAGACTAGTTTTAATTTCCATCAGACTATGTGACGGGTCAAAGACAGTTTTTATAATCGAATTCGGACTTTGAGGGAAAAAATAGTTCAATAAAATAATATTTACAATATGATTAAAGGTTATTAGTTTAAATATCACGAATTACACATGAATTTTTTAATTTTCAATACTAACTTCAAGATGTTGTTCCTACAACACATTTTTTGGCAATTGCAACATCAGTTTAAAATTTGGTGCAATTAAAAACATGAAAATTATGCAAAACACTTAATTGATTGAATGATTCTTAATTTGAGATCAAATAGATGAATTTTTGGGTGTACATCTGGGTGCCACATCAAGTTTAGTTAGGCGAAATTCAAATTGATGTTATAATTGCAAAAATAAAAATGTAAGTACGTACGTGTTGTAGAAGTGACATTTTAAAGTTTATGTATATTGAATATCATAATTTATGTATAGTTCGTGATATTTAAATCAATTAATCATATAATAATTTTTGAGGGGCGAGGTGGATTAGTTTAGGGTTTGAAGTATATATATTCATTCAATTAATTCAGTAGCGAGGTTTGCTCAGTGCGCGCTTCGGTAGCGGCTGTGGGTTACCCTCGACATAAAAAAAAATTAATTGATTCAATTTTATGTTACATTTTCGTGTTTTCCAATTAAATTTATAGCTTCGATAATGATTGTTATAAAATCAAAAATTAATTATTAAATGTAATGGACCATGTTCATCATTTATCAACACAAATTTCAAATAGAAAATAAATCTAATTATCAAACAATCAACAGTAGTAATTAATTATTGACTAAAAATTAAATACTAAAAATAATTCTAAATTCTAATTCGGTGCACAATAAACTAAAATTGGAGGGAAAAAATGGAAGAAAAATTAACAAATTTGGCAGTGAAACATTACGTGTGTGTAACATATAAATACATGTGAAAACCCATAATATTGCAATTTTTTTTTTACTTTTTACGTAGTAAACGTTTTGGTTTGCGATTTAATATTTGTTTTGGGTGTGGAAATTGCTATTCGAGATTCAATAAATTGAAAATTCCATTTCACCAATTGATATTTATATGTACCCCCCCCCCCCCCCCCCCCAACTTTTTTTTTTAATTTTTTTACATATATGTTATATAAATTTTTTTAAAATATAAATATGTAAATTGAGATTCAATGTCATTATTTTTATCAATTTGTTATATTATATATATATATATAATATAGAATATTGATAGTTTTATTTTTTAGAAAATTAGTAGAGGTGCATCTTCCTTATCTTCCCGTTTACCTATTGCTAATGAATTGGTGGAAAAACAACTTCAGATACAAGTAGAACTAAATCTAATTGATATTGTTAGTGATTCGGAGTTACAAAAATCAATTAAAGAGTTTGATATTTTTATTCAAGATCAAGTATGAAGATAGTACTTAAATAAGAAATCCGAAAAAATCTTATATGTCAATTTTTAGATAATTTTTAATGTACGAAATACTTATACATTTATATCTCATTTAAATTTATGATTTTTTATACAATAATACGTTCTTAATAATTATTTATTTATTTATTTACGTATATTTTTTATGCACAATAAAATGACGCCTCTTAAGATTTTTGTCTAGATCCGCCACTGATAGTATTAGTATGAAACTTGGTATAGGCATGAATGAAATATTTTTGAGAATATATTCTCAATTTTCATATATATGGATAAATAGTGCGAATAAAATATTTTAGTATATATGGTACTTATTTGATGTGAATAGATGGAGTTAAAGTAATTTTTTGCCACACCACTTTAATTTGATGCAGACGTCACACCAAAATGATTTCAATGCTCTAAGATTTTGGAGGTTATTTAATTTGGTGAAGCAATAGGGGATCTAAATTACATCACTTTTACCAATCCACAAATGTAAAGTTTATGAAAAATTCAAAGTTATAATCAAATATAAAGTGGAGAAACAATATAATTCAAGTATTGTATAATATATATATATATATATTAGTCGACTATAACGAGCAACGTTCTTGGTATGAGAACTACGCACTATATGTGCTTATTTTCTTCTCCCTCCATTTTAACATCCTTGTTTCAGATTATTTGATGTTTAATTATCATCTTTCACACAATTTCTCTCAATTTTATAACCCCCTATTAAAACAATATAAAATCTCCTACGTCTAATTTATAATTACTACTAATAGATAAGATTTCTCTCATACAACTCACTAGAATTTCCTATGAAAGAGGTCAAATTAAACACCTTAATTTTTACTGCAATTAAATCTTTTTGATGAGTATATATCTAAGAGAAAATATACTCCCTCGTCCCGATTATATAGTCCCTATTATTATTTTGAGATGTCCCAATTATATAGTCCTACTATTAAGTAGTATTAATTTTTATAGTAATGTACAAATACACCCTTGTTGAATCTTGCAAATTAAAAAACTAACCACTTGAATTTTAAAATTCATAAATATTAAATAAGGATATTATTAGAAGTTTAACTTTAATATCCAACTTCTATAAATATTTTTAATATACGTGCAAATAGAAAATTAAAGAGACTATAATCGGGACAGACAGAATATACGAGATGCTGACAAAGTTGACTCCTCCTCCTACCCCCCAACTCAATAGACTCGAATAAATAATATTGATTCATTAATTACATCAATTCATCAAGCAATAAAAGTGATAAAGAAAAGAAAAACCCTAAACAAAAATGTTGAGCCCAGAAGGAATCATTTACGCATGAGTTGGCAATTAATATTGCAACTTAATTGGTAGAAAAAGCATCAATATAATTAATGACACAACAAACTAAATATACATACATCATAATTATTAGATGATGAGATTGCATGCTTATAGAAATAAATATACTGCACCATAATTCAGAATGAAAATAAAAGGAGACTGTACAGTTATGGGAGAAAGAGATTCCTTCAAATTGATTGCAATTTCAAGAGAGAGAGAGAGAGAGAGAGAGAGAGAGAGAGAGAGAGAGAGAGAATATTATGTATTTATGGGTCATCTGTTGCCATTAATGGCCCTGGTCCTCTTTCTTTTCGAGTTTGGTAGTCTTTGAATTTAAATGCACTCGCAACAATACTTGTCTTTAATTTAATTCACTTATTTTTCTTCTTTAAAATCCACAAAATGAAAACCATTCCTCCTCATCTCATTCCACTTTTTCCTTCTCAAATATCTCTTAGCATCACTACAAATTTCTTCTTTGCTTTGTGCTTGCTAGCTAAGAGAAATTAGTCAAGAAAAACTAGGGTTTCTTCATTCGATATATATATATATATATACCTTTTTTTTCACCTTAATATTGGGAGAAAAATGTTGGAACAGTCACTGTGATGTTGGCTCGGCTCACTCAGACGCCACTGACTTAAGCCGAGAGGCTGTACAAGCCCGAGCTCGAGATGGCTCGTGTTTTCTGATTGAGCCGTGCCAATATCTCAGTGCGTGTTTCATCTCATGTGTGTGAATTGAGATTGCCGATCGATGATCAAATCTTCAAGGGTTTTGAATTTTTCAGTTGGTGAGAGTACTAAGTAATTAATTATGGATTTTTTTTTTTTGTCATTTTTTTTTTCTACTGAATCCATATTGCTATAATTTGGTTATCTTATAGCTAGATCAAGTTAATCTGTTTTTTTTTATCAGCTTATATATGATTAGATCTTTTTATGGTACGATCTAAACTATATACTTGAACCATATAATTATCTTGAAAGTCATATATATTAATTAATTTGTTTCAAATATTGGATCTTAAACTTTAGCTGGTTTTTGTTTTACATTCTTTTGAAGAATGTAATTAGCTATGGAGTTTTTCCAACTATGAATTATGTATGGGACTGCAAATTTTTGAAGGTATCGACAACTAGGAAATAAAAAATAAAAAATAAATCTGAATTTAATAACTAATAACTTGTGGTATATAACAAAAGGTCTTAGTTTTTTTTTGGGAGGGGGGGGGGGGGGGATTTTTGGTATTTCTTTATATATAAAATAATAAAAATATGTTTTTACTTATTGGTTAAAAAGATAAATTTTATCCCCATATATGCCACCTTTTCTTGTCCCTAGTCATATATGCAAATAAGGAACTCTGTAGAATTAATTAAAATATCTAAGATACATTGACCCTGAACTTAATTATATATATACATATATATATATAAGCTCTTTGAAACATTTTATTATTTAAAATTTACATGTATCAAAATTGTTTGTTAAGAAATAAGATAATTGGAAGTCTTCTAATTTTTTTATGACAAATTGCCAATTCGTTAATTCATCCAATTAAATTCAAAATTAAGAGTTTGTCAAGTTATAAAAAACCGTATTTCAAAATTAAGTAGATGGTTCCCTGAATTAAATATATATATATATATATATATATAGTTTTAGATTTTAGTTTTGTTTTTATAATTAGGTGAAAGTGAGCCATGACTCATGAGTTTTGAAATCAAGACTTCTTCCATTTACAGAGAGATGTTCACCGGTTGGGTGTCCCCCAAAGAACAAAATATAAGTCAAAATTGAAAATATATAAAATAGAAAGTGTGAATATATTATTTTCTCGACATAATTAACACAAATGATTTTTTGGAAGGTATAACGAAGTTACAAATTCAATTAATTAGAAGTGATTAAAAATTGAAAGAAACTGACCAAGTCCTTAGGTTTTACAGTATGTAATTAATTATTAAGTGGGATGTAGACATTCTTTAATGAAGTAATTAATTAATCATTATATGGTAAATAAAATATTTTTATAAGGTATCCAAATTAAATATATATATACAAGGCATATATAGACTGGTAAAAAAATGAATTATATTATATAGAAATTTAACAAAGTTTACGCATGGTATTAATTCAACTGAAAAGTGTCATAATCAACACACTTGACAGTGACAAGGTGATCACTACTTTAATATACATAATAACTTTAGAGTTTACAGACATAGACTATCTGGAAAAAAAAAAAAAAAAAAAAAAAAAAAATAATAATAATAATAATAATAACAACAACGACGACAATGATGATGATGATGATGAACTTACCAACTATTTTTGGACAATTTACAAGCTAATATAGCTTGATTAAAAGACTTTGAAATACAAAATATTGTGTGAGTTCATTTTACGGTTTAAATTTATGTGATTCACTTTTTTTTTTTTTTTTGAGTACATATGCGATTCACATATTCAATACTTTGGTGCATATTATTTTTCATCAAAAGTGTAACAGTTTTAGTCATTGTTGACATCTGAGCAGTTAACTCTTTGAAATCATCTAATGAAGAAACTTCTTCAACTTTTCTAACTGCTTTCTTTTGAGGGAAAATTATACCATAATGGTTGTGTACTATCCCAATCACTAATTCACTATTTAAAAATTAATAAAATTATATATGATAGGTAATTAAAGATTATTAAAATGTGTGTAATGGCTGAGTAATATACGTTGGGTGGGGTAGAATTTTCCTCTTTTGAGATGGTCATTGACATTTGTTAATGGCCATCTTCTCCAACAATTCCATTACTTCATTTGCAGAAGTTTTCAACAATGCTCCCTCAGAAGTGGCATCGATCAATCCTATCACGAAACGACTTCAACAATCCACTGTGGAAATAACGTCACACACTTGTTGGTCATCTGGAAAACAATGTCTTGGATAGTTCTCTGAAGAGATCTCGAAACCTCTCCCGAATTTCAAACAGTGTCTCATAATCGAACTATCTGAACTAGGTTATTTCATTCTTCATCACCAGTCTTACCAAGTGGGAAGTACTTGGCCAAAACGCAATTGTTTATGAATTATATCAATCTCTCGATCTAGTAATATTCATGTCATGCCCGATATATATAGAAGGATAAACCTAGTTGAGAAATTAATCAAAATTGTGTAGGAATTAAAGTGACCAAAATCGGTCTAGAGGGGAAGCACGATGGTGCTGTTATTCGCTATCTCGTACATTCCACTGCTTCACTCCGTTTAATAATTATATTTTTTCAAGACTAGAGTAATCCGCAGTTATTACAATAATTACATTTTAATTATATGTTGGGTTTGGGAATAGAATTACCCTTGTACTTTTTATGAAGTCAATTTGATTGGTTAAATAATAGCCTAGGCTTGAGCCTCTATAGACTATAAATACCTTTCAAATTTATCATATCAAACTTTAATTCTACACTGAATATATTACACACATATATACTATTCTCATATTTTATTAATAACATTTTTAACCATTTATGAAAAATATTGTACTATTCAATTTCACGAATATAGCATAAGATCTAGTGAAGGATAGGCGTGTAGGTCCCTTCGCTTTCAGGTTGTGATGATCTCACTTCTCTGTTCTTTTTCTTATTTTTTTTCCCTTTTAATTTTTAAAAGTAGAAAGAATTAATTACAAATTTAACCGATCGTCTATCATTTATTGAGAAAATATACAGAATATATCATATACATGCGCACACACACACATATATATATATATATATAAACTATTTAGGTTGAAAAAAGCGATTCGCATATTCTGTTTCTTATCTTGTTATATTTATTTTTCACAGCACTATACGTGCGCACGAGAAATTCTATGATGCGTAAGGACGTAGTATGTTCTTTGCCACAATAGATATAATGTGATACTTTCATATGTCACAATAGGTCTATTATGATACATGAAAGTGTCACATTAGGTTTATTGTAGCAGATGACATACTACATGTGGGAACGTCATAGAATTTCCTGATCAAAACACTTTTGGTCACATAGTTTATTAGCTTGACACTTTTGGTCTCAAGTATTTTTTTTTCAACATTTTTAGTTCCAAGTGTGTGTATATATATGTATGTATATTTATTTATTTATTTAAAGGACATTTTGGTTTCATTTTTTCAGCAAATTATTAAGAGAAAAATATCTAGCAAAAAATTCAGCATAATACCCAACAAAATAACATAATATCTCAAAAAATTTCAGCAAAATATTCAACAAAATATCAAGCAAAATGCCTAACAAATATCCAGCAAAATGCCTAACAAAACTATTTCAACTTCTTGCCAATATACGATTTTTGTTCAGCAAAATTCTCGACAAAATATACTAAAAGAAAACGTAAAAAAAAATATAAGAAAAAATATACTGTTAGTTTTAGGACTAAAAATATTGAAAAAAAAAAATACTTGGGACCAAAAGTGTCGAGCTAATAAACTATGGGACCAGAAACATAAAATATGGGACCAAAAGTGCCAAAGTTAATAAATTATGAGACCAAAAACGTAAGATATGAGACCAAAAGTTTTTTGATCATGTTCTAATGGGACTAAAATTGAAATTATCCCTATAAAATTATATATGGCAATTCGTAAACAATCTCATAAAGAATTAGAAGGAGCAATTAGTGGGTCTAAGAGAGTAAAAACACTATAATAAATTAAAATTTTATTAAAATGTGTCATTAATATAATAATTAATATTATTATTGTGTCACATATGATATATATTTTTCATATGTATATGGCACCACTATATTGCCTCTATTACAAGGGACATTAGAAAAAAAAAAACTATTAACATCTTAACACCTATTAAATTCGCAACCTAATAATTTGAAATGCTAATTAAAAACCACTTAGCCTTTTATTTTATCATTTTTCACCAAAATTTTCAATTAATTTATCAATTCTGCTTTTAGTTCCTACACCGTCGTTTTGCCGGTTATTATAACTTAATATTGTTTAGTAGGTACCAAGTTGACAAAATCACTTCGAAAAATTATCTTGTATGAGAGCATGATATTGAATACTACCCCCACACAAAAAAAAAAATAAAAAATATCAATTTAATCTAAATGAACTTGATACTGTTATTTGTAGACAACAATTATTTATTTAACTTTTTCAACTCAGATTGATACTGTTATTTGTAGACAATAATTTAATCTAAATTATTTATTTGTAGAGTTGGTTGAGCGAAGTAAATGAGAAAGGTATGACTTGCAATTTTTGACAACATCCGATAGTAGGAATACGCACGGAATTAATGGGTTAGTGTCTAATTAGTTTTATCGTATTTTTGTTCTTATCTTGTCAATACTACGAGAACATGAAAATTTCATTTTGGATTTATGTAACCCATTAATACTATATAAATATAATATATATATATATAATAATTTAACATATTTATTTAATTTAATATGTATTATTAGTTATTTTATGTTGTCTCGTTGTCAAGTTCGTGTTTCTATCGTGTTGTGTCGGCAAGATAAAAATTGTGTTTCACATTCGTGTCGTGTCTGTACAAAACGGATTGTGTTCGTGTTTGTGTTTGGTCTTATCATGTCGACCCGTTAACGATCCGACACGAACGAAGTGTCACCCTAGAGAGAATGAAAACCATGCTACACTGTGAATTAATTACATTACAATTATAATAAGAGAGAGAGAGAGAGAGAGAGAGAGAGAGAGAGAGAGAGAGAGAGAGAGAGAGAGTCTCTGCAGAAAATTGTTTGGCAAAGATCAGTAGGAGAGGAGAGGAGAAGTGAGTAGTGTGCTTTTAATATTTTTCCTCAGACAAAGATTCCCATATTAATTACTCGTCTACCCACTCTACTTGTTTCCTAACTAAATTTAATTTATGTGGGGCAATTCATTAATTACTATGTCATTCTTGAGATAATTTTACGCCTTCTTAATTCGTTAGTTCAGATAAAAATATTTTACAATCATTTAATAAGGGACCTATTTCCGGAAGTCACTATGAGAAAATGTTAAACCGTACACAAAATTTGTAATAATGGTGGATTAGTATACATTTTAATTTTAACATGATAATATCATCCATTTCTAGAATTGATGCACGCAAGATCAACCCGATAAAGAATAACATGTAGGGGTTAAGTTACACCTACAATTTATCATCGTCAACTAAGTAAATTATTTAATTAACGTGGTTTACCTAGTCTTGTGTGAGACCATTTTATATGAGCCAAAATTTATAACACGGGTAAATACTTCATTATAAACATAATTAAACACAAACAAACTTATAATGTAATTAAATATGAGTTTAAATTTGAATTTTGACCCATAAAACGGTCTAACACGTGTTTTTGTCTATTTAGAAATACTAGAGTATCTCACGTGCGAAGCAAATGCACAAATGAGAGACATGTATAATTTTATTTGTTAGAAATTATTATTATGAAAAAATAACAAAAATATCATAACAAGACAAAATTAATTTACAGCTATTGTAAATTATAGAAATTTTTACATTTTTTATTAACTTATTAAGGTTATTAGAGATTAAATCCAACAAAAAAAAAGAGAAAAAATAATTATTTTAACCTAATTTTAAAATTCGGTATCGGCAATATTTTTGTTCAAACAATTAAAACTAAGTGCCAAGACCCAAAATTCGGTATCTGAAAAATCATATACATTTATAAAGTTCTGTAGATTTGCTTACTTTTCAAATTTAGCAATGATTTTTTGTCGGGAAAATTATTTTTAGCAGTGATTTTGTTATTAAATTAGATAAACATTATTGAACTTTCAATTTTCAAACATTAAAAATGATGATAAAAAAATCAAAAAATTAAAATAAACGACTCCGCTGGGGATCGAACCCAGAATCTCTGGTTTCGTAGACCAGCGCCTTATCCATTGGGCCACGGAGTCTTTGCGTATATTGCTGCATAATAACATTTAATAATCATTGTTTTTAGAAAACAAAATTACGATGTTTTAGGGGGGAATATCCCTTTTTATTAAAGGGTAAATTACAATTTAATTTCCAACGTTTGAAAGTTTTAACAAAAATAACCTAACGTTTTAATAATTAGAATTTAATTCCCAACATTTGGATATTTTAACAAGAATAACCCAACCTTTAATATTAACAATTTAATTCTTAATGTTTGAACATTTTAACAAAAATGACCCGATAATTTAGGCGAAAAAAATCATTTTGGTCGATTTCAATCACATTTACTCTCAAGTGAGCTTAGAGACTCATATAACGGACTAATATTTTTACCGAAAAAATGACCAAAATGAGTTTTTTCGCCTAAATTATCAGGTCATTTATGTTAAAATGTTCAGACGTTGAGAATTAAATTATTAATATTAAACGTTGTGTTATTTCTGTTAGAATATTCAAACGTTGGGAATTAAATTGTAATTATTAAAATGTTGGGTTATTTTTATTAAATCTTCAAACGTTGAGAATTAAATTGTAATTTTTTCTTTATTAAATTATCATTTTAATCACTTAGTTAAAAGTGTAAAGTAGGGATAATATTCAAATAAATCATCATTTTTAATCTATTTTGTAATATCAGTGTAACTTTTGAAACACTTCAATAATACCTTTACCTTTAGCAAATTGACAAAAATCAAAACATATTGTTATGTGTAAATCCTACAAAACACATTCACAATACTTTGGAAGTGTTCGAACACTATTAGTTTTTTTTAATATAATAAAAAAATTATATCTTACAAATGTGATAATTATAACTATTTCAAAATTCCAATGTAGGATTAATAACTCTGTGAAGAAAAAATCAATATAGATTATTATATGCTTAAAATATGTTTGTAAGAACATTTTCAACACTATTTGATGTACTTTAATTTTATTCGAGTTTTCAAATTAGATATGATGTTAATTATATCTCTCGTAGCTAAGAAGATGTGATATTTAATTCATATAATTTAATTATTTTTTTTGTATATATAATTTAAATATTTCACCCCTCATTCCTTTTTTTTTTTTTACTTTTCCTCTGAAACCTTGATTTGTAACTGAGAAAGATGAAATACGATCAACTATGACATATTTACTATAAAAACTTAGGCCTTGTTTGTTTACCTTTCCAAATAGAAATTTTTCACTTTTAAATATTCAAAATACCGAAAACACGTTTGTTTTCATTTTTCACCTTTTTCAATCTTATATAGCTTGTTCAATTCACCAATTTACCACACAAATACTTATTTTTTAATCTCTACCATATATTTCAAATTAAAAATACAATTAAACAAAAATATTTCTATTTTCTCATATTACTATAATCGTGTTCGGGCTTTGCAGGTAGATTGTCAGTCTTGGGCCAAACCCACACATTTACCACTATAGTGGATAAAAAAAAAATCTAATTTCCTTTTGGTAAATTCTATTCACAATTGTTATTTTATTTTTTATAGTCCCAGAAATAAATAAAATGAAAATAATAATTAAATGTTCTATTATACCCTGTAGTCCCATTTTTTTCATTTTAGAAAATATCACTTTTTTTTCAAAATCTCAATTCGTCATAGTCCCAATCCAATTTTTTATTATAAAAAATCATTAACATTCAGTTTCTAACCGCAGCTTACGTTTTTTTTTTTATCAAAGTCTTAATTCTTCATAGCACCAACCAGAGAAATTTAAAATAAAATAAAAAACAAAAAGGAAAACCAATTTCTATCAACAACATACGTTTTGTTTTCAAACTACTCTCAATTCTTTACAGTCCGTAACAAAAAAAAAAAAAATCTATGTAACTTCTCCTTGCTCGTGGATGTCTGTGGCACATATTTTTCGATTTATATCCACTCTCCAATGACGAAACTCCAACTTTCTATTTATAATTTGATCATCATATCAAGAATCACTTTTTATGGAGTTTGGAATTGAAATTTGTGTTTTACACCAATCTTGTTAGATTTATTTCATGTTAATTCTTTTCGGTTACTCTCTTGTTAATTTTAATTTCTTTTGTTTTCTTTTTACTTGCTGAAGAATGGAGGAGTTGGAATTCAAGTTTTAAAAATGAGAATATGAAAGGGTAAACTAGGATATTTAAAATATATTTTATTATTTTTAATTTTGGGGCTATAAAGAGTTAAATGAGAGTTGTGTTTAAAATTTTCCTTTTTTTTTGGAGGCGTTGTTGTGTAGACATGTATTTTTATTAATATGTCTATTATTATTATTATTATATTATTAGGTTAATTTTGTTTGAATATTAGTCACTCCTCGAGCATCAACTCCTAGAATATCAAAATATAGGCCAAACTGAAAAGAAATGTGTGTGTATATAATATTCTTTTCGGTTCTGAATAAGTGTAATTTTTGATAAATACATGTATATTAATATAGTAATCAAATTATTTCACACACTCTTATGTGAATACATTAAAAGTGTTAAATATGTATGTTTGAATACATTAAATGAGAGCAAATGTGAGAAAAATATGAATTTTACATCTCGATTGTGTAGAATGACATTTTTTGTGTAATAAAATAAAAATGATAAAAAGACACTTATTTAGAAACGAAGTAAGTATATATTTGTACATGGAGTCAACTTTTTTCTAGCCACCTAAACTTTTAAAAAACTTATTTTAGCCATTAACTTTTAAACATACTTTTTTAGCCATTTTGTCTCATTTTTAAATGAATATATGTGTGTGTGTGTGTGTGTGTGGAAATATCTGACATCACATCACTTTCTAGTACAAAACTTAAATGAATTTCGACATTCGAATCCACAACACCCAACAATCTAACAATATCAATACCTAGATCTGAAAGCACACATGGATAACTTTTGCCAACATTTTTGAAAATCTTCAAGAGTGTTGACGGGTTGGGGAATGATT
The DNA here is from genome assembly GCA_026008535.1 of Perilla frutescens. Taxonomy (NCBI): domain Eukaryota; kingdom Viridiplantae; phylum Streptophyta; class Magnoliopsida; order Lamiales; family Lamiaceae; genus Perilla; species Perilla frutescens. The sequence continues at coordinate 74,828,516 of BRKX01000003.1, forward strand.
TCTATTTCTTTTCTTGAATTTTTGGAGGTCGATGATGGCTCGTTGATGAAGAAATTTGGATTTCTTCTTTTCAATTTGTGTAGATCGATGACATTAGGAGAATTCTTGACAAACTCCATTACTGATGCAGATTGTGAAGAAGATGAAAGTGTAGAGGAAAGAGAAAATTTTCAAAATCTAATTATTGAAATGTGATATAAGGTGGTCGGTGGGGGAGATAAAATAAGGTATATTTTTTAAAAATGAATATAAGAGTATTTTGGTAATTCTGGCTAAAAAAATATAGGTAAAAAAAAAATACTATTTTGGGTTGCTATACTTTAAAAAAAAATCGAATTAGGTCCTTCTACTTTATTTGGTTAAAATAAAGTCGTTGTACTATCTATTTGGTTAAAATGAGGTTCATGTACTATCAATTTAGATAAAATGAAATCCTTAAAATGAGGTCCATATAATATTACATGGACTTCATCTTAATCAAATAGATAGTACAGAGACCCAAATTAAAAATAAAAATAAAAATTAATTTTTTTAAATAAATAAAAAAATTGAAAAAATAATTAAATAGAAATACATACAAATTGATTTTTAAGTAAAACATTAAATAAAAATAAAATATTAATTTAATTATTTTTTTGAAACCACTGTAATTTTATATTTATTTTGTATTTGTTATTTTTTTTTGAAAAAATTCGAAAAAATAGTCTAAATTCTTTTGTTCATTTTTTTTTAATTTTAAAAATAATTTGCAAAACAATAAATTAATTAATTTTTATAAAATGATGTAATTTTAATTTATTTTCAAAAAATAAATTAAAAAAATCAAACAATAGTTAAATAAAATAAAAAATTCAATTAAATAAAAATCAAATCATAAAATTACTATGGTTTCATTGATTTTATCTAAATTGATAATATATGAACCTCATTTTAACCAAATTAATAGTACATGAACTTCATTTTAATCAAATAAAATAGATGGCCAATTCTCAAAAATTAAAAGTACAGAAACTCAAATCAATATTTTGCCAAAAATATATTTAAAAATTAATTGCTAAAATATTTTTTCCCATTTCCACTTATACATGTATATATACATGTATATTTAAATTATTAATTAATAAAGGCAAGCAAGGTAAGTCAAGTCCCATGTGGGCCGTTTCCTGATTGGCTGGAAAAGTGGAATTCCAATGATGCTTTGAATTGAGACATTCACTCAACATCCTTTGTCTTTGTCTCCTCTTTCTCATCACTAATCATATTTATTTTCGGGTTAATTGCAGAATTTGTAATAATGTTTGCATCATTTTATAATTTTTGAACATTGTTTAAAATTTATAATTTATATCATGAAATTTAATATTTTTGTAATTGTAACATTCTCAATATTAATTCGGCATAAAACAACGTTTTATAGAGATAAAACTGATGAAGAATTTTGATATATATAGCGAATCTATATAACGACGTTGTTTAGGTAGGCAAAAATAGCAGTACATGTGGATTATAAATTGGACATATAGTATACATCTGTCGGATTAATATTGATTATTGAGGATGATATTATTGCAAAATTATTAAAAGTTGTGATATGAATTATAATTTTTTAAAGGTTATGCGAAAATTGCAAAATGGTCCAAACGTTGTGTTAAATTCTGCAATTAACTATTTATTATTTTACCTCAAAAATCTACACTACCACAACTATAAAGATTTCAACACGTTAAATTACAAAGATCTTTTTATATATATAAATGAATGAAGATGTGATTAACAATACCGGGTAGCATTGAATTTCCCTATTTATCCTCCTTTTTTTTCACTATTCACTGTTTATATCACTAATTACTAAATAGGCTTTGCTTGGTTTTATTTGATTTAGGAACAATAAAAAAAAAAATGATTGATATTTTCCTTAGGCGATAATTCTTACTTTAAAAATGTCACGTATATGTAAAAGGCTCTTCTTTTATGCTCAAAGTAATATAGGGTTGATGAGAATAATGAAAAATAACTCATAATTTTTGGCAAAAATGTCATTTTGATCATTTTTTCGGTAACAATGTCATTCCATTATATAGGCGGTCTAGCTCATTTGAGAGTAAATTAACTACTTGTGAAATCGAAATATAGAAAAAATTGGATCATTTATGTTAAACTATCCAAACGTTTGTGAATTAAAACTGCAATTATTAAACGTTGGTTTATCTATATTAAAACATTCAAACATTGAAAAATCAATTATAATTATTAAAAATTGAGTTGTTTTTGTTTAAGCATTCTTCAAACATTAAGAATTAAATTATAATTTAGTATATTTTACAAGGTAAAATGAAATGAAATTAACTCAAATTCAATATTTGTAGGCTTATTTATGATATGTCGATCGACTTCATTCTGCTGAAGGTCATGGGGCCTCCATAGGTATATACCTATAACCTATAGCCCTAAGCCTCTTGTATATTATAAGTTATAATAATAGGTAATTATATTCGCAGTCCCGTTTTTCTCTTTGCAGCCTTAAAAATAAATAAAAAAAATTAAATGATTAAATATTCTATTATACCCTTGTATTCCCATTTTCTTTCTTTATCATTTTAGGATATTATATTTTTCTTCAAATCTTTTTACTAAATAGCGCCCGACCAAAAAAAAAAAAGGAAAATCCCCAAAAATTTCAATTTTTACATTAATAATTTATTCCGACTCTTCAATCATCAATCCCAAATTTTCTATTCATAATTTGATCGGCAAAAATAGTTAACAATTTATGTTTTGCACGTGACTTCGAAGACATTTTAATTATTTTAGTTACTCTCTTATTGATATTCAAGAGATTTATGAAGATTAATGATTTCACTGATTGAGGAATTTATTTTGTATTTTTTTTTTCTTGAAGAAGTTAGGGCAGGTGGAACTTGAAATTTGAAGTTTTAACTATGAGAAATATAAGTTGGACTACATAGGTAAAATAAGATATAAAAAAAGTCTTGTATTAATTTAAGTTTAGGGATTATAAGGAGTAAAAGGAGGTCGTGAATAGAATTACTCTTTAATTATGACTTCTTAATTCAATCACTTAGTTAATTCATTTATTTAGGCACATGTCTCGCATTCTTTTTCATGAGTACTTCCTCCGTCCCGATTATATAGTCCATATTACTATTTGGGAGTATCCCAGTTATATAATACTATAAGTAGCATTAATTTTCACGGTAATGTACAAATGCACCCTTATTAATTATTGAAAATTTAAAAACTAACAGCTTAAATTTTAAAAGTCATAAATATTAAATAAGGGTATTATTGAAAGTTTAGCCTTTATATTTTGTTTTCATAAATATTTTTAATCTACGTGTGAAAAGAAATGAGACTATATAATTGAGACGGAGGGAGTATTGTTTAAAAAATCATATTTTTCAATGTAAATTATACATATATAATCATTCAATTAATAGGATGATTTAATGGTTGATAATGTATTGACATGTAATCATATTATTTCAGAAAACACAATACTAAAATACAACACATTCATACAATGCTAAACTATATAACAAATTATGCAGTACTATTTAATCAAAATCAAAATCATAAAAAAATTGCGACGTTATCATATTATAAAAGAGTGCATCGAAGGCACCACGTCTCCAACTGAGTGAGAATGTAATGTAACATCGTATTATATATTAATGATCACCATAACAATAATTTCTTTAATAATTAAATACTAAAAATAAATATAAATCCTAATTGAGTAGAATCAAGCATAACTGCATAACTAATTAGTATAAAAGATACTTGTAGGTCAATTATTTTATAATTAATTATTATTATTATAATATCCATTAATTAAACTTGCAAATTGAATCTTGAAATATTGATTGAAACATTAAAAATGGAATAGAGGATCACGTCCATTACTTTTGACTCAACAAACGTTAATTTGGGGACTTGATGCCTTAATAAAGAATTAAACATCACTTTAATGCGAGCTTGCCTTAAATATATACCATTTATTTTGAATTTGATAAAGATTCCAAATCTGGGTAAGTGTATAAAATTAATAAAATTCATTTTTTCGAATCTCCTCAATACCACACATGTCGGGTGTGTGAGTAAGTAAAATAAATAAATAAATCAATAAAATTCATTTTTTTAATTATGAGTTTCATTCACAGGTTCGAAGCTCCTCAATACCACCAGGTCAGGTACGTGAGTAATATATATATATATATATATTGTTACTTAATTGTTTCACAAGGAGAATTAAATTATAGTTAGCCACTTAGCTAATTAGCCTATTCATTTTTTGCTGCATTTTGAGTTTTTGGTTGATTAATCATCTAATCAAAGGCTAAATTTATCAAGCATTAGTAAAAGTTAAAACAATTCAAAAGCAAGCAGTGTGGATTATATTAATCGAATTATTGGTTAAACAATCAATTTGAAGTGGAATGTGTGACCATGCATATTAAATGCTGATACTAGTCCCTTAATTTGGTTCATCATTTAAATTGATTTATCATTAATGTAAGTAAAAAAAAAGATTAATATACTAAAATATCATTCATTTTTTTTAATCCAATCTAGCTACCATTGTACCCAAATTAATTTCTTCATTTTCTTCCTTTTTCAACTACTAACACGACGCCGTCTTTGTGGCATGGAAAATGAGTCATTTTTCGTTTAAGACACTCTAACGAGTCATCACTCGTACTTTAGTTATCGGATTTTGAAACTTACGGTAGATTTGATATAAAAAATGTAGCAAAAAGAGTTTTATAGTGATTATATATTGTTAGGATGAATTAATTCGGGTGAAACATGGGATGAAATATTTTTGTATATTAAAAAAAAAGGTGAAAGGTAAAATTATTTGGATGGAAACAATTCTGTGTAAGTACCTACTACTGAAATATTTTTGTATATTAAAAAAAAAGGTGAAAGGTAAAATTATTTGGATGGAAACAATTCTGTGCAAGTACCTACTACTGGGCGTGTACCTTTAATGCTCAGCCCACATGTATTTCATGCTTTGATTTTACTGTACACTGTAGTGGACTAACTATGATTTTTATTTTTTACGGTTCGGGTAATCAGATTTTTTGAATTTGAGACGTCTTCCTATTACATGCAATAGTCTATTGTTTGAGTGTTTTTTGATGGATCGAACTAGATTTTTCTTGTTTTTTTTCTTTTGAAGTTCGGGGAAGGGGGATTGATGGTCTCGAATCTTAGATGTCTACCTATTATATGGAAGAGTCTCTATTTTTTAAGTGCTTTTGATGGATCGAACTATGATTTTTTTCATTTTATTTTTAGTTCGGGAAGGGGTATTTGTGATCTTGAATTTGAGACGTTTTCCTATTACATGGAAGTGTATCTATTGTTTGACTTCATTCTCTTATATGTTCATGTTTTTTTAGAATTATCAATTCAGGACCTGAAAGATAGGTAATCTATTGATTCGGGACTTAAAATATGAAAACTCTCAATCCAGGACTCGAAAGATGAAAATTCTCAATTCAGGACCTTAAAAATCACGAATTTTGATTTCTTTTTATTTTTTAATTAATTTTATATTAATTTTCAATGAAAATTCCTTCATTAATTATCTATTAAATCTAATAAAGAAATTTTCAAAATTAATTAAAAAATAAAAAGACATGAAAATTCGTAATTTTTGAGGTCTTGGATTGAGAATTTTCACCTTTCGGGTCCTGGATTGAGAGTTTTCATCTTTCAAGTTCTGAATTAATAGATTACCCATGTCCTTAATAGATTGTTATTATTATTTTAGGTACATTTAGTAGGACATCTTTGTAACTACGTAGTATTAATTTTTTTTTGAAATTTTATTCTTTTCGATTGGTTTGCTGTGACCACAAATTGTTCTTTCATATCACATGTAGTCCACGTTTAATTTCAAAAAATAATATATATATATATTAGTTTATGTTGTTATTGAGAAGATTTATAAGTAGCGTCGAAAACTAAAAATTAGGTAAATATCGTGATATTTAAGATAATTAACCATCAAAAGTAGGGTTATAATGGCCAAAAATTTGCTATCAATTTGAATGTATTTGCAATTTAAACTTGACTTTTAAAATGTTGTAATAATTACCCAACATTTTTTATCTGTAGTGAATTCGATCCTTCTAGCCTTTTCCCGATGATCATCGTAATTATGACGTGAGAATAATTTTTCCATATGAATAGATTAATTCGGTTTATGAGAGTTGAAAATAGGGATTTTCATTGTGAAATGCTAATTTTCTGATCATCGAAATTTTACGAAGGTGTCTATTTTATTACAAAAATTAAAAGGTCAAGTTAATATTGCCACATTTTAGAAGTCGTGTTTAAATTGTAAATTCGTTCAAAAATCGTGAATTTTATAGCAATTAACCCTAAAAAGTATGAATTACTAACTATATTTTGTACATAGAATCCCTTAATTATTCACCCATTATTGAGCGTGTTAGATTTTTGTAAGAAAAAAAAACATAATCATTGTAAAACCCTATTTAATGTTTTATATTGTACTAAAACGTAAATTTGAGTGGTTGTTGCTCTCAGATTAAAATAAATGAAATTTCTTTTAGTTATGAACGAAAATTAAAGTGTTAATTGTTCTAAACTAAAAATTACCATTCTACATTTCCCTTTTATTTTCAATACATTTTCTTTTATAAAATATTTCAATTACAATATAAACTAACCAACTTTCGCAATTAAAAACTGACTGAAAATTTCTGATGGAATGACTCTGACGTGATTGATGGTTTATATATACATTCACTGAAATTGTTGGAATCAAATTGGAATTTAAAGAAATTGCAATTGAATATACAAAAAATGTTTAATTAATTATGACTTTCACTTTAAAATTTAATCTCACACCACCACGGAAAATTCTATGCTACCCAATGGGTAATACCCAATGTGGCACAATAGATCTATTGTGACACTCTTAAGTGTCCTAATAGATGTATTGTGACACTTGAGAGTGTCACAATGTATTGTGACACTTGAGAGTGTCACAATAGATCTATTATGCCACATTGGGTATTACCCATTGAGTAACATAGAACTTTCCACCACGGCAACCGCCACCCACCATCGACGGCCATGCACCACCACCGTCGGCGACCTTCCCCCACCGCTAAAGACACAAAACACGCGGTGGCGGACCCAGTGAAAAATATTTGAGGAGACCTCGTTATATTGTGTGTGTGTGTGTGTATAAAATTGCAACCGTAGGTTGGGAGCTGAAACCAACCGATGAAAAAAAACACATAGGAAAAACTTAAATTTTTAGGCTTATCCTGTTCATGTTGACACAATAAGAACACGGTTGTCCCTTTGGGGATGGCCTAGTGGTGGAGTGGTGTTTCTTGAGGCCAAAGGTCTCAAGTTCGACCCACCACCAACACCATTAGGTGCGAGCCTATCACACCTGGCATTATACAGGGGCGGGGTTTACCCAGTGCGCACCACGGTAGCGGCTGCGGGTTACCCTTGACATCCAAAAAAAAAAAAAAAAGAACACGGTTGTATTTCATGTCAACCTATTAAATACGATAAAAATTACCAAGTGATCCGATAATCTGTTAACCTGCTAACATATAGTGCACGATGACCTGTTAACAACCGGATAGCCTATTAATGACACGATATATGTAAAAAGTAAACAAATAATATATTTATTATTATTATTATTATTATCATTATTTATTAAATTTGTAATTTAATATATCTTATAATTATTTAGTGTCGTTATCATGTGTCAACACGATAAATTTCGTGTTTGTGTCATTATCGTGTAATGAAGTGAGTAAAGAATTTTGTGTTCTAAATGCTTTTCAATATTATTTTTTGTTTTGTTTTATTCTTTACAAATCACACACACCAAGCACGATAACTGGCCATAAGTATGATGATTTTTTAAGTCTGATTTATCTCTTTAGTGTGGATCTACAGACTAACGCACAACCGAATATATGAATAATAATAATAAAAAAAACAATAGGATGAAGATAACGATTTAACAAATACAAAGATCAACAACAATATTTCTGAAAAAAATACTCCTAAAACAATAATTTCTGACAAAATATCCAGATTTATAATTATTTTATTTATATGGCTTATGTAACTGCCTTGTCCAATCCAAATGATTATGCAATTCCACATATATTTTAGCATAGAAAAAAAAGGATCTTTTCAACAAGATTAAATGATTCAAGAAATGATACATCATCCCGCTAATCTATTGGCTTAAACCCAGTTGAAATTACACTAATCAAATCCCAAATCAATAGGAAAAATAAAAAACATCACGATCAACTGGGAATTGAAATGGAAATCCGACAATCCAATTGGATAAACTCGAAAGTGGGTCACACCCCTCGAAGTTTATTTGCAGAATCATACATTAATTTAATCGAAAGATTCAATCTTGATGTGGATATAATTAATAAGAAAACAAGAATAGGAAACACAGACGAGCAAAGGGGGTGATAGAAGCAAAGTTTTCCAGCCTCGTTTGAATCCACGTCAACATTCATTACAAAAATGGCGACTTTTTATTTAACAAGTCTTATTTTTTTGTTAAAAAATAAAACTTTAATTTTCATGCAAACTGCCACAAAGAATATGCACAAGAAATATACATACAGGACAGATACATAGTTTCTTACATCACGCCCCACCAACTCCTTTTTTTTTTTGGGGCCTTTCCTTTTGTTACATTCTTTGTTGTGTGTGAATGATTGGAATCTGAATCAAAGTGCATATTCCTTGAGTTTTAAGTGTCTTTTATTTGTGGGTTTTTGAAGTTGTGACCAATTCTTTGAATTTTTGGATGGGAGATAGCCAGAGCTGTAGCAGCCGGCAATCTGAGTGGTCACCGGTTCAAAGCCGAAAAAGGCGGCAGAAAATTGAAGTTTTTCATGAAGTGTTGTGTAGGCTGAGAGAATTGGATGTTGAAGAGGCTGCTGAACCGGGTTTTGAGGATCAGTTGTGGGCTCATTTTACCATGCTTCCTCTTCGGTAATTCTTTTTTTTTTTTTTGTTCTTTTCTGTGTTTTCTTTTTGGGGGAGGAATTAGTGAACTGGGACAATGCTTTTTTTTGTTATTTTTGATTGATTGTGGTTGTGGAGGCAGCTGGGGAGAGGGAAAAGTTGAGCTTGATGCATTTAATTTTGTTTCAAGAAATGGAATCTCGTTTTTTCTTCTTCTTTTTTCTTTGGTATGATCATAAATTTGTTCCAACCTGAAGGAAGAGAACTGATGTATTGGTTAACTAAACGTTTGGATTTACATGGTCTTAGTTAGACAGTTGCCCTCTTTTTGCTGTAAATTTTGTGTGAAAATTGTTGGATGAATTCTGTGAATTTTGTTTTGTTAGGTAAGAATGCACTCTTTGTCAAGCATGATTAATTGGACTGATTTTAGTGCATGAAGAGTGGAAGATTTTGGTGCTTGTAACAATTCCTATGTAACTTATTTTTCCTGCTACTGTAGCTATGCTTTGGATGTTAACACTGAGCGGGCAGAGGATGTCCTGGTGCACAAGAGATTATTGAACATGGCGCGTGATCCTCTCACACGACCAGCAGTTGATGTGCGCCTCGTGCAGGTATATCCTAGTATACATCGTCATGATTCTGTGCAGCTATTCCTTCCATCAAATATCTGCAGGTTTTGTTCCTCAATATGCTTAACAGTTCTGCAGTACTTTCTGAACCTAGAAATCCTTCATTATGGCTTGTTGCATGAATATATTTTGAATTTCATCATGCTGTTTGGTATATGATGGTAGGACATGAGGTTATATATCTTGATGAAGCAAATTGTAGATGGAAATGGAGCTACACAATCACACATTCTCTAGTAGATGACATTTACATTATGCATAAATTTGTAAACATTCCAGAGTGCTGAGGTGGAAATTCAAGATACGTTCACAGTTTTCATCAGCCTTTGGTTGGAGAAAAACTATTCCCCAATAATTGAGTATCGTAATATTATGCAGCCCCAAGTTTTTTGTACCATGATGAATATGCAATTCCATCTTGAATGGCTTGCTTTTAGTTTGTTTTGATTCTTCAGTTGTCATTTCAAGTAGATCTGCAATCTCAGTGGTCGACTGCATTTTAATAATTTCTCATTGATGCAGGTTCGGCCCACCTGTGACGGAAATTCTGGCAGTTCTGTCCATTCAAGCTTCACCCGAGGTGGGAATGCTCTCCTGTCAGATAGGTATGAGAAGTGGGGGCTTTGTCATATTGAATATGCATTAGAAATTACTTTTCTCTGGCTTAGTAATCATAGTCTAGAACTTGTATGCAAGTTTCCTTATTTATTAATGAATTTCAGCCTTCACCCTCCACCTGCATTTGGCCCATCATCATCAGATTTTGAACTTGCCTTTGAAGGAAATAAATATGATGCCCAAGATGAGAATAGCCCCGTGAGTAGGAAATCATACTTTTCGCGGTAATATTCTGAAAGGTTTGAGCCAGATTGAGCTTTCTTTTCTCTTGTTGTTAGTGTCTTATTTTGTCCCTGAACTGTTGGGCTTTCGGCTAATAGCCTAGTAGAATGAACATGGATGTAATATTAATCTGTCCTTACTTTGATTTTTGCAGGCCAATGCATGAAATAACAATTTCAACAAAAGACAAAACCAAGCTCCTTAGTGGGGTAAGAATGCCTCTTCATTTCAGAGAATTAATGTATTGAATGCTTCTTGAATCCCCGTGGTCTAAGCATCCAGTTCAATTCTCAAGCGCAAAAAAGTAACAAATACTCGTATCTTTGTAGATTTGCATGCTGATGCAACATTGTTAACAATTGTAAAGCATCCTATCCTATCTCATCTCTCTGACTCTCTCAAGAAGAGATGAAGATGTGTGAGCGTACTGATACCCTGCTGATAAATATCTTGATTATGGACTTCTACGATGTTCTAATGTAATTAGAGCAGCTCACATTTCAATCCTTCCTTTTCAACCGATCTTATTGTGCATGTCTGCAAATACAATATGTTCTCTTCTACGATCTATAGTCATGGATAGGTATTGTTCTCTGTATTGGCACTTGTGTAAGCATTTATCCTGTAATTGGACTTTGGGATATGAGTCCTAATCAATAAGAGAAGAGCATCTTAATTCCTTTTCCTCTAAGATGACAGATAAAAAAGGGGTGTCTTGATATTCCATAATTCACTAGGCAGCATCATTTTGGCCCTTTATGCCAAAGATGCGAGAACTTTTTTGTACTTGAATTTATGTTTGCTCTAAATCTTGATTGCTGCCTTTTCCTTGTATTGGACAAGGCATTTTGTGTTTCTCATACGTAGAGAAACATACTACTTGTTTATTAGCTAAATTCCTTAGGCCATGTGATGTTGTGCTCTTTCTATAGTTTTTGTGCTTAAGCCTGACCATTTTTAAAGATGATGTGCCTATCCAAATCAGTTTTGTTTTTTTTTTCATGCTATGTGTAGTTCTAAGTCTTGATAATAAAAGGGCTCCTCGTACTTCAATTTTCAGTTAACATGCCTTATGTCTGAGATTGGCTTGAACATCCAAGAAGCTCATGCATTTTGCACAATTGACGGGTGGTCATTGGATGTCTTCGTTGTCGATGGTTGGGAAAAGGTAATTTCTGGTCCTTTTAAACTGGGGATTATATAATCTACAAAGTCCAAAAAACCTTAATGCTACTTGTAATAGCTAGCTTAGAGTCACGTCTCAATATGTATTGCGGACATTTATAATATCTTCATTTTATCCTTTTTTCATCCAATTTGATGATTTGCCTTCTTACTTAAAATTATTAGGACATCGATCATCTCAGAGCTACACTAGTGAAGGAAATTCCGTACATTGAGGTAAAAAGAGAATAACCATATCTAGAGAGCATACTTCTTTATTTTCGTTCGAATCCATTATTATGATTTTTTTTTTCTGCAGAAACTGTCAGTTAAACAAGAGCCAGTATCTCCTGCTGTCGGGCCGGGGCAGAGTGGATTTAATATACCATCATGCCATGTGGAGATTCCTGTTGACGGGAATGATGTCTGGGAAATCGATGCCAGTTTGTTGGAGTTTGAATACAAGATTGCTGCAGGGTCAAATGGAGACATGTGAGTTCTTTCACGATAGTTTTTAACAATTATACGACAACTGCATTAAGTCATCTAAATCCAAATAAACGCAGGTACAAAGGTTTGCTTCGCAGTCAAGATGTGGCCATCAAAATTTTCAAGACAGACTCCCTTAATGGAGACATGCAACGGGAGTTCGCCCAGGAAGTCTACATATTGAGGTTAAATTCTAAATCATGCTTGCTTATTTTTTTTCATGGTAGCTCTGAATTTTCAGTCTCATCTCATATGTGAAATATGGTTTCTGTTTTTTTTTTTTTTCCCTAGCTGTTAAAATAATCATTTTCAGTCCAACTATATACTTTCATTCTTTACAACCAAATATTTCTGTACATCAAGATAGGGTTGAGTTCCTGTAACAATGTTTGCCTAGTTTCCTGATTAATGCAAGTGGCCTCCAGAGAAAGACATCGTGATAGTTATAAAATACATTTTGCTTCGTATCCCTCTTAAACTTCTACATCTACCATTTCTTTGAATTCTAAGATGTGTTTTTTCAATTCAGGAAAGTCCGGCACAAAAACGTGGTACAATTTATTGGTTCATGTACAAGACCTCCACTTTTGTGCATCGTTACTGGTAATATGGCTTGGTTTTCTGATGAGTTTTACTCCATGGTCAAAGGAGCATCAAATTGGTTTTAAACTTCGACTGTTTTTTTCAGAATTTATGTCTGGTGGAAGTGTGTATGATGCTCTGCACAAAGAAAAGGGTGCTCTCAAGCTTCCAGCCATATTGAAGGTTGCAATTGATGTCACTAGGGGAATGAGCTATTTGCATCAAAATAATATAATTCACCGGGACCTAAAGGCTGCCAACCTTTTAATGGATGAAAACGATGTAAGAAATCACGAGATCTCAAAACTTATTAACTGTGTTTATAGGTCATATGCATCGGAGGATATATCTGTTACCTTGTGATCTAATGCTATCTAATCATAGACAGAGCCATTTTATAGCCCCCCTCATTTTTTTTCTTTAATATAGTAGTGCTATTATATCATTTCTTTTCAAAAAGAAAAAAAGGGCGGGGTTGAAATTTTTAGGTAAATTTTTACTTCCAAGTTTTTAACATTTTCTTTATATAAAATATTATATTTTTTTTCAATTTATCTAACTTAAAAAATCTGTCACATACTTTTTTTAGTTATTTTTGTCCCCAACTTATTTTAATTTTTTTAAAAATAGTTAGTTTTAGCCCTATCAATTGAAAGAGAAAAATGTCATGCAGAAAGTGTATTCTTGTTATATGCATCATTACATTGTTACAAGTGTATTCTTGTTATATGCATCATTACATTGTTACAAGTGTATTCTTGTTATATGCATCATTACATTGTTACAAGTGGTAAAAGGATATGCCATGCAGGTGGTTAAGATTGCTGATTTTGGTGTTGCTCGAGTACTCGTTCATTCAGGAGTCATGACAGCAGAAACTGGAACTTATCGCTGGATGGCACCAGAGGTGTGCTTATCTTTATCTTTTAATAGTACACGAGATCAAAGGATCCCGTTTTTCTGGCCATGATGAACTCAATGGCTGCCTTTCTCCCTATTTTTTTTTCCCGATAAGCCATAATCCATGCCTCTTAACATGCGTTATATATTATCTCTAACTTGTTCTTGTTTTTGTTCGATTGGAAGGTTATTGAGCACAAGCCATATAATCATAAAGCCGATGTTTTTAGCTTTGGGATTATGCTGTGGGAGCTTCTAACTGGAAAGGTTGTAATTTTTTCAAGATATGATCATTACTTCAATTTCTTATGAATATTTTCCTTTGAAAGTTATGAGTCCTCTGGTATACAATTTCAAAAATAAGCAAAAATCATAGAATAACTCTCTTTAAACTACCTCTGCACTCAAAACTTTCATTCATTCTCAATTGCCAGGTTCCGTATGCACACTTAACTCCGTTGCAGGCAGCTGTAGGCGTCGTCCAAAAGGTATGCATCCATTTCATGATCGAACTCCTAATTATTAGCTATTTATTTTGATGTATATCTTAGACTCCTCTCTTTTCTTTCCTTCTTTCATCTCTTTATTCTCGTTTTCCATTGCCAGCATTGTTGATGCATGTCCGGTATGCATGTTTAGATTGATCCCCATTAGTTAGGAGCGCAAAAACGCAGACATCTCCTCGTCTAAACAGCTTTAGAACCAATGTGTAAAAGTAAACACGACCAATCAATGATAGTGATTTTTTCCATGTCATCGGAGGATTTTTAAGATGATTGGTCATTCTTTGTTCATTACGAACTGCAGGGTCTAAGGCCAACAATACCGAGGCACACTCATCCATCAGTAGTGGAATTACTCGAAAGATGCTGGCAGCACGAACCATCTCTAAGGCCTGAATTTTCAGAAATTACTGAGATCTTGCAGGTCATAGGCAAAAAGGTAGTAGTAAATTGTAAATTGTAATCACCCTTTTTACCCTCTTCTGGAATTTGTTTTTACGTACTGAACCAGTTCTCGTGTACAGATCATCGAAGAAGAGAGAGCTACGAAGAAGAGAAATCTGGGAGAGCCATGTCAGCTCATAGAGGACTGGCCATTAAAGAGAAGAGAATGAAAATGCTGCATGATGTTGTTTTCCTGTATGTACAACTGCATCCTGTCGACTACTGTTGCTCGAACGAATGCACACAGTGGAGGGTAAAAGGGCCGGATGGCGTAGAACACTAGGGCTGATTCAACTATCTCCATCACTGCAACTGCAAGCCTTAATCACGAGACGAGGTTCAAACTAACACAATCAACCTTTGAGGTAATCTAACAAAGTATGGTTCCTAAACTACTTATTTAGGAGACGCAACTTGTATAGTTTTTCTTTAGATCTTTTGAGAACCTCGAATCAACGGATCCACACGTCTTTTGTCGATAAAATGTATGTAGTTATGGCATTGGCTCGTCGATATGCAGAAGTTGGAGGTGTGTTTTTGTGTGCATGAAATTGGATTTCAGCCTTCTCTGTTTTCCAATAAGCTCACATATGATTGATCTTTAGATAGTTTATCATCTGCAGGAATTGTAATTGTTATGTGCATGAATTGGATTTAGTTTAGTCACATATGATTAATCATTTAATAATCTATGTATACAGATCTTTTTTTCTTTTTCTTTTCCATCTTTTAATTGGTTTTTGTTGATTTGTCACTTAGAAATTGTTGATATGTGATTCTTGATTAGTGGTGGCATAACAATCACTTGGTATGTAATGTATATAATAATCCAATCTCTTTAAAATGATAGCAATAGCATATGGTTAAATTAGTATTTGAGATATGTCTCCATTGTCACTAATTATTATTAGCTTAATCCACACCAAACATATGGTCTAGTATTTCATTTTGAGATATCCAAACTATGTAATCATGTTATTATATTTGATATTACTTTTCATAGTCACTTATAATTAAACATATTTACATATCCATTGAATTTGTAGTCTTGGAAATTAACATAATATACTAAATTATTTGAAAAAAAAAATTCCTACTCAAGAGTTTCAACCACAATAAGTGCTTATCTAGATTTGATCTCTATCATATGAAGTCGAAGCTATAGGCAGTGTGCGGATTTTCTTCGTAGCTAACGCAATATTGGGATAGCAGATTATATTGTCATCATCATACTTCTGGAAGACTGTTGTTAGAATATTCATTTCTTGAACAATCATATGAAATACAATTAGAACAACATTAATTGATTATATGTGGATATTGACAACAACAACAAAAAAAAGAAAAGAAAAAATCATTTCTTATACATAAGAAATTAAACTTACTTGCTCATCGTCAATTTCAACACGGTCTCCCACGTCAAACGGGTGCATCACGAACAAGAATATAAGAGATTCAAATGTGGTCTTACATGTGCCGCCGAATATAAATGCCACCAACACCACCTGGGAGGCTATGAGTATATAGAACTCTTTGGTTGTAATCTTGAGGATCAACAACCAGATGATTATGATGAGGATTCCGACCATAACATTAAGCATGTGGTGGAGTTTTTTTACGGTTATAATCTGGAGGTTCTTAGAGCCAGCAAAGTAAAGGTTTCAAAAGGTTTTGAGAGATGGTTATCTGTTTTTTCAGTTTTAAATAGTTTCCAAGAACTTTTATTAACCTCATTAATGCAGTTTCATCTATCAATTTTTTTTTAACTCAAGAAATTTATTTTAGTATAGTTAAGTATAGAATATTAAGTTGTGAAATCCAAAACCAGCAAGCTTGTAGCTAATCCCAAGCATTTTAGGACTTTGAATATGTATGTATATCACAGCTCTAGAAATAACTGGATTGCTACTGATAGACCCCTACTACTCCTAACTCTGATATAATAATCTGGATATGTATTGGACATGAATATATATATTTAATTCTATTGATATAATTCATGTGTTTGGTTTTGTTTGAATACTAGGTTTTGCAGTTCTACTGCATCATATCACATCTTCAAATTAGCAAATTAACCTCACTGATCCTATATATAAGCATGCAATGAGAAGACAAAATTAATGGATGTTGCTCACCATCCAATTTTTAAGAGCTTGTTTGTTGATTCCGTTTTGCACACTTCCAGCCTCAAAGAGTTGGATAGCCGTTAGAGCCTTATTAGCCTCATCCTCCCGCAGAAAACGCATCAGATCCTCCATGTAAATGTATCTAAAAATACAGAACAATGATTAATATATGGAGATAGGGCTTCTAAATGATATAATAAGGGACTGCAATCAAGTAAGCTCAATATGTTTCTAAACTTAATTGATGAGCAGGAACTATATATCTTAATTGATAAACTGTATAATAAGATAAGATGCACATGCATACATAAATCATTCTTCATCATCTAAGATTGTATATAATTTCTTCACTCTGTGGGTGTTCCTGTTAGTTTGTTTACTTAATTCCCACAGTTCTGTCCGAGTGACTTAATTATAAACTGCATATATTCAAAGTGCTTATTAATAATAGTTAGATCGATTAATTGATGAGGCAGACGATAGAGAATTAAACTGACTCTGATTCTGGGTTGGCCATATTGAAAAAGAGCTTCCTGGCAGCAGCCTTAGCCTGGTTTTCGGTGGTGATGTGCACTGTCGCCTCATCTTCATCGGCGGAGCCTCGTATTTTGTCGTCGAGTGTGGAGAACACGCCTCGCCTGACTAGACCCATCAGCTTCTTCATGTTCCAAGTGGATATGTTGTTTTGATTTAACATGTGCAGATGATCAATGGTTATGCCACCGTGTTCCTTCTCCTTTTTACTCTTCTTCTTCGTCTTCGTCTTCTGTAGTTTAGCGGCACCACCAGTACTCTGCAGACTGCCTATACATCTTCCGGTAGTCTTGGCCGGAAGCTTCTCCTCTTGCTCCTCCTCCTCAATTTGGACCGAGGGTGGCCCCGACATCATCTCGATGACGTATTGGCTGAACAGTGAGTCCTGAATCTTATCAAAGAAGGTGCTCACATGATACCATGATGCGAGCACCTTCACGACCAGCGTCTTCACCAGCCAGATCAACGTCCCGACCAGCAAGCAAAGCCAAATCCTGGTCAAGCACACCAGGAGCCTCGTGTTTGTCAACCTGTCAATGTTCTCGACGAAGAGCCACTGCCATACAATGAACCCCATTGTCAGCCAAACAAAATTTTGGACCAAGGTCTTCAGCCCGTACATGAAATATAGGACCCGCTTCTGTAGTAGGAAGTTCTTCTCTATGAAGAACACCCCCATCCTAATCCCCTAACCCGATACCAATATGCCAGAAATCAACACCAGTAGCATCATCTCCCATTTTCACAACTCCATCGAAAAGAGAGTTCTGAACCTCACCACTCTAATGTGTAGACTGCACACTAGAGCCGCCACCAAACTGATCGTGAGCACCAACTGAATGATCCAAAGAACGCTCAGCTTCACACTCTTGTAATCGTCGGGTAGGTCTTCTTGCACTAAAGCATCCTCCTCCTCCTCGTCACTACTGCTCAAAGTTCGATGGGATTCTAACCATCTCAACTTTGTCATTCTCAGACCAGATCTTCTCCGTCTGAGTGAGCGTCTGTGGCTCTCCAATGGCCTAGTCTCCTCATCGAACAAAAACGGGAACTTCTTGTTGGGTGCGGAAGCAATGATAGGAGAAATTGAGTAGCTATAGCTCACTCTCTTTTTATAATATTGAACTCTTATATTTTTGCTTGATGGATTACAAAAGATAGCAACACTATATATAATGTGCATTGGAGATTTCTAAATACCATAGTTTATTAAGAAGTAATAGAACTTATTTAATATAATAACTCCGAGCAGCTGATTAGTCTTCAACAAATGTTGATCTTCCATCTTCTTTATTTATTAAATTGCAAATTAACCTTTTAACACTCCTCCTTAATTTGCAATCTTGACTTGCTTCTTGAACATTTCAAACTTGTCGGAGGTGACTGTTTTTGTTAAGGTACCAGCTAGTTGATCATTGGTGTTGATGAACTTCATGCTTAGCTTCTCTTTATTCACTAGCTCACGGATGAAATGATGTCGCAATTCAATATGCTTGGAGCGTGTGTGAAAGACTGGATTTTTCATCATAGCAATCGGAGACATATTATCACAAAAAATTTTAGTTGCCTCATTTTGCTTAAACCTTAAATCTTCTAAAATTCTTCTCAACCAGACTGCTTCACACGCAACGATATTCTGCCTCAACTAATGACAAGCCTACAGACTTTTGTTTTCTTGAACTCCATGATATAACATTTGTTCCAAGACAAAACACATAGCCAGATGTGTTTTTCCGATCATCCAACGACCTGCCCAATCACTGTCAGTATAGCCAACAAGGTTGAAATTCTTCTCCTTCTTGAACTCAATGCTTTGATTCTTGGTACCTTTTAAGTACCTCAGAATTCTCTTTGCTGCTGAGAAATGATTTTTGCTTGGTTCATTTAAGAACCGAGAGAGTAGACTTACATAGTGAGTGATATCGGGTCTCGTGTTGAGATAGATCAATGATCCAATCAACATTCTGTACACAGTGGCGTCAACTTTTTCAGCATTGTCATGAACTTGAAATTTATCATTTAACACCATTGGGGTAGGAACTGACTTGCACTGACTTATGTTGAATTTTTTTAAAAGATCATCGATGTACTTCTCTTGACAAATAAGTATTCTTCCCGGACTTTGCTTCACTTGAATACCGAGAAAGTAGCGCATAAGACCTAAGTCAGTCATCTCAAATTTTTTCATCATTTTCTTCTTGAAATCTTCCATCAAACTTGTGTTCGTACTGAAGTAGATCATATCATCTACGTAAATACAAACCACAAGTAAATCATCTCCAATATTTTTCACATAGAGGGAAAATTCACTCGAGCTTCGACTGAAACCACTTTCAATGAAATAGCTATTGATTTTGCTATTCCAAGCACGAGGTGCTTGCTTTAGGCCATATAAATCTTTTTTAAGTCGATAGACTTTTTTATGCCGCCCTTCAATTTTAAATCCTTCCGGCTGATCAACATACACTTCTTCAATGATTTCTCCATTTAAAAAAGTTGATTTTACATCAAGTTGATAAACAAACAACTCCAGTTGAGCAGCCAAAGCTAGAATTGTTCGAATTGTTTTGATTCTAGTGACTGGAGTGAAAGTTTCTGTGAAGCCAATTTCGGGCTGCTGAGAATACCCTTTCGCAACAAGTTGAGCTTTGTATTTTTGAATTTGGCCTCTTTCATCATACTTGGTGATTAGGTTGTTATTTCGTATATATTTTGGGTCTTTTTGGTATGTTTTTGCAGTGTTACTCACCCCATGGTCAAGTTTTGTGGAAGAATTTGTGTCTTGTGGTTTATTTCAGGTGGTTAACATAGAAGTGGAGATAATGGAATTGTTTTGAAGGGTTTGGACACAATTGGATTGAAGAAAGTTGAAGAGTCTGGAAAGCAGTCGGTATGGGCATACCGACTGGTGGACTGTGCGAGTATTTAGACTGGAGATAGTGGATATGCACCAGCTGTGGGCCATGGACGAAATTTGGGCTATTTTTATTACTGTTGGACTTTATTTTTATTATTTTCCTAGTTGGATTATGATTAGATTTCTTTTATTAATTAATTAGTTAAGGATTGGTATAAAAGACTTCTAGATAGAATATGAGTCTATTATTACAGTATCCATAGCAGTACAATATTTTCCAACGTGAGATACAGAGGGAGAGACGCCAGAAATGCTATTTTTTTCTCTGCAGTACACGATCTTATTCAATTTTTCATTCTTCTTTTCATATTTCTTCTTTTCAATTAATTTCTGAATTGCAAATCCAAGTATGAATTCAAGCTAAACGCGTTCTATTCCGGTGAAGATTAATGAATCCCTGGTATAATTATTGTGTGAGATCTAAATGTGCGTTTTGCTTTAATTAATTGCATGTATCTGTGATTCTCTGCATTTAAAGTTGTTAATTGTTTCGACTCTGCTAGGTAGTTGCAAATATTTAGTAGATCGGAATTAATTAGTAGCCAATTAAATCGGCCATCCGTAATTGTGGTTTAGGTTTAATTAGTGGTACAACGATTCTTCAGAATCGAGGGAATAATAGTCTAAATTCGATAGTCCTGTGTCAGAGTCTATTGATTTTGAATCGGGTTTCTCTAGTGCATAAAGCTGTCGGCTCATTAAATCTATAGAGTGTCTCTTACGGTTGTCAGTCGATTAGGAAAATAATTAGTGAAGTGTCTTCCTAATTATCGAGAAACTAAGGAGAAATTAGGCTGCGTCAGTAAGTGTCTTCGGTGGCTATAACTGGTTTGCATGCATTAATTGGAGATATCTTTGCATCGAGGATCGGAATAATTAAGCTAGGGTGGAGTTAATTGGAAGCTGGAATACCTTTTAAATTTGTTAAGGAAACTACATTTGTTTAATTGCGTTTAAATTTGGTTTTTACATTATAATCAAGATATTCGTGTGGAAAGTTGGTTACTGCAAACTGAAGGTTCGAATAGTTCTCACCGGTCCTTTGGGAGACGATCTTGCTTGCTACTATTCTGGGTAGTTTGGGCATACCGACTGCGTGTCGGATTATTTTTGGTGAAAAACGACGCACCACTTGGTTTTGAAAATCCATTTTAGCCCAATTGTTTTCTTTCCTTCGGGCAATTCAACGAGCTCCCAATGCTCATCCTTAGATATTGTTTCAAATTTTTCTGGTTCACCAGTGAATAATCCAAGTTCATCGGATTTATAAATTTCACTAAGCAAACGTGTTATTCTAGGAGGACTTTCATCATCTAATTCTGGAGTAGGAACTGGATCTCCATCCTTTTGAGCTGAAGGCGATAATGGTTCATCATAGATCTTTTGTTCCAGAATCTGTTTTCCACTCCAGTCCCAAGCAGCACCTTCATCAAATGTAACATCTCGAGAAACTGTGATTTTATTTGTTGTTGGATCAATAAGTCAAAATCCTTTGGATTCGTCGCTGTAGCCAATGAAAAGAAGTTTCTTACCCTTTTCATCAAATTTTTCACGAGTGTGAGGCAGAATTAGTGCATATGTTATGCAGCCGAAAACTTTGAAATGATCCATTCTTGGCTTCTTCATTGACCATGCTTCGAATGGAGTTTTGTTCCTCACAGCTTTTGTCGGCGAACGATTCAGAATGTACACTGATGTGTGTACAACTTCTGCCCCGTAGAGATTTGGCACTCCTTTTCCTTTCAACATGCTTCTTCCCATTTCCACAATTGTGTGACTTTTTCTTTCGGCAACGCCATTTTGCTGCGGCGTTCGGCTCACCGTCATTTGTCTTTTGATTCTATTCACTTTGCAATATTCAATAAATGGATTGTAGAGATATTCACATCCACGATCGGTTCTCAAAGTCTTTATCAGAAAATCACTTTCCCTTTCAGCAAGAGCTTTGAATTGCTGGAATGTGGAGAATGCTTCTGATTTTTTGTTTAGGAAGTATATCCACATCATTCTTGTGTAGTCATCTACAAAGAGAATGAAAAACCTTTTATTTCCTGGAGTGGGAGTCTGCATTGGACCGTATAAATCTGAATGAACAAGCTCCAAAAGTTCCTTAGAACGCCATGCCATTTTCAGAAATGGAAGCTTGTGCATCTTCCCATAAATACATAAATACAGCCTTCACACACACGTTTATTTTTCTGGATCGAAGGAAGTCCAGTCACCATATCCTTTTCCTTAAGCAACGCAAGACCTTTGCCATGTAGATGACCATAGCGCAAGTGCTAAAGATGTGAAACATCATCTCACTCGGCTTGAAGGGAGAAATTATCATCAACTGGCAACATCAGAGGAAATCTTTTGTTCCTCATCTCAATATTTGCTATGACAACGTTCCTCGATTTATCAATAATTTTACACGTATTATCATCAAAACGAACAAAAAAGTTCTTACGAAGAAGCTGACCAACACTAAGAAGGTTGTGTGACAACTTTGGCACATAAAGAACATCAGCAATGAGTTTTTGAAAATCTTAATTAGTTTGGTAAGCAATAGTTCATTTCCCTTCTGCTCTTCTCCTCGATCCATCACCAAGAACAATTTGAGGTTTGATGGTAGGATCGATGTCGATGAAAAGATCATGGTCATCGGACATATGATTACTACAACCACTATCCAAATACCACATGCTTTTGGACTCTTCAAATGAACTTGTATAGAACATAGTTTCTTCTTTTGATTCTTCCAGGAACTTAGCCTCTTCCCTTTTTCGCCATCTTTCTCTTTATTGTCCTTCTTTTGAAACCAGCAATCTCTTTGTGAATGATTTGGGATCTTACATATTTTTCATTTGAAATAACAATCTTTGGATTCATTGTTAGATTTCTTGCAAATAAGATAGCCAGAAATGTTACCAGAATTTTGTGATTGCTTGGCCTTCCAATTGCCTTTTTTCTTATGTGGCCGGCTTGACTTGTTGTAACTCAGACCACCTTGAGTTTTAGAGCTTGGATCTGATATTTGTTTTGACTGGAAAGCTTGTTCAGTTGATGTATTAGTTGAACGATTGATTCTCTACTCATGTGAGAAAAGTGATCTAGTCAACTCGTATATTGACATTTTTGTTAAATCTTTTGATTCTTCTATTGCTGCTGCAACATGATCAAACTTTGGAGAGAGATTGTTGGTCTCGGGGTGAGTCAGAATCAGTTTAGAGGGGGATGGTGAATAAACTGATTACAAAATTGAACTTAGATGCGGAATATTCAGGGCTCGTTTTGACTCACAAATAATATCCGTGCTATGTAGAGATCAATTGAGAAGATTGCTAGCTCGAAGTGCTGTGTGTGCTTATAGTGTGCAGTTAAAAACATGCAACTGAACTGAAAATTAAAGCAGAGCACACAAGCAATTTATAGAGGTTCGAAACTCAACTTCTACGTCCTCTCTTCCTTCCGCAGAAGGGCAATTCACTATGCAAGTGTAAAGTTCCTTTATTACAGTTACACAGTGAAGACAGTTGTTGTCCCGGAAGCTGCACTCTCAACTTTCTCAGTCGGTAGGTTGACAGCTCACACTTGCAATCCCCAACTGCTCGCTGGAGAGATAAGGTGCTATTGCCCATCTTTTCATGATTTTAGATCTCGCTTGATCTTCAAGAGTACAGTCTTGAAACTGGTATCAACTGGGTTTCTCCTTTGCGTGTCTGCGTCTGAGCTGGGGTAGTTGATCACTTAAGCACGGTGACTGAGATAACAACTCTGGCTGGAAATCTTCAACAGCTAGCTCGAAGAGCGTTAAGGCTCATTCTCATAAGTTGGAACTTTTGATTTTTCTGAGTTCTTTGAGCATGAGGCTTTAGTGCTTTGGCGAACGTCTTCACAGAAAGACTTAACTAAAGTGCTCTCCAAATTCTCAAAAGTCCCACGGTCTTCTCTGGGGTAGCTCACCTTTTAAAGATGGGTGAGTTGGTGACCGCTGGTGATCACTGTTTGATCATAAATGATAAAGCCAGTTGCAAGGCTTTCATTTAATGGGGCCGTTGAGTTGATTTTGCTCTTCTGACGAGCTTTTGTTCCAAGATCTCGGTTGTATTAACTTCAAGATCTTCTTTGGCTTATCTGAATTTCAGTTATGGCTCCTTTCTTGATCTTCAGTTCTGAGCTTTCTCTGGCAGCTGGAATCTTCAGTTCCTTTGTCTGTCAGTTCTGCGTGTCCCTTGGCAGTTTGGAAAGCTTCAGTTGAGATCATCTTCAGCTGGTATTTCTGGGCTTGGGCTTGATGCCTTCTGAGCTCCAGTTTTCTTTGCTTCAGCTAGCAGTTTGAACCAGTGTTATCTTTAGCTGGTATTTTGGACTTGTGTCTCTTCAGCTTGAACTCTTATGGACTGGTCTTCAGTTTGGTTGCTAGCGCTTTATCAGTTGGACTTCAAAACTGATGCATCTTCAGCTGGTGTCCTTCGAACTGGTGCTTCATCAGCTGGAACTTCATTCTTCAGCTGGTATCCTTTGAGCTGGTATTTTCCTTCAGCTTGTACATTAGTCTTCTCTTCAGTTGGTATGCTCCTTCAACTGGAATATCCTGAGCTGGTATGTCCTTTATCATGGATCTTTAGACTTGGTACATTTCTTCAGCTGGAATATCTTGAGCTGGTATTTCCTTCAGCTCGAGATTGTCCTCTCTTCGGCTGACAGTCTTTTTCAGTTGATGTCATCATGAACTGGTATGTTCATCAGTCCAAACTAATGTGCTCTTCAACTGGTATTTCTTCAGTCGGGAATGATCTAGAACTGGTATGTCCGTCAGTTCTTCTCTTTCAGCTAGTATTCCCTTCAGTTGGGATCTTCCTTTGACTGGAACATTTCTTCAGGTGATTTTGGACTAGAACTGGTATGTGCTTTAGTTCTCTTCAGCTGGAACATCTCTTCAGCTAGTGGTGGCCTAGAACTGGTATGTCCTTTAGTTCTCTTCAGCTGGAACATCTCTTCAGCTAGTGATGGCCTAGAACTGATATGTCCTTCAGTTCTCTTCAGCTGGTGGCGGCCTAGAACTGATATGTCCTTCAGTTCTCTTCAGCTTGAACATCTCTTCAGCTGGTGGCAGCCTTGAACTGGTATGTCCTTCAGTTCATCACCGTAGACTGGTGGCAGTTGGTACTTTCTCTCGCTGGTACCTGTAACTTCCAGTTTGCCTTGCTAACTATTCTAGCAAGCTACAGTCTTCTTTTTCTCTCTATTTTTCTCTCCTTTCTTTTCACATGGATTGATCATTTCTGTTGGCTTTGACAGCTTTGACTTGTATGATCATCCTTAGTTTTCTGCTTGATTTCTTTTCAGTTCTTTCAAGGCTCTTTTCATATTTTAACATATTTTAACATCTCATCAAAACCCCTTATAAGAAAAACCTTGATAGTTTTTCCTAACAGAGACAACGGAGGACTTTTTGCACGACTATTATTTCGTTAATCGTATCCCCACGGCCTTTGATTTGATTTACAATTTTCGCGACTCTTGTAGAAAAATCACAGACCGATTCTCGATCTTTCATTTTGAGATTGTCAAAATCTCTCCATAATGACTGAAGCTTTAAGGCTATCGTCTTTTCAGTTCCTTGAAACTCTTGTTTCAAAATTTCCCAAGCATCTATGGCCTTTTTCATACCAAAGATGCGTGGAAAAATTGTTTTACCAACACCTTGTTGAATATATCGTAGTGTCATTGCATCCTTCTTTCTTTTTTCTTTTTACAGCTTTGTGTAGTCTTTGTCTTCCTCTTCCGGTTCTTCATATTCACCATTGATCATCTTCCATAAATCCATGGACTCAAAAAATGTTTGCATTTGACTACTCCAATAAGGGTAGTGTTCTCCTTCAAAGATCGGAACTTGACTTGGTGAAAATGAGAATAGCTGAGAGGTAGAATTTGCACTCATTGTGTGGGAATATGCTGGAAAAAAAATTGTGGCTCTTGATACCAAATTTGTTGGGTGCGGAAGCAATGATAGGAGAAATTGAGTAGCTACAACTCACTCTCTTTTTATAATATTGAACTCTTATATTTTTGCTTGATGGATTACAAAAGATAGCAGCACTATATATAGTGTGCATTGGAGATTTCTAGATACCATAATTTATTAAGAAGTAATAGAACTTATTTAATATAATAACTCCGAGCAGCTGATTAGTCTTCAACAGATGTTGATCTTCCATCTTCTTTATTTATTAAATTGAAAATTAACCTTTTAACACTTCTTGCGGCGGCCGCGACATCGACTCGCTATCCGGCCGGTTAGTTTCCTGACACTCCACGATCTCACATTGTTGCGACTCGAAGTCGACAACATCGGTTATGGAGGAGTTGTTCATGGCGTCGCTCGTGAGGACTTCAATTCATCGGAAGTTTGATGACGTCTGTCTTTGACTGTAATAATTAAACTGAAAATAAGAGATAAAGTGAGAGTCTGGGAGAGATTGTCCCAATTCTAAAACCAACACAATAATTACCACTATTCCACATTAATCCTCCCAAAAATCAATTATGTCACTTACAAATTTATCAACCAAACACCTGCCATCTACAATCGTCAAATTTTCTTAAAGTTAAAAAATAATATAACATTTTAAAATAAAGCATACATGCTTTAATATATATATATATGTATGTATAAAAAAGACACCTAATTTGAAAGAATAATTAAAGTCTGTTGCTCAAGTTAAACTAAGCTATACACATGATCAATAAGGTAGAAATTTGAACAACAATAGATGACAAAAAAGTCATACCAATATGTCTTGCTAAAAAATGGTAAAGATGTAAACTTGCATGTGAATTCATACTCTCTGAAATTGGAAATTTTATTCGACTTTATGGAATGCAACTAGCCTAAAGTTGAGAATTTCTATTATTTATAACAACAAACTAGCTAAAAATTATCGTAACTCGTAAATCACACTAGCTACCTGCTGTTGCATGCTTATTAAGTACTAGTAATTAATTAATTAATTAGTACTATTTGGATAACATTCTAAGATTTATAAATATTTAAGTTTAACAAATATGTAGGTAACTTGTTTTAATGTCGTCGATTACTAATATTTAGTGACGTAATATTCCCGATCACATCAAACACGCACCATTCACCATGCATTCTAAACCAAAATTAACAATCCGTTAATCCAAAATCAAATTCAACATATCCAAAATATAAATACAAATTCAACTATCCAAAATCACATTCAACAAACAAAACATAAAAACAATTCAATTTCAAATGAAACACAATCAAGTCTAATATATCATCAACTAATTAAAATTAATTGTAATTGTAAGGAAAAGAAAAGCTAATAATTTAGTGAGAGAGAGGGAATGGTTTAGACACAAGAAGGGAAATGGATATATATGCGACCTTTCAAGAGATGCCATACTACTCTCATCGAAAATATTATTGCGCACATGAACATTAATTGTTACACGACAATTATATCGCTTTCATTTTGAGCTACATTTTCCTTTTGAGTTCCAACCTTATAATTAGCCATGCACCTAAATATTTTAGCAAATCACATGTTAATTAAATGAACGTCGTTATGACTCCATCTCGAAGAGAGTCATCACCCTCACCACTTCAATGTGCAAACTGCACATTAGAGCCACTACCAAAATGATCGTGAGTACCAACTGAATACGCCTAAAAGATAATTTTCAAATAAAATACATATGCGTCTTCTATAATAAATTTATCTTAAAAAACAATATTGATTTTTTCGGTTGTAAAAGAAAACTTTCAGTTGTTAAATATATTCTAAACAAAATTACTTTCAATACGTGCAAATCACGTGCATTTTTCTAGTATGCATAATACAATTCCACAATTCTCCTAAAAATCAATTATTGCTCACTACGAAGCTTGGAAATCTGTCGTCATGATGGCGGGGTTGGGGTTCGAGTTGGAAGAAGAAGATGATGATGAAGTCTAAGAACATATGAGTTCAAGAAGATTTTGAGATATAAATTATAAATATGAGTTAGTAAAGTATATATATTAGAAAAACGCACGAGATTTGCACATATAAATATTTATATAACTAACAACCGAAAGTCTTCATTTACAATCGAAAAAATTAATAATATATTTTAGGATAAATTATACTTTGATACCTACATTTTGAACACTTTTTTAAAAAAATCAACTATTTCAAAAGTAACAAAACAATACACACTTTTTTAATTTTTTTACAAATCTAACATTTATTCAATTTTATGGCCCAAAATTACCACTAACCAATCCATTAATCCAATCTCAAATTCAACATATCTAAAATATAAATACAAATTCATGAATTAGGGTTCTTAGCTAAATTCCCGAAATTGAAAATTCCACAAATCCTCCCACCATTCCAAATCATTATCGCCATAAGTAATGTTCAAGTCTTAGTCACAAAAAATGAATTCACAGTCTTCTTCTTCAAGTTCAACAAGTTATAGGATACAACAAAGTTCAAATTTGCAAGAGGGTCGCAATCTCTGTGAGTGTTTACGGAAGTGATATGGACCTCATGGACAAATGAAAATCCAGGCCGAAGATTTTATGGTTGTCGTAATTATAGGGTAAGTTTGAATTAAATGAATTTTACATTTTATTAATTAATTTATCTGGATATTCCATATTCATGTTTGTTAATTTTAGCCATCGAAATGGGTAATTCCCAAAGCAGGTGGTAATCATTTGAGGTGGTGTGATGTAGAAATCATGAGTGATAGAGTGAAGGAGGTGATCAACACCTTGAAGATGGAGAAGGCTACATTATTGAAGGAGAATAGAAAATTGGCCAAGCAATGTGAAAATGTTCTAGTAGCTTAGAATGCGGTTCAAAAGAAAGCCAATTCTGAAATGCTCACATGCAGGAGATACCTATTTTCAAACTTTACGTTTGTTTTTCAAACTTGACATTGAACCCATATCATCATGCTTTTAAAAGCAGAATTTTCTTATTTCTTTACTCATTAGTTAATTTAGTTTATATAAAATGTAGAAATTACATAGTATTAAAAAAACTACAATATATATATATATAGGTTTTGGTTCAAATATTAACCCCCATCCCCTGTAGAAACTAGGATCTAATCTATACCACTCATCTAATTGATTTGGATGGCCAAGATTAATCATAATTTGATGGGTTTAATATGCAATTAATTAAGAGTTCTATAAGTGATGGGTATAAAAGTCATTTAATTTATACAGGGGTATCGAATCCCACGTTTTAAGTAATTTAAAATCTATCTAAACATATATCACAAAAATAAAAAACCGCTGAGTTCTTCCTTGAAGGAAAAAAGACGCTAACTTCTCCATTGAAGCAATAATATCTGTTGAAAGAAGATACACTAGACTTCAGTTTTTACAACTACAATCAAGTTTTTTCCTTGTTTATGCTATGGAAGATTCAGGTAATTTTTTTTTGGGGAGGGGGACATCTGTTTCCTGTGCAAATAATATTTTTCAGGGATTTATGAGATTTTTATAATCACGATTTCGCTTGTTAAATTTCACAATATATATTTGTGGGTTGGTATGTTGTTGTTTGATAGATTTTGTGTCGTTGTTAATATGAGCAATCACAAAGTTTGCCTATGGTGATTATACATGCGCTTCGTTGAATCCAGCAACCCCAGGTTGTAGAAAATGTCCTCTTCTTCTATTACAACAGCAGACATTCGGTTGTTCCATATGCACAATATAATTAATCACGACTAATTAATTAATTTGAGAGAGAGAGAGATAGTACTTTTGTTTAAGAATAGGGTAGAAAAGAATTGGGTGTGAGTTTTGGCGAAGACACCATATTTGATTTGGATAGCCAATGTACTGTCCTATTTCTCTTCTTGGTTGTTGTGTCATTTACATTTGTATGGTTCATTGCTTGATAGAAATTGGTAATTATTAGCTTATATATTTTCTAGCAATAGCATTATACGTTGTTAATATTAGCAGTCAATTTTTTTTCAATCAATTTTATTTTATGTTAACTCCTTGGCATTTAATTGGCAGGTACAAATGTGATGAATGATGAGGTTGCCATGCAAATGGATACACCTCTTGAACATTACATACCGAATTGTGAGTCATCGTTGAAGTCGTTTTTGGGATAAAAATTCAAAACTCTTGAGGATGGCATTAATTTTTATAAAATTTATGGTAAAGTAAGCGGTTTTGATATTCGAAAGGGACCGACTAAGAAGAATGATGGTGTTATTACTCGGAGGTACATATTCTTCCATAGAGAGGGGAATAAAAATTCTGTAGTCGATGATTTGACCATTTCAAATAAACAGAAAAGGCGCAGGATTTCAATGAGGGTAAATTGCATGGTTCGTGTTGTGTTCAAATTTTGTGGTGCTAGTGGATATGTTGTTGATCTTTTTTTGGAGGGTCATTCTCACCCAGTAGTTGCAGATGAATTCAAGAAATACTTGAAGGTCAATAGAAAATTGGGATATGTGCACCAAAATTTTCTTATGAGTTGTGCAAAGGCAAACATAGGCGCTTCAGGTTCTCATAAGCTATTAAAATCATTTATGGGGGGCTACTCAAATGCTGGAAGCACGAGAGGTGAATCTAATAATTTCTCTCGTGATTTGAGGGCTTATATTGTTGGGCGTGACGCGCAGATAATGTTGAATAAGATGCGTTTACGGAAAGAGACATGTTCAGCCTTTTTTTACGACTTCTGCGTTGACAAGAATGATAATTTGACATGTGTTTTTTGGGTTGATCCTATTGCAAGATGAAATTATGCTGTGTTTGGTGATGTGGTTTCCTTCGATTGCACATACAGAACTAACAAGTATGTTTGTGTTTAATTTATACGAATTTTCTTTCATAATTATGTGTTTGCCTTAAGGATTTATGTTATTTATGCCTTAATGTCATTAGATTATAAATATAAGCATTTAATATTAGCAATATTTTTTATCAAATAATTATGCATCTTTGATATACGTACAATTAATGTACACCATATACACAATGTGTTAGTATTAGCAATGTTAAACACTAATATTAGTATATAATCATATACATATTAGCAAATAATTTATTTGTCTCTATTTATAGCTTGTTCTCATTTTTTCCAATTTTGAACTACATTGTATACAAAATGTGTTATTATTAGCAATGTTAAGTACTGATATTATATGTAATATTATTTAAATTAATTAGCAAATAATTTACATGTCTCTACATATAGCTTGTTCTCATTTTTTTCCCATTTATGATTTAATTAGGTATGAGATGATTTTTGCTCCATTCACCGGTAAAGACAACCATGAAAAATGTGTGATATTTGGCGCTGCATTATTGTCGGGTGAAAATCAATCTTGCTATATTTGGGCATTTGCAGAGTGTATGGGACGCCATCCTGGAATGATTATCACGGATCAGGACCATGCAATGAGGATTGCCATAAAACAAAGCTTCCCAAATACGAGACATCGTCTTTGCATGTGGCACATTATGACAAAGGTGCCAGAAAAGGTCCCTTTACATTTGAAAAATGATGATTCTTTCATGAAGAGATTGAACGAAGTTGTTTGGTGTGATATGATTGAACCAGCAATCTTCGAAGAAAAATGGAATGCTCTTATGGTTGATTTCGAGCTCACAGAGACAAGTTGGTTTAAAGCATTGTATGAGATCAGACAGTATTGAATTCCTGCATATTTTAGAGATCATCCGATGAGTCGACTTTGCAGGACCACTTCAATTTCTGAGAGTGTCAATAGCTTCTTCAACAAATATTTGAACTTTGGTTCCAATCTTGTTGAATTTATGATGCATTTTGAAACTGCAATCGACGCACAGAGGGACGCATATGACCTTCAGAATAGTTTAGATTATTCATATATTCCACAGTTGGAGACACCGATGTTATTTGAGAAGCATGCTTCTACAATTTACACATCAAAACAATTTCTGAAGGTTTAAGAAGAGATTAAGGCTTCATGTTACAATTGCAATGTTGTGCGTATTCACAGTGATGAAGCTGCAATGCATTATGAGGTTTATGATGGTAATGAGGTTTCTTCAACAGTTTCATATAAAAAGAATGAAGATAGTGCTGTTTGTAGCTGTAAGAAATTTGGGATGGATGGTATTTTGTGTTGCCATATATTTCATTTATTCAAGGTTTTCAAGTGGGAGACCATCCCTGATAAATATATAGTACCTAAGTGGACCAGGAAGGCATATCTGAAGCCCTTGAATGATGTAAGCGATGATGTTTTAGATCGGTGTATTGCTGTGGAAGATAAGAAAAATAAAATTAATCAGCTTGTTTCAGATTTTTATGCATGTGTGGGAGCAGTTGAGGGTGACGAGGAGAAGACCAATATATTATTGTGTGGTATTAATGATTTGAAAACTGTGTTGATTTCTGGTGATGATACTCAAGGTTCGTCTAATTCTGTGGGAAAGAGTAAACTTTTTGAGTTATTTTATAGTGCTTCCAAGTCTGTTGAAGTATCTGTTAATCCTCCACTTCCAGTAAAGACTAAAGGTAGTGGTAGTCGGCTTAAACCAAGAAGGGAGAAGCAAGCTGAACAGGCAAAGAAACCGAAATGGAGGTGCCACAATTGCAACGAAATGTGCCATCACGATGCTAGGACATGTCCTAAAAAGAAGACTACATAGGGAACTTTGATTTATATTACTTGAATGGTATTAAATGGTACTATATAATCAAACTGATTATTAGCATATATTTTGGTTCAATAATATCAGACTTCTGCTCATAGAATTATATTTTTATTCATTATTTTTTTCCCCCACATACGGTGATTAATCTCAGAATATATTTATATGCATAAAACATATCTATATTTCCAAGTTTATGTTGGATGGTGTTGTGACTAGTTCGAGATTAGTGTTTAAGTGGATGTGGCCTATTCATTACATATCAGATTGCTAAAACTTGTTAATGGAAATGAAAATGAAAATTAGAAAAGATTCTTTTAATTACTGAATCCATTTTGGCAATTCGTCGAACATGTGATGGGTTTATGACATTTTTTTTTGTGAATAAATGACGATTTCTGTTGTTTTATACTTGGCAGCTGGTCATGTTAGATTTTATTGAGGGAAAAAATTGAGCATGGTTAACAGCATCCAAAATGAAAAGTGCTGGTGTATTTGATCTCGTATCATCGAATTTGCAATTAGGTAAAAAAGATTGTGAATTAACTAGAGATTAACCGTGTAAACAATACAAAAAAAATATAAAAATTAGCAATTTAACCTATCAATATTAGCAATTAACTCTGTCAATAATAGCAATTAATCCTATTCAAAAAACCCAAAAAAATAGCAATTAACCCTGTCAATAATAGCGATTAACCCTGTAAAAAAAAGCAATTAACCATGTCAATAATATCAATTAACCCTGTCAAAATAACAATCAAAATTAGCAATTAACCTAACAATAATAGCAACTAATCCTATAAAAAAATTGATTAACCTTATCAATAATAGCAATTAATCCTGTAAAAAAAACAAGAAACAAAGCTATTAATCATATCAATCATTTAGGAAAAGCAACCAAAAAAAATAGATTAATCATTTTAAAAGAATGACCAACGCAACACGGATGTTCATAAAAATATGAAAATAGTCTTCTGCTTGATTATGGTACATGTTCTTGTACAAGTTTTTTGCCTGACTAGTATGTTCCATGTTTTTACTGTCATACATCAAGGTGCTTGGTGTTTATTAATATAACCGTGGAGATAGATCTTAAGACATAGAAGTACCCTTTTGATCGTATATTATCCAGATCAGGAATAATCCAGCAACACTGCTAGCTTTATGTTGGTATTGGGCGACAGATGGAGTAGGATCGAAGGTTTGAGCTCTTCTGATTGCAAAAAGTATGATACAAATAGATGCAAATCTTTCATTCATTTATGGTCGTTACTCATTACTGACAGAAATGGGACTTTATTTTATGGCTACTGCAGGATATGGTTGTCCTTCCTTATAAGGACAGTCTATTATTGTTTAGTCGATATTTGTAGCAGCTAGTCATGGAATCACTCGGAAAGGAGTTTGATCTGGATGGTAACAGGGTATATTGAAAGAACTCAACTAACTAAACTATTTCTTTACAGTTTATATCCGACATTACAATTATCAATGAAAATGAATATTGATGACTAATATTTCCTCACATTAAATAATGTGTTTATGTTCAAATTGACTTGCTCTTCACCAATTGATCTGCATGTGATTTGGACGTGTTTGTGTCATTATCGTGCATGTCATGCTAACACACTTAGGCTTTGGCTGTAAATAATCAGGATAATTTTTGTAGACAAGAATGAATCTATTGATTATGTATAGCATAGGTTTAAGAGAAAAAATGCTATTTGGGTATTTAAGACTCCAGAATTTAAGGATTTTAATGTAAATAACATCGGTAGAGACTGGAGCGTAATGTTTTGTAGAATTAGTTTCGCCAGAATTTAAGGATTTTAATGTAAATAACATCAGATTTCTAAAACTTGTTTGGTTTGTAGTCATTCTTGTCCAATATGAGCAATGGAAATGGAAATGGAAATGGAAATTAGAAAAGATTCTTTTAATTACTGAATCTATTTTGGCAATTCGTCGAACATGTGATGGGTTTATGACAATTTTTTTTTTTGAATAAATGACGATTTCAGTTGTTTTAAACTTGGCAGCTGGTCATGTTAGATTTTATTGAGGGAAAAATTGAGCATGGTTAACAACATCCAAAATGAAAAGTGCTGGTGTATTTGATCTCGTAGCATCTAATTTGCAATTAGGTGAAAAAGGTTGTGAATTAACTAGCGATTAACCGTGTCAACAATACAAAAAAAAATATAAAAATTAGCAATTAAACCTATCAATATTAGCAATTAACTTTGTCAATAATAGCAATTAATCCTATTCAAAAAATCCAAAAAACTAGCAACTAACCCTGTCAATAATAGTGATTAACCCTGTAAAAAAAAGCAATTAACCCTGTCAATAATATCAATTAACCCTGTCAAAATAACAATCAAAATTAGCAATTAACCTAACAATAATAGCAACTAACCCTATAAAAAAATTGATTAACCCTATCAATAATAGCAATTAATCCTGTAAAAAAAAAAAGAAACAAAGCTATTAATCCTATCAATAATTTAGGAAAAGAAACAAAAAAAAAATAGATTAATCATTTTAAAAGAATGACCAACGCAACGCGGATGTTCATAAAAATATGAATTCAGTACCAAAAAAATAATGTCACCCATAAAATAATCTATTCATTGTCATGCAATTTTGCATTGCATTTGTTCATGATGATCGGCTCTATTTTTCTCAATCCGTTTTCACAAGACATTCTGTAATGAATATTTGCATCCTGAACTATGCGCCCTTTGTGGATGTTTGTTTCTGCACTAAGAATTACAACACAATATTGAGCTCTCAAAATCTTCATCTGCCTTGCATTATTTGGGTGAAGTTCGGGTTCCCAACTCTTCAATCCACCACCCTTGTATGTCTCCATGTGCCTCATGAGTCATGACATATATCCCACAATCAAATTTATTTGTCTCATTTCTCCATGGCATTTTCATCCTTTCTATTGGCCTCATTTTTGTAGCCATGTCGACTGACCTTTTAGAATGGCCGTTGGTCTTCATGAATCCAGTAAAAAACTCCACCTATAAGGTTAATATTTTATAGTATAGTTATATGATTGTAATGATAACGGAAAATTCATTATTTGCTAAAATATGTTTGACAATATATATTAAATTATAATCAAGTTTAATTTTCTTTTGGCCCTAATTAATGCTAATATTTGCTATGATTATTGAAAACGATTATTAACTCAAAGTATTTCTAACAAAATAAAATGTCAATAACTATATCAATTACTTTTTTTAAAAAAAAAATCACAAATAATGCCATATTGTAATTTAATACGTTTTTATTCTTACTTACCATTAAATCGGGGATACCGCAGTACTTAATTTTCGGATCCATGTTGGGTTCCTCCAATGCGAAAGAGTTGTCGATGATGTGACTTCTACATTTAATTGAATCAAAGCACACTAAGTAGAAGTGTGATGCATGACAAATTGGGAAGAAGAACTGCACATTTAAATAAATATATTTTTAGCACAATATAAATTTTGTAGTGTAAATATACAATAATTTATAATGCCACTTTACCAGATCAATTTCATCTAACTTCAATCCTTCAAAATTTCCAATCTCATCGAGTAGTCTTCTCGAAAAATATGACATTCGCTTGGCTTTATCCCATGAAATTGGTGCATCATAAACAGTATACTTCTGTGGAGGAGGGGGAAGAACTTAATCACCATATTACCAAATTATAATACAGTTATCAAATTAATAGCTCAGATCGTTACAATGAAACTTACACATGGGAATGTGGTTGCAAAAAACCTTTGTGGGGAGGCCTTTGCTCTGTATTTTTCATTGTGATTCAATATCGTGCACCACACATCTATAATTGCAGCATTTATATACGTATCAGCAGCCAAGGTCTCCATTTCTTTACGTCTAAAATTGACACGCCCATCAGAATAGACAATTTCTTCTCTGAAAAAAAAAAATTGAACCAACAGGCCAAATTATTACACACTGCATTTTTTGCATGTATTGCATGTAATATTCTTAAATTTAATAACATTAACTTACGATTCTGCTTTCTCGTTATGCATAATCCAAAAATATAAGTCTCTCTCTCTACTATTTAGCTTCACAGTGGGCTTCACGGGTCTCACAAAATATGGGGAGACCAAGTTTGACGTTTTCCTTAATAAATTCTTCACCCTTGTAACCCTTTTAGCAATTTCCTGCAGAATCACGTACGAATGAAAGATAATAATATTCATATTTTACAAAGTAAATAATGTATTTCGCTAAAACACAATTTGCAAAGACCTTTTCATTTTTCCGACCAAGATCACCATTATCTTCGACAATTTTTTCTTTCCCTTTCTCACTGAAGAAAGCTGCGCCGGTGTTCTGTTAAACATCCACCATATTGTTATACTATTACAATACAAATGTTTAAATATGTTGTTTATAAATGCTAGCTTTGATATTTGTTTTTGCTAAAATGGTTCTAGGTATTTGCTATAAAGTGAACAGTAAATAAGATGCACATTATATTATAGGGTTATGTCCCTTCATATCATCTTTCATATTTTCACCACTAGCCTCCAAATTTTCAAACATTAATGATAGTTAAATATATATATATATATGTATGTATGTATGGAGTACTAGCTAGCTGATGAATTATTATTTTTCTTGATATATATATAGATGCATGTATTGCCGAAGGAAATACTTGGGAAATCGACGTTTGAGATAGGAGATTTGATGGCGAAGTGGATGCCACTTTGGATGGCGGATAAGATATTGGTTGCAGCGGCGTGGATGATTCTTGGAAACACAGAGAAATATGGGCTGAAAAGGCCGACGATGGGGCCTTTGCAGCTCAAACACAGACAAGGAAAGACCCCTGTTCTAGATATAAGTGCGCTTTCAAGGATTAGATCAGGACATATCAAAACAGTTCCAGCAATCAACAAGTTCTTGCATCATGGAGTTGAGCTTGTTAATGGGGAAATTCTTCCTATTCATTCTATTATTCTTGCTACTGGATATACTAGCAATGTCCCTACATGGTTGAAGGTCAGTTAGTGCAGCTTTAATTAATTGTGTCTGTGTGTAGATTTCATGTGGCAGTTATGAAAGTTATATTTCTCATTAGATATATTCACTAACTGAATCTAGCTAGCTAAGTAGGATATAGACTTGATTTTATTTAACAGTTTGATCAACTCATGTATCACATGTCTAATGTCAAAGTTGGAATCGTGCATCACTACTTTTCTTCTGACTTTTTCTAACATATATATATATATATACTCAGAAAAATGAAAAATGCTTTCTTTTTTATTTATGCATATTTTAGCTTATTTGTGTGCTATAAATAATTAACATAACTATTGCTTGTTATTTGCTAACAACATATGAATTATATGCCGATTTGGATGCCACAATCAAACTAAAACATAAAATAATGCACGGGTAAATAAAATATCAGCACTAAATTGAACAAATCTAACCTTAATTTGTCCTTCATGAGGTGATTCAGTTAGTTTTGCATTATCCTGCAAATTTTACACAATTAAAACAATCCACAAATAGAAGAAAAAAAATTTGATACATATTTTACCAATTATTACCTCTGCAATATCTCGTTGTTCATCTGGTGCAATATTGTCAGTCATCTCTATATCATGAGCAATGTCCACTACATTATTCCAATCTTGCGTAAAACCTAAACTGAAGTTGGGCATACTATCGACAATGGGCCTGCTATCGATAACTTTTTTTAATTCATATCTCTTCAGAGCTGCTTCCTCCATCTCTGCAATCATGGCTATGTGCTCTGGACAATCCCAAAAATCAATATCATTTTGTGATAGTTTGATTTGCGATGCAACTGATGGTTCTACCAAAACTAAGCCCAGTGCTTCATTTACCAAAAGTGTGGCTTCCACCATTTTTCTTAACACAAAACATTGTCCAACATGCTATGTGATAAACCTTTCACAATCATCATCACCTCGGTCAAAGTGTCATGGATCAGTTTTCCTTTTTGGGCGAGTATGTTAGCAATCGCATGCACATCATCATCTTCCCTGTTTGCTTCTTCAACTACTTCAACATCTTTGTCGATTTCAACCCCTCCTCCATGAGCATCAAATCCTTCGTTCATGTTCCTAGCTTCTTGAAGGTTAGGCATCGATTCTTCAATGTTTTGCTCACCTTCATGGTTGTGTTTGGATGCTTCATTTATCAATACGAATGGGCCATCGGGATATCCCTTTCCAAAACCACCTCGTTTAATCTCCATATTCTGTCTTCCCACCAACATCTTTTTTTTCCACTCAATTATAGCTGGGCTACTCCTTTGCACTGTCCTATATCCTAACACAACCTGATCGACGTACAGAAGCTGCAGGTTTATACAAAATATGGATTTTCATCACTACTTGATAATACTACTTGCATTTCATATAATTAAATGTGTGATAATGAGTTCATATACAACCCAAATCGGATATGACATTATTTGAATGGACAATTCCAAAATTTAAAAAAATCCCAATCTAGCAGCTTATGCGGAATGTGTAGCCTTCCGATGTCAACATCTCTAGGTGTACTATAGTTTAATTGCTCAACGGAAATGTTTAATAATTAATATTTAATAGTTTTCGTCCTAACTAAATGGAATAATATCGTTTCAAATGTTCACCTACACAAACTTCATATTTGAAATGCTAAACTACGACAACTGATTAGCAAAAACAATCACCAATAGCATGTTACTTTTTATTTATTTATTTGCTAATACTATTTACCGCACATGCTAATTTGTAATAACACATATGCTAAGTACCACATATTATAACATTTCCTCAAGTCTTATACGTAAAATGCTAAAGTAGAACAACTAATTTGCTCAAATCTTAAAAAATCAGTAATTACACACATATTTTTCTCATACTACTATTGCATACAGATACACAAATAAATGTAATATCCCAAAATACTTTATACTTACTATGATGAATAATGTCAGTCCGGTGTAGTGTTTGTGTTTATTACTCTTCCACGCCATGGTGTGGTAGATCAAGCATTTGATAACATATCCACACCAATTTAAATTTACCACATAGTTAATATCCTGAAAGAAGTCCAGAATTTGCGGGGAGACATAACTATTCCCAAGGCTCTCAATTAAGCAGAAAGTTATAATTACCAGAAATTGCCTCTTGAACCACAATCCTCCATTACCTTCTTTTTTTATGTCATCACTAATGTCTATTGGACGTATTCTATCAAATGCTCTCTCATGAAATCTCAACCTCCAATCAGCTACAAGCACGTGTTCTGTATTTTTAATACGTCTTTCAATCAGTATTTGGCCAAGAGGGAAGCCAAACATTAGCCTAACATCTTCTTCTCCGACATGGACTCTCCTTCCATCTTCGAGTACAATTTCACATCGATTAGTGTCAAAGTTATCCAATACCCAGTATGCTAACTTTGGTGGAACATCATTAATGTCCAAGTGTAATATCGCTCCAAATCCCATATCCCTCACCTCTTGCTTCTGTACATCAGTTAGACCTTTAATAGTATTCGACAACATCAACGGACTTGTACGATTTTTTAGATTATTATACTCATCCCTTAAACGATTTTC
This sequence comes from Perilla frutescens, assembly GCA_026008535.1. NCBI lineage: Eukaryota > Viridiplantae > Streptophyta > Magnoliopsida > Lamiales > Lamiaceae > Perilla > Perilla frutescens. The sequence continues at coordinate 74,869,010 of BRKX01000003.1, forward strand.
CCCCTCTTTCACAGATAACGGTTTTGGTGAATGTTGCAACAGAAGCTCATCTGTAGCTTCTTCCAAACTTAAAAGAGCTCCAGATGCAATCCCATTGTTTAGCCTCTTACGTCTAATTTCACGTCTGACAAAATCACTGTCCGAGTCACTTATGTGGTCTCTTTTTGGCCTCTTCTTGTTATCCTTATGCTTTTGTTTCCCGCCTGCCAACATGAAATGAAATAATTGCTCAAATCCATTATATGATTCGCTAATATGTACGGTGTAATATGATATCATAAACGGCGTTCTAAAATTATTCTGTTCTGCTAACATATACATATGAATATGCAGTCAAGGATACAAGAACCAATTACTATCATACAATTCTTAGCTGATTGAACGATTTTTTTTTTGCTTCTACCATTTACTGCATATTCATATGTATAATATATAATATGCTAATATCATTTTAAGTAATTGAAAAGAATGCTTTTTTTTTTGTTTTTTTATAGGGTCAATTGCTATTAATGATAGGGTTAATTGATAATTTTGTTTGTTTTTTTACAGGGTTAATTGATATTATTGTCAGAGTTAATTGCTAATTTTTTTATTTTTTTGATAGGGTTAATTTCTATTTTTTTTGGTTTTATGAACAGGATTAATTGCTATTACTGAAAGAGTTAATTGCTATTATAGATAGGGTTAATTGCTAAATTTTTTTGGGTTTGTTGATACGGTTAATCGCTAATTAATTCACAACCTTTTCGCCTATGTGCAAATCAGCTGGTACGAGATCAATAACGCTATCACCTTTCATTTTGGATGATATTAACCATGCTCAATTTTTCCCCTCAATAAAATTTAACATGACCAGCTGCCAAGTATAAAACAACATAAAACGTCATTTATTCACAAAAAAAAAGTCAAAAACCCATCACATGTTCGCCGAATTGCCCAAATGGATTCAGTAATTAAAAGAATACTAGACTTCAAACATTTGTATGATAGCATTTACTGCATCTGCCAGTTTGTAATATACCATATGCTAATTTCAAATCTTAATGATTAATGTTCTTGACGAACACGTGTACTCTAATTTTTACTCCAAAATATTAGTTCCCATCATCATAACAAACTATTAATTATCACATGGGATGATGCACGTTGGTAAAAATAAGTTACTCTATCCATAATAGCAATTAACCCTATCAATAATAGTAATTAACCACGTTAATAATAGCAATTAACACTATCAAGAAAACAAAGAAAAATAACAATTAACCTGGTGTAATCCATAATAGCAACTAACCCTAACAATAATAGCAATTAACGACGTCAAAAATAGCAATTAACACTATCAGAAATACAAAAAAAATTAACAATTAACACTGGTGTAATCCATAATAGCAATTAACCACTTCAATAACAGCAATTAACATTATCAGAAAAAAATAGCAATTAACCCTGGTGTAATCGTCCTCGCAGTATCTAATATGCTAGATATTAACATTAATTTTAGCATCTAATATTGTGTTTGAATATATACATGCAATTAAGAGTGTATACACAGAGATCTATATTTCACTAAAAAAATCTTTAGTTATTATTAGAATATGCAACGAACAAGAATATAAACTTCATAATATACTTCAATACAGTACCATTGAGCCGGGCAGAGGTTTTCTTTGCTGATACCATCTCTTGATTTTCTCATCGCGGAACAATCTCAATCAATGTTTGTATTTTTTTTCGTGTGCAATATCAAATGCTAATATTAGAGCAGTGGTTGACGACAAGCATCTAATATTGCATATGAATATATCCTGATAAGTTTCCATAATTTTGAGGATTCCTCCATGTATATCAACATTTAAATATGGACGTGAATATAGAGTTTTGATTGGACTATTATACCCATATTGACTAACAATTAATTAAGAAGCAACGATTTTTTGCTCATATATCCCTAATTATGTAATCTAATCTTGGCCATCCAAATCAAATATATGAGTGATATAGATTAGATCCTAGTTTCTACAGGGGAGGGGGGTTAATATTTGAACCAAAACCTATATATATATATATATATATATATATATATATATAAAAGAATGGATCAGATATATCTCCCCGTGTATAGTATATATGAATTAGTATAGTATATATATTAGAAAAACGCACGCGATTTGCACATATTAATATTTATTTTATTAAAATATATTTAATAATTGGAAGTTTTCTTTTTTACAACCGAAAAAATTGATATGATATTTTAGGATAAATTACACTTTGATACCTACATTTTGAACACTTTTTAAAAAATAATTCACATTTTCAAAATTAACAAAACAATACACACTTTTTAAATTTTTTAACAAATCTAACATTTATTCAATTTTATGGCCCAAAAGCACCACTACTCAACGTTCGATGTGATTCTCACCATCTTGACTTTGTTCTCATTTTAGATCTCCCCCGCTTGAGTAAACTCATATCGTTGATTCTCGCAAGAATACTAAATTTCACACAACTATCACAATTTTTATTAAACTCCAACTCTCCTAATAACAATATAGATATATCTATTTATAATATACGATAAACTTGGAAGACAAGAAATATAAAATCCAATTTAGAAAAAAAAATCTTAATTAATTATGTAATATAAATAGATAATAAAATATAATCAAATCTAAAATATAATTTAAATAATATATCAAGATCTAATCTTGATATCTCCGTCAGTTCTAGAAATAAATGGATTGCTACATCAAGATAGACCCCTACTACTCCTAACTCTAATATAATAATCTAAATTCTGAATATATATTGGACATGCATATTTCTATTGATTTAATTTAGGTATTTGGTTTTGTTTAAGAATTCCACCATCTAAATCCCCCAACTCGACACCAATCTACCGAAAATCAACACCGGTAGCATCACCTCCCACTTCCACGACTCCATCTCGAAGAGAGTTATCACCCTCACCACTTCAATGTGCAAACTACACACTAGAGCTACTAACAAACTGATCGTGAGTACCAACTGAATACACCTAAAAGATAATTTTTAAATAAAATACATATGCGTCTTCTATAATAAATTTATCTTAAAAACAATATTGATTTTTTTTTTCGGTTGTAAAAGAAAACTTTCGGTTGTTAAATATATTTTAAATAGAATTAATTTCTATACGTGCAAATCACGTGCATTATTCTAGTATGCATAATACCATTCCACAGTTCTCCTAAAAATCAATTATTCCTCACTACGAAGCTTGGAAATCTGTCGTCATGATGACGGGGTTGGGGTTCGAGTTGGAAGAAGAAGAATAAGAAGAAGATGATGATGAAGTCTAAGAACATATCAGTTCAAGATTGATTTTAAGATATAAATTATAAATATGAGTTAGTAAAGTATATATATTAGAAAAACGCATGAGATTTGCACGTATAAATATTTATTTTATTAAAAGATATCTAACAACCAGAAGTTTTTGTTTACAATCGAAAAAATTAATATTATATTTTAGGATAAATTATACTTTGATACCTACATTTTGAACATTTTTTAATAAATAATCAACTTTTTCAAAGCTGATATGTTGTTTTGATTTAATGTGCAGATGATCAATGGTTATGCCACCGTGTTCCTTCTCTTTCTCATTCTTCTTCTCCGTCTTTTTCTTCTGTAGCTTAGTGACAACACCAGTACTCTGTAGACTACTTATACATTTTTCGGTAGTCTTGGCTAGAATATTTTTCTCCTGCTTTTCTTCAATTTGGACCGAGGGCAGCCCAGACAGCGTCTCGATGACGTACTGGCTGAATGAGTCCTGAATCTTATCAAATAAGGTGCTCACATGATACCATGATGTGAGCACCTTCACGGCCAAAGCCTTTACAAGCCAAATCAACATCCCAACAAGCAAAAACCCCTATCATGAGCCAAACAAAATTTTGCGCCGACGTCTTCAGTCCGTACACGAAATATAAGACTTGTTTCTGTAATAAGAAGTTTTTCTCCATCAAGAATACCACCATCCAAATCCCCCAACCCGACACATTTTCTTAAAGTTAAAAAATAATATAACATTTTAAAATAAAGCATGCATGCTTTAATAGAACGTCGTTAGCAAATCGCATGTTAATTAAATGAACGTCGTTAGAACTCCATTTCGAAGAGAGTCATCACCCTCACCACTTAAATGTGCAAACTGCACACTAGAGCCGCTACTAAAATGATCGTGAGTACCAACTGAATATACCTAAAAGATAATTTTCAAATAAAATACATATGCGTCTTCTATAATAAATTTATCTTAAAAAATAATATTGATTTTTTTTCGGTTGTAAAAGAAAACTTTCGGTTGTTAAATATATTTTTAATAGAATTAATTTCTATACGTGCAAATCACGTGCATTTTTCTAGTATGCATAATACCATTCCACAAGTCTCCTAAAAATCAATTATTCCTCACTATGGAGCATGGAAATCTGTCGTCATGATGGCGGGGTTGGGGTTCGAGAAAATTCGTCTCTTAAATTAAAATACTATTAGTAAACCCTAAAAATTAAAATGATTTAATTTATTATTTTGAAATAAATATAAATATATATCTTAAAATTGATTTAATGGGCCCATAAATTAAAGTGAATGATTTTTTTTAAAATTCAACGATCCGCGCAATGCACAAGGCCAGCTAATGAGTGGGCTCATGCATTGTGCTCAACAATTAATTTTTTTTTTCAAATAAAAATAAATGGTAATTGGAAAAAAAACTAATTTTGAAATAAATATATACCCTAAATGAAATTAGTGAACCTAAAATAAAAGTGAATGAATTGAATTTTTTTGAAATAAATATAACCCCTAATTCAGATTAATAAACCTAAAAAATAAAAACGCTAAAAAAACACAACAAAAACATCTAAAAAATACTAAAAAAACCCTAAAAAAACTATAACCCCTAAAAACCCTGAATCCTAAAAAACCTAAACCCCCTAAACTCAAAACATTAATTGAAATGGAAAAAGTACAATTAAATTACATAAACCCATATAAGATAAGTAGAAGACCAATTACTTTTTAAAAATACAAATGATATTTTTTGAATTTTATGTGATACATTTTAATGTTAAAACTCGATACGTCTGATGGATGTATGAGCTTTATTGGGTATGTGATGATGTATAGGAGACTTTGCCAATGTATAAATATTCCGTAATTCAAAATGATCTAAAAATTGACACTTGGCCTGGTTGTAGTTATGCTTGTTTGTACCAATCATTTTTAAAACTTCTTTCATAACAGACAATTGTTCTCTTCGGATACAAATGACCAACTGATTGGCAAGATCTCCTGATTAATTACTATCTTCATACTTAATCTCGAACAGACATAGTTATTATTATTATAAATTACTAAAATTTTATAACATATTCGCCTTTTTTAAGATGCAGCAAGTGCCATCATCAATGGTGAAACGGAGGAATTTGCCATGTTTGAGATCGCGAGTCACGACTCCGACCAACTCAGTGCGCAAAAGCTGAATCCCTTTACGGAGGAAGGTTGATGGGTTTGATCGGTTGGGCGAAAGAGAGAGAAAATGGAAAGCTAAAAGCTTGACATGAGTGTTGTAGAGATCCATGGAAGAAAATGAATGGTTAACCAGATTTCAGTGTGGGAACTTCTGCTTTTTGACATGAGTGTAAATGATGCTGAAATCTTTATTTCCAGTGACCGCTAGAGTACACCCAGGGCCGGGGTCACATTTGGCGCTGAGGTTTACGAATCCATTAAAATCTCATGGGCAGATGTCGGATTTGATCATTTGTATTTTTTAGGTGATTTTGAGATGAAATTCAATAGAATCACTAACCTTTTAAAATCTATGGAGTTTTGAATACACCTGGATTTTTTAAGACATTTTAAAATCTGTGTTGAATACCTCTGAATTTTTTAAGACTTTTAAAAGTCTGGATTGAATACACCCGGATTTTGAAAGTCCAAAAAAATCCTACAGACTCTCTATCCAATACACCCCCATTAATCTCAAACAGACATAGTTGTTGTTGTTGTTGTTGTTGTTATTATTGTTGTTGTTGTTGTTATTATTATTATTATTACTAAAATTTTATAACGTATTCGCCTTTTCTAATAACATTTCTATCCATTGACAGGCAACACGAGTTAAACCAATTAATCCAAAATATTCGTGGAAGTAATATGTTGTAGCGACCCGAAATGAAATTAGTGAACCTAAAATAAAAGTGAATGAATTGAATGTTTTTTGAAATAAATATAACCCCTAATTCAGATTAATAAACCTAAAAAATAAAAACGCTAAAAAAACACAACAAAAACATCTAAAAAATACTAAAAAAACCCTAAAAAAACTATAACCCCTAAAAACCCTGAATCCTAAAAAACCTAAACCCCCTAAACTCAAAACATTAATTGAAATGGAAAAAGTACAATTAAATTACATAAACCCATATAAGATAAGTAGAAGACCAATTACTTTTTAAAAATACAAATGATATTTTTTGAATTTTATGTGATACATTTTAATGTTAAAACTCGATACGTCTGATGGATGTATGAGCTTTATTGGGTATGTGATGATGTATAGGAGACTTTGCCAATGTATAAATATTCCGTAATTCAAAATGATCTAAAAATTGACACTTGGCCTGGTTGTAGTTATGCTTGTTTGTACCAATCATCTTTAAAACTTCTTTCATAACAGACAATTGTTCTCTTCGGATACAAATGACCAACTGATTGGCAAGATCTCCTGATTAATTACTATCTTTATACTTAATCTCGAACAGACATAGTTATTATTATTATAAATTACTAAAATTTTATAACATATTCACCTTTTTTAAGATGCAGCAAGTGCCATCATCAATGGTGAAACGGAGGAATTTGCCATGTTTGAGATCGCGAGTCACGACTCCGACCAACTCAGTGCGCAAAAGCTGAATCCCTTTACGGAGGAAGGTTGATGGGTTTGATCGGTTGGGCGAAAGAGAGAGAAAATGGAAAGCTAAAAGCTTGACATGAGTGTTGTAGAGATCCATGGAAGAAAATGAATGGTTAACCAGATTTCAGTGTGGGAACTTCTGCTTTTTGACATGAGTGTAAATGATGCTGAAATCTTTATTTCCAGTGACCGCTAGAGTACACCCAGCGCTGGGGTCACATTTGGCGCTGAGGTTTACGAATCCATTAAAATCTCATGGGCAGATGTCGGATTTGATCATTTGTATTTTTTAGGTGATTTTGAGATGAAATTCAATAGAATCACTAACCTTTTAAAATCTATGGAGTTTTGAATACACCTGGATTTTTAAGACATTTTAAAATCTGTGTTGAATACCTCTGAATTTTTTAAGACTTTTAAAAGTCTGGATTGAATACACCCGGATTTTGAAAGTCCAAAAAAATCTTACAGACTCTCTATCCAATACACCCCCATTAATCTCAAACAGACATAGTTGTTGTTGTTGTTGTTGTTGTTGTTGTTATTATTACTAAAATTTTATAAGGTATTCGCCTTTTCTAATAACATTTCTATCCATTGACAGGCAACACGAGTTAAACCAATTAATCCAAAATATTCGTGGAAGTAATATGTTGTAGCGACCCGAAACTTTTTAGAAATTTGCTACATTTATTTTTTAAGATTTTATTTTTTTATAATGCATGTTATATTATTTTTGGTTACATTCCTATAAATCGCGCCTATATCATTTTTAACTATATTATTATTAAGATTTTAATTGACATCATTAATGTTACTATATGATTTTGTTATTATTATTATTATTTTTTGTTACTTCATCTTCTAAATAGCTTAAAGATCTATATTTTATTAAGATAACTCAATAATTATTTTAAATTCCAGCCCAATTGTCTTGAGCCCAAATGATCAATTATTTTATGCTATTATGTTAAGCCCAATGAAAAATTTTCCATAACCCATATTTTTGGCCCAATCTCAACATCTTCTTCTTCACTTGAGAGAAATGAACAGACGGCAACATCAACCACGATCGATTTCCACGATCTGCCGTTTCTTGCCACCTTCTTCCGCCGCTGCTTCCCCACCCCCCCCCCCCCCCCACCCCACTATACCTAGATCGACTTTTTTTTTTTGCTTTCACCCAGTTTTCAATTCAGTTTAAATTTGAAAAAGTGAAATAAAAATCTATTACTTAAAGCTTCCCCCCATTGAATTGCTGCCGATTTCAATTTCTATGGAAGCCCAAAATCTAACTCTTCGAGGCTATATTCATGGAGCCGTCTCTTCCCTCGAAACCAGCAAAACCCATGTATTCACAAAGCTGCCCAAGTCCGGTTCTTTTGGAGGTGTTTCTCTGAAAATTCGTCGCTCATTCCATTCAAATTCTTCCATCCCCAGGAGAAATTTCCAGTGCAGAAATAGCGTCGATAAGATTGAATTCAAAGGGGTTTCTGATACAGAAGAAGCTAAGCCTAAAGCCAAAATTACTAGGAAAAATTTGGCGGTGTTCGTTTCCGGCGGAGGCTCCAATTTCAGGTCAATCTACGAGGCCACTCTCAATGGTTCCATAAACGGTGACATTGTTGTTTTGGTCACCAATAAACATGGTATCCATTCTCTTCTTTAACATTATTAAATTGGGATGCTGTTTATCATTATTGAATTAGAAAAGTTCTCAGCTTTATTGTGGTTGATGGATTTTGGGAGTTCGGATATTAATCTTGGGAACTGTCAAGAATTTATATGCTGTGGCATTTTTTTTTCTGGATTATGGACTCTGCTTGTTTGATTATGTTGTCAGATTGTGGGGGTGCTGAATTTGCTCGTGATAAGGGCATTCCTGTTATCCTTTTTCCTCAAAGGAAAGGCGCACAGGAAGTATTTTCGGCAGAGGATCTTGTAATTGCATTAAGGTGGAACCCTTATACTTTTGTTGAAAGGAATTATGTAATGTGTGTTGTTTCTTCTAAGTTGATATTGCATCATTTCGTGCTTCTGATTCTTGACTACTTCGGTTTGGCTGGAGTTCACTTTTTCAATTGTTTGGTTGTGAAAGATTTGTGTTGTTATGATGTGGTGTTCCTCACACATTTTCATTTGCTACTGCTCTAAATACGAAGCTCGTTTCAAATGAAATAGTTGATAAATTGTATGCCTTTGTTGATATGCACTCTTAGGAAATTCTAATGGGAACCCCTGACTAGTAACGTTCCACTATATTTCTTAATTTTTAATGTTCTGATTATTTTGTTTGCATTCCTTCTGATTTTCAGCTTTGTTTGGAGTAACAAAACAAGTTATTTCCTGCACATGTTGTATTCTGATCCCCTTTGTAGTCCTATGTAGAATCTCTTTTAGTGCTTAACTTATAGTTTCAAGTCTTGCACTTGATAAGCAGTACTGTAGTTCTTTCTCGTAAATTCTGTTCAGTAATCGCACTTCTGCTACCATCATTTGGTTCTATAGCCCTTTTTGTTTATCGGCATCCTTTTGGATTATCTCTATTAAGTATTACTACAGCAATAAGAATCCTTTGCCTCAACCCTGTCTGCTGCATCTTTTGTGTCATACTATAAATTTGTGTCCGACAATTTTAAGCTGTGTAGTTCCTTGTGTGCAGATCCTACAGGGTAGACTTCATACTTTTAGCCGGTTATCTGAAGCTTATTCCTGTTGAATTGATCAAAGCTTATCGAAAAGCCATAGTGAATATACATCCATCACTTCTTCCAGCATTTGGTGGAAAAGGGTATTATGGTATGAAAGTGCATAAAGCAGTAATTGCTTCCGGAGCAAGGTAAGCGAATTTTCACTCCGTTTTCATCATCAGATGATCCTATTTCTTTTCTTTTTCCGTTTCTTCTATTTTAATAAATCTGGTTGAGATATTTGCAATGGTAAGATATGCATTGTTCTACTTCTTTTCATCTCTTTCTTGTGTCATGGTTGATGATGATTGATCATAATGGATGAGCTTGTATGAATGCATCTATTCCTTATAGTTGTTGCCTTTTGTCATTACAAAGGTTTGCATTCTCGTTATGTGTTTATAGGTATTCTGGTCCTACAATTCACTATGTTGACGAGGAGTACGACACGGGTCGTATCCTGGCTCAACGGGTAGTGCCTGTGCTTGCAAAGGACACAGCCGAGGAGTTAGCTGCAAGAGTCCTTGATGAGGTTTGCCATATTTATTTAAATATATCTTAATTTTGTGGCTTGCTTGCTTTATGTTTGTGTATCCTAATTTGGAAAAAATATATATCAGGAGCATAAATTATATATGGAGGTTTGTGCAGCATTATGTGAGGAGCGGATCAGCTGGAGAGAAGATGGTGTACCATTAATCCAGAGTAAACAAGACCCTAATGATTATCGATAGCAAATTAGCAAATTTCCTTTTGATAGTTGGAGCTATTTACCGAAGTGAATGCTGTGAATTTTCATCAAGATTTGACATTCACGTTGTAAATGAGATTATTCCTGATTCTGAATTGAGAGTGCATTGTTCATCTGGCAGTGATGATCTTGGAGATCAAATGCTGGCTATCCATGGCGATTTTACTTGGCATTTTTGTGATGATGCTCTCGGCAGAACTTTGTTTTCCTGTCATTTATGGTGGGCCGACAAGCAAAAATCCTTTAATGTTTTTGATGAATATATACGGCCAGATTGCAAATCTTTGGTATGCAATTGGTGTTTATTTCTCTGCAGATAAACAAAACCCAACAAATTCATTGGTTAGGAAATATGATTGGGAGAATGCATAGAATTTTTCCATGTCTTGATCGACTTATTTATTTTTATTTTTAAAAAAATCATATCTTAATTTCAATTCCCGATTAATATTTAATAAGTAAACCAAAGTATACTAGACTACGTACCTAGCTAGCTAGACTATTATTGAGAGGGAGAGAGAGGTTATTTATTTATTTATATTGTCCATCAGAAAATAAAATGTTTTCTTTATTTTCTCTCACTCATGATCGGTTTATTTATTAGGGCAAATTTCATATATATTACTCTCGTGTGTTTTCATGAAAAAAAAAAATTGTGTTAAATAAGTAATCTAAAACTCCTCTCTATTATGTATATTTAAACAAAAAAGCACATTTTAGAGAGAGTAGATTACACTTGCCTAAAAAGAGAGTATGATTCTTATTTTTATAATTTTTGTATTATTTTTTTACATATAATAAATTTTTTAAAATAGTATTTTGATCAAATACTATAATTTTTAAATAATATAAAATATATTTATATGTAAAAAAAATACGAAACTTGGAACTTATCAAAATAGCTAAAAAAAGTAGTAGTGTAATCAAATATTATAATTTTCAAATGTTATAAAATATAGGGTTAAGGGCCAAATTGGCCACTGAACTTATTTAGGGGGCTCAATTGACCCACTACAAGTTTTTTGGGCTCAATTGGGCCACCGCGTTGTTAAAATCGGCTCAATTGGGTCACCGCGTGATTGAGCCCTAACTGGCTCCGTTAAGTGCACCTAAAACGACGTCGTTTTGCTTATTTTTTTACCCGATCCACCCCTAACCCTACCCATTCATCCAAACTACACAGTCTGTCGGGCTAGCTGCCCAGATTCCGACCTCCCCTTCCAAAATATCTGCTAAAAATTGGCAAAAATGGCACAATCATCTGCGTCCAAATCTGCAAAAAAAATCCAAAAAAATCAGCATCCCTTGCTAAATCTCAGCCTGACATTGCAGAAAATCAAACACAAAATCCAGCACCAAAACAGAGTTGTTATCAAGCTCCAATTCTGACAAAAATCTCATCCCAAACTCAATTCCTCTTCCCAGCTCTAATGCAACACATCACAACCCAAAAAATCCATCTCTTCACAGTCATCTCCCCTTTGCTCCAGATTCCTCAAATCTCCACTTCCATGCCCCTGACCTTTCCAATCAACCTCTCAAGCCTTTTAGGATCACTACCAGGTCTCAAAAATTCAAAACAAACAAACCCTCAAAACCCAAATACACTTCCCTCACTCCTCCCGATCCCGTCACCTCATCGGGTTGTCGGACTCAGAGCAATCATCATCGTCCGACTCGACTCCCCTCTCTTGCCTCTACACCCCTAAAATTTCTCCCCACAAACTTTCGTCCCCAGAATCACACATACAGCCTCCAACCAAAACCAAAAATAAAAAATCTAACAAATCCCAAGAAATTTCAGATTCTGGGTAAGAAGTAGAAACTCCAGAAGCAAAAAAGTTGGGAGAGGAGCATTTAATTGAAATATCAGATGAAGAGAGCCCTGATGATGAAAGCTTACCTTCGATTGCTCTTGCGGATCTACTCTCATCTGCTTCGTCTTTGTCAGGGGATGAATCAGAGGAGGATCTTCTCCCTTTAAACCGAGCGATGGCCTAAAAGTTCCTCGAGACTGTTTCGTCAAGCCCCTGACTCAATTCCCGATCTCCCTGGCCTGAGTTTGGAGGAGTGGGTAGGGTTAGGAGTGGGTCGGGTAAAAAAATAAGCAAAACGACGTCGTTTTAGGTGCACTTAACGGAGCCCACACGATGGCCCAATTGAGCCCAAAAAAGTTGTAGTGGGTCAATTGAGCCCCCCAAATAAGTTCAGTAGCCAATTTGGCCCCTATCCCTAAAATATATTTATCTATAACAAAAATTATAAAAATAAATAAATCATACTATCTTTCTTAGAAAATGTAATTCACTTTCTCCAATTTTTTTTTTTATGGATTATATATTATAGGGGGATTTTTAGACTATTTATTAAAATACGAGATTTTTTTTTCGGAAAAGCATAGGGGATAATATGAAATTTGCCCATTTATTAATTGTTTTGTAACCAATTACATAGCTAGTATTTGTATTTATCTTGTCCCATCCATGTACAATTTCTACTTTCAATAGCTTTTAGTATGTATTTTATCATTTTAGCTAATCTCTTAATTTAGTTTCTTAAAAGTTTATGATGGAGATATCAAGATTAGATCTTGATATATTATCTATATTATATTTTAGATTTGATTATATTTTATCATCTATTTAGATCACGTTATCAATTAGAAATTTTATCTAAATTTGGTTTATTATTTCTTGTCTTTCAAGTTTATCATATATTATAAATAGAAAGATCTAGATTGTTATTAGGAGAGTTGAAGTTTAATAAAAATTGTAATATTTACGTGCAATTCAGTATTATTGCGAGAATCAACGATATTGTTCTTGTGTTCTTTCGGGTATTCTCAAAAAAAAAAATGAGAAGATGACGAATTTACTATCAATCAAAAGATCGAAAATATTTTAAAAATATTGTCGAAATTATAAATCCGTTCAAATGGTAAATTATTTGTCAATTTACCTTAATACATATTACTCCCACGAATATTTTGGATTAATTGGTATAACTCGCGTTGCTTATTAATGGATAGACAACTTATTAGAAAAGGCGAATACGTTATAAAATTTTAGTAATTTATAATAATAATAATAATAATAATAATAATAATAATATTTGGATGATGAATTCTGCAAATCAAATGTATAAATGTTCTATATATTATAGTTTTAATTTTTTCTTGCAAAGATGATGACATAGCTAGCTACTTATATAAATGAATATCATTACGAAAGTTGAAAGTGGAGATTATATATACTCTAATTCAAAGATGATTTCATGTGAATTTAAAGTTTGTTTGTACTTTTTATTGAAAACCAAAATCTGAATTTTGGATTTTGGATTACGTACGCCAGTGACACATCACATGTTGCAGAAATATATATTTTCAAAGCTTCATGCATGTTTGAATTATTTTGGGTTGACACTTTGTTGAACCCATACTATGTTATCTTCTACATTGGATTCAGCTGAGGGTTAAAATCCACGCGTTTTACCTTTCTTTTTAGTAATTTTTAAAAAAATGTTTTTGTAAAAAAAAAATTGGGGACATATATTACTAATTTTTAGGCAAGAAAGATCTTTCTATAAATTCAAAATATACAGAGTTGAATAATTAATGGGGCGGTGCGGCAATACAATATATATATATATATATATATATATGTTGAAATATATTTCTGAACCATGTGTATGATATTTGCAGTAGATTTGGTCTTATTTGATGTGTGAAATTCTCAAACTAGGTAATTATATGAATGGTGTCTTCTGATTATGTAAATTACTTCTTCGATCTTCAATGTCCCTTGCCTTGTTACGTTCCTATTTTTTACCCAAGTTTCATACATGGTAATTTTAAATGCTTTTGTTGGATTAATTCCTATAAGTCGCATCATTAGCTAAATTCTACGATCAATGTTCCATGCAAAGTTATAGTTATTGCATAAATATATATTGATGAATTATTATTTTAAATTCAAGTGTAGATTTTCATGCTACAAGCCCAAATTTTATTGATTTTATTTATTGGCCTCCACAGATTTATTTCATGACCCCAAATGTTTGATAGTTTGTCTTCTTCACTCACGTATAGGCATTTATCAAGAAAGAAAAGAGAAGAGGGGGGAGATTCGACACTGTCCACACCGCTAGTCTCCCAAATTTTATAATCTAATATTTTTAAATGATTTTAAAATGATATTTCATATATAATTGATGTCGGGAATTCAATAATGTGTGCTTGATATATTTTTAAATAACTATATATACATCCTAATAATATCATTTTTCAGACTAGATCATAAAATAGAACCATATAGGCACAAGTTACGTACTTACGCGTCTGCTGCAGTTAATTTGGCCATTTTTATAATAGTCTAGCTTTTCCAATTTTTATTGTATTAAAAACATTACTTTTGAAATTCTAGAAAAAAAAAAAACCTTTTGCCGCCCACTTCTTTATATAACTATATACCTAAATCCTAATGAGGAACAAAAAGTATATTAAAACTAAATAAATAAAACCTACAAATAACTATGTATACATCCTAATAACGACGTTATTTTTTCCACATTGATATCTCACTTCATGTCTCATGAAAGTTTAAATTTTTTGTAAATTAATTAATTAATATTTTTTTATAATATTTATTTCTATTGCATTATAAAAAATAAAAAAATTGTAATAATTAACTAACTATTATTATTTTTAAAAATACTTATTGATATTGTATTACAAAAAATTCCTATAGCTGATAGAGACACACAGAATGAGACAGATTCTAAAAAAAAAAAATAACGTGGGGCTAGAAAAAATATAAATATAGAAAATATGAGCATAACAAATATGACATAAATAATCTATTCGATCATGTTTTATGAAATATTTTTCTTTCGATCATCGCATTAAAAGTACATAAAAATATTTTTAAATCGAGACGAAAAAAAGGAAAAATGATAACAATGCTTGTTAATTTTTAATTACTATCAATAATATCTAAATAAATAGTTACATGTTGGGATATTCTTACTGAAAAATTAATTAAACAAAAAATTACCAATTACAACCAACACATGAAGTGCATAATTGAAAATTTAACAAACGAAAAATTACAAATCACAAATGATAAATTTGATACAATGTAACAGTTGGCCCAAACTAATTGTATCCCTTTCTTGCCATCCATTTCTGTGACCCGCTATTTAATGTATAATTTTTCACATTTTACAACCCCAAAAATTAATATAAATATATACTAATATTTCTCAAATTGACTGATTTGCCTCTACAACCTCTAATACTATGTTTTGGAGAAATACCCGATGTGATCCTCTATTCTATATTTGGTGTTCCAATGTACGTTCCATGATCGAATTTATGATTTTTCTTTCATTTTTTAGTCAATTTTAATTTATTGTGTTTTAGGTTAAATTTACACTTATAAATTAGGACTAATACTACGTACTCACTACTCAATTAGGATTTATATTTATTTTCTAGTGTTTAATTTTTTTAAAAAATAATAGTTATTATTGATTGCTTTGTAAATATGATTTAAGGAACCCCTCTTCGATTGGGGCCCCTCTTGGATGCGCCGTTGCGCACAAGACAACAAATATAAATAGGAAAGGTAAACTATACTGCAAAAAAATTATGTGACAAAAATTAAGTAACACTAGCGGCAATTTTTAAAAATAAAATAAAATTATAGTATAACATGAGTAGGGATATTACTTCCAGCCGATATATTAATAAATTATTATTATTATTATGTAAAAAGGACTTTATGGAATTTTCAAAAAAAGAAAAAAAAACACTAATAGATACGACGGGTGTACAGATTCTCTAGACCCAACTTGTATGTGTCAACCGTGTGCCAACATTAAAATTGTATATTGTTTATAATTTTTTTTATAAAAATAAAATTTATTATATTATAACTCATCATAATTAATATTTATGCTAAAAATTGAAATTTTGAAAAAAGTTATACCCTAAGTTGGAATAATCAACCCCAAAAAGCAATTATATTAACTAAAAAATGAAAATTAAATATTAAAAATAATTATAAACCCTAATTGGGTGGAATAAACCCTAGATAATAATGTAAAAATATACTAAACCGAAAGAAATTAAAATTGAAAAAAAAAATACGAGAAAATGTAATAATTTTAAGGTTTGACACACAATTGACAAAGTTAGACATTTTCACTTCTTTTTCCTGTCTTGATTCCATTTATTCACTACCCGTATTAAATCTTTTGTTAGTTTGGAGTTTTTAGTTTCTGTTGAAAAGTTAGACATTTTCACTTCTTTTTCTCAATTTTAAACTCATCAAACCCTTTAAAGTATCTTATTTCTAACTTTCACAAAATATATTGTTGGATTCCTATACTTCTATTTTATGTTTCACTAGGTCTTTGTACAATAATTTTGTTTTAATAGGTCCCTATACTTCTAAATTTGATAACATCAAGTTCTTATTTAACATAACTAATAAATTTATTAACTTTTCCCTTAACTAAATCAAAACCGCAAATACCACACGCTTTCCAGTTCTTTTCTTCAAGCTTCTCTAATCCCGTTCATGTAGTTTGCCATTTTAATTATTTTCTTAATTTTATGTAGTTTTGCATACAACCTTCTCCATCTCTCTGTCTCTGTATATGATTATATCTGTCTAATGGACTTCAAGATTTATTACATTTTGACAATTTTTATATAGTATTATATAAAAATAGAATAGTGGGAAAAATTTTGACAATTCATATTTTATTACATTTTCTAAAAATATTAAAATTATTCAACCTATGCGCCTGTTCGAAAGTGGGACACGTCTATATTTTCTTAAAAAATTAAAATAAAAAACAAGTTATGCATATGTTGAAGAGGTGGGACGCTCGAGACATCTATTGAAGTTGTGTCAATTTCAAAAATTTCATATAACTAATTTATATGATAAGCTAGCAAGAGTTGTTGATGTATAAGATGATATATTATAGTTTTTTTTTCTAATATATTATATAAACTAGAAAAATGCACACGATTTGCACATATAGAAATTAATTCTATTAAAAAAGATATTTAAAAAATGAAAGTTTTCTTTTACAATTGGAAAAATCAATATTATTTTTTAAGATAAATTTACAATAGGTGACATGTACGTACCTCAAGACAACACGTGCAAGACAACACTTGAATCACCTATATTTTAGAATCACATCGAACGTTGAGTAGTGGTGATTTTGGGCCATAAAATTGAATAAATGTTAGATTTGTAAAAAAAATTAAAGAGTGTGTATTGTTTTGTTAATTTTGAAAACCCATAAAACATAAATAAAAACAAAAATGTAGTGTTAAAGTATCATAAATTTCATCTAATCCAAACTAATAACAAATTAAATATTTACAAAATTTGCGTTTTAAAATTTTTCGAAATCCACTCAAGTTGATGTGTGTGCTAGCACCCTTTCCATCCGAAGCGGACTATTATATTTATATATATATAGAGAGAGAGAGAGAGGTATATACTCTATTTCTCTATCATTGTGGGTAAAAATAATTATGCATTTTCATAAAGGGCAATTCTAAACATAATCATCAATTTTCTCATTTTAATTCCCAAAATTAACTATAAATATAATTAAAATACTCTATTATAACCTTATAGCCCTTTTTCTTAATTAAAATTTACCCAAAATTCCAATTTGTATAGCCGTTGATTCTTTTTTAGCAGGTGCTTTCTATCCAATTTCTTAAATATTTTTCTAGTTCGTTTTTAAATTCATATAATTTAATTTACACATCCAAATAAGAACAAATTTACTGCAAATAATCCCATGACATGAGAAAAAAAACTAGCTAGGATGCTATGCTACCTAATTACATAGATACTAGGTGCTTGATTCCGGTAGGATGCGGTAATTGATATGAAGCTCCATGAAAATCATGAGCATTTCTTTAGCGAGAAGCCCTGTCCTCCTCCATCTCACAGCCACATCCTCAAAATTCATCTTGTGCGTCACGCACATCGAGAACTTCTACATATTCTCATCTTTGAATCCCGTCATCAACACGATTGGTGTTGGAAACCAGTCGTTACTCCAGCGATCCACATACCTGCAACCATGCATGCATGTTGTGAATTAATGATATGATGAACAATTAATTATCATGATATCATACATTCATACTGCACATACTATACTACCTTGTGATCATCTCCTTCATCTTGGAAATCTTTTCCTTCGGAGTGGAGATATGAACAGCGAAGTCAATTGTGTACCTCATATCTGAGGTGATCAGACTGTGGTGATTGTTGATTGGCTTTGTAGCGAGCACAAATCGAATTTGGATAGAAGATCTTCTCGGCATCAGTCTTCAAGAAGCATGTGGTCAATATATTCATCTCTTCGACCACCATCTGCAATTATATATACTACATGTAAATTGTCAATATATATATATATATATATACATCAACAAAAGCAATGTTGTCACACGTAAGGATTTACTTACTTTGATAAGCTAGCAAGAGTTGTTGATGTATAAGATGATTTATTATAGTTTTTTTTTCTAATATATTATATAAACTAGAAAAATGCACACGATTTGCATGTATAGAAATTAATTCTATTAAAAAAGATATTTAATAGTCAGAGGAGTACTACTTGTGTGCTCTCGCAGCACAAGGGAATTACAATTGATCGACTTCATAGGTGGAATAGGAATAACATATATGCATGGAATATGAAAAGACTGATGAACGTCGTGAGGAGTAGCATGCTGTCGACTCTTGATGAGAGGATAAAAGAAGCTGGCTCCGCCGGTGAAGATGAGGTGAAGCTGAAGATTACAACCGAGAATCAAGCCGCAGCGGCTGCCCGGAAGATTATTTTCAACGTTGTCAACCCAGAATTTGAGTGAGTATTTCTTTAATTTCCATTGATATTAATATTTAAATTAGTTATGAAAGCAAATTCCTGTTTCATTAACTATGATTAAAACTAGAATTAATTAATTAATTTTGTTATGTATTATATTCGAGCAGATATATATATATGATATAATGCGCTTTATGCTGGAGGATGAGGTCAAGGCTCTGAAGACACTACCTCTCCTTGAAGATGGAAGCGAGGAAAAGGGGATCAGCAAACAAGTTCTTAAGGATTGGATTGTAAGTTCCGCTCTTTATAATTCTGAAAGGCAATTTCTAATATAATGCGTGCTTTCTCTATGTTAAATATAAACTAGTGCATTATGCCCACGCATCGCACGGCATTCGTTATGTTACAAAATACAAAAAAAAATGTCACCATTAAACAAATTTACAATTACACATGACTTTAATTAAAACCATTGCAACAATAACTAAATTCCTTGATCGGTAGTAAATTCAACTCTCTCAAATTTTTTCCCGTTCATATTCCCCTTTTGTGACAATATGGCTTCTTAGTCACTTTAAAATTTTAAAAACTTTTTTTAGCTATCAAAATTTAAATATTATTGTTTATCCACATTTACTATAATACCCTTATTTATTTTAAAATATAATTATAATATAAAATACTCTCTCCCTCTTCTCTACAAAAAAAAAAACGTCTCTCCCACCTCTTATCTCTCCAAAACAAATCTACAAATCTGCCACCACCAACACCACCGCTCGTCGCCGGTGATTGTGGATTGGCTTTGTAGCGAGCACAGAATTTGGATAGCAGATCTTCTCGGCATCAGTCTTCAAGAAGCATGTGGTCAATATATTCATCTCTTCGATCACCATCTGCAATTATATATACTACGTGTCAATTGTCAATATATATATATATATACATCAACAAAAGCAATGTCACACGTAAGGATTTACTTACTTTGATAAGCTAGCAAGAGTTGTTGATGTATAAGATGATATATTATAGTTTTTTTTCTAATATATTATATAAACTAGAAAAATGCACACCATTTGCACGTATAGAAATTAATTCTATTAAAAAGATATTTAATAGTCGGAGGAGTACTACTCGTGTGCTCTCGCAGCACAAGGGAATTACAATTGATCGACTTCATAGGTGGAATAGAAATAACATATCTGCATGGAATATGAAAAGACTGATGAACATCGTAAGGAGTAGCATGCGTGTCGACTCTTGATGAGAGGATAAAAGAAACTGGCTCCGCCGGTGAAGATGAGGCGAAGCTGAAGATTACAAGCGAGAATCAAGCCGCAGCGGCTGCCCGGAAGATTTTTTTCAACGTTGTCAACCCAGAATTTGAGTGAGTATTTCTTTAATTTCCACTGATATTAATATTTAAATTAGTTATGAAAGCAAATTCCTGTTTCATTAATTATGATTAAAACTAGAATTAATTAATTAATTTTATTATGTATTATATTTGAGCAGATATATATATATATACATATATATATATATATGGATGATATAATGCGCTTTATGCTGGAGGATGAGGTCAAGGCTCTGAAGACACTACCAATCGTGTTGATGACGAGATTCAAAGATGAGAACATGTGGAAGTTTTCGATGTGTGTGACGCACAAGATGAATTTCGAGGATGTGACTGTGAGATGGAGGTGGACAGGGCTTCCCGCTGAAGAAATGTTCAGGATTTTCACAGAGCTTGATATTGATTACCGCATCCTGCCGGAATCAAGCACATCAACTTGAGTGTACTTCCAAAAATTTTAAAACGCAAATTTTGTAAATATTTAATTTCTTATTAGTTTGGATTAGATGAAATCTATGATACTTTAACACTACATTTTGGTTTTTATTTATGTTTTATGGGTTTTTAATGTTTTTTTTTTATATATTATAAAATACATTGAATTGGGATTCTCAGTGTTTGCCAACGAGGCAACGACCCTTTGTTTATCTGTTTTCTTTGGGGTGGGGGGAATACAAATTGATCTTACATAATCAATTATTGTTGTCCTTACAAGTTAGAGCCATTAAATGAAAATATATTATTCAACTAATTAGAAATGCTGTCCTAATTAGTTATGAGTTAGTATATTTATAGAACGAAAATATATTGTTTTTTCGATACATGGCACAAACATTTTTTGAATTGGTTCTAAAATTATAAATAAATCAGAGGTTAGTTGACATAAAGTATAAGTTTGAGGCCCAGGTGTCCTAATTTAGCGTCACGGGCGCCGTCCATGGTGGTGGTGGTGGTGCCTCCGTAGCGCCGCCGCAACCAGCCGCCGTGTCCGCCAATAATATCACAAGTCAAACACAGCTGGGAATTTTGTTTTTGTCCAAATTAAAAAAAAAATGCGGAGATGCGTAAATGCCGCAACAACATAGGACACGTACATTAATGTCGTTTTATATTCGGTGGAACTGCGTTTTAAGTGTCGCAGTCGTGCGATGCAACATTACATATGATATATATATATATATAGGGCATATTTGTCTCAATCTGAATTTACAACTTTATATTATAATAATGGAGATTTTAATGCTTTCATTACTTTAATCCCACCATCAATGATTATTTTTATTTTTCATTTCGTTAATGTAATCTCTAATTAACTTAAAACATTAAGACACTAAACTTTAACTGCATGCCCTAGAAAATTTGTGTATGTACTGAGTTTCACTTTTTGAAAAATTGAAATTTATATAATTTATTTTATTCTGATTTTTTTAATTCATATAAATTTTTGAAATTCCGTACTTTTTGTTTTTTTTATATAATTAATTAGTTTATAATGTTTAAAAATTGTTTTTTTTTTAATATTTTAACCTCTTATGGATTTGTATATATGAATGGTGAATTGGATATATAACTTTTATTTCAATTATAGAATTTATATATTAGCCTTTTATTGTTTTAGTTTTTAAAATAAACCAATATTCGTGAGTACATTTTTTATAAAAATATTGGAAAAGTTTTTTTTGTTCATATATCATTTCGAGTTCTTTAATTGGCACCAATAAAAAAAATTTAAAGACTAAATTATCAAATTTTAAAGAGTTAATTGGTTTAAATATCACAAATTATACATGAGTTTTGGTTTTGAACACGAAATTTGAAATGTCCTCCCTACAACACAAATTTACACTTTTTTTAGCAAATTACAACAAATTCTTGAAATTGAATGATAAATTATCACAATATAATAATCTAAATAACTAGAATACATGTCAGTTACATATATAAATCATACATGTTCCTCAACAATAAAGTTATTTCCCACCATTAATGACATGTTCCCGATAATAATTTCGAACTGATATTGTAACTGTAAAAAAAAAAACGTAAGTTAATTTGTGTTGTAGCCTTGTAGGTAACGTTTTAAACTTTATTTATTGAAAACTTACACTTGTGTGTAGTGCTATTTAAACCAATTTACCCAATTTTAAAATATTGAAAAACACAAGAATAATAATTATTATTCTGATTAATTAAATTATTACTTACTATATATATATATATATCATATAAAAGACATTTAAATTCAAAATATTAGCAAATTGCAACACATCATTATTATAAAATTAAACTTTGTACACATTATACATCTCTAATTATTTTGACCTAAGTAACACACACACACACACATGAACATAACATTGTATATAATTAGTTATTTGAATCAATGATGTTTCAAATAGAAAGAAAGATTGAATTGACAAATAATAAAGCTATCATGTAGTGTTTTTTATTAGACCATGACTTTTGTTTTATAAACAATAAATAAAATTGGACGGAGAAAAACAACATTATACACTTCATCACTTCTTCCAACTACGTATTTATTGGGTAATTTATTTATTATTGATCACTACATCAATGGACTTAATTATCAATGATGTAACAGTGCAATATGTGAGCTACCATATTCATATTATTTAAATATAAAAACAATAAATTATATGTAAAACTAGTAAATTCGTAGCGATGCCACATGGTCGGATGACATTAATATGCACACCAACAAATATGTAATTTCTCCCAAACAATGGTTGAAATTTCACTCTTTATTACATTATTAAATTTATAATTTTAATAATATTTATTATAAAATAAAAATTAATTATAACATAAATAATCATAGTCAATATTTATCAACAAAAAAAATTGAATTTAAAATTATAAAACATAATTTTGAAAAAAATCAACTATAATAATGAATTATTAATTGAAAATTATAAATTAAATATTAAAAAATAATTATAAACCCTAATTGGATGGGTGAACTCTAAAAAAATCATAAAATCAAATTAAATCACAAAAAAGTAAAATTAAAGAAAAAAATGTAAAAAAACTCGTAATTTAAAAATGTAACACAGAGAGTGTAAGGGGAAATTCCATGCGCCCAAACATACCGTCCGTGAACTTTTATTTATCGTTTTAGAATTTTTAACATGGTTAAAATATTTAACAAATATACACCTTCCTTTAAAATAATATTAAGATATATATATTTTTTAAATATAAAGATTTCTCTCTCCTTATATTAAAAGTAAGAAATTTTGTAGGGATTTAAAAGGATTAAAATTGAGAAAATGTGTGAAAAAATGTAAAATGATAAATAATTATTTACAAGTTATAAAACTTAAAACAATAAATAAAAATTTACGGAAAGAATATACATATTTTACGACACAATTAAAAAATTAGAATAAATTAGAACCGAATAACACTCCCCTTTTGCTTCAAGTTAATTAGGTGTCGTTGTGCGGTCCTTCAATTAAATTTTCCATTTATTTTTAATCTTGTTTTTAGAAAATTTAATTGCGTGAAAGGCAAGATAAAGTTACATTAAATTCTAAATCAAACACGTTAAAAAAAATCAACCATAAATAATATATTTCATTTAAATTGAACTCTACAAAAGTACGGAAAATGTGAAATTCTTTTTGTGCGAGGCAACAAATATACATAGAAAAAGTCTATACTCTCTATACACTATACTAGAAAAAAATTACGTGACAAAAATTAAGGAACACTCGTGGCAATTTTCTAAAATAAATAAAGAAAATACATGAGTAGGGATATATATCCCCGCCCTAAAAATCACAATACATTAATAAAGTATTTATTTTATATAAAATTAATATTGTTTATTGAATTTGTTTTTTGTTTTTATTTAAAAACGATAGGTTACGTAACAAAGATTACCGACGGTGCCTAAATCCATTGCCTACGTAACAGAATAGAATGTGAATGTATCTAACAAAAATTTTAAATAAAAAAATGTGACAAATATACCATTTCTTCAATTATATTTTCTTAATAGATATTAATTTATCTCTCATCGTAATTTGCATGTCTCTATATATTTTCTTAATTTCTTCAACATATTTAATATAAGAGATTTAATTTATAGGGGTAAAATTGGGAGAAAACATGCTAAAAAGTGTAAAACATTAAATAATCTACAATAAAATTAAGAGACTAAAACTTCTATGTTTCTAGATCTTACGGAGTATAATTTAACACAATTTTACTTCATATTATTTCTAACCTACAACATACTATTAATATCCGAATGAAATTTAATATCATATGGGAAAGAGATATATATTATTCAAAATATTTATATAGGATTAATTACACTTTGATACTTACATTTTAAGTATTTTTTAAAAAATAATTCACTTTTTCAAAAAATTTGCAAATTTAACATTAATTATTTTTATGCCATGAAAATCGTATGCAATTGATTATACTCCCCCCGCTTCGTTTTGTTTGTTGTTTTAGGTTTTTTCTTTTGTGTCAAAATGATTGTTGTTTTATATATTTTGACACACCCTCTCTCAAATTTAACCTTACAAAAATATGGAGAGAGAGTTTTTTTTCAACTTTTTAGGAAAATATAAGTGAATAGGATTTTATGTAATATAAAAGGAAGGGATATATTAGTCCAAAAAATTAATTGTTAATTCTAGATTAAAATTCTAAAACAACAAACAAAACGAAACGGAGGGAGTATTTCAATATTTATATTTCCTCAACCGCGTAGAAAAAAAAATCATCCAATCAAGAAATATTAAATTGCAATCAATTACATGCAATTTTTGGACTGTAAAATTGATTAAGTGTAATAAGATTTGCAGAATTTTTGAAAAAGTGAGTATTATTTTATTAATTTAAAAAAAAATGGGTCATTTTTTAAAAAATTTGTATAATTTACCCTATTTATGTATTAAAATCCTAACAAAAATTTTAAAGTAATAAATTTTATGGTTTATGATAATTTAATTTAAAGTACGTTAATGATACGTAGCAAATAAATTAATCTTCTTCTCCACCAAACACGCAGTCTGCCTAAAATCCCACAGTCGCCGTCGATCCTCCGGCAAATGTACGATCAAGATTCACTTCCAACTGTTTCTTTTTCTTACAAAAAAAAAAACAAAAAAACAAAAACCTCCGCAGTTCGAACCACCACCTTTTCTATTTGCTTTCTGTCTGTTTACTACAACAACAGCTCATCATCATCTCCGCCACCAATCCACCATTATTTTATTTCCCTTTCAACAATCTCGTCTCCGATTTAAACAAAACTAAAAAAGGAAACAAATTTACAAAAATTAATCCCTTTTTCTTTTTTTTTTTACTTCTTTAAATTAAAATCTGCAGCTCAGTTCTTCACCACCTCATATGGAAACACTCCGTAAATCATTCAACAAATCACCGCCGCCACAGAGGGAAGAGGACCGCCAGATTCTCCTATCGGAAAGGCCTTCCGCCGCCGCAGCAATGCCGTCGTCTTCCTCCTCCCCTCCCAACGACGCCGTGGTTAGAATCAACGGCGGGAGCTCACCCAACGGGGGAAGAACTAGCGCCGGCAGCAGCAACGACGCTTCCGAGGCTAACAGAATACGGAGGGAGTCCAGTTACGACTTCTCAAACGACGCCGTGATGAGAGTCGCCGCCACCTCAAAGGACTTCGATTTCGTGACGGAGTCGCCGGTGTCGCAGCAGTCTCCGCTCTCCAGAATACCGGAGAGTCCGACGGCGGCGTACGGCCAGCTCACGCCGCGGGAAGTCCGCGTTTCGTTCAACGAGAACGCCGCGGCGGCGGCGCACCGCCGCTCCAATGCTGAGCAGCAGGAGGAGGTGCTGATTTGCTCCTCCAACAATTCGTTCCGGAGGAAATCTAGCTTTGCGAGGACGAAAACTAAGTCCAGATTGCTCGACCAGCCGGAGGAAAATCAACAGAGATCTCAAACGCTGAGAACGGCGGCGGGGAAATCGCAGCTTCTAGGGAAAGGAGCGAGCGAAATCGACGACGACGATCCGTTTCTTGAAGAAGATTTGCCGGAGGATTACAAGAAGATGAAGTTCAGCATTCTTTCGATTCTGCAGTTGGTGAGTTTGATCATCATTATTGGGGCTTTAGTTTGTAGTTTAACTATTGAAGTGATGAGAGAGAAGAAGATATTTCAATTGGATTTATGGAAATGGGAATTGATGGTTTTGGTTCTGATTTGTGGAAGATTGGTGTCTGGTTGGGTGATTAGGATCGTAGTTTTCTTCATTGAAAGGAACTTTCTTCTGCGAAAACGGGTTCTGTATTTCGTATACGGGTTGAGGAATGCAGTGCAGAATTGTCTGTGGTTGGCATTGGTGTTGATTGCTTGGCAATGCATCTTCGACAAGAAGGTACAAAGGGTTACAAATAGCAACATTTTGAGATATGTGACTAAGATTTGGGTGTGTTTGTTGGTGGGGACATTGATTTGGTTGCTGAAAACACTACTTGTTAAGGTCTTAGCTTCGTCATTTCACGTGAGCACATTCTTTGATCGGATTCAAGAATCCTTGTTCAATCAGTATGTGATTGAGACGCTATCAGGGCTGCCGTTGGTTGAGATTGAGCATGATCAGGAGGAGGAGGAGAGGGTGCTGATTGAAGTGCAGAAGCTGCAGAGTGCAGGGGTGACTATTCCGGCTGATCTCAAGGCCAATATGTTTCCCAAGAGTACTCCGAGGAAGACTCCAAGGGCGAGTGGAGCTAAGAGTCCGATGTTTTCCAAGGTTTTGTCGAAGAAGGAGGAGCAGAATACGATAACCATTGATCATCTGCATAGGTTGAATCAGAAGAACATATCGGCTTGGAATATGAAGAGGTTGATGAACATAGTGAGGAAAGGCACCCTCTCGACTCTTGATGAGAAAATACAGGGCTCCACCGGTGAAGACGAGGCAATGGTGCATATCACGAGTGAGAATCAGGCCAAGTCAGCTGCCAAGAAGATCTTTTTCAATGTTGCCAAACCGGGGTCAAAGTGAGCTTCTTGCAACTTTAGATGTTCGATATAAGTTCATTATATTGTGTTACATACGCGAATTTTGGATTCCGATTTTATTCTGGTGTTTAGGTCTGCTTAGGGAATACATATTATTAAAAATGTTCTGTTTAACATAGCACAGGCAAGAGAAGTGTATGCTGTGATAAAATTGTCTATTAGAACTAGAAATTGGAGTAAATATAATTCAAACTAGTGTGAACTGAATTACTAGGAGTTGTAGTATATACTGTATATTTGTAAGTTTTCTGACTATTTATTTATTTATGTGATCAGATACATTTTCCTGGAGGATATAATGCGTTTTATGGGGGAGGATGAGGCTCGAAAGACTATACGTCTCATTGAAGATGGAAGTGAGCAAAAGGGTATCAGCAAACGAGCTCTTAAAAATTGGGTGGTAAGCATCATTCACCTCATTACATTGGTACATTACATTGAGGTTTTTCTTGTGTTTGATTCATCTAATAAACTTGTCCATAGTAGATCTGCCACAACAGTGTAATGAAACTTAATAGCTTAACCTCTGTACTAAAAGATATGCTATTACTGCCTGAACAACTAAATTATATGTAGGTTTAGAATTTGTTATCTGGTGGAAATTTGTTTCTGCCCTATATTAACAATTTCAACAGTGGAAAGATAAATTATGTCTGGACAAGTGTATTTATCTTGGTGAACCCGACCCGAAAAACCAGTAACCACGTGGGAGTTGACCGATGTGGTCCAGAACATACTTCTAGCAAATCATGATGATCATGTTATGCTGCAACTTTTTCTTGAAGTTTTTAGAAGGTTGTGAACCTTTTGCTTGTGGTTACCTGTCTACAACATTTGATGTTTCTAAATATTGAAAAAACATGGAATGTAAAGAAGGGGAATGCCCTTTTGACATATTCTAGTAGTGATGTCTAGTTCTCTTTTAGGAACCTTTTTCGAGTGATTTTTGTTGATCGTAAAAAGGATGCTTGGTTGATGTTCTTCAATGACGAATGCAGTAAACATATTCGGGATCTCGTTCATTACAGGTGAATGCATTCAGAGAACGCAGAGCTCTTGCATTATCGCTGAACGACACAAAAACTGCTGTCGACAAACTTCACCACATGCTCAACGTTCTTGTGGGGATTCTCATCATTGTCATCTGGCTTCTCATACTCAAAGTTGCAACAACACAGTTCTTCATCTTCTTAAGCTCCCAGCTTCTTCTGGTGGTGTTTGTTTTTGGAAACACGTGCAAGGCAACATTCGAGGCAATCATCTTCTTATTCGTGATGCACCCGTTTGATGTGGGTGACCGTGTTGAAGTTGACGGAGTTCAAGTAAGTTTTCCTCACACGCAACATGATCTTGCTTTTGCTGCTCTATTAGGATGTGTCCACATTTCTCATTCATGATGTTTGTGAATTTCAGATGATCGTTGAAGAGATGAACATATTGACAACCGTCTTCCTAAAGTTCGACAACAACAAGATCTACTATCCGAATAGCGTGCTAGCAACAAAGCCAATCAACAACTACTACCGCAGCCCGGATATGGGAGACGCGATTGATTTTGCTATTCACATTTCAACTCCGGGGGAGAAGATTGCAACGATGAAGGAGAGGATCACTAGGTATGAATACAATATCAATATATCATCATCTTCTTTAATTAAGCATCATAGTCTCAAAGATTCACACAAAGATTCCATAAGATTCACCGGCTGGTCTGGTTTGGTTGCAGGTATGTTGATAACCGGAGTGACCACTGGTATCCGGCACCAATGATCGTGATGAGAGACATGGAGGACATGAACAGGTTGAAGTTCTCGGTGTGGCTATCGCACAAGATGAACTTTCAAGACATGGGCGAGAGATGGACGAGGAGAGGGCTTCTTGTAGAGGAAATGGTTAAGATTTTCAGGGAGCTCGATATCGAGTATCGCATGCTGCCTCTCGACGTAAACGTTCGCAACATGCCGCCGGTGAGTTCGAGTAGGCTGCCGTCTAACTGGAGTGTGGCTTCTACTTGAGCTTGCTGGATACATGTGTGAAGAGCAGAGCAGAGGATGAAAGAGATGAAAGCTCAAGAGAAGGTGGATTATCTGTTTAATTAGTTAACAATCATAGTTTTTTTGGCTGTATAGTTCTCTCTTGCATCATTAACTAGGTTTATCTTTCTTGAAATAATGAGGTAGTTTTTAACTAGATCTTCATGTCATTGGCTTTGTCAATGATCAAGAATTCTAATATATGGATATTTCTCAACTAGATCTGGTGTCATTTTATGATATTGCTTTTGAAGAATCGTGTGTTTTTCCATTTTTTTTTGTTGGAGTGCTTTTTAAATTGAATTGTTAAAATAATACTCATCAATTAGCTAAAAATTATAAACTAAATCTCTTTTATATTTTGGTAATTCTTACTTTTCATTGCTTTTTTATATAAAAATTTACAAAAAAAAAATTCTGAATTTTTTATATTTTGGTAATTCTTACTTTTCATTGCTTTTAATTCAAGGATTTCTATGAACCTTTTATAAACTCGTGATCTTTGGTCTCCAAACAACCTCACTCCACCACTAGGTCAAAGTTATAAATATCAAAACACCAAAACGATAATTAATCTAAAAAAATTGGACAACTCGTTATATCACGCAAAAGGCATTTAAATGTCAAATTATTATAAAATTAAATTTAATTACAAAATGTTCAAAATTTGTATTCCATAATATTTCAAATACACAGATAGAAATAATTGAATTGACGAATAAAAAAACTACTAGGTAATACTTTAGATTAGACCGCGATTCTTGTACTTGTCCGTCCCATAATTGTAATCTCTCCAATTTTTGTACAATTTAATGAAATAAATTTAATGTATTTAGAAATATAAAATTACATAAAATTTTGTACTCCTCGTCTGTCCCATAATTATAGCCCCTCCAATTTTTGTAGAGTTTAAGGAAATAAATCTAATATACTAGGAAACATAAAATTGCATAAAATTTTGTACCACACACTTATTAATTCAAAATAAAAGAATTGTTAATTTCTAAGAATATCAATCAAATAATAATATATAAAAAAAAAATGAAAATTCAATGCATATGAAAGTAGACTATAATTATGCTGACAACCAACAAAATGAATCAGAGATTACGAGTATAAGATGGTCTAAATTTGGACCGATAAAAAAAAAAAAAAAAAAAAAAAAAAAAAAAAAAAAAACCCTTTATAAATATATTCTTCATAATTTCCAACATATATGTTTGTTTGTATATATATATATATTGATACAGAAATTAGATAAAGTATAAATATTATATGTTGTCTCGTTGAAGCAAGGGATAAAGTGTAGGCCGGTGCAGCGACATTAATATCAATGGTACACAATAGAACACATTGCACAAATTGAAGCAGCTAAATTTTTGTATATATATAGATATAGTAAATTCTCACCAAAATCTCAACAGCAAAATGGCGGCGCCGGTGAAAGTGTACGGCCCTCCGCTCTCCACCGCCGTGTCAAGGGTTCTGGTCTGCCTCCTCGAGAAAGATGTCCCATTTCAGCTCCTTCCCGTTAACATGGCTAGAGGCGAACACAAGAAGCCTGACTACCTCAAGATTCAGGTCCATTTTACCTCTCTCTCTCTCTCTCTCTCTCTCTCTCTCTCTCTCTCTCTCTCTCTCTCTCTCTCTAAAATGAATTAGTTTTAAAACTGTTGTTGTTCTTGATTTATGGGCAGCCATTTGGACAAGTACCGGCGTTTCAAGATGATAGCATTACCCTCTTTGGTAAATATTATTTCATCTCTTTTTTCTTTTTATTATTTTACTTTTCTGGGTTTTTTTTTTTGCTGTGCCCACATTGCGTTTCTACTCAAATTTTATGCCTTCCACAAATTGATGGGCTTAGGTTGTAGAAAAATGTTGAGATGATGGTTGATGCCTTTTAACTTCATCCATTCCAAAAAGCATGTATGAAGTCTTACAAAAGTTGAATTTGTTTGGGTTGATAGAAACATACATTGAGGATTTGAAGAATGGAATAGTTTTTCTATGAATTTATTACTTCATTGCAATCATGTGAGTTGCATCAATAGGGTGTTGGCCTAGCTTAAATCTAGACTGATCAACATTGAAATAGACAATTCTTGCCTAAACAAGTGAACATTACATTTTCTAACAGAATTGCAGTTCATTTTCGGTGAGGCTTAACCAGGTTTACTGTTTTGAGATCATGTCAGTTAACGCCTTATATGTATACTACACGACATAGTAGGATGCCCGTTGGCTTCGTCTGATATCAAACTTATTAGCTGCATTAGAGTTGGAGCTTGGGGTCTTCTATAGGAAACAATGGCATCTCCTGTTCCAACATCACGAATTTATACCATTTATATGCTGTGTTTTATACATTTCTCGTGTATTGATGGTGTTGGGATAGGCTTTTTATGTGTTGCTTGATCGAGTACCTTATTAGGTTGAAAAATTTGCAAAATAGTGGACAATTCAAGAACATCATGGCTTTCACAAATTTCTGTTTTGTCTTAGAATGTGTTCTTGAATTAGGATCTTCACTTGTTGTTTCTCTCTTGTCCCGTGAAATGCCCAGAATCGAGAGCTATATCAAGATACGTGTGTGAGAAATATGCAAACCAAGGAAACAAAGGGCTATTCGGAACGGATCTTTTGGAGAAGGCATCAATTGATCAATGGCTAGAGGCCGAAGGACAAACCTTCAATCCACCGAGCTCAGTCCTCGTCTTTCAACTGGCCTTTGCCCCGAGGATGAAGCTCAAGCAGGACGAGAATGTGATCAAGCAGAACGAAGCTAAGCTTGCCAACGTGCTAGATGTGTACGATAAGAGGCTGGAAGAGAGTAGGTACTTGGCTGGTGACGACTTCACACTCGCAGATCTTTCTCACCTACCCAATGTGCAATACTTGAATGGGACCGATGTAGGGGAGCTCTTTAGGTCGAGGAAGAACGTTGAGAGGTGGTGGGACGATATTTCAAGTAGAGAGTCGTGGAAGAAGGTGGTTGAGATGCAGAGCTCACCACCTCCAAAAAGTGCTTGAAAGTTTGTTTTCCATAATGCTGGTCTGGTTTTGGACAAACTGTCTGAATAAATGTTGTTGTGAAGATTGCAGGTCTCATGAGAAGTAACATTTAGCTTCACTTTTTTTGTGAGGCTTTGTAATAAAATGATATGTTTTTCCTAAATTCCATTGCATCTTCTTATTGTCCGTAATTTTGAATAGGGGCACCTATTTTTCGTTTTCATCTCCAATCGAATTTAGATGATTTTATATTTTTCATCATCAATATTTAAAACTTAAGTATGTAGTTCAAAGAAGAATAAAAAAGGACAAACATATACATGTCTTAACTTTTCGTTTGTTTTGTAAAAATGTCCTGAACCTAAAGAAAATGTCAAAAAATACTCAAAACTTTCCACACTTTTGCAAAAATGTTCCCGAACTATGACAAATCACATCCGATTTCCAGCGTTTAAAATGATGTGAAAATCATATTCCATGTCATTTTACAAGATACAAATCAACATGTTTTATCAATAATTCGACACCAAAAATTGGATCATATAATATTTTTTGCAAAAACTGTGGAAAGTCGTGATTTTTTTTTACAGTTTTTGAGGTTCAGAGTATTTTTGCAAAACAGACGAAAGTTGATGATATTATTATATGGCAAACTCTCACATACATAATCCACAGCCCAAAATAGGCCCATACGACCATCTAACGGGCGGGCCGCATGGATTGGCCGGGTCGACCCTCTCCTGATCCAGAAAAAAATATTACGCCCGAAAAAAATAGCATTTATTTCACTAAAATGTATTATATGTAGTCTTAAAATTATCACCATGCTAGTTTAATCAGAGTTAATGACATGTAAATTGTGGTTTATTATTTACAATTAGAATGTATTATTCTCAATTAGGATTTTAAATTAATTCGCCTTGATTTTATGTTTATTTCAAAATTAGGGTTTTTATTTCCAATTTAGGTTCATTATTCTCAATTGTGTTTTATATTAGTTTTCAAAAGAATAATTGTCAAGCGCAATGCATGAGCCGACGGATTTTTTACAAAAAAAACTTTAATTTTAGGTTTATTAATTTTATTTTAGAGTATATAATTTGGGAACCTATAAAAATGAAAAGAAAATAAAAATAAAAAATCTAACAAAAAATGGCTATTAAAATATGCCAAGGCAAAGATGTCTTACGTTTTTGTTGTTCTTTTCACGCTTTTAAAATGGCATTTGACAGCATAAAACCCTAACCCCTCTTTTCTTCTTCAGTTTCTCCTCGCCTCAAATCCCACCTCCATTGTTGGTAAGCATCTACTCTATTCTCTCTCTCTCTCTCTCTTCCGATTTTTCATTTACTTGGTTTGATTTTATTCGTTTTCTTGTGTTGTTAAATGTTTCGAAACTAATTACAATTCTGTGATGAACTTGTAATTTTCTTATGTTTTTTGGTGTTTTCTGTATAATTAAAGCTGTAAAAGAGAAGAATTTTGGGAAAGATGAGGTTGGAGAAATGCTGGTTCTGTTCTTCTACCGTGTATCCGGGGCATGGGATTCAATTTGTTCGTAATGATGCAAAGGTACGAGCTTTTACTGTTACTAATAATTTGCTTGTGTAAAATTTTAATTTCTTTGAATATTGCTTGCAGCGTGTTGCTTTTAGTGCCATGCTAATTAGATGAAGGATTTCATTGCTGTTGTGTTTTTTTTTTTTTTTTGGCGAATGAGATGGGAAGTTAGGAGGTGCAACCATGTTGGTAATGGCTAGACTCTTGTTAATTGTGTATACTTAATCGTGTTCAGTTAATAATTCTGTTCAATACATTTTAAGGTGAATGGGGGAAATTAAGGGATGATAAAGAAAGCCAGCATCTTCTAGGTCGATATACTTGTGTGCATATGCAGGTAGCGGGTGAGGATATATCTCCAAAAGTGGACAAGGAAAAAAGAGAGTAGTTGTGTTTTACTTGATAGCACGATAGTTGCTGTGCTAGTTAGATGAAGGATTTCCTTGTTTGTTGTTTTTTCCTAATGACACTGGAAGTTAGGAGGTGCAACCATTTTGCTAATGGCTAAACTTTTGTTAATTGCTTATACTTCGTCTTTAGTTAGTTATTATTCTGCTCAATACATTTTAAGGAAATTATGATAAGGAAAACCAGCATTTTCTAGGTTGTTATACTTTTGTCCAAAATGCGGGTAGTGGATGAGGATATATCTCCAAAAAGAGATGTTGTGCATTTGTTGAGCTGAAGTCTATCTTTCTAATGTTTTGTTGGGATGGGAACAAATTTGATGTGTTCAATACCTTTTGTTAGTAACTATGAGCTTCATCTCAAATGTCAGAGTGATTCGTCATTCACAATAACTTGCAAGATTTGGGTTTCATTATGAATGACCAGATGCAATCTGAATTTTTCTCAATTAGCTTGTTCATTGCATTATTCTGTTTAGTTTTAGTGCATGAATCAGTATGATATGATTTGCAGATCTTTAGATTTTGTCGATCGAAATGCCATAAAAACTTCAAAATGAAGAGAAATCCTCGCAAAGTAAAATGGACTAAGGCTTACAGAAGGTTGCATGGCAAGGACATGACTAAGGTAAATGTTGTAGTGAGGGTCTTTTAGTACTCTTTACTCTTCTAATGTGTGTATTGAGTTTTGTTACTGATCCTTTCTTGTCCATCAAAAGGATTCTACATTTGAGTTTGAGAGGAAGCGGAATAGACCTGAGAGATACGACAGGAATGTGACCGAGGACACACTCAAGGCCATCAAGAAAATTGATAAAGTGAGGGTTGATCGGGAGGCCAGGCACCATAAAGAAAGGTTAAATTTTTTCCCCGAGTGTTGCAATACTGTATCATTCATCTACTTAAAAGAGTTACTTGCTTACTTACCTGCATTGTGAAACTCGACAGGATGAAGGGAAAGAAGGGCCAGTTACGAAGGGAGGCAGCAGTCGAACTTGCAAAGAGCATTAACTTGGTCAAAGCTCCAGGAGCTCTTCTACAAGAGCCCTCACTCACCTTACCAAAGCTCAAGGTTAAGGTGTCCCAGCCGCAAACAGAGAAAAACCGTATGGAGGAGTGATTCAAGTACACACTCCCCCCCTCCTCCCCTCACCGTCTTTGCTTTTGTTAAACAGTTAAATGCCGCCCATTGTACTCAAAAGCCTTACTTATTTATGGTTCATTTCAGTAGAACAGAAGGATCTGACATGATATCTTCCTTATTCTGTCGGGTTTTCTGAATAGCGCGATTCATATTGTTGGCTACTGTGATAGACTGGTAGTGTTGTGTTTTTTTGTATCTTCCTAAACTCAATGCGAAGTTTTGTGACGCTGTTTATTTCTTTAATGAAGTTTTGCCGTCTGACTTAGGAGATTGTGGTGGTGTGTGTTTTTTTTAGGGGAGACATGAAAATTGCAGTGGTGGGAGTGAAAGCTAAACAAATTGTGATACTGAAGTTTGGCTTGCTCTAGATTTTCTTTATCACCGCATGTGTTAAAATTGTGCCATGTGAAATGAGATTTAATTGGGATTTATGTCGTGGAAATGATTCTATACGTGTCGAAATCATATTCCACGTGAGTATTACCATGTCGGGTAGGGTTGAGGTCCGTGTTTACTTTGATGGATTGATAAGTTGTCCGAGTATATTTTACCTATAAGAAATGATCTTTGAACGCTTATATGCATAATATGTAGGTCAACTAAAGAAGTAATAAGTGGGATGTGATTTATTCTTCCTCGTATCTAATAAATTATCTATTAACCTAATTGTATATTCACAAGTAAATCCAGTCTGGTTACTGTTATTCACTTGAATTAAAGTCTCGGATAATCATTGAAAAAAATGAAAAACTCAAGATATCAATTAAATAAATATTATAATATTGAAATTATTGTTTCTGATAGATCTTTTAAAATTGTGATTTAACTTTTATATATGGACTCCACTCTAAATATAATGTTATCGAAATTGTTGTTTCAATAATTTTTTTTAACTTTTATACAGAGTCTTCATGGTGTTTCCATAGGGGAAAAAAGAAAAACGAAGAAGAATAGGAAGTAATAACGAATTAACCATTTTTGTGCAATTTGGCCAAAATATTAGATTAGTCAAAATTAGTTGATGTAAGCAATCGTGTAGAAGATAATTTTGAGTTTTATTGATATAGAATTGAAAAAATAGGTTAGTTATTAATCAGGGACCTCAAAAAAAAAAAGAAAAAAAAAAGACCAATTTAGGACTTTAAAAATCTTGTATATATTTGGTTCTTTATAAAATTTAATAGATAATTCATGAAGGAATTTTCAACGAAACTTAATTAGATAAAAAATAAGAATCGAAATACATAATTTTTGTAGTCTCAAATTGATAGCGTCAATGATTCGGTTCCTAAATTTATAATTTAAAATCTTCCAATCCAAAACATGCAATTTATCAATTTAGATCATAACCTTTCAATCATACCCTCATTCAAATTTTATCTTAGTTGCAACAGTTCTTGCTTAAATAAATTTCAAAGCTTGAGCTATCCAAATATACACTAACACTACCCTTCCTCATCAAAACTTACATCTATCTATGCATTTTTGTTAATTAATTGTAGTAGAAAGAAGTTGGAAGCTGAGTTTCTATCAACTGATGTATAAAATCTAGAATGGTTAAATTCCATGAAGATCAGGAGAGAAAGCAAAGAAGTCTATTTCTGCAGGTTTAATTGTTTCAATTATACTATAAAATTATATCAAAATCTGAATAATAATTGTCTGATCTTATTACAACTCAACAAGGTTGCCCCATCTTCAACTTCTCCTTATACTCTTTCAGTTCTTTCTGGTACCTTTCCTTATCCTTTAAGCCATGGTTCTGGTAAACCTGCAAAACATTTCAAAATTACAAATGATAAAGCCAAAAAAAAAAAAGAAGAATTCAAGTTTCAAGATCACTTTTAGTAGGTGGCAATTTCAGCCCGGTCCGCTTTTTGGGTGGGCTGGGCCAAAAAAAAAGACCCGAAATAATTTCGGCCCGCTCGAAATTGAGAGTGGCCCTGAATGGGCCGGGACATTTGGCCCAAATCATGAAAAAATACACTAGGGCCACTGGTGATCCGGGCCGGGCTGGAAAAAATGTAGTTCGGGCTGGGCCGGATGGCTCGAATTGCCACCCCTAACTTTTACTCACCACTCTTTCTTCAGGAGAGAGACTGTTCCAGGAGTGGCCAATCATTTTTGTGAACTCCCTTTCTCTATTTGGATACAAAGATTTGAGCATGGAGTGCTTCTCTGCAAAAAAGAAATTGTAGCCACTCCTGTTGGGCTTAGGGCGGCCCGGATCACCGGACCTCCTCCTCCTAGTCCGACGGCCCGGTTGATGGAGCAACGGGGCATAGGGTATGAGGGTGGTGCATGTTGGGATGGCCGTAGCAGGGTAGCCGGCCGGGTGATAGAGCACACCGTTGAGTGTCTCGTTCCCCAACTTGACCGAAACGAGGTAGCCGCAGTCGAATTTGCCATCGATGGTTCCTACAGCTTGGAATGAAGGAGAGCCTGCAGCAAGTTTACATGCATCTCTTGTTGTTAGCAAGTGTGAAATGTAACAAGAGTGACTTAGGTAATTAAATAGCAAACATGCATGATATATTGTTGTGTGGGCATTAAATGAAATCAAGATTAAGATCTTGATAGTAGTTTTGAGGTGAGTTTTTTCATGCTATGATAAGGTTTTCTTAATCAATGTTGTCTCCAGATTGCATTTTTTATTCCCTTATCATCCATACACCTAGTCGTAAATATGTACATGTATCGAAAAAAAATGGTAGGTGGTAGAGGAAAAAATAATGGAGATAGAGAGAGAGAGAGGCCTTTTATTTTGAATATTTTGTAAGAAGATCAAAATATTGAGACAAAAATTTGTATGAGATGGTCTAAGGGAATAAGATTTGTAAGAAGGGTAAAAATTTAGATCCAAGCACAGCCAAATGCACATTTGTAATTTTGTTGGCGTTTAAAGCTAAATTTTAACATGTCTTACAAATTTTTATTTATAAGACAGTCTCACACAAAACTCACCAAATAATAATTACTAAGACGTGTCTTAGAGATAACTAGAGGAAGTTTTGTATAAGATTGTTTCAGGGATCAAAATCAGTAAAATGTGCCATGATTAAGATTCAAATATAATTAAACACCAATAAAATTATAAATGTGTCAGTTATCGAATGAGATTTAATCCGGATCGTGATCCTTCTTGCAAATTTTTATCTGTAAGAAATTCACATTAGTTTTTCTCTATTAATTATTATTTTTATTCTAGCCTAACTAAAAATGATAAATTAATTTGACAAAATATATAATTATTAATTAAAAAAAAATAAGTAATGCTAAGTAACTGTTGTTTTTATTAATGTGTGTAATAATAACAAAAATAATTAAGATTAATTAACTGATATTATTCATGATCAAAATCATTTTTTCATATTAATTAGACTAGAATAAGAATACATACTAATAATTGTATATTACGTACTATAACCATGATAATTTTGGTGATTGCCTTGTCTAATTGTTATGACCAAAAGAACAATTAGACCATTATTTGATTCAATAAATAAAAATATGGCTGATTTTTTTTTAAAAAAAATTTGACTAAAATCCTTAAAACTTACAAAATTTTGACTTTGTTTTTTATTTTTTTGGGTGATCAGACCTGTATTATACGGGTCATTCTTTTGGGTTCGAGTTACTCTTAAATACTCCCTCCGTCCTATAATTATAGTCCATTATTCCTTTTTGGGATGTCCTAAAATTATAGTCCTATTCTAAATTGGGATTGTATTTAAATATTATTTTACAAATATAACTCTATTTAATATAGTAAAAAATAAGGGCAATATAGGATAATTATTGTAAATTGTATATTTCCAATACATATTAAATGTGATTTCTTAATCTGTGTGAAAATGAGAAGTGGACTATAATTATGGGACGGAGGGAGTAATAAGTTTGGATTTAAAGTTGTATCACAATATTTAAACTAATTAAGTAAATTCAAATTAATAGAATCTTTATAATTAGAGTGTATTAGAATGAGGTGCGAGAGCCTAATTTACTACTTACCCACATATTCCACTGATACGAGAAGCAATTAGTTCATAAATGATTGCTAATCTTTAGCAATTATTAATAAATACGTAGTTGACAAATGTGATGACATATATATACACACACACATATAATAGTAAGTAAAAATTAATAGAGAAAAGAAAGTAAAATAAAAAAATAAAAAAGGGAGAATATATATATGGGTTGATACATTAATGAGATTGGTGGACCTCATTGTCTTCCAGTACTAGTACTAGTACATCACGAATTACATCCACATTAATTAATTAATTAATATGCAATATATATTGTCTTAATTTGTCTATATATATAATTACAATATCGGTCTTTAAACAAAATTTGCCAATCAGAATATTGGTGAAATTGCAAAAATGCCACTGGCCACATGGGATTGGGGAGTTGAACAATAACGTTTGTGGCCGAGAAATTAAATGTTGTGTGGTTCCAATTTTTTTTAATTTATTATCATCAACTTAGAACTTCAATTAATGCTACCTTAACACTTATAGGTCCAATATTTTCCACTCTGGACAATATCCCACTCTAAATATTCCATTCAAATGCATGCGTCTCTCTCTCTCTCTACATATATATAGAAACATATACAGACATACTATATATATAATTGATTGATGTATTTTTCTTTTTAGAAAAAGTATTAATTTATTAATTTATATATGGAGTGCATTAATTATCAATATATAGTGTGTTCGGTATTGAAATAGAAGATTAAAGAATATACATACATGCACACATATTTATGCAAATGCTGCTTCCCAAAAAAAACCAAATTAAAAGTAATGAAAAGTGATCAGCGACACATACATTAATTACCACTCTTGAAAAAAAAAATACATGCATACATATTAAATGCTTTTAAAATCATTGGTACACAAAAAATAATAATTATTAAAAAAAATAAAAATAAAATGTGAATAATTATTAATTTAATTTACCTGTGTGATTGAGCATCGAGGCTTGGTTCCTAAAGAAGTAAACCTGCTCGTAACGATGAAGAAGAGTGAAGTAGTGTTTCCTTAAAGCGTACGAGGCGCTGGTCGTTGTCGGCGACAAATCAAACACTCCGCTTATCTCTCTCCATTTCTTTTCCTCTACCACCTGCATTTATATATATATATGTATATATATATAGGAATTACGATGATGACGTGTATGGATAATACGAGAATAGAAGATGAAACCCGACTAAGAAAACCTTATCATAGCCGCCTCTTCTGGTGACTTCGACATACAGCACATGCAGATTGAGCTCCTTCCCTCCGATCACCGGAACCCTTTTTTGGAGAAAAAAAGAAGGATTAATTAATTGAAGATTGCAATGTAATGAATAGACATTATGAGAAATGGAAGAAAGCAATGAATTTGTGTTACAGAAATTTGGAGCCCAGAGAAAAATGGAAGCTTCTGAGGGTGTTGAAGAAGAGAGTTCGATCCTTGACGACGTCGTCGTGGCAGGCCAGGGGGACGGGATGGATGGCGCCGTCGGCGCCATCCGCCGCCGGAATGGGTTTCTCCGGCGACATGAGATGAGGCTGCGACTTCCACCGGAAAATCAAGAAAGTGGGAAAGAGTGGCGCCGGTGACTGTGAGTGAAGAGGGGAGTAGTTGGCGGGCAAAGATGAGTAAATGAGAGAGAGAGAGAGAGATGACAAAACAAGAATTTGGTGTTAATTAAAAAGTGGAAAAGTGAGAGATAAGCTCGTAATTAAGGGAGGTGAAGTCTGAGCAAAAGCTAAAAGAGCAGGGGTTGGCTACGCGTGTGGAAATGTTATCGCAGCGGTGTGTAACGTAAAACCAAATTTATTTATTGTATTTTTAGTGTTTTTCTTACCGTATATTCGTGCTAATTGTTTTAGTACCAAAATACATATTACAATAAACAAGTCGGTTTTCATGTTTATACGGAAAGCATAGTTCCTATTATAACTGATCTCTATATATGTACAAACGCTTACCAACCCAAATTAATCCCTTTCCTCATTTCTAAATGCTCCTTTTTTTTATACAAAAATTTATATCATACTGTCTAAACGATCACAAAATGTTAGGCAAGTATCAAAATCCACTCAAACCCATTCATTTCAGAATGCGCGTGTGCGCTACGCGCCAAGTTTTTTTTTCAAATTTTTTTTTATCTTCATTAGGATTTATTAATCACGAATATGATGTATATTTAATTTGAAAAACATAATCATCGAGCCCAATTCACAGGCCGCCAAACTTGATTTTAATTTTAAAATTTACTAATTTCATCTTATTTTAGATTTTAAACGGTGGTGGTAGGAAAACTCGAGAACTTCAAAATTTATATCAGACTGTCTAAACGATCACAAAATGTTAGGCAGGATCAAAGTCCACTCAAGCCCATTCATTCCAGAATGCGCGTATGCGCTACGCACCAAGTTTTTTTTTCAAATTATATTTTTTTTATCTTTATTAGGATTTATGAATCACGAATATGATGTATATTTAATTCGAAAAAAAAAATCATCGTGCCCGATTCACGAGCCGCCAAACTTGATTTTAATTTAAGATTCACTAATTTCATTTTATGTCATATATATATTTATTTGGAAAAAAAATAATTAACTAGCGCGATACATGATAAAAAGAAATAAAAACAAAAAATAAAATAAAAAAGATAATAATCAGTTTAATTCCATTTATTTTACATTTTAAACGGTGACAGTAGGAGAACTCGAGAACTTCACCTTCAAATTTACATTATTCCACCATTAAGTCATTCTCGAACGACTCGTCATTATCCTCCTACTTATGTAATTTTTTTTTAATAATGTGTGGTGGTGGGGTGGCAGAAATGTGATTGGGAGGCAATAGCTGTACGAATTTACTTTATTAAGCAGGAGAAAGGGTTAACCAATTGAGGAAGTAATCGGAGATTTTGTTCTGGCCTCATCAATCTTTTCTTACTTACATCAAATTCAAAAAATGGGAATAATTTCACTTTTAGTCCTACTAAAATATGATCAAAATATTTTTGGTCCCATATTTTTTATTTTTGGTCCCATAATTTATTAGCTTGATACTTTTGATCCCATAGTTTATTAATTCGACACTTTTGGTCTCAAGTGTTTTTTTTCAACATTTTTAGTCCTAAAACTAACAGTATATATTTTCTTATATTTTTTTTCAACGTTTTTTTTTTCCCGTATATTTTATCTAGAATTTTACTGAACAAAAATTGTATATTGGCAAGAAGTTGAAATGGTTTTGTTAGGCATTTTGCTGGATATTTATTGGGCATTTTGCTTGATATTTTGTTCAATATTTTGCTGAAAATTTTCGAGATATTATGTTATTTTGTTGGGTATTATGCTAAATTCTTTGCTAGATATTTTCTTCTTTTTTTCTTAATAATTTGCTGAAAAAACGAAGCCAAAATGTTCTTTGAATAAATAAATAAATATATATATATATATATATACATATACTACATTTGGGACTAAAAATGTCGAAAAAAAACACTTGGGACCAAAAGTGTCGAGCTAATAAACTATGAGACTAAAAATGAAAGATATGGAACCAAAAATATTTTGACCCCATTCTAATGGGACTAAAAGTAAAATTATCCCTAAAAAATACAATCCTAATTTGTAATTACTCCACAACTACTTTTAAAATGTAACAATGACTTACGCCATTTTTTAAATTTATTGCAATTATAATTTGCTCAATTTTTCTGGTAAAACTTGTGCTGTGCCACTGGAATTAATGGCATTATTTACCGTTGACATAACGTCATTTTACTTCTTAAAATTTAGGCCGGTGTAATTGCAACAAATTAAAAGTAGTATTGTAAATGTTACATATAATTAAATATTAAATAAAAATTGTGATTGTTTTAGGCAATTAACCTTCAAATTTAGAGAAAAATGTATTTTTGATCCCGCAGAATATGGTCCCATTGGAAAATAGTTTCAATACTTTCACCTTTGATCCTAAAAAATAAAAATTAAGCACAAAGTCCTACCATAACTTTTTTCCGTTAAATTGGTATTCACTTTTAATCCCAAATAAATATTTACTTTTAGTCCCACAAAGACATATTTTAATATGACCACCTCATCTACAAAAAATAAGTTTTTTTTCATATTCAAAATTAATCAAACAAGCAAAACATCAAAATATATGTTTGTTTACAAAAAGTGATATTTCACGGTCTAATTGTCCAAAATAAGCAACAAAAAAAAAACAGCAAATCAAAGCCCAACAGACAATTATAAATATTAATAATTAATAATAAAAAAATACTTAATTTTATGGGGAAAATAATATCATAATCATATTTATTTTTTAGGCAAATATCATGGTCAAATTAGTTTCCAATTAATTATCTTACTATTAATCATAAAATCACATTTTATTTAGCAACACAAGAATAAAATCAGATTAGTTTGCATCTAATCAGAAATCACATCTAGTTATTCATGTCTTTGAAAAACTAATCTATTAAGTCAATCTCTTGAAAAATATATGTATTGCATAGCCGAAGACTTTTGATCACATAAATATACTTATTTTCTCTACATACATGTATATTAATTCCACATACCTTCATCGAAAATAGTTAAAACTAAAACTAACATATAAATTAATCTTCAATTTCTAGCCTTAATTAACCGTCCAACGGAACGCTTATTCAGTTTTGGAGTAGATGGACAAACGACACTTCTAATTGGAATTTTAAATTATGAAATCATATGAAGTTTTTTTTTATAAAACAAACTAAAAACGGAGATTGGGAAAACTTATAATAATCTGGGTGTGATAATGGTACAAAGTGCTTCCTCCATGTGTATCTCACGTGATTTAATTATTTCCATTAATATTTGACAGAATTTTCAAAACATGGGACTCAAAGTGCTTAAATGTAATCCTATAGGACCGTTT
Source organism: Perilla frutescens (assembly GCA_026008535.1). Lineage (NCBI taxonomy): Eukaryota > Viridiplantae > Streptophyta > Magnoliopsida > Lamiales > Lamiaceae > Perilla > Perilla frutescens. The sequence continues at coordinate 74,913,815 of BRKX01000003.1, forward strand.
ATGCTTGATTTTTTTTCTTTGGGACCAACAGTGAAAGAATTAAGACTATTTTCCAATGGGACCATGTCCTACGGGACGATAAATGCAATTTTCTCTCAAATTTACTCCAATCAAACTTATCTTCGCTCCCAATTCACATTGATATATATATATATATATATATATATATATATATATTATTTATCTGTTGTACATGGGTTGAATATGTCATAAAAAAGTACTTATAACTTGTATTAACTCATTATAATTGCCCGCATTTTCTTTATCTTGTAAGGTATTATTTTAATTGTAATATTAAGTTGAATTTAACTTCCATTTATCAATTTAATTTGATGTGTTTTTTTTTATCCCTCTCAATTTAATAATGAAAGGAATTCTGCTGCGACAATGCAACAGCTTTAATTATGTGTTCTTTGCAAAATAATACACAACACTCACGCAGTAAAGAGTAATCAATCTTTTGGCAGAAGCAAGCCTCGTAAAAATAACATCAAATGCGTGTCTCAGCCAACAAAATATAAGTGATAAGTCAGAAAAACCGACATAGATAACGGCTATTCCTCGTTGTTAGTAGAAAAATCGGGTGTTGTTAATAGAGGTGTTGTAAAAGCGTAGCTCATATAAATCGGGATTTTGGTGATGTAAACTCGAAACATATTAAATGCCTAATTCAAAATATATTACAGATTCCAACCCGTTAACAATAGGCAATACGATTCTTGAAACAAAAATGGGCCCTTATAGAAAAAAAAAATTAAAAAAAATATAAATTATGAGAAAAATACAAATTAATATATGGGCTAAATAATAATATTGATTAGTTCAAAAGAGGCAAATGATCTTTCATCTAAATACAACGTGTCTTGTAGTTTTAGATGCAAAACTAATATGTCGGCAAGATGACAATACTCATTACTTTAAAGTATGATAATCGACAAATTAAATAAACAAATTATGGAACACAAAACACATGCAAAATATAAAATATTGTTACCATAACACTAAGTCACCAACAATAATAGCAAATCAGAGTTCAAATTCAAATAGTCTCCACACTACCTTATGATTTTAAATTTTAAATTAAATGCGTACCTTATTTTATTTACTAGAATATATAGAGATAATTTCAAAGTTTTTTTTTCTCATCCACCTTGTGTCCCTTTCTCAATTTTCACTAATCACGTCGTTCATCGGTTCACCGTTCGTAGCTGAATGGTATATGTGAAGATGAGATGACTTTTTATTTCCCTTAATTTCTTTTCTTTTCCTTCCCGTGATGTGAATCTGTGCCCTGAGTCTTACTTTATTTTTATTTTATTTTTTATAATTTTGGGCCCGAAAATAAACATATACCTATTAAAAAAAATGGACCCCAAAAAAATTGAGGCCCTAAGCAAATGTCTGTTAGGCATGCCATCAGGACGGGACCTGCATCTTGGATAAATACCACTTTTACTATGAAATTTGACGTTTTTATATATAAAAAAAAATGTGCCACGCTTCAAATAATTAACTATTCTATTATCTAATCTAGGATCGAAACTTTGAACATTTTAGTAATTATTTGAAACGTGACATTTTTTAAGAAACATTCAAAGCTCAGACAAGAAAATGGGCTTCACCCATATATACTTCTTTGGACTCGGCATTATATTGTGTAAAATATTTTCTGGGCTTTATGATATATAGATAATTATTTAATGTTTAACTGATATAAATGAGTAAGATTATCGATGTCAAACAACTCATTTAAATGACATAATTGGCCAGATTTTGATTAATTTTGAAATTCTTCGAGATTAATTCTCTATTGGAATTTGGAACTTTTTTTATTTTTATTGATGATCATTGATCAACTTTTCTTGATGGGCCTTTAAAGCCCAAACCTAAAAATATTCAAGCTCCATTTTTTCCCCCTTTGCTTAATTTTATTTTATACTATAGTTAGGATTAATAATTATTTAACATGCTTGCTCAATGATTTGGGTTGAATTATTATTATACTATACGTTAAGGATGAAATTAATTTTGATGGGTGAAGAATTATCTTCTTGTTCTGTTATATTATGCTTATGATGAATAATTGATTTTATATCACGCTTAAAATTTTTGTGCATATGCATTTAATTTAACCTTTAAAAAATGTATAATAAAGCATCACCAACAAAGTATAAAATAAATTAGAAATAATACCAATTTTTTTAAAAAAAATAAAGAAAGAAAGAAATTAAGTCCGAACACAGCGTTGGTTAAACTGAAAAACAATGGAGATTTAATATTGTTATAATTTTCGAACACAATTGAAAATATGGAAGTTGGATTATGTTGGTAGTGAGGCCATTATTTTTTAAATTTAAGGCGAAATTAGATACAATAGATTTTGTAAAAAAATATTTATGATGTAGGAATAGAAAAATAATATAAAAAAATAAGAACTGAAAAACATAACATAAATACGGGTCAAATATGGTGATTCTAGGAGTTGACTTTTCCACCCACGTGACATTGCCATATGAGTGATGAATGCATTAACTTGTGCCCATGGTGTGTATACGGTTTTTTTACTAAGAAATTAAGAAATTATAATTAAGATTAAGTTCTGGTAGTGCATGCTAGACAAGAGTAATTGTAATTTTTTACTTTATTTTGTGCATTAACAAAGCTTAATTAGAGACCTAATAAAATGAAGCAATAAAAAAAAAAAAAGCATAATCTATGTTTGGAGTTTGACGACTTATGTTCGTCAAGGTATTCGCAGATCGAGTAATCTCTAATGTTGGTGTGCTGATTTCGTTGTGCATACAAGATCGAGCCATGTATGCGTAAGTTTTTCGAAATAGTCTTCTAAAAGTAGTAAACAGTTCAAGTTTGAACAGAGTTTTCTAGAGTATGGTTGATCAATTGAACGAGTTATTACCAATCACCTTCACAATTACTGCTTTAGGATGTTTCCATATCATCAAAACATAATTACACAATCGTCAATTCTCCTGTGCACTAGGTGCACATCAGAGGATAAAATCCTCTAGTTAGGGGTGTAAATGAGTTGAGTCGAGTCCGAACACACATATGTTCAAGCTTGTTTGAAATGATATCGAGTTTTAAATTTTATGTTTGAGCTTGTTTGATTATTTATCGAGTCGAGCTCAAACGAGCTTTAATCTAGCTGAACACGAGTCGAGCTTGAGTATTTTGATATTTTTACACATGTTTGCTCATTTTTTACTTATCGAGCTCGAGTTCGAGCCGAGCTTTAAATTTTATCGAACATAAAATTATGTTCAAGCTTGTTTGATATGCTTATCGAACCGAGCTTGAACGAGCTTTTAACGAACGGACATGAGTCGAGTATCGAACTATTTGGTTTGATTTTTAGCCCTACCTCTAGTCCACTTTTCATGTCCCACTATTGTGTCCCACTATGAAATTTAATATTTTAAAAATGTTTAGTATAAAATTAAATTTTATTATAGTATTACAAATCATAATCAACATTTATTGCTAAAAATTAATTTTTTTAAAATTATATACGCTATTTTTGGAATAATCAACCATATTAATCAATTATATTAACCAAAAAATAAGAAATAAATATTAAAAAATAAATATAAACCCTAATTGGGTGCAATGAACCCTAAATAATAATTCTAAAATTAATCTAAGACATAACAAATTTAAATTGAAGAAAAAAATTGATGAAAATCGAATAAAAATTAAAATGGGACACGAAATGGGTTAGAGAAAAGTGGTATAGAGGATTTCATTTGGCACATCAGACGGTCAACATGCATTCATCAAAAAACCCCGTCAAAACAGCTGATACTTTTTAGGGATACAAGTGATACTTTTTAAATTTTGAGAGATATTTTTTAGTGTTACTATTAATACTGATTTTGATCTCTTTTTCTATTTTTTTGGGCGAATACTTTCTAAGAATACATGTGATATTTTTGAATTTTTAAATGATACTTTTTAGTATTATGGTTGATATTAATTTTGTTGGTTTTTTTTATCAACGCGTTGACAGACTAACGTGCATCTAGCGCATACAAGACATATCTCCGTGCCTTGTGCAATATGTTAGAGTATTGAACTTATTTTTTTCCACTAAACTTTCAAAAAAATATATTTTACTATACTCACTAAATTTTAAAACTATATGACGAGTGATGAGGTAGATTAATCCCTATAAATTGCCTCCTTGCTTCCTAACAAATCCCACGCACAGTCACCGACAGTAAAAAAAATGATAACCATGGCGGAGATGATAACCCACACCGGATCTGCAGTTGCAGGTCTCACGGTGGTCGCCGCCATGATCCAAACATACTTCCCCTGCGAACTCCAACTCCTAATCATGGATTTCTACGAACACTTCGTAAATTTCGTCTACCCCTACATCCAGATCACCTTCCCCGAGTACGACGGCGCCGGCTTCAAGCGGAGCAGAGCCTACGCCGCCATCGAGAGGTACCTCAACGCCCACTCCACCAACCAGGCCAAGCGCCTCCAAGCCAACGTCTTCGACGACACCGACGCCGTCGTCCTCACCGTCGCCGACAAGCAAGACGTCGCCGACGAGTTCAAGGGCATCAAGCTCTGGTGGAGCTCCGGCGAAGACGAGCCCAAGAAGAAGTCCATCTCTCTCTGGGCCAGGAACGACGAGACCAACTACTTCCGGCTCACTTTCTACCGGAAATATCGCCACGTCATCACCGGCGAGTATTTGAAGCATGTCGTGGAACAAGGGAAGGGTATCTCGGTGGAGGAAAGGCGGAGAAAGCTCTGCACCAACACTAACAGCACCGACGGCAGTGGCGACGGTGGCTGCGGCGGCGCCCCTAGCATCTGGAGTGACGTGGCGTTTGAGAACCCCGCCACTTTCGATACCCTCGCCATGCATCCACTCCGGAAGCAACGGATCGTTAATGACTTGCTATACTTCTCGAAATCGGAGGATTATTACAAGAAGGCGGGGAAGGCGTGGAAGCGGGGGTACCTCCTCCACGGCCCGCCGGGAACCGGGAAATCGACGATGATCGCCGCCATGGCGAATCTGTTGAAATACGACGTGTATGATCTGGAGCTGACCGCCATTAAAAACAACACCGAGCTGAGGAAACTACTCATCAACACCACCAGCAAGTCCATTATCGTGATCGAGGACGTCGATTGCTCGTTGGACTTGACGGGGAAGAGAAAGAAGAAGAAGGAGGAAAAAGAAGACGGCGGAGCGGAGGCGGAGAAGAAAAGGCGCCGCAGCAGCGAGGTGACGCTTTCTGGGCTTTTAAACATCGTTGATGGGCTGTGGTCGGCTTGTCCGGCGGAAAGAATCATCGTTTTCACGACGAATCATGTCGAGAAATTGGATAAAGCTCTGATTCGGAGAGGGAGAATGGATGAGCACATAGAGCTTTCTTACTGTGGATTTAAGATATTGGTGAAGAACTACTTAGACATCGATTCGCATGAATTGTTTGCCGTGATTAGGCAGCTGTTGGAGGAGACGGATATCACTCCGGCCGACGTCGCTGATAAACTCATGCGTAAATCGGAAGGCGATGACGCGGGAAGTAATTTGATGAGATTGATCAGAGCCCTCGAATGTGCAGCGAAGAAGAAGGAGAAAGCAGAGAAAGACGTTTGACTAATGGAGTCAAAAGAAACAATTGAATGATGACATTAATCCCATGAATATATATTTTTCTTAATAATAATATTGGTTGTTATATGTATGCATGCAAGTCTGTATCATTTAATTAGCTGTGGTCAGAATCATTAATCCTCATCAAGAAATTAATTAAGGATATTATGATTCACATGTTGTTAATTGCGTGTATATATTTGTTGGTGTGTTCACTGCCATATGTCCTCTATAAGACGATATATATGAGTACAACGGTATACCACTATATATTGTGTGTGCGGCCGGTATGTCGGAATATATCGAATTAATGTATATATGTTGATATAGAAAATTTACTATACTTAATTTGCACGTGAATTATAATTAAACAGTGAATAATTTAAATTACATTAAATAATTAATATATATTAATTTTTTTCCTCAACCTTAGATTCAAATTAGAATTATAGTTTAATTATAATCGGATAAATAGAAATGAGGAATAAGAACACAAATAATAATAATAATGTTATATTTAGTAGCTATATTAATTCATTTAATTGTACATTTAAATTAATATATATGTGTGAAAGATAATAAGAGATGATTGTTATGTAAATATGTAATACTTAGTATAAACATTATACATGCACATATATATATATATAGTAACTTTACGATATCTTATCAAATTTATTATATATTACATTATTTAGTAAATTTACGATATCTAATACATATAATCATATGTTATATTTAATACAAAGTAATAATAAATATATTCTTATTTAATGCTTAGTAAATAATTTTTATCATTTCTAAGTTAACAATTTAAAATTCATAATATTTAATAAGTTTATAATATTTTATACAATTTATAAATATATTATAAAAAAACGTGATGAATAATATTCTTAATGTTTCTTACAGTTTTAGATTTACAATATAATTATAGTTTGTAATCTAATAAATAAATATAAGAAATAAGAACACAAACAATAATATAATATTTTTACATTTAAGTTAGTTAATATTTGTGATATTATGTGTGTGTGTGTGTGTGTGAATTATAGATGATTGATATATAATAATTAGTAAATATGATTTACATATATAAATATCTAGTAAATTTACAATATCTAACACTTATAATTAATCTTATGTTATACTTAATGCATAGTAATGATAAATATATTCTTATTCAATACTTAGTAAATAATTTTTACAATATCTAAATAAACGTTGTAATATTTATTGAATTTATGATATTTTATCAATTTATATATAAATTACACCTAAAAAAAAATGAACAATTTGAAGTTATATCACATATGTGATGAATAAAAATCTTATATTTTCATTCAATTTTATATTTTCAACTAATATTATCAAAATAAAAAAATCAAATACAATAAATTATATTTGACTAATATATGTTACTAAGATTAATATAATAGCATTTAATTAATATATGTGGCATGAAAAAAATTATTTTATTTTGTTGAATTTTGATCGTTATTAGGAATGTTTCATATTTTTAGTAAATATATGAGATATATCGTAAGATGGTGTGGTACAGTATATCGATGTCGGTAAGGTATATCGATATCGGTAAGGTATGCCGAAATAAAGGTAAGGTAAAAATATGTCATTTGTTTCATACCGAAATTAAGGTATGCTGAATGTTAAGGTAATGTAACGATATAAATTTTCTCTATACCGTACAAATAAGGTAAGGTAAAAGTATGGTTAAAAAAGTAAATTATACCTTACCGTCTCACCCTAATTAAAATTGTTGGAAAAATATCATGTGGACAAAAACTGTCGAAAAATATCATTTAGGACCAAAAAAGTAATTTTTGGGACTAAAAGTATTTTGACCCTAATTTAATGGGACCAAAAGTGAAATTAATCCAAAATATCAAAATGCATAAGGTGAGACATGCTTAGTCAAACCTAGCAGTGTTGATGGAATTTGAACTTAAAATCTTTAATTCCAAACAACAACACTCCACCACTAAACAATCCCTAGGGAATGAAGCACAACTTTGATAGATGTATTAATTCGTATTCTATATGTGTTCTATTATCCTGTCAAAAAAAATGTGTTCCATTTTAAAAGTATGATTAATAATTATCGAATACACTTTTTTAAAAAAAAAAATCACTAATTACTTTTAGTAGATTGTTATGAAGATTTTAAATTATACATCTAGTCCCATGATAAGAATAGATGATATATGCTACTATATCCGTTTCAGAATAAATGTCATTTTGGGAAAATACATACATATTAATAAAATAATTAATTTATTTAGGGTAATATTTTGTGCAACACTTCATTCTACATAATTAAATTTATTAATTTTTCTTCTATTTTTAATCGATTTCAATTTCTTATACTCTTGTTTATTTTTACACTCGTTATTTAAGGTTCAGTCTACCCAATTAGGGCATATGATTATATTTTTTAACGAAATAATCAATTATTAATTTAAAATGAAATTAAATATTGGACAATAATTATGCACCCTAGTTGAGCAGAATGAACCCTAATTAACAAGGAAAAAATTAAATTAAAGCACAAGAAATTAAAATCGATTAAAAATGAAAGGAAAGCTACTAAATTTAATCGGGTAGCATAGAGTGTTGCACAAAGTATACAACAAGGCCATGTTAGACTACAATAAATGAGAATAAATCGAAGAAAAATGCGAGTTTAATTTTCCATTTCGAATGTGTATAAACCAATATTTTTTATGAAATGGAATTAAAGTACTAAAACAACACTTATTCTGATTCTAAGATTGAAAGATCTCGTCTTCCATGCACTTTATGAATGGTTAAATTTGCATCTTATTGCACAAATTATAAATTTTCTTTTATACAACCTGATGCAGGTAGAAGCGTGTATCATCCGTTAATTCTGAGAATACTCGGAAGAACACAAGAATAATATCGTTGATTCTCGCAAAAATACCGAATTACACATAAATATCACACTTTTTTATTAAATTTCAACTCCCCTAATAACAATATGGGTCTATCTATTTATAATATAAAGAAACTTGGAAGAGAACAAACATAAAACCTAATTTAGATAAAATTCCTAATTAATAATGTAATCTAAATAGACAATCAAATCTAAAATATAATCTAAATAATATATCAAGATGTATATCCATCACAACCACATAGCTCATTAATTAGTAAATTAAAAGTTGTCTTTAATTTTGGGACTTGTAATGATAAGAATTCATAATCATATACTATAGTATTAAATATTTATTAAACTAAAACCTGTGAATTTTGTGACAGCTCCCACAAAACCGACGACCTTCATGCCCCTTGCATGAATTAAATTAAATAATACAGTAGGTAATGAAATAACATCTAACATTTTGATTAGGTGTAAACGAAATCTAGCCGTGAAATTTCTACAACATGATAATATTGTGAAAGTTCAAGGAACTAGATTAATATTAGTATATAATTATATATATATATAATCATGTTTAACTAACCTATGATGAGATCTCTCTTGTCTTTACCCGATGAAAAATGAAATATTTATATGGTGGATCGTGACACGATAACTTATAAAAATCTACAACGAAATGAACTAGTAATTAATGACTCTGAATTGATCACAATAATGAAGTTTCGCCTGCCTATTCTCGGAAGAATCGTATTAGACTTTTAAGTCATCAAATTATTGATTTGTTATTGTGATATACACATCCAAACTTTAATTTCCTTCTCCATACATTCATATAATATCAAAGTAGTACCCTTTAGAGGCCCTTTAGGGGTGGTCTCTTGGTGGATAACCTTAATTTGACGTATATCAAAGGGCATAAGTTTAAATTTCATTAGAAATTTCTAGGGTTGTATTCGAAGCAAGCCAATCCGAACACTATAATATAATGTTCAAGCTCGACTCATTAAAGAATATTCGTGCTCGAGCCGATTCGAACTTTTTTCCTATTGTTCGAGTTCGGCTCGCTAAATATTTTTCATGCTTGAATTCAGCTCACCTCTTAAAATGCTCAAAAATTTACTAATTGGGTCCACGCCTGAATGCTTGAAAAATATTCATTTAATTAATTTGCATGTTCGAGCTCAAGAAAAAATGTTTATTTAATTTATCCGTTCGAAATATTTATAATATTCATAAACATGTTTTTGAACATGTTTGATTAAGCAGCTCGAGCTCCAACAATCAAATTACATGTGTTCGCGAGCTGACTGAGTTGAATACTATACTCTGTTCGAGCTCGACTCGATAATTTTATCGAGCTCAATTCGAGGCTCGTGCTTGTCTCGATCTTTTAGAAAACAATTGAACTTTTTCGAGACGAATTCTGAATAGCTCGCGAGAAACTTTGTTCATTTACAATCCTAATAACTTCTTGCAAGATCACAAACAATTTTGTGCAATTAATTTGCCTCTCATTAATAATTTGCCGGATATTGTAAATGAGTATAGTTTACCTTGAATGCGTTGTTAACTAGCTAGTATAGTTTACATAAAAAAGATCACTCCACTTGTGTTACATTAAGATGATGCAATGCAATTCCCTCAAAAACAAAAACAAAAAAACAAAAAAAAAAAAGAAAGAAAGAAAAGATGATGCAATGCAATGATGCCCTAGTTCAATAAGTATGTTTTTTGGAAGTTTACACGAAGATAGCCTAATTAATTAATTAGTAGGAAAGAATCAATAGTGGACAAATTTATTAAATAAATTTACGTATAAAAAAAATAATAAGACCTTTTAAAATATAACAATTATAATTGTCAAACTGCAAGCTACCAATACGTTGACAATTCATAATCATGTTTCATCATCTACAGTAATGCATATTATTTTTAGACTAGAGAGTAAACTCCAAACTGAAAAAATATAGAGAATTTATTATATTACGTTTCTCATAGGAAATTTCCATCCTCAACTACCACATTGTTTTTCCCTTAAAAAAAATCTCATTTTGAATGTCTGTAAATAATAATTGTTATAATTAGAATTGAAAAAGACAAGACACAAAATTGGCATGGTTCACTAACGTTGTGCTAGCTATATACACGAATAAGAAAAGAGAAATTTTATTATGTTTAGAGATATTGATTACATAATTACAAGGATGGAAAAATCGGGATATATCGCGGATATTGACATTGTGATACGGATATTGGGGAGAATATCTTTTTTCCCGAGTATCAGCGAAATATCGCAAAATATCGCACAATATCGCAATATATCGCGATTTTTTTATATTTTCTATAATATATTTTTATTTTTATTTTTATTTAATACTATATATTTTTGTGGTCTTTTTTAGATATCCAATGTAATTATTTGAGTTGCAATATTTTTTAATCCTTGGATTGAATATAAATTATTTGCCAACTTTTTTCAACTTTCAACCAATATATCATCATGTCTTTGAAATCTAATGTAGAAATTGCCAAATGTGTGATAATGAATATAGTCATTTGTTGTCTTTTTGTAAAATATAGGTGTAGCCGTGTAGATGATCACATGGTGTTGGATGTGCCAAACAATTATTTCATCATAACGATTCATTCAAATCGTTGTGAAATAATTGTTTGGCACATCCAACACCATGTGATCATCTACACGGCTACACCTATATTTTACAAAAAGACAACAAATGACTATATTCATTATCACACATTTGGCAATTTCTACATTAGATTTCAAAGACATGATGATATATTGGTTGAAAGTTGAAAAAAGTTGGCAAATAATTTATATTCAATCCAAGGATTAAAAAATATTGCAACTCAAATAATTACATTGGATATCTAAAAAAGACCACAAAAATATATAGTATTAAATAAAAATAAAAATAAAAATATATTATAGAAAATATAAAAAAATCACGATATATTGCGATATTGTGCGATATTTTGCGATATTTCGCCGATACTCGGGAAAAAATATTCTCCCCAATATCCGTATCGCAATGTCAATATCCGCGATATATCCCGATTTTTCCATCCTTGATTATAACATAAATAACTATAGTCAACATTTATCAACAAAAAAAATGAATTAAAAAATTTATAAAATTTAATTTTGAATTAATCAACCATAATAATTAATTATTAATTGAAATTTGGAAATTAAAAATTAATTAGTAAAATATAATTATAAACCCTAATTAGGTGGAGTGAACCCTAAAAAATAATCTTAAAATTAAACTAGATCACAATATATATATATATATATATTTATATATAACACATAATTTGAAAATGTAATACAGGACACATAGTGTAATAGGAAATCTCAAATGATTTTCTGGCACTTGTAGATCAGTGGATGACTGAGAAGTCTTTCAATTCCAATTTCTGATGATTTAGTTTAATTTTACAATTATTAATTAAAGTCAATTAATTCTACCCAATTAGTATTTATATTTAAAATTTATTTTTTAGTTATTAATTGATTATTACGGTTTATAATTTTTAAAATTTCAATCATTTGTGTTCTTGATATAAATATGATTAGATCAATTATATAATACTTAATATTTAACTCTATAACAACTATTATTTAAATTATAAATTTAATCGCGAGAAATGGATTCGAATACCAAATACGAAACAGATGATCACATCCGCTAACATTGAATGTATTTTTTGGCACCTGAAGAACATGACTGGGCTAAGTCGTTCAATTTCAATTTCTCATGATTTAGTTTAATTTTATAATTATTAATTAGAGTTAATTCTACCCAATTATGATTTATATTTAATTTTTAATTTTTAGTTATTAATCCATTATTATAATTTATAATTTTTTAAAATTTCAATCTGTTATTAATAATATACCCAAATTTTTTAACAACATAAATTTAAATTTAATCACTATAAATTCCCTCCTTTGCAGCCTAATCCGAAACACAAACAAAAATGATAACAACCATGGCGAAAATGGTGACCCGAACGGGAAAAGCATTTGCAGGTCTGACGGCAATGGCGGCCCACACCGTCAAAGCCGCCGCCGGAGTGACGGTGGTCTTCGCCATGTTCCAGAAGTACTTCCCCTGCGAACTCCGCGTCGTGATCATGGATCTCTACGAGAAATTCGTCAATTTCATCTACCCCTACATCCAGATCACCTTCCCCGAGTATCAGGGCAACTATTTCGAGCGGAGCAAAGCCTTCGCCGCCATCGAGCGCTACCTCAACGCCCACTCCACCAACCAGGCCAAGCGCCTCCAGGCCAACATCTTCGACGACAGCGACGCCGTCGTACTCACCGTCGCCAAGAACCAGGAGGTAACCGACGAGTTCAAGAGCATCACGCTGTGGTGGACTTCCGGCGAAGACGACGCCGCGAAGCAGTCCATCTCCTTCTGGCCGAGGGAGGAGGAGAAGAGGTATTTCCGGCTCACTTTCTACCGGAAGCACCGCCACGTCATCAGCGGCGAGTATTTGAAGCATGTGATGGATAAAGGGAAGGCCATCACAATGGAGGAGAGGAGGAGGAAGCTCTGCACCAACAGCGACGGCGACGGCGGCGGATTCCGCCGTAGCCTCTGGAGCGAGGTGGCGTTCGAGCACCCCGCCACCTTCGACACCCTCGCCATGGACCCTCGCCGGAAGGAGGAAATCATCGACGACTTGCTCTATTTCTCGAAATCGGAGGATTATTACAAGAAGGCGGGGAAGGCGTGGAAGCGGGGGTATCTCCTCCACGGCCCGCCGGGGACCGGGAAATCGACGATGGTCGCCGCCATGGCGAATCTGTTGAAATATGACGTGTATGATCTGGAGCTGACCGCCATTAAAAACAACACCGAGCTGAGGAAACTGCTCATCAACACCACCAGCAAGTCCATTATCGTGATCGAGGACATCGATTGCTCGCTCGAAGTGACGGCGCAGAGGGGAAGGGACGACGGCGGCGACGGCGACGATGATAAGAAGGAAGGGAAGGATGATCCGGTGAAGGAAAAGATGAAGAAGGAGGAGAAAAAAGGGAGCAAGGTGACGCTTTCTGGGCTTTTAAACACCATTGATGGGCTATGGTCGGCTTGCCCGGCGGAAAGAATCATCGTTTTCACGACGAATCATGTCGAGAAATTGGATAAAGCTCTGATTCGGAGAGGGAGAATGGATGAGCACATAGAGCTTTCTTACTGTGGATTCGAAGCGTTTAAGATATTGGTGAAGAATTACTTAGACATCGATTCGCATGAACTGTTTGCCGTGATTAGGCAGCTGTTGCAGGAGACGGATATAACTCCGGCCGACGTCGCTGATAAACTCATGCGAAAATCGGATGCCGATGATGCTGACAGTAATTTGATGAGATTGATCAGAGCCCTCAAAGATGCAAAGGAAGAAGCAGCGAAGAAGAAGGCTGGGGAAAGTTTGGGTGATGCTGATGCTGATGGAGTGGAAGAAAATGGTGAAACAGTTGATTGATAATCCTGAGAGAGAGAGAGAGAGAGAGAGAGAGAGAGAGAGAGAGAGAGAGAGAGAGAGACTGGAGCATGCTGATAAATACATATGATCCCTGCTGTGTATAAATATAATGTTTGGTATTAATCTTAGTGGAATATGTATGCATGCATGCATGCATCACTATCAATATTGAATTGCTTTAGTCTTAATCTTGATTCAACATGAGAAAATTAACCGTAGTATATATATCCAAAAGGGGCTAATTATAATATTAACATTTTTTTTTGCATTAATGCAATTTCCCGTGTTCAAATATTGACGTGGACTGCCAGAAATCTTAAGAGTATTTTCATCCGAGTTAATAAAATGATGTGGAAATTGATTTTCAGCGGTCCACGCCATTATTTAGCCCACCGTAAAATAATGTTAGTGTTTTTTTTACTTACACATTCGACTTGTGGTATTGAAGAAATTCGAATATGTGATCTTTGATCTCCAAGCAATATCACTCCACCATTAGGCCATCCCCACCGGAACGAAAATAACGTTAGTGTTAATTATGCAAATATTGAAATTCATGTGTTACTTTAAACTTTGAAACAAAAGTGTATCAACGGGCAAATGTTGGGTACTAATATATAATTAATTAACCATATTCGAAAGTGATGGTGATGTGCAAATCATGTACAATTTTTTTTTTTAAAGCCGGTAGTACTGATGTTGTAGTAGGAAAATTCTATGGTACCGAAAGGTTACTATCCATTATGTCATAATAAATTTAATGTGACATTTTCATGTGTCATAATTAATATATTATGACACATCAATCATTAGACATTACCTATTGGGTAGCATAAAATTTACTTGTTATAGTAGTAGATGCCACCAATTTCGAGAAGGATATCACCCTAATTGTTGATGAACAGAAACATAACAATGAGGTGTAAGTTCTCGATTTAGGGGCATCTTATCATATATGTATACATAGAGAGAGTGGTTTACAACTGTTAGGGTTGATGTTGATCACACCCATCTTTATTTATTATTAATCTTTATCTTTCTTAATTTTTGAAGGTATTTGATTTTGATATTTTTAAATATTCTTGATTTACTTGATTTTATTATTTGATATCTATTAATATTATGACTGCAAAATTTATCTTTGGTAGAGTTTGAGTTTAATAGAATATTTCCTTTTTGATAACATAACCTTCATTGTTTCATGTTTCAATGCTTAGCTTATTCCTTGTGTAGGAAGGAAAGGAACGGTTTTTGTATCTCTCAAACACTACTACTCATCTATAAATTAAAGAGAGTGCAAGTTTCAGAAGATTGGACACGAAAATTAAGACAAGAGATTTAGACTGAAAATCTACAAAGAAATAAGAGTTGTCGTTGTCCAAATAATGTCGTGATGGGGGAAAATTATATGCTATCCCCAGGGTATTACCCAAATGTCACAATAGGTGTTTTGTAGTGTCACAATAGGTCTATTGTGACACTTTCAAGTGTCATAATAGACCTGTTGTGCCACTTTAGGTAGTACCCGGGGGGGTAGCGTATAATTTACCTGTGATGGGTGTTGGGCGTTTTCTGTTCAATAACTTGTTCAACGTCAGTTTGTATCTGGAGATTTATCCTCCGAAGTAGTTCTTTTTAGGGTTGTTAATTTTGATGTTTGCCTACATTCGAAGCTGTTTTTAGTCATCCATCTTATAGTGGATGTTTTGGTATTTTGTAGAGATTTTCGTGTCTGAAGGAGACAACTTTATAGGGAAGTTTCTTTATTTTGTATTTTTATAATTAACTTTGTATTTAGTGAAGTTTTCGCCATGAGGTCGTGTTACAAATACACTTTGTATTTATAGCACATTAAATTATTTACTGTGCATATTTAAATTTCCCGCTGCGAGTTGAATCTGATATTACGATCTGTGTTCTAAACATTGAACGTAACAATAGTACTTTGTTTTCGCATATTGTTTTCCATCCCGCAGCAGATCAGCCTCCCTAATTCTCTCAACAACTTACACAAAGTTGGGTGATTTTGCAGCTGAAATTCCCTATTGCACATTTGGTATTGCATTTTCTATTACACACTCGATTTTTTATTTTTTTTTTCAATTTTTTCTTCAATGTCAATTTCTTATGCTTTAGTGTAATTTTACTCTTATTATTTAGATTCATCCTACCCAATTAGAATGCATTGCAAATTTTTATTATTTAATTTTAAATTTTAAATTATTAATTGATTGTTTCAAAAATTAAATACTAAAAAACTACATTAAACCCTAATTGAGTAAGATGAACCCTATATAATAAGTGTAAAATTAAATTAAAGTATAATAAATTAAAATTAAATAAAAATTTGAAAAATAAATTAAAAATACGAGTGTGAAATATGAAATGCAACACGAAAGCGGTGATTTTGGTGGATGAGAGGGAAGTCTCTGATTTTAGTGGGAAAATGATTGATTGAATTAAATCACAAAGTTCATTAAGATGGTCCTAGTGGGCTCAAAAGCATGGATCAAGATTGAAATTACATTTGGGCTTGGGAAAATGAGCTTTAAAATAGGGGAGGAACTTCGGTTTTGAGAAATATGTATTCTGGATTTATAACATTTAAAATAATATTTACATCAATGGCTAACTTTTGAATTTATTAAAAAATCGGTGATGTGATGGTATTTACAAAACCTTAGTTAGAATTATTTAGAAAATACAGATAACTTCATTTTTGGTCATATGAATTCAAAACATTTTTAGTCTCATGTCTGACGTTTTTTGTCTCAAAGTTTCTTTACTTGACTTTTTTATCTCAATTTTTTTCCACCATTTTATCCCGAAACTTACAGTCAACTTAACGATCGTTTCGAGTTGTAAATTTTAGGACACAAAAGCCGAAAAATAAAACTTTGAACCACAAAGTTGAGAAAATAAATTTTGGGCCAAAAAATTCAAGAACGTTATATCATATGCGTTGTGATCACCTAAAATATGGATATAACATATTTGTGAAGTGGCTTTGGGACCAAAAAATAAATAAAATTTGGGACGGAAAAAATTAAGTAAATAAACATTGAAATTATCCCTAAAAAGTAAGTAACAATAATTTTGTTGTGAAAGCTAAATTCGAGTGGATTGAGCACATGGTATTCCGTCGTGCAAAATCAGTTGGGAGCTGCAACACATGAAATATCACATGGATTATATTGAAGTTTTCTTGTAATTACTGCTGCTTTGATTGGGAATGTGACAACTTGTCTAATCAACCAAACAAATTATCTTATCTTTTTCTTCAACCTTCCCACTCTCCATTATATTAATTCAACTCAATCATGTGTGTATATACAGTGAGTCGATGAAAAAAAAATACACTGTTTCCTGATGTGAGAACTAAGGGTGGCAATTTGGGCCGTCCGACCTGACTCGAAAAAGCGTAATATCGGGCAGGGTACCCGTGGGCCTAGTGTAAAATTGCAAATTTTTGAGTAACTCTCTATTTCGGACTTGTCCGATTTCAAGCCTAAATTTTTTTAACCCAACCCGGCCCGAAATGTGGGTCGGGTCGAAATTGTCACCTCTAGTGAGAACTAAAAGCCATCTTATTTCCTTCAACTAAATAATCTAATGGTTGAGATTTAATGTCAAAGTCTAGATAAAAAAGAAAGAGAGAAGTATAGACATCCAACTCTTGTAAAAATGATGATGTTATCACTTTTTAAAAAAAAAAATTAAACGATCATATAACACTCGTTTCTAATCTGATTAACACAAATAGTATACCAAATTAAAGTTATTTTCATGTTCTTTAATTCAAGATCAGTCATGGATATTTTTGTGCGAATAAATATAGATGAAAAATACAAAAGATACATTTTTACTCGATCCAGGGTGAAAATATTTTCGTTAGTTTTTAATAATTTTTTGTCAGCATTATGATAATGTATACTAATGAAGCATTTGTTATATGTTGACATATTTTATTCACTATGCTAACAAAGTATTATCATAATGTTAGTCCAGTACACGTACTTATGTTATTATTATGATTTTTTTTAATTCCAATAAGGATTTATTCTATCCAATTAGAGTTTTTAGTTATTTTCATTATTTAAATTTCATATTTTAATTACTAATTGATTAATATGGTTTATAATTTCATCCAATTGGAATTTATTAATTAGGTTTTATTCCATCCAATTAGAGTTTATACCTTATATTATTGAAACATTGTCATATGCTAACATAGTTTATTTGTAGTGCTAACAGAGCAATATCATAATGCTAACGTAGTACATTTATATTGATATTATAGTTTATTCATTTAAATTATGGTTTATAATTATTTTTTTAGAAGTTAATTCCATTTTTTTATATTATTGGAGTTCATTACATCCGAGTTACAGTTTGATCCATCTAATTATGGTGTCTAATTACTTTTTAGAATCTAAATTTTCATTAACTATATGAAAAAAATTTCATTAACATTACGATAATACTTCGTTAGCGTGACAGTAATGCTTCGTTAGTATAACGATCCTATTATCAATTACTCAATGCCTTTTTTATAAGCATTTTCGAATTATGTTAATGTCCCTGCCCAGAAAATTTATCAAATATTACAAAATTGTCACTGCCTCTTTTAAGCAAATCTGAGTCTTTAATTTTTGTTGATCTCACATTAGAATTGGTTTGCACTATATGTTCATATGAATTTTCAATGGGTTCTTTCGATATCTATGCCAGTTGTTAATCTACTCAATGTTTTTAGTACATCGGGTGTACTCAGTAGTTCAGACAAGTCAATTTCACGGGTCAACTCACTCCATTAAAAAGATTCGTGACAAAAAATATCACTCATAACAGTAAAAAAGTATTATCTTAACCTGAAAAGTATGATCTTTGCTACATGGTTTGTATGAGTTTATTACATGTGAGTTAATGGTTAATACATTTTAATTAGGATTTATTATTCTCAATTAAGTTTTATTAATCTCAATTAGGATTTATACTTAATTCAAAAGAGAATTAATTATTGAGTGCAGTGCATGAACTCGTGTGTTAGCGTCAGGCAAGTGCACTGCGCAAGTCGCCAAATAAAAAAAATTAAACAAATTCACTTTAATTTTATGGTTCACTAATTCCAATTCATGTCATATATTTATTTTAAAAATTAAAAGTTCAACAGTGCACGAGCCCATGCATTAGTGTCAGAGTATAATTTTGTGGAAAAAACAAAATAAAAAACCGAAAACCTTCCCGTTAATCTTAATGATCGAAAGTTTGTAAGTTTTAGATATTATTAATAACTCTATTGAAATATCAAAGATTAGATGTTTTATATTTGTGTCAAATGAGTATGGATAAGTTTAGATATTTTTTGCTTATATTGTGGAACTCTTTATCGACAATGGAGCATTATTTTTATTTTTCATTGATGATGACATACATTTTGAAGGATTCAAATGGGTCATGACATGATTAATTAATTACAATCACCTCTTCTCCCTACAATTGAAGACTCTTCAAATGGTTTAATTTATTTCTTTATTTCTTGATTTTCTTCAAATCTTTATTGGTCGTCCTCTAGTAATCAATTTTTCAAAAGTTTTTTCATTAATTTAATTTAAAAGTATATCGAAGATCCCAATACATGTTTTGAATGTACATCTCAAATAATGAACTTTTTCATAATCCATCTTTTATAGTGTAAGTAATCTATTAGACCGGATGAGATCCTCTAGTTCGAAATGTGTTACAACCGTCGCCCCCCCGTGGGGCTACAAATTCTACTTGGTAATTGATATAAGGTTCTACAATGGAGATTAATTTCATATTTAGATTATATTTTATATTTTTTTATCTATTTAGTTATAAGTTCTCAGTTATGAATTATATTAAGTTTATGGTTTATATTTCTTGTTGTCCAAGTTTTTCGTACATTATGAATAGATAGGTCTGGGTTGTTATAACGAATATTATATAAAACTGTAGTATATGCTTTGTTGCAATTTTTTACGTTCTTACTAAAATCAATAAATTGTATTTTATTCTTGTGCACATTCTTAATATATGTATAATTAACGAATTATACATAAGTATTTTAAGTATTTTATTAAAATAAGTACTAGTTTGAGATAAATTTTAAAAAATATATATAAATTATTTCACCCTTTACTAAATAAACGACATCATAATCATGGGTGTCACTCTTGACATTAATTATTTGAATTTCATTTTCTGGGTATGAATTATTACAAAATCTTTGGGCCCATCTTATCTATGGATTGATCTAACGGTGGCATCGTGGCCCATTTCATATAATGCTAGTTATACTGGGGCCCACGTGTGTTGAATTCTTTATGAGATTTTTAATCAAAGCTCAATTCAATATGATTTTGATTGGTTTTTTAAAGTAAGAACCAAGGGTAGACAGCCGTGCATTTCGAACTCGAAATTTCAATTTAATATGGTCAATTTTGTTGATGTTTGATGGCCCGATTTTTTTAAATTGAGCCCGAGAGGTTCGGGTGCGATAAATTTAGATTTTTTCGCAACGTAATTAGGGTTTGAGGTCTGATCCCGATAATCTTAACTACATATATATATATATATATATATATATCCAGTTCGTCTAGAATTTTGGTTGATTGATTATTGAATGATCTTTGTATCCATTTTTCGACTCATAGTGAAATCTTTCTCTGCCTATGATTTTTTCCGTCTTGAATTTTCCATGTAAATCTTGATGTTGTTTTGTTTCTTCATATTTGCTGCTTTTTGTCATAATTCTATAACAAATTTCAAATAGGAAATTTGAAACATGAGAGAAGGCTATAAGGGTGCATTGACCTCTTAGTTAGAGATTATTATCTCAAGAATTGAAATATTCATGCATGCAGCAATGATCGTGACCGTTGCTTCATATTCTTTTATCCTTGCCGTTATATTAGATCATGCTTTGTAATCTGTGTGTAACATAAATTTTTGTATTTAATTTATTAAAATACAAAACAGTGTATAAATAAAATAATTTTTGAATCAAAATGTATTTTATGGATCCGATTTCCATTTTTCATCAGATTCTTCTCTTCAAAACATGATGTTCAACCGGTCTTTAAAATTTTCGGAAAAGATTTGTATTCATGATCTTCTTTGACCTGGTATTTCGACTTGATGGTGTTATTTCAGAGGGTTGTCGCCTTGGTTATGAATCAGACGCCAACTTTAGGATGAATTTGATCAGAAGTTGATGAAAAACGTCTTTGTCTGTCTTGCTTATGAATCAAACACCAACTTTGGGATGAATTTGGCGAAGAACGTCTATTTGAGATAATTTTAATTATGGAAGTTCTTTTTAAATTCTTGAATTCTTCTATGATGTGTTTTTCAACTGATATGTAGACTTCTATTTATTTCTACTGTGTTTTTCAACTGATATGTACGCTCTTATTTATAGTGGTAAGTAGGAGTATCTAGGATTGACGTACTGCGATTAGGTCTTGAATATTGATATATATATATATATATATCTTCAAAGATATTTACTTGTTGTCAAAAAAACTTAATGTTTGTCATATAATAATATCTTTATTATTTAAATATTTTATTTAATTTTGAATTTTATAAAATTCCAAAACTAAATATATATATATATATATATCAATAAAAATATTATATACGTACAATATTTGATTTTTCGCCATCTAGACTTTGTTAACGCATCGAAAACTTAGCAAGATCATCCTTTTAACTGAAGGAATAGAGAACATAGAATTAGTTAATTCGAGCCTCTATAATTACCATCGCGTTAATCAATTTCATTGACTGGTTATATTGTTTAATTAACTCATAAACTAAGTGCTCTAACTATTGAATTGATTTTCTGCACTTAATCTTCTCCAACTTATAAACTGAGAATTTTTCAACTGACAAGTTGTGCACTTTGTCAAGGAAAATTCTATGCTATTCTTCGGGTATTACCTTAAGTGTTATTAGAGCTGTCAAAATTGATCCGGCCTGATGGGCCGGCCCGACCAAACTCGATTTTAGGGTAGGTTGGGCTGTAATTTTATAGGCCCGATTTGATTCTGGGCCGGCCCGACTCGATATTTTTTTTTACCCAAGTGGACCAGGCCGGCCAAAGAAAAAACTGAAATTTAGTCTTAGGCCCGCGGGCGGCCCGACCCGACCCGACCCGAATTTTGGACCGGGCTGGGCCCTAAAATATTTGGGCCGGCCCGAATTTTTGTTTTGACCCGTGGGCTCAGGCCGGCCTGGCCCAACCCGACTGTTTTGACATCTATAAGTGTTACAATAGGTCCATTGTAACACTTTTCAAGTATCACAATAAACCTATTGTGCCATTTCGGGCAATGTTCGGGGTAGCATAAAATTTTTCCTTTGTCAACTATAAACACTTTGTTAGAAAAATAAGTTGACTAGAAGTCTAGAACTAAGATTGAGTTTGAGTGTCCAATTTGGGCAAATTTTCTTTTATGTGTTTAATTTTGGAAAATGTTTATTCAGCCCCAAACACTACTTTAACTAGTTTGGGACCAATATATAGGTTTTTTTTTTTTTTTTCGGGGGAATTATCAATTTAGGATTTAAAAGATGAAAACTCTCAATCCAGAATCCGAAAGATGAAAATTCTCAATTCAGGACCTCAAAAATCACGAATTTTGATTTCTTTTTATTTATTAATTTTAACAATTTCTTTATTAGATTTAATATATAATTAATGAAGGAATTTTTCTTAAAAATGAATATAAAATTAAGTAAAAATAAAGAGAAATCAAAATTCATGATTTTTGAGGCTCTGAATTGAGAATTTTTATCTTTCAGGTCCTAGATTAAGAGTTTTCGTATTTTAAGTTCTGAATTGATAAATTACTCATTTTATCCGATTCTGAATCAACAATTCTCCTTTTTTTTAATCAAATCTATGATGAAATTTTCGGTCAATTATGTTGACTAAGCCGAAAAACACATATTTAATAAAATTAATAAAAAATTCTACGAATGTATAATTTGATAAAAAAAATTATAATGAATGATTTACTAATTTGCAACTAAATCAAATGATGAGATACATTTGTAGAAACACTAAAAAAACTAACACCCTCTCCGTTTCACAATAAGTATCATTCTAACACTTTAATTTTATATCACAAAAAAATATCATTCTACACAATCGAGATAAAAAAATTTACAATTTTCTCATATTTACCCTCATTTAATGCGTTCAAACAATCATATTCAACTCATTTAATGTATTCGTATAAAGATGTATAAGGTAATTTGATTATCCAAATTAATAATTTTATTAATATTTGTGTACTCATCCATAAAGACACTTATTCAGAAACAGAGAGATTATGAGACAGATTATGATATACAGTGATTTTTTTCCAAAAAATAATAATTATAGAAGCATCTAAAATACTAAATGTTATTATCAACAGTGACTAGGTCATGAATCATTGAATTTAACCAAAATTCCTTATGAAATCGAAAAAATAAAAATAAAAATAAAAATAAAAATAAAAATAAAAATAAAAGGGAGTTGGTGTAGGTAGAAGATTTTGTTCCTGCCAAAAGGCGCAAAAAACCCCATAACGTGGCATTGATTGCGTGCTGTAATAATCTCTGCTGCACATTTGTCCAAATATAAAATGGGAGATTCCATCGAATATTCCCTCTTTCCCCAATTGGATAATCTCACCACCCTACCCCTAATTTTTTATTCAACTCTATCAAATTAAATGAGAAGATAAATATGTCTCTTTTAAGATAATTATCTTCGATTTTTCACATGATAAATCTACATTCAAATTCGAATGAGTAAATCAAATTTGATAAAAAAAAAAAAAAATCTTGTACAATGATTGTTTAGAATAATTCAATATATTTTAGTCACAATCTCATCTACTACATGATGAAGGACCAAACAATCTCGTATCAATGATCCGAGACCTTTTTTAGAAAGTTTGAAGTGTGAGGTTTATAATGACAATGTTGGATCAACGGAAAAACAGACAATTTTATTAAGGTTGTATTTGGAAGTAATTTGAAACTCATAATAGGAAACCTATTGTGTTATTTGGAATTTAAATAATTTGTAATAATATATTCTCTTTATTCATAATTGTAGTCTCTTATTCCTTTTTTGGTCGTCCTAGAATTATAGTCAACTTTCTTTATTTGACATGCATTGAAATTTTCATTTTCCTAAATGTATTCTTACTTAATTATCTTTAAAATTAACAATTATTTTATTTTGAATCAATAAGTAAGAGTATAGTATAAATTTTTTATATAATTTTATATTTTTAAATACATTTTCTTAATCCGTTTAAGAATTTGGAGGAGACTATAATTATGGGACGGAGAGTAATTAGTCTGGAGTTTAATATACTGTATTAATTTTAATTAAACTCTCTTTCAATTATTTTAATTGATTTGTTGGAAAATTAATTCCTCTGGACCTCCTAATAAATGAAAACATTAAATTCTAAGAAACAACATACTGTTGTGAAATTAATATAATTAAATTCCAATTAATGGCACTGAAATCAGATTCCTAATCTGGATTATTTTAGTGCTACCGTCTCAAAACATTTATTATTATTCAATTCTGTCACATCGTATATTACCCAATTTCCATTAATTATATATTAAGATAAGAATGAATCTAATACCTACTTGGAAAAGGAAACCCTAAAAGGTCAACAAAAAAAGTATCTTCATAAACCTTTTTTCTAACCCTGAACAAGATAGAATTCTTTTATTTTTTGACTAATATTTCAATTCAAAAAAATAAAAAAAATAGAACATTTTCCTTTTTCGCTTATAATTTTATCCATTATTTGTGATAATGTATTAAATTTATTTAACAAAACGTCCCTTTCAGCCGTATCTCAATCACTGCTCTTCATTAAAAATTAAAAATTAAAAAATCAAAATATTAAAATATTAAAACATTATCCAACCCTCACCCCACTCCACCCCACCCCACCCCACCCCACTGAAAATCTAGCTATAAAAGGAGTGAATCAATCATAGTTTACTCAAAACAAACAAATAAACACAGAAAAGAAATTCAAACCATGACTTCATCTAATCTTCCTCAATCTTCTCAACTCTCTGAATCCCAGCAACATCAACTCATAAAGAAGCTCGAGATCTTCAAAATTCAAGGCTCCGACAAACGCGGCCGCCCTCTCCTCCGCATCATCGGCAAATTCTTCCCTGGTAATTCTAAATTTCTAATTCAATTTCAAATTTCAAATCCTCTTTTTTGTTTTTGGTTTTTGATTTGGATTTAATTGGAATGACAGCGAGGGTGGTGAGCGTGGAGGCGGTGAAGAAATATCTGGAAGAAGAGATATTTCCAAATCTGGAGGGGCGGCGGTTCGCGGCGGTGTACGTGCACACGGAGGTGAACAGGGGCGACAACTTCCCGGGAATATCGGCGCTGAGGTGGCTGTACGACGCCGTTCCGGCGGGGGTTTGGGAGAATCTGGAGACGCTCTACTTCCTTCATCCCGGAATCCAGTCGCGGCTGTTCCTCGCCACCTTCGGCCGCCTCATGTTCGGCGGCCTCTACGGGAAGCTCAAGTACGTCACCAGATTGGAGTTTCTGTGGGACCACATACGGCGGAAGGGGGCGGAGATGCCGGAGTTCGTCTGCGACTTCGACGACGAGATGGACTGCCGGCCGGCGACTCTCGTCGATTACGGCCTCGAGAGCGATCATCCCGGCATCCTGCCTTCCTTTGATTCTACCGTCGCTACCTATTCTATGAGGTGTATTGCCTAGATTTCTAGTTTCTCTCTCTTCTCTCTCTCTCTTTTTTTTTTTTTTTTTGTTAGATATTTAGTAGACTTTCAGCAGATGTAAAGATGAAGGCTGATAGCTAGAATTTGATTTCTGTCGGTTTTCATTAGCCGAATTAAAGTGGTGATGAATTGAATTTTGTTCCTAAATTAATCATCAATTTATCTAAACTATTTCATAAGAATTTTATGTTGACAACAATATTTCCGATTGAATGACCTTATCCACAACCAGATAGATTCGAACATTTTTCCCACGCTTTCAAATTATTCAAATCCTCAAAACTTGGCAAAAAAGGGTCCACTCACTTCTAATCTTTGTGACGGAAGATAAAATACAGATAGGGCTGAAAATAAGACGAGCCGAATCCAAATATACATGTATTCAAGTTTGTTAGAGTTAGTTTGAATATTTATTGAGTCGAGTTCGAATGAGGTTTAATCGAGGTGACCTCGAGTAATTTGATATTTTTATATATGTTTGCTTAATTTTTACTTATTGAGTTTCAAGTTTTACATCTTATCAATCATAAAATTATGTTCAAGCTTATTTGATATACTTATTGAATCGAATTTAAACGGACTTTTAACGGACGAACACGAGTCAAGTATCGAACTATATGGTTTGGTTTTCAGCCCTAAATACAGATTCAAAAGCTTAACAAGGCAAAGTTGAGCTTTTTTACATTCTTTTCACACATCCACAAATAATTCAACACGACTTTGAAAACAAGAATGAATTTATGATCTTGTCCAGCCTTTTTTTTTTCTGGGGGTAAAGCACATTAAGAGCATCCAGTGGCAAGAATATGCATCTGCAACAAGGACTACTTTATTTTCCAGAAAATTAGAGGTGTAATCGATCCGAGTCGAGTATAAACCTTATCGAGCTCGATAAGAAAACTCGAAGCTCGACTCACTTACACCCCTGCTCCAAATTACTCAGTAATATATGTATTTGGCTCTGGAAAACAGAGTTGGCTATCTTATTTCTTCAATGGCATCTTCAAATTATCAGTTCTTTATTAAGGCTGCATGAAAGAATTCCAAAACACGTATACACACACACACACACATACAGGAAAAGCATTGTGCATCGATGAATTTGTAAGTTTAAGATCAAGGATAACATGGAACTTACATGTTCAGAATAAATTTGGAGTGATCCAAATTGGCCAGTGTGAATTGCGATGATAGCAGGGAAGTTCATCAATGCTCCCGTCGACCAAGTTATAAACACCAATATCATGATCTCCGGCAATACTGTCGGAATTCGCCCCGGAATAATCGTCGGTAAAATATATCCTATTCCCTCTGCACCCTGCATAATCGCTTGCCCGCAACGCCAACGACGAATTCTCCCCCAAAAGCAACACTTTGTCATCCAGACTAGCCAAGCTCTCCCATTTCCTGCCATTCCAATCAAACCTAAACACATTGAATTTCACAGTCTTGCACACTTCCAAATAATACTCAATATCAATCTCGAAGTCTAAATGCCTAGCCACCAGCAACAGATCGCCCATTGCATCCACCAAATACTTCATATCACCATCGATTTGTTGCTCGACGTGGATAAGCTTCACCACCGGCGATTCTCCATTATTCACATCACAAATCGCGATCGATCCGAATCTATCAACAGCATGAAATGCGGAATTGAAATAAATCACGTCTTCGCTGTACAACCGCGCCTCGTCTATGATCCTCCACGATTCATCCCCATTTTTACAGTAAGCGAGGTTTTCGTGCCGATTGAGAATTGCGAAAGCGAAGAAATTAGAATCGTCGTACGGACTGTGAGAGAGGATCACCTTTTTAATAAAAGCGTCGCGCATCTCCCTGAGGCTGTAGAAATTGAGGTCGTTTTCCGGCGATCGGACGGTGTATTCCCTTCCTATGCTGTAGAAGTCGAAATTCGTCACGTTTGGGAAGGACGAGAGGGGCGGAAGAGAAACTCTGTCGCGGGTGAGGGGATTGATGGTGAAAATGGAAGGCGACTCGTCGATGAGAACCAGCCAGCCGAGCGACGATCCGGCACGGCGGCGGCTGTGGGAGGCTTCGGGGAGGGTGAGGCGGTGGAGATTGCTAGTCAGGGGGTTGTAGAAGCCGCGACGGTTGGAGGAGCGGCTTAAGGGAAGCATAAGCCATGGGAATTCCCGCGGGAGATACGGCGGGGATATTCGGGCGGCGAGCCACCAGTTTCGGCAGACGGCGCGGAAGCGAATGTAGTCGGAGATGGTGGGGAGGTTTGTGGCGACGGTTTGGAGGAGCTCCGGCGGTAGTTCCGACCAGTCAACGGCGGTGGTGTTGGCCATTAGCTTTGTGCGGTGGTTTATTGGTGGGACCAATCAGCTATTGGTATGGATGGATGGAATGTGAGCGGCGTTGAATAAATTTTCGAATGCTTTTCTTTATTATTTATTTATTTATTTATTTTGTGGAGAAGTGTTTCATTTCTTATTTTCTTTCATTTTTTTTTTCTTTTAGATAGGAAATATTATATTCTACTTTATTTGCTATATATTAGTGGAGAAATTTATGTGTAACCAAATATGATTAAAAGTGACATTTATTCAGAAATGGAGAAATTATTATATATTATTTGTGTAATATTTCATAAATTATATAGCATAATATGGTCCTCTTTTTTATTTCGACAAAGTATAAAGAAAAAAGAACCCTTCTTCATAAAAGTAAGAAAAATATATGGCACTCTTATTTTTATTTTGGTGTTTATGCTAGAAAGTTTTGTTGGCTTTCTTTTTTGAAACAACAAAAATCATGAAGTAAATGAAAATTAGCTTTTCAAATTATGGAATGAGGTTTTGATTCACAAATCACAAGTATCATCTAAGACATCTTTAAGTTAGGATTCTTGATCCTCAAAATTTACCAATTCCTTTCAGGTTAATTATCTTTAAAAATCATGAACTTGCGACATAGTTGCAAATTTAATACGGATTTTAAAAATAAGTAATTAAAATATTATTTTTTAACTTGGGTGTTATTCAACATTCCCAAATTTTTGTAAAATAAATTGACGTCTGATTCAACCGCCAACTTGTTCATCTCTTTAAATCAATTATAATTCGACCATCAATTTTTGATAAAAGATACCAGTGTGACCGAATTTAACAATCTCTATTTTTTTTTTCAATCAACACAAATATGAAATTCGACCACTTTGACGCCCTTTTTCGAAAAAAGAGTTTCTATTTGCACCACAAAAATTACTCTTTGCACTTCACTTACTCCATGTACTACTATTTTACTCTTTGCACCACACACATTTACATTAATGCCCTTCAATCTAAAAAAACATGCCGGGAAAACCCAATTTCAAACACGTCCAATTTGTTCAAGAATATTAATTCGAATGACACTTGCTTTGAAAAATATAGAGTTGGTTCGAAAATTAAAGTTCGAACATCCTCACTGTGTTCGAACTTCGATTTTCGAACACAACTTTAAAAAAATAAAAAAACCTATTCGAAAAAATAATTTCGACCAAGTTCAAGTTGTTCAACAATTTTAATTCGAACAACTCCTATACTTAGAAAAATATGAAGATGGTTCAAAAATTGAAGTTCGAAAATCCTCATTGTGCTCGAACTTCGACATTCGAACACATTGGATGTGTTCAGACTTAATTTTATTAAAGGGTATTTAAGTAATTTCAAAATTCTTTTTTCTTTTTTTTTGTGATGCAAAGAGTAAAGCTAGTGGTGCAAATAGAATCTCCCTTTCAAAAATTGATGGCCAAGCCATGACAGACTCAAAGACAAACAAAGTACAGGTTGAATTGTAGGTCAATTTGTTTTAAAAAAATCGGAGAGGTTGAAAACACCCAAATTTAAAATTAATGTTCTAATTGTCTACTTTTAAAGTTCAAGTTAAATTTGCAACTACGCTAAAAATTCACGATTTTTAACAATTATCTCATTCCTTTCTAACCACAATGACCAACATCAAGTAATAGTGCAAACTTAAGAAGTAAGCATATAAAGTATAAACCAAACCACAAATTAGAAAAATTGAAGCTCAATTAAACAGCACATCTGAAACTTTAAAACTATGTGAAGGTCATTTCCAACAATATTTCAACATCAATAATTTAAAAAAAAAAAAACACTCATTCCTGAAAATAAGTCTCAAAACACACTGAGAATGGAATGCACTATTACTAATAAAAATTATGGTTCTTCAAATAGCATGAAAACAGTGTATGGAATCCCATTGCAAAGCTCAAAACAAATCTCAAGAAAAAACCTAGATCATATTCATGGACAGCTGCATAACTAAAATCATGTGAGATTTCTATAATTGCAGGTTTTAGAGTACATAGAATTCAATATCAAATGACAA
Source organism: Perilla frutescens (assembly GCA_026008535.1). NCBI lineage: Eukaryota > Viridiplantae > Streptophyta > Magnoliopsida > Lamiales > Lamiaceae > Perilla > Perilla frutescens. The sequence goes on from BRKX01000003.1 coordinate 74,944,099, forward strand.
CCATCTCAAAACAAATGCAAAAGGTGATACATGGAGTAAAAAGGTTAGATGAAAACCATCTCAAAGGTTATTGCAAACCTTAGAAAGAAGGCATCTGCAAGCTGACTCACTCATCCATGCTCGTTACTTCGTCCTTCACCTCAGAGACGGGGCAATCTTCCCCCGCCTCCTTTTGATCAGGAATAGGAGTACTGTCTGCAGGGCGCAAATCTGGATAGTTACGGTAGTTCAAAGAATGCAACCAGACGGCAACAGATCCATCCTTGTGCTCTGTCGATGCAATGTGAGGGTAAATGTACTTCATTTTGAAGGCCTCAGCTTCCTCTGCATAGGCTTTCATGGACAGTTCCTCATGAGTGTCTTTCCATTTATGATTGTATGATGAGAAGAAGCACTCATCTAAATACAGTCCAACTTCAGGCGCCATGGGCACGTTGATGTTCACTTTCCTGGCATTCAAGAACGAATTTGAGCGAGAAATATCAACCATCATGTACAGAGATATAGAACTTCAAAGTATACTTACTGCTCAAAAGCTTTCTCGACTAACGACTCATCACTGCAGTTCCTCATGACTGCAACAGCAAGACCGATCATTTTCCGTATTTGATGAAGCATGAAGCTCTGCCCCACAACCTCACACTTGATAAACTTGATTCCATCAATGTCAAGCACGGTGTTTGCATTGAAAGACAGAATGTATCGCTTAGCAGCCGGGTCCTCGGCTTTAGTTCTGGTAGTGAAGTTATGAAAATTGTGTGTTCCTTCATAATACTTGAGAATCCTATTAAACCTTTCCTTCTCGGCCTCCCCATAACAGAACTCGCTCTTCTTCTCCATTTTCACAGGGATGCTGGCGTTGTCACACTCCAATTTATCATCCTTTTCACCACTTGCATTGTCAATGCCAGCATCAAGAATCCCTTTTTCTGAAGAATTCAACACAATCTTATCTGCCAACACACCAGTTTCATCACTATCTTCTTTAACGAGCTCCAATTCCTCAATTTTAGGAGCTTCAACATTCCCATTTTCTATACTAGAGTTATGTTCAGAATCATTAGTTCCAGTTTCATTACCCACATTGTTATTCTCCACCAACTCACCCCTACTGTTCGACGAAATGCCAGAACCAACCTCGACACCATCACCAACAATTTTCGACTCAAAACTACGCTTTCCCATTACACCAAAAACCTTCCTCCCTCTCTCCGAACACTCCACGCATTTAACAAGCTCATTCCCCGACCCCACGCTAGCCATAACACTCTCCCTATCACGATGACACGACGGATCAAGAGCGAAGACAGGGACCAAATACACATACCTCCGCCGATCGCAGAACTTCTTCGCATTAAACGACGGCGTCGCCCGCTTGTACCCGAATACCCGAATCTGCGGCGCTAAGTGGGAGTTCAACCGCTCTACAAAACCCGGCGGATCAACGTAGAATCTGCCCGACACCACTTGGCCGACGGCGCTGACGCCTTTATCGGTACGGGCCGACCGGGCCCAATCGAACCGTCGCGGCATGCCCCGGTCCTCCTCCGGAACCGCTCCGGCGCGATAGAGGGCTTCCTCGAAATCTCCCTCGATGGTTTTGGCGCCGGGGTTTTTCTGCATTCCCTGGTAGCCGACGCCGCAGTAGGCGAAGAATATCGCGACTTTGCGGCGCTTGTATTTGGGGGTTCTGGGAATTGCGGCGGCGTTTTCTGGATTCTCTTCGTCGGAGGTGGTGGTGGTTGACATTTTTTGCCTTTTGGGGTCGGGTTGCTCTTCTGGTGGTGGCGGCGGCGGTGGTGGTGAATCTGCAGCCATGTTTATGGAAATGAAGCGGGATTGTAAATCAGAAAAATGAGCCTGTACACTGTACCCTGGTAAAACCCTAGAATGAGGTTGGTTTGTGCATAAGATGATTGTACGTTGTGCTCTGCGGATTTTTCTCTATTAATATTTCATTATTATTATTCTCACTTTAGTCTGGCCACTGGCAGTTGAAACTTGAAACTGAATCTGAATAAAGAAAGTACAAGGGCTTGTTTGGTTTTATTTTCAAATTTACACTTTTTCAGTTTTCTCACTTTAATTTACAAGATGTATTAGTTTTTGAAAAGATATAATGATTATGTTATGATAAATGATTTAATATTTAGAGTTATAGATTCGAAAAATGAAAATGAGTTTGTTTGATTATTGTTTTCGATTTAAATATGTGGTTCGTATAAAAAAAATAAATGTTTGAGTGGTTGTGATGGATTGGTGGATATTTAAATGATAGGTCCTAATGTAATAATATTATATATGAGTGAATAGATTGTATAGAATTAGAAAAAATGAAAACTGAAATTGAAAATATGTAAAATAAACATGTTTTCAGTATTTTGAATAGTAAAATGTTGGAAATTTCCAAATTGAAATAAAACCAAACAAGCCCTAAATGTTTACTCTTTAACATTACACTACTCATTCATTAATAATTTTATGTTTGGATTGTTTGATTACAATTTGAATGCGTATGAATAATTTGTTTTAAATTTTTTATATATTTTTGGTATTTATTTATCAACCGTGTTCAATATTTTGTCAATATTTCTACAAATTGAATTGAGTTTCGACACATGACCTAATAATTTTTTTATCAATTCTATCGCATTATCAACTATCCGGTACCATATAGCTCATGTGGACTGTCAGAAATATGATGTGGATTTTTTTAATTCCAGGTCAGACACAAAAAATAATAAGTAAAAATTAAAACTTATGTTTTTGAATAATGAATCACTATGTTTTGAACTTATATTTTTAAGTTGCGATCACAATATTTTTTAAGTCGGGAAGTTGCGATCAAGGTTTTTATTTTAATTGAACAAAAATCATTTTGGTGCATTATGATATCGAATATGCCAACATATTTATTTACTCCCTCCGTCCAATTTTGATAGGTTGATTGGAGTTTTTGACAAGGTTAAGAAAAGTATTGGGAAAGAAAATCAATGAAGAAATTTCCTAATATGCCCCTATTTATTTCTTTGATAATGAATTAATGCCTAATGTGAACATATTAAATAGGGGTATATATTAGTAAATTAGCTAAATATACTCCCTCCGTCCCATTTATATAGTCCACTTTATCTTCGCACGTAGATTAAAAATATTTATGAAAACAAGACATTAAAGCTTAACTTCCATTATTACCCTTACTTAAAATTAATGACTCTAAAAAATTTAAGTGGTTGAGTTTTAATTTCCAACACATAGCAAGAGTATATTTGTATATTACCATGATAATTAATACTATTTATAGTTATGGGACTGTATAATTGGGACGCCTCAAAATAGTAATAGGGACTATATAAATGGGACGGAGGGAGTATATAGGAACATGCCTATATATCGGGACATATAAAAAAGGAAAATAAGCCTATCAAAGTGGGACGGAGGGAGTATGATTTTAGTGTATGGCTGTCAAATTCCTTATATATTTTCATTTTCTCGTCAATATTAACGTGTTCTTATTATATTTTTAAACGGAAATAATTATAATATTACAGAAAGAAGATGATATCGAATTACAAATTAAAAAAATAAAGTGGGAAATATTTTTTATTTAATTTTCAATTGATCATGGTTATTTTTTGTTTAGTTTTCTTTTAGATTGTTAATAGGAAATAGTTCCTTACAATCGGAGAAAAAAAAAGATTACATGCATATGGAAATATAAATTCTTCATTTTTTTTTTTGTGTTTGGTGTGACATTACAAAAATTCATGTAAAATTTTTAACGGTTCACGTGAATTATAGGATACTGGATAACTGACCATATAATATATTTGATAAAAATTTATTAAGTAAAGTATCAAATTATAAAGGGTTAATTGGTTTAAATATCACGAACTATAAATGATTTCTGGTTTTTAACACGAACTTTAAAATATTGTCTGCACAACACGAACTTACATTTTTTTGTAATTACAACATCAGTTCGAAATTGAGTGCAATTACAAGCACAAAAATTACACGAAATACTTAATCAATTGAACATTTTTTAAATCGAGATTGAAGAGACGAATTCGGAGGTGTATGCATGCACATCACACTTGTACACATGAGTGCTACGTCAATTTTAATTGAGCGAAATTCAAAATGATATTATAATTGCAAAAAAAAATATAAGTTTATATTGTACCTATAATATTTTAAAGTTTATGTTAAAAATCAAAATTCGTATATAGTTCATGATATTTAAACCGATTGATCAAATTAAAAATATTTAAAAATCGAAATATTTTTGTTAAAAGGTTCAAAGGTCAGACATCGGGTAATTTATCCAAACTATAATTACCACTCGGTGCAGCCGCGGCATCTCCCCTTACCGCGAATTCCATACCATTGAAAACGATCGAATGTGTACATTCTACTTTTTTTTTTCTGCTCTTTTGTTTTTGTTATGCAAAAATGTGAACTTTCAACATCAAATCGAATCTGGAAAGGCCAAACACCTTTTGACAAAGCTCCGATTCTCTTCCCCACTTTGCTCCGATTCGTTCAATTCTGAGTTGATTGAGTTTGTTCCTTCTCGTATTCACCGTAAATTCCCACTTTTGCGATTCGCTTTTTTCATCATTCATGGCTGGAAATTGTTCGAGGATTCGAATTCTTCTGCTTCTTATACTTTCTCCAACTATATATAGGGGTTGAAGATCAACGCCTTCAATTCGCGCTGCGATCGGTTTATTCAAGAGCCTGCGAATTATCCGTACGTTTTCTCTCGCTTTTTTTTTTTTGTTTTATTTTTTATTGTTCACTGTCTCTTTTCAGCATTCTAGTTTTGCATCTCTGTTTCTCTCCTTAGTTATGTGTGTTGTTTTTAATTTTGCTTATGCATGATGAGCAACTCATAATTTGTCGTGTACATTATCATGGACCATATTCGGCTATGTGTCTATGTTAAGTCAATCAGTGAAGAAGAATATGAGAATTGGCTTGACTGAAGTTGAACAGTTTTAGTTCACAAAGAAAAATGCACTCTTGAACTCCTTTACATCGAAGAGAAAACTTCCTTAACCTATCTGTAGCTGGCAGAATTTGTGTGGTTCCTATTTATTGTTGATTCATAGTCTTACGAGATTTGAATTGGACTGATCACCCCGATCTTGCTTCTGATGAGTTCACTACATTCTTGGCTTTCAAATTCCAGAATGACCAGGAGATGTTTTCTCTGATCAAATTCTGAGCTATGATTTAATAATTATCACACTCAATTTCTTGATTTATAATTCTCATATTCCTGTACTAACCGCAATATTTTTGGTGGGTATAGGGGCTTCATTTTGATCAGCGCCGCACCCCCTGACTTGCAACTTCTTGGTGGCATAACATGGGCAATGGCAATGTAAGTACACAAAGTTGATTTATATCAGTGTTTTTTGTGTGTGTGTGTGCGCATGTGCGCGCGCTTGCACTGAATTTGGTGCCAAAAGTATAAACGTAAAATTTTCGGATGCGTGAAGCTGTTATATTAGTGTGTTGCATATATGTAGCTATACAAGATAGCTCTTCTTATATAATCTCTTCTCTGAACGCAGGAATCTGACCAAAATAATGGGCAAAATGGTCCTGGTATGCTATTTTAAAAACATTATAGTCAATCTTTATATGCTAACATAAAAATAGAACACAGTGATTTAGTAGGCCAAAACACCAGTTAAATGTTACTAAGTTTCCCTCAGTCATGTTTCGGTGTACCTAATTTTTATTGTGCCCATAAGTTTATCCTGCCCATACTTTAACAGGGTATGCATGTAGTAACTAATAATATTGGTTGATCCCTCATAAATAAATGATAATTACTGATAAAAAAGAAGCCAGCTTAATTTTGTCAGAATTTTCAACCACTAAACAAGAAGTTTATATGTAATATGGCAAGATTTTTGGGTTTAAGTACTGAAACCAGCACAAACTTTTTACATTTACACTTTTGGAATGTTTTAACTTGCCTTCTGCTGCAGAACAGTGCATCTACTTATTCATATAGTTGAAATTATGATATACCTCCAATCTAGAAGATGTTATCTTATATCCTAATGCTCAAGACTTAGTTCATTGCTGTTGATAATGATCTTACAAGTTTAGTGATACTTATCTGAAAGTTCATTGATGCTATATCTATATTCTGCTTTAGTAGCTTCTGAATATTCTTTTAACATTTGTGATTGAGAAGAATTGGAAGAACTGGCTTAGTTATTTTCTGTCAATTTTCAGTTGCAGCGATACGCGATGGGAAAGAAGTTCTATTACAGGTGAGTAGGTGACTCAATTATGTCATTATCTTTTTTTTTTATAAATCATAGGAAAAGGCTTTAGGGCCAAAGGAAGAGTGTGTTTGGTTGAGCTTGTAAGCTCCTTGAAAGTGTTAGATAACCAATTTTTAAAAGATAAAGGATCTTTGTTTCCTCTGAAAATAAGATGTTAAGCAAGGGAATCCCCAATTTTTATTTTTATTTTTAAAAAATCTTATTTTGAAAAACCTCTTCAGTAGTAATCATTTTAATTAAAACTGCCATTGCTAACATTTAAATGCTCAATCATCTAACAACTTATTTTTAAAGTGAGTTTCAACATCTTATAGGCTGTAAAAAAACATCTTTTCTTTGCAGGCCTTCAATTGGGAGTCTCACAAACATGATTGGTGGAGGACCTTAGAGCAGAAGGTTCCCGATATAGCAAAATCTGGTTTTACATCAGCTTGGCTGCCTCCACCAACTCATTCCTTTGCACCAGAAGGTTGATATAGAAGTAAATTGATGATTCAATTTTTTGCTATTTTGAATGACTATGCTGTCTTATTTTCTTATTATTCTGTTCATTTTACCTAATTGGTTCTCTGACCGACAGGTTATCTACCCCAGAACCTTTACTCCCTTAACTCTGCATATGGTTCTGAGCACCTGCTCAAAGCTTTACTGAACAAGATGAAAACTTACAAAGTTAGAGCAATGGCTGATATTGTTATAAATCATCGCACTGGGACCACGAAAGGGCATGGTGGAATGTACAACCGCTATGATGGAATCCCATTATCATGGGATGAGCGAGCTGTTACTGCGTGCACTGGAGGAAAGGTGATGGTCTAATGACAATGCTTAACTAACAAGATTTATTAGATTTATTCTGAAGTATGGTTGATTTTTGCATGTGCTACCTGAGTTTCACAACAACTTCCAATAAATTTTAGTGACCTGTCTATTTATTAGAGAAATGTTGGTCTGTTGGGCATACTGGAATTTTCGTTGCAGGATCCTTTAGACAGTTGAACAAGAACTAATTAGCCATGGTACTTTATTGCTTAGTTTGCTAAAGTGGGCAAGGCATCACTCATTAATATCTTAGTATGAAATTATAAATTTTCATTTAAGTGGTAACTCATATCCATCCTTCAATATAATAGAAATTTACTCTGGTCTTTATGCTACTTCGTGTTTATAATTTATAATTCAGTAGTATATTTACATTCCACTGTGTTGATTGACCATTAGGGGAACAAAAGTACAGGGGACAATTTTAATGGGGTCCCAAATATTGATCATACGCAAGATTTTGTAAGGAAAGACATTAAGGACTGGCTTCGATGGCTAAGGAATACTGTTGGGTTCCAGGATTTTCGCTTTGATTTTGCTAGAGGGTATGCACTACATTCAGGTTCTCAACAATTTCAGACCATATATATTTATATGTGAGTTCCTCTAAAGTGTATCTATTTCTTTTACCTGTCTAGTTACTCTCCAAAATACGTGAAAGAATATATTGAGTGTGCGAAGCCAATCTTTTCTGTTGGGGAATATTGGGATTCTTGCAACTACAAAGGCACCTACTTGGAGTACAATCAAGGTATAAATTTCTGCAAAAATACTTGATCAACCTGTTTTAAGTTCTCTATACTAGATTTTATTATTGTGCATTTTCTGATGCAGATCTCCATTTCCCTCTCTCTCTCTCTCTCTCTCTCTCTTTTTTTGGAAAGTGTGTGCTGCATATTATTTCATGCACTTTAAGTTTGATTGATGAATTTTGCCAGTTATCAGCTTTCTTGCTACAAATTTCTTTCTCAACACTATTTCTTTCGTACTTCTGCACATTTTCTGGGTTTCTAGGAGTGAGGAGCTAGCATTTTCTGAAAATGATTCTAATTCTTTGATGATTTTGAAGGCCAACTCTTTTTTGTTCACCTCAATTCATTTGCAGATGCTCACAGGCAAAGGATCATTAACTGGATTGATGGCACAGGACAACAATCAGCTGCATTTGACTTCACAACGAAGGGGATTCTGCAGGTAATGTAACTAGCTGCAAAATTATGAATCCATTTCCATGCTAATTAGCTGCCAAATTATGATTTGAAAACTCTTTCCATTGTGTAACTGACCACTGGTTTGATTCCCTTAAGAGTTTTTCACCTTTCTATATCATTGCTGTTGTATTGCTTACAGCAAGCTGTTAAAGGAGAACTCTGGCGTTTGCGTGATTCTCAAGGGAAGCCTCCAGGTCTCGTCGGGTGGTGGCCTTCAAGGGCTGTCACATTTCTGGATAACCATGACACCGGTTCAACTCAGGTGATAATTATTCTCCAAGTGCTTCCAGTGATGTGTGTGAAAAGGCTGTCAAAAATAGTTCTATGAGATGCTCAGTTAGAAAACATCCCATGATGCCAGATAACTTTGTTGCCATTATTTCATTTTACACCCGTCTTTGAGGTCAAAACTGGGGATTGACCAAAGAGATTCCATTTGAATTTTCCTTGTTTGCAAGAGAAACTTTCCAATGACCCACAGACCACCATTTCAAGCATAGAATTTCATTAATCATTGTTTAAGGTTAATTACTCTTTGATGATTGTTTTTTTTTTCGGCAGGCGCATTGGCCATTTCCATCGAATAATATTATGGAGGTATTGTTCATAGATTCATCTTGAATCCTGATAAGTTTATATACTGTCCATAAATTCATTTTGATTAGTATACCTAGTAACTTTTTGTTTACTTGTTGTTTATACCTGCAAATCTTATCCTTTCATGCCTATTCTTATTTCCTTTGGACATCTTCTATCAAACATCATGCTATCTTTGCTTTTCATAGTGTTGGTAACCAATTAACTACATCATCAAGCAAAGCATACTGCTCAATAAACTGCAATACATTTCATAGTTGGTTCAAAAGCAATTTTAGACAAGGAATCTTGGCATGTCAAAAGATTAGTCTATAAAGTTATTCCTTTTGATAAATTTATGCGATTAAATTTACTTAAGGACATCATTATTTGGTGAAAATTTCCTCTAGTTTTGATATACCCGTAGTTACTTGTATATTAGACCGAATGACTGCTTTAACAAAGCTCAACAATTGAAATTTAGGTTGTGTTGATACATCGTTTCTGGAAGATACAAACATGAACAAACTGTATGGGTTTGTAATATCTACTTCCATGAGCAGGATCTTGGTATTTCTACTCTATTCTTCAGAGAAATGGACTGCATGCTTAAAGCCCTTTAAGACTTTGCTGATAATATGGATGCATTCTTTTTCTTGTTTTGTTTTGTGCTTTGGGAAAGCTTGTTATGTTTTAATAAATGGTACGATACACAGGGCTATGCGTACATACTCACACATCCCGGGATACCTTCAGTATTCTACGACCATTTCTACGACTGGGGCAGTTCAGTCCACGACCAGATTGTGAAGCTGGTACACTATATATCTAATGCTATATCCACTGGTCTAGCTATTTAAAACATCTTATGAACTTACATAACTTAATTTGCAGATTGATATTAGGAGAAATCAAGGGATAACCAGTCGGTCACCGATTAATATCCTAGAAGCACAGCCAAATCTGTATGCAGCAAATATTGGGGATAAAGTAGCCATGAAGATTGGAGATGGATCTTGGTGTCCCTCCGAAAAGGAATGGACATTGGCAACTAGTGGTCACAGATATGCTGTCTGGAAGAAGTAGCTACCCGGTTCTTCGTCTGGTGCTACGCCAGTACGCCGTAAGCTATAGGAACGGGCAAGGTACGAGTCGTCATTGCCCTTTTTATTATTTTCTTGCATGGAGGGATGGGGCTTAAAAGGGGTAGAAGCTAGCTATGTTTGAATAAGGCCCTCATTGGCCATGTAATTGATGATGGAGATTATAGAATAAGATTGTATTATACAACATACTGAAGCTATGGGTTTCCTACAGTTTATAAGGTTATAAAAAATAAAAATACGTATTGCAGCTTTCCTATCTTTGATCTGTAGTTGGTATTTATCCCTTTTGCCCAATTATGTTGCTGTGATTGAAATTTTGAAATATGATATCGTGTAGGGCTTTTTTTTTTTTCCTCTATCCTATTTGGTGTTCCATTTTGATTTTTATTTGATTTTCATCAAAAAAAAATTTCTTCAATTTCAATTTGTTATGGCTTAGTTTAATTTTATAATTATTATTTAGGGTTCATTCCACCCAATTAGGGTTTATATTTATTTTTTAATATTTTTTTTAGTTATATAATTGATTAATATGGTTGATTGTTCCAAAATAGGGTATATAACTTTTAAATTTTTTAATTTTTAGCAATAAATGTTGATTATGATTTGTAATACTATAATAAAATTTATTTTTGTAATAAATATTTTTAAAATATTAAATTACATATTAGGACACAATAGTGGGACATGAAAAGTGAACTAGAGAATTTTATCCCAAAATTTTCCGTTGTTAAAACTCGTGTGTTTTTTTTTTTTGGTGCATAGCACAATTAATGGTTGAACTGCTGGACGGTTCACTTGCTTCTTTTTAAATATTTTCTTATATTTAAATTATAATTTGGAAAGTTAGAAATATAACTTATAACTTTTGCATTTACAATCTTAAAAAAATTCATGTATTTTGATTCTTTTTAATTTTATAATAAATTGTTCATTGAATTTAATAGATAATTAACATATATCTTTTTGTTGAAAATTTATATATAATTCGTTTTTTTTTTTACAAAATGATTTTTTATTTTTTTAGATTAATAGTTTTCATTTTCTTGTATTAGATTCCTCAATAATCAATAGTTTGAATATGAAATATGAATCCATAAAATTCCATAAATATATATAATTAAAAAACGCGATTTAATCATGGGGTGCACGATTTCGAATATCGCTAACCGCAACTTGGTTACTATTTGGGAGTTTCAGTTTGTACAACAAAATTCACTCTTTATATCATAAATTAAAATAATTCAAAATCATTTAATTATAAATTTATTTAAATATTCGTATAAAAAAATTGAAAAAAAATTAATAAAAGAGAAGCAAGAGACTAAGAAAACGTTTCTTCCTCTCTACCACCGTTGTCGCTTCCCCCAAAAGCTTCGATAAATTCAGTTCGAACGGGAAGGGGATGACTTCGGGTTTTTTTTCATTTATTCAGATTTTCTAGATTCAATGATTTCCAGTGAGATTTTCAAATTCAATTTTTTTTCCCCGAGATTTCCGGGAAGCCTGACTATTTTCGATGGTGCATGGGCGGGCATTCACCGGAGTCACAAGAGAAGAAGGTGACATAATCATTCTGTCTCCTCTTCAATTCTTACCGTCAAGAGTAAAATGTATAGTGCAAAAAATATGTTATGTAGTTAAAATTTTGTAGTGCAAATAGTAATTCTCTCGATAACGTACCTACCCCGTAAGAAATAGAAATTAAAAGTAATAAAAATATAGATAAATGAGTCACATGGAGGAGTGGAGGAAAGAGAAGCTAGGGCTATCACCATCATAACATTCGTCGTCGTTCTCATCATTTATGTCTTGAAAATCTACTTAATACTCACTCCCCACACCACCACCACCACCACACCTATATTCTCTCTCTCTCTCTCTCTCTCTCTCTCTCTCTCTCTCTCTCTCAAGTCTCAACCAAAATCTCTACGATTAAAATTTAAAAGTTTCAAATCTTTATCATCATTAGACATCCATTCTCTCACGTGACTCGCACACTGTTGTAGAGGATCCATCCTCTAAATCATTACTCTCTCTCTCTCTCTCTCTCTCTCTATATATATATATATATATATATATTTTCTTTTTGTAGGGTTATGTGGAAGTAACTAGAAGTATAGGCCTATCACAATTAAGTTAGTTAATCTTGCAATATTAGCATTGAAGTAATATTAATAAGACATGCATAGTTAGTAGTGACAAGCATGTGATCAGGATGAATTTAATAGGCATGCATGGATAAAGTGTATATTTATATTATTATATATCGATCAGATATATATAGTGCTATATATATATAATGCATTTGATTTTATTTGCATGGTTATGGGGGCCATTGGCCAAGACAACATAAATTGAATAATTAAGGTCGATTGCAAGTTAATTAAGATCGTAAAATCGTTGAGAAAAATAATATATGAAACTTTAATTTTTCAACCAACATTAATTTTGTGGCTCAAGCTAGTTTCCACTTATATATATATATATATATATATATATATATATATATATATATTTCGAATAATCGACATCTAGCTAGCTAGGTCAAAATTGACCTTAAAGTAGCAACTTTAATCTGAGCACCTTTATCTCTAGATTTGTCTAGTTTGCCACTTCTCTTTAGTATCAAATTTTGAATTCAAATAGTTATTAGTTTTGTGAAAATTGGAAGATTTCGTTCATATACATACATATATATATATATATATATATATATATCTGTGTGTGTGTATATATATATACGTGTGTGAGTACTAGTGTTATTGCCAAAAAAAAAAGCAGGGAAATTTGTCATTAATGATTTATTTTGCACTAATAATCGCAATAGATATTACATTTTATGATTTTTAAGGGTATTGCGTATTTCTGAGGATTAATATAGCATTAATCCAAAAAACTGATCCATGCGAATATTAAATATATATATATATATATAAATAATTAATCCAAAAATTAAAATAAATCAAAGTATACATTAAACAAGAAAATGAAAATGAGCCATATTATTTCTATATAAATATAGAAAGTTTTAGCAATACAAAAATTTGTACGAGACCGTCATATGGGTCAAAATTTATAAGACGGGTCAACTATATCAATTATATAATATATATATGTATCCAACCTCATATTCGGATGCACATTTGTAATTATGTTGGTGTTTGATTGTATTTTGATTCAGATCTCGACCTGTCTCACATACTCACACAAGACTCTCATAATCATATTGCAAAATGGAACTATCATTTTTTTTTCCTAGATAAATAAGGCAAATAAAGAACCAAAATAGGAAACTAATTAAATGAAATTAATCCACCATTATTTGCAGTTAGTATTTATAATTAGAGCTGTAAATGACAGAGCCACTCACGAAGTATTCGGAGTTTGACTCGAAAAAAGCTTTTTCGAAATTCGTTCATTTTCTAATCGAGTCGAGTTCGAACGGAGTAGTATTCGGATCAGCAAGCTCATGAACATGTTCGAGCTCGAGCTTAATCGAACATGTTAATTTGTCCATGAATATTATAAACATTTTAAACGGGTAAATTAAATAAACTATTTTTTTCGAGCTCGAGCTCCAATATATAAACTAAACGAGCTTTTTTTTCAAACATTCAAGCTCAGGCTCATTTAGTAAATTTTCAAATATTTCACAAGTCGGGACTCGAACCGAATTTGAACATGACAAATATTTATCGAGTTGAGTTTGAACAAGAGGAAAAAGGCTCAAATTGAGCCCGGTCCGAGCTCAAGCTTGAATATTCCTTAACGAGACGAGCTCTAACATCAGGATGTTCGGCTCGATTCGATTCATTTATAGCCCTATTTATAATTAAGGCTATTGATGAGATCATTGATTCCATGTGCGTGCTAAAAGCGTTGGGTGCGAGAATATGTTCCTTTTAAGGCGATAAGTAACGCATTAATATGAAAGCATCTAATTAATAATTAGTAGCTAACAATCATTAAAAAGCGTCTAATTACATTAATTTAGCATAATATTTCCAGACAAGTGCATGAACCATATTATAATCCAAATTAAAATCTTATTATGTATGTTTAATTTGACTTTTATTTATGTGGGATGAAAAAGTAAGCATGCGCTCGCTGCAAGATATCATTAATTAACTCGGTAAACTCATGCAAAAAGTTTTAATTGTGCTTACAACAATGACTTAAAAGCAAAAGCCAATCTTTATATAAAAGTCAAATTCTCCTCTATTTTAGATGGAAATTTATGATATTTCTCAATGTTATAAGTAGTATTTTTCAGTATTATAAGTTATATTTTTTAATAAATAAAATATAGTACTCCCTCCTATTCAAAATATAAGTCGTTTCTTGCATGTTGTTCAGCCTCTGTCATGAAAACTAATTATATAGGAGTACAAAACACAAGGTAACTTCCCCCACATGCCGGTGGATCTTCAGCCCATTTTTGCGGTTGGAGTTGTTGCACAAGTTTTAATAAATAATATTTTTGTAGATTTTGTAGGGATCGCATAAAATCAATGAAACAGTAAAGCAAGATATTTCTTATTTCTGTTTTTGTTAACTGTCAAAATACAAAATGAAGAGGGAAAGCATATTTAAACACAAATGAAGCGTATTAAAGAAGCTACTAAAATCTGCGACTAAGAGAGATACAAAGATATCTAACGATGCATGATCATCCAAGAGTATTGCCAGCTCATCTAGAATCTGAATGTGCCACGTGTGCATGCTCACATTAGTGTGTACCCGTCCATCTCTTATTTGTTGTTGCTGCTGCATTCACTCAGAAAAAGAAACAAACAGTTTTAGTTCACTTTTATGCATCCATGCATGCTTAATATATTTGAGTGATTGCTACACCCCCCGCAAGCTCCAACCCGGTGAATATCTTACAGGGAGAGCTTGGAGAGTAATTGTTGAAACTGGGGTCGAGCTAGAGATTTAGTAAAGATATCTGCTAGTTGTAACCTTGAAGACACAAACAAAGGCAGAATGAAACCCTTTCTATATTGGATTCGCGCAAAATGGCAATCTAAATCTAAGTGTTTGGTCCTTTCATGATAAACTTGGTTCTTTGTGATCTGAATAGCAGCACTGTTATCACAATATATCTTGAGAGGAAGGCTAACAGGAACATGACAATCTTGTAACACATAGGACAACCAAAGCAACTCTTTGATTGTGTAGCTGAGGCTTCTATACTCAGCCTCAGCTGTGGATAAAGAGACTGTGGTTTGCTTCTTACATTTCCAAGCAATAAGACAGCTTCCTATAGAAATGCAATACCCAGATAATAATGTGCGGGTGTCAAAACATGTCCCCCAATATGCATCACAGTATGAAGACACCTCAAATGTGGAACAATGTGTGTAATGCAATCCTAATGAGAGACATCCATTTAGATAACGAAGTACATGTAGCGCAGCTTTCCAATGATGCTTATGAGGTGCATTCACATATTGGCTCAATTGTTGTATTGCAAAGGAAAAGTCGGGCCTGGTTAAGTTAAGATACAACAACTTCCCAACAAGTTTCCTATAAGAATCTGTATTACTGAGAGGATCCCCTGTGTTGGGAAAGAACTAAACCAGGAGGAAAAGGAGTTATAGCATGTTTGTAACCAAGCATGCCCGTGTAAGAGAGTAAATCTAAGACATATTTGCGTTGACTAAGATATAAACTAGAATCTGTGTGAGCAACCTCCATGCCAAGAAAATATTGAGCCTCTCCCAAGTCTTTGATAGTAAAGGCAGAGTGCAAGGCAGATTTAAGCTAACTAATAGCAGCCAAAGATGGGCTCAATATGAGGATATCATCCACATAGACAAGCAAGACAATGAAGGAAGCATGTGTACCTCGAGTGAAGAGGCAGTGGTCATTTTCAGACTGAACAAAGTGAGATGCTAGAAGCAGCTTGCAAAACTCTTGATTCCACTCCCTAGATGCTTGCTTGAGTCCATAGAGACTTTTCCTTAGCTTGCAAACCTTGCCATTATGATCTCCAATAAGCCCTTGAGGGATATGCATATATATTTCATCAGTAAGAACGCCATGCAAAAAGGCATTGTTCACATCCACTTGATGAATATGCCAAGAGAATTGAGAAGTAAATGCAAAGAAGAGCCTGACGGTGACTAGTTTGGCAACTGGGGAGAGAACCTCAGTATAATCGATTCCAAAAGCTTGATTGTACCCTTTGGCAACTAATCTAGCTTTGAACCGTTCAATTTGACCATCTGACTTAAGTTTTACCTTGTACACCCATCTACAACCAATGGTATGCTTGCCTGGTGGTAAAGGGACGAGATCCTAAGTGTGGTTATCTTGAAGTGCAGTCAACTCTTTTGTTATTGCTTCCACCCATTCAATGGACTGAGAGGCCTCTTTGTATGTCTGAGGTTCCTGGAGAGAAGTCACATGGGTTAAGAGCAGTATAGGCTGGGGTAAAGGCAGGATTGATATGAAAGGGAAAGGTAGGAGGTGCATAGGAACCCTTGAAAGCTGCAGAACATATATAATCTTGCAAATATGTTGGAGGTTTGTGGATTCTTGTACTTCGTATAACCTGCTTAGGGGATGAGAGAATGGGAGTATCATGTGTGGATGGAAACAAAGATAAATCTGGAGATGGACTAAGGACAGTAGGGGAAGAAGAAAATTCAGGAGAAGGTGAATGAACATTTGCAAGAGAAGAATCTTGCTGGGAAATGTAGAGATCAGGTACATTAGGAGTGGCAGGTTGAAAGGAAGTAAAAGGAAGAATATGGACAGTACCTTGTTGTAAAGGAAAATTTGAGGGAAAAACCTTCACATCTCTTCCAACAAGAGCTTTATGGGAATGAAGATCATAAAAAAGTAACCCCTTTTGTTGAGCACTGTATCCCAAGAACAAGCATTCGGAACTTCTTCTGTCAAATTTAGATTGAATAGGTAGAAAAGGAGCCTTGTAAACAAGATAACCAAAAGGGTATAAATTTTGAAATTCTGGGAAACGACCATACAACACCTCATAAGGTGATTTCCATTGAAGAATTGTTGTGGGCAACCAATTGATAATCCAAGTGGCATGTAGTACAGCATAACTCCAGAACTTTGAAGGTAATTGGCTTTGAAACATGAGAGCCCGAGCTACTTGCAACAAATGTTTGTGTTTCCGTTCAACTACCCCATTTTGCTGAGGTGTGTAGGGGCAAGATTTCTGATGTAGAATACCATTGGATGAGAGAAGATCTGCTATTTGAGTATTTACAAACTCTCCACCATTATCTGTTCTTACCACTTGAATTCTTATTTTGAATCTGGTAAGCACCATAGCAACAAAGCTTCTAACAATTGACCAGACTTGAGATTTTGATTTAAACAAAAACATCCAAGTCCCTCTAGAGTGATCTTCTACAATAGTTAGAAAATAGGGTGTAGCGGAAATATTCTCATCCTTTCATGGGCCCCAAACATCCATATGGATAAGGGCAAAAAGACATTCATTCCGTCTATTTAACATAGGGAATGGTTCCCTCTGTTGTTTGGCTTCAAAACACACCTTGCAATTTTTCAACTCCTCGAACTCCTCACTTCTGAATCGTTTATGAGGCAGTGAGAGGTGATGCATAGCACTGATTGAAGGATGACCAAGTCTACAATGTAGCTCTTGAAGACTGATATGTTGATGTACATGACCAGCCATTTGGGATAACTGATCATCAGCAGAAAACCCATAAAGTGTTCTTCTCATACTACAGATACCAAGTGTTTGTGTAGAACTTTTCTGTTGTATCAAGCAATGATTAGCCAAGAATTCTACCTTCACATCTGCATCTCTAGTTAATTGACCCACGAACAGCAAATTATGAGTAAATGCTGGTGCAAATAGGACATTTTGCAATGTAATATTCTTGTTCAACTTAGTTGTTCCAGCAAGAAAAATCCATACAGTACTCCCATCGGGCAAGTATATCTGAATAGGTACTCTAAGTCTCCTCAAATCAGTAAGAAGACCAATTTTGCAGCACATATGGCTACTAGCCCCCAAATCTATAATCCATTCACCTGTATTAATTCCAGCATTAATTCTAAATGCATAATGCTCTGAATATACTACAGAATCACCTCCTGTCTCCATTTCAGCCAGATTAGCAATGTTCAAGCTATTGTCTGCACCCATGCTCTTCTTAAAGATTGCCATATGTTTGGCTATCTCAGCTTGTACTAACTTGCTCACATCTGGAAAACCATCACAATCTGGTTCACTCTTCTGCAATTTGGTAGAATAATCTTGTTCTGATTTATCATCTGTTGCAGGATCAAACACATAATGTGCTCGATTTTGTCCCTTTTCAGCTCTGAATTTCTTGTACCAGTCTGGTACCCCAATCAATTCAAAACAGTCCTGCTTCAAATGCCCTATACCACCACAATGTTCACACTTTAATCTTGTCTTCTTTTCTTTAGATAATCTCTTCCTATAAGGTTCTCCTTTGTATCCAAATATGTTGTTATTTTGTGAATACAATGCTGTATGTTCTGGTGTGTCTGTAAAATGTGTGGACACACTTATTTGCTCTTCAACCCTTAGAACCATGGCATATGCCTGGCTAACAGTTGGGAGTGGGTCCAAAATAAGAATCTGTTGTCTTATGGTTTCAAAACAATCACTCAAACCCATCAAAAATCCCATCATATGTTCCTCCTCAAGGTCACGGCTACTGTCTTCCAAAGCTTCACAAACACAAGGCCTAGAATTCTTGAGCAAAGACAACTCATCCCACATGTTACTCAAATTACTGAAATACAGCATTACAGATTGTGTTCCTTGAGTATATGTGGAGATTTCTCTTCTAATTTTATAAAGTCTAGGACCCTTTTTCCTTCCCAAATCTTCTATTTAACTCTTCCCAAAGGTCTCTAGATGTATCCATGTTTTGAGAACTCCATGATATTTCTTTCAACATTGAGTTACTAATCCAGTTATAAAATGAGATAGTCAACTCGTAACCACTACATATAATCCACTGACCCCATATTCGGTTTCCTTAGAGTTCCATCAATAATACTTATCTTATTTCTCGAGATTAAACCTCTCCTAACAGATCTAGCCCAATTATGAAAATTAGAACCGTCAAATAAGTCTGCTGTGAGTGCCATGCCTGGGTGCTCGCTAGGATTAATATACAGTTCATCGTTAGCAAGAGCACGATTAGAACTCGCCTCATTTCGCGAGGATCCAATGTTCATAATCTCCTGATGTCCACCATGACCATGTGCACGATTGTTGATCTGTGGTGACTGATTTGTATCAGAATGCGAAATCTCATGTTGCTCATCTTTGGTTCCACTCGATCCAACTTGGTGTGTAGGATTTCCATGGTTTGAAAAACCCAATTCCTCATCGCGCGCATTACGCCATGAAAAATTCTGATTTTTCTTCGTCATCTTCACAATCGCACCGATTATTATGTTTCAAATTCAAGGATCAACTTTGTGATAATCAAAATCGAGTATAACCAGCTCTAGATACCATGTAGATTTTGTAGGGATCGCATAAAATCAATGAAACAGTAAAGCAAGATATTTCTTATTTCTGTTTTTGTTAACTGTCAAAATACAAAATGAAGAGGGAAAGCTTATTTAAACACAAATGAAGCGTATTAAATAAGCTACTAAAATCTACGGCTAAGAGAGATACAAAGATATCCAACGATGAATGATCATCCAAGAGTATTGCCAGCTCATCTAGAATCTGAATGTGCCACGTGTGCATGCTCACATTAGTGTGTACCCGTCCATCTCTTATTTGTTGATGCTGCTGCATTCACTCAGACAAAGAAACAAACAACCTTAGTTCACTTTTATGCATCCATACATGCTTAATATATTTGAGTGATTGCTACAATTTTTACCCAATTTAACCTTCATTAAATATAATTTACATTTATAGCAATTCTACGTATATTCGGTGAAGAACATAACAATTAGTCTCGAAAGTGAGTAGATTCATAAGTATAATTAAATAATGGTGAAAGAATTATAGAATAAGGAATGATTAGTCTTGAAAGTGAATAGATTCATAAACCAAGTTAATTGAATTTACATTAATTTATGTGTTTATTAATCGGGGGTAAAATTGACAAGATTTTCCATAAAGACTTAAATTTGCAAATAGTTAAAAGAGTCGAAAAGGCTTATATTTTGAATAGGGGGAGTAATAATTACAAAAATATCATCATATTTTTTTTTTTAAATGTAAAATATTTTTCGAGTAAATTTCACTTTCGGTCCCATTAGAGTGGGGTCAAAACACTTTTAGTCCCAAAAGTTACTTTTGGTCCCAAATGATATTTTTTCGACAATTCTGCTCTTGTAAGATATTTTTCCGACAATTCTGCTCTTGTAAGATATTTTTCCGATAATTTTAGTCCCATAAGATATTTTTCGGACAACTTTAGTCCCAAAGTATCTTAAATGGCAATTAATTTTCTCTGTTAGTTTGTGACTAAAATTGTTAAAAAAATATCTTATGGAACCAAAATTGTCGGAAAAATATCTTATGAGATTAAAATTGTCGAATAATATCATTTGGAGACCAAAAAAGTAACATTTGAGACTAAAAGTATCTTGACCCTATTCTAACTAGTATTATATCTCGTGCGATGCACGGCGAGATATATATAAATAATTTGTATAAATAAAATAATTATAAAATACATAAAGAATATAATATTCTATACATATATATTCAAATTTATTTGCTATTTTATCTGTAGACAATCCATATAAATAAATAAATTTAACTTTATATTCATTATGCCAAATAAAACAAATAATATAACTGGTTGGCGTGAAATTCATTACAAACATTATTGATACTCGTTATAATTTTAGGTATGTACAATGAGAATAATTAATAAGAAAATGACACAACTTCATAAAACACGTTCAAGAAAATTATTTTATATACATCTTCGCTATCCCTCTAGACTATGTGAAATTGATATATATGACATAGTCGAGGGAAAGTTATCACAACTTGATCAACACTTTCACAATTTGATAATGTTTCATTATCGTCTCTATTTTTTGTAAAATTCTATCTTCGACATTGATTATACGATTTTACATCAACATACATGTGACTATGAATGTATTAAATTATATTATTATATGGAATTGGTCTATATGTAGTGTGAAATTAAGCATTGATCATTTTTGTGCATAATATATAAAATATACATATGATATCTAATTTTTGAAGGAAAACATTCAAGAATTTGAAATGTGTTGTATAAATAACTTATTGGATTAAATAAAGTAGCATAGAATGATTCAAATACGTGCTCAGTCTTGCTTATTTGAAGCTGATTATAATATAAATTCACTAACTAACAAAATCATTATCGACATAATTTAGTATAATTTGACTACCTAACAATTAAAAATTTAAAAAATTAAGCCCTAACTCTCACATATAAGTTAAACTCAATTAGGATATGAGAATCATAAACCAACTTATGAAACAATATCAATAAGTGAAACTATTTATCTGAAATGAATTAGTGTTATATGGTATAACATTAAAATCAATAAAAACATATAAGAAAAATAATTAATTACTTTCTATGCTAGAATAAACTTAATCACATTAACTTCACTAATGAAATGCATGAAAAAGTTTTACTTGTTCAATGGAACTTACCTTTTAACACAAAAATATATTTATTTCAATTGTGAAATGCACTAAAATCATTAAAATAAATTGGAATGTTCTTAATAAATTTTTAAAACTATTAAAAAATTTAATACAATAATGAAATTATATCCTAATATAAAAAAGTCAACCCCAAAAATATCTTCTAATATGTTCTTTTTATATTTTAATTATGACTTTATCCAATTCTATGCTAATTCTTCTAAAAAATAATTAAAAAAAGATTATGCCCGTTACTTGATGGAAGGCAACAATAGTTTGAAAATTATCTGCATTTAAAATTTGAAACATGAAATTGGTTGTGTGTGTATATATATACACGATTTTAGGCTCCAAAAAATCATGATATGACTATAAATAATTCCAACTTGTTGCCTTTGTCATTCTATGATACAACCCAACTCTCACAAATATACTACAAAGTTCTTTTTCTGATCGGCAGTTTGTAGCCAAAAAAAATATAATATACCCCTAAATTATCATTTCGTCCATGCCAGTATGCCACGGTAATATATTTCATCCATCTACCCATTTTTTTTACTATCAATTAAAATAAAATAAAAATTAACTCCTATTCTGAATACATAAAAATTTCAAAGATAAATTTGACTCCCTCCCAAATAATCATATATATTATTTAAAAATATAGTATATATTTTTAATTATTTACAACTTTTTAATAACTGAAACGTGTGGTATAAGCCATTTTTTAAAAGAAATTTTAATAATGGATGTTGAAAGGACAAATGTGTATATCCAAGCAATATTTATACTTTAATTATAGAAATTTGTACATCTTTATCCCCTTAAACATATCTTCAATTATATGAAGAAAATAAATTTGATTAATGTGTTTTGGGGAGAGCCTTTAAAAAGTCAAGAGTATGAATATAATATCCGATGATGAAATAGGAAACGGTGAAAAATTAATCTCATTAATCACGAGAAATAAATTCATGGCATCACGACATCTATACAATCACAAAAAAATAAATTAAACTCAACCTTAAAAGTATTACTTATTAAACAACCTAGAAAGTAATAAATTAATTTATGAAAATTGTGATTACAGAGACTTTCTTTACTTCTATAAAGCTTTATACAATTACTAATCTTTCTAATTTATTAATTAATTTACAATGTGAGGGATTGAAATAAATAAAATACAAATTAGTACAATCAAATAATAAAAAAACACTATCACAATCTATTAAAAATAAATAAATTCAAAAGCTGCCTAAATTCCCAAATATTGAGTATTCACACTTCTGCTTAAGACGAATTCTATTCTTTCCAATCATCAAGTTTCTTTGAGAGTTCTTCGATCTTGAAATTTGGGATCTAGCAGCACGATCAAGCCAATCTCGAACGTTAATGACTTTGGAATGAGATGTGATAGATGTAAGACTTGATATATGCGTCTATTTATAGATGAATATGACATGGTAAATTTGGAATGTTAGAATTAATTTTTCAAAATAATTGTAATATAATGTAATAGATGTAACGTTACATTAGTGACATTAATCATGCTTTAAAATTTGGAATACTACTACTCATTTCTCCAAATTTGAAATGGTTTGATTATAGCAATGGTCAATCATGTTCTATTCCAATTCAATGACCACCAATTTTAACAAATTTATTAATACACATACACAATTTTTCGCGGACATGCATAATTGATTTATGCATCACCACACACGAATTTGAAAGAAAAAAATGTAGTCAAGTAATGTAAATATAAATATGAAAATTTACTTTCAAAACATATGGAAAAATGTGGTCAAACATATGGAAAAATGCGATCATTATTGTGCAATGAGAGAATCTGTACAAATATATCTATCTATATATAAAGAATACAATTCTCTAGAATTATCAATGATGAAATTATGATAATTGAGATTCTTAATATAAATTAACACTAATTAATATATGCCGCAGTATATAATTAGCACAACATGTGGATTATTCTTTACCTTAGTTAAATTTAGTCATGACTGTGTTTACCTAAAATATAATTAGTAATGAATATTAGCTTAATTTTTATTATATTATTAATGATAATTCTTGCTACTGTTTTTTTATTCCATCATAAGTTTGCATTGATTCTTGATTGCCATTTTTTTATTGTTCTTCCATAATAAGTTGACATTGATGGTCAATTTTTATTAAGTTAGCATTGATCTTTAAAATTATTTTTATTATTTTGATAAGTAGGATAGTTTTGGCGGGAAAAAAAGCCTACACTATTTTACTTTTAGATATAGTAGCCTACACTATTTTACTTTTAGATATAGTAGGATAGGATGGGATCAAAAGTGAAATTTACTCATATTTTTCAGTAAAACTAATGTAATATTTTCAGTATATAATATATGTTAATATAATACTATATATGTTGTCTTAATTGAACAACATAGGAACATTAAGATATTCAACGAGTCCAAATTACGTAATTACATGTATATATATGTTAGTATAAATACTATATGTGTTGTCTTGTGGTGTTGAGGTTATTGCGACTAGGTAGAAAATAAGAGATGAATAGCTTGTTTTCTAAATAAATTAAAGTTGGAATGCTTTTAATATTTGTGAAGATTGAAAGGGTTTTCGGTTGAGATAATTTTTAAAATTAAATGACTGGGTTTTGGAGATCGTGTAATAGTGAAAAATAAAATGTAGATTTGTGTTAGCATTAGTGATAATTTAATTTTCATAAATAGAAGTGATAGTTTTTTTTTTTCCTTTGATACATGACTTATGTACATTCGATATAAAGTACCCGCTTCTTTAAATATATACTTCATCGGACCTAATTATATAGTTAGTTGTACATAGATAAAAATATTTATGAAAACAAAAAATTAAAGCTAAACTTTCAATAATACCATTATTTGTATATTATTATGAAAAATTAATGCTACTTATAGTAATGAGACTATATAATTAGGACACTGCAAAATAATAATAGAGACTATATAATCGGGAACTTGCAATGTCTGAATGAAGGAACTGATCATGAGTTCAGCCACTCGTACAATTGAACTTAATTAATTAATCAATTTACTCAATGTTCATTGGATAATAACTCAAATTATTCGACCATTTATCACCAAAAGAACTTAATGGCTTCAAATGGTGAAATGATGATGGCAACCATAAATTTATTATTTATTGGTAGAGATAGTTATGTTTATGATTTTATGAGTCCCCCAATGATATATTGTCTGATAGCTCTATGACAGAAAACTCAGCAATGCCAACTGGTGCATAACAATAACAACACATACATGAAGAGAGAGAGAGAGAGAGAGAGAGAGAGAGAGAGAGAGTTAATGAGGGGGGTAATTAAGGAGGAACAACTCTAGGTAATTACATTATAGTATTATACTGTTAGATTAATTATTTCATCAATAAATGTCAATCACTGTCCATTGCCATATATTTACATCTTTATATATTATTATGGCCTAGATGGACTGCAGTTCAGGACCATAGACCTCTTTTCTAGAATTATAATTGACTTGACTAGTAAAGGAAGCATATATATATATATACAAGATCATTAAAAAATAAAATCTTGTGTGGTACATTTTACGGGATTAAATTCAAAAGACGGGTTAAGATTTAGTTCAAAACATAATCAAATAGTAATAAAATTATAAATATGTTATGAATTAATAGATATTTTACTCCGGATCTCGACCCGTATTACAAACTTTGATATGTGGTCTCACATAAATTTGTCTCTTTAAAATAATCTGCGTTCTCTCAATATTAGTTATATACAACTCATGAGTTTAATTTTAGAAAGATACAGCAATCCTAACTTCTTTTTTTTACAAAAAAAGTTTATTGTTTTGACAAGTATATAGATTTTGGAATCGATCTTTTTATTACACAGGTGATATCTCACCATCACTATATTATTCTATCTATTCGGTCAATTTCGATCTGAAAATATTAAGATTGAATAAACTAAAAGGACGAATGACTGAGACTGAATTGAGGGTTGGAACCGAACCAAATAAACCGATCAAATTCAGTTCAGTTAGGATCCGGTTCTAGGTTTTTTCTATATATTTTTTTAATTTTATTGTAAAATATTAATTTCAAACTTCGATAAAAATATCCTCAGGTCGCGAAATTGAGAATCCTCATAAAATATGAGATTTATCTAAAAGAAAATGATGTATTTATTGCAATGATAACCGTAGGTTTAATACTTTATGAGAAAAGTTTAACTGTTATACAAAATTAATGTGGGACAAAAATAAATGCAAAGTGTTATTCTTTTTCTATGTATAAAAGGATACTAGGTCTTTAGGACCATTGAATCAACTACTAATCACTTCATAGGAAATTTCATATTTTTGGGGATTCTTAATTCGTGAAAATTTAAAATATTATACACACACCATGACATATACATATATTGGTGTTTAGTCTATTTGATTGATTTTTTTCGGGCCGACCAAGAATCGAAGTTTTAAAATTAAAAAGATCGAACCTA
This sequence comes from Perilla frutescens, assembly GCA_026008535.1. NCBI lineage: Eukaryota > Viridiplantae > Streptophyta > Magnoliopsida > Lamiales > Lamiaceae > Perilla > Perilla frutescens. The sequence continues at coordinate 74,970,345 of BRKX01000003.1, forward strand.
ATTGAAATATTGATAAAACCGGACCTAATAGATCAAGATGTCGTCGGTTCGGTTCGGGTTCGGGTTCGATTTTTTATTTTTCCGGTTTCTTACTCGCCCCTAGAGAGAGAGAGAGAGAGAGAGAGAGAGAGTAAAATCAAGTACGCTATGTTACTAATGTATATTTAGGAGTCATAAAAATTAAAACGTACATTTAGGAATGTTTTTGAATGATATTATTCAATATGAATGTCTCGGTTCAAAAATTAGCATAAGTCCTTTTAATTTATTAGGTTTATTAGCATATAATACCCCTGCATGCATAGAATTGCCACTTTGCACTCTAAAAATAAAATCAGAGCAAATTGCACCCTTGAAAATTGAAATAGAGTACGTAGTTAATTATTACATTTTGCATCCCTTAGGCATTTTCAAAAAAAAAATCGCCAAAATATCATCAAAAAAGTATTTATAATAAGAATATTTATCCCTTAATTTTATTTATTTATTTATTTTATAATGTTGTTTTCTCCATGTCCTATTTTCCTCCTCTTCTTTTTTTGACATTCATGATCTTTTTTTTCCATAAATTTCATCTTCACTCTATTATTATTATTATTATTATTATTATTATTATTATTATTATAGCGCAGCAACAACAATCATAATAATAATAATTTTAGCCAATTACCCTCCTTTTTACTAGCTTAATGAACAAATGGGATTAAAAGCCAACAATTTTACCACGATTATGTAGGAATTATCAAAACTGTAGTTAATTACGTTATTATGTATAGCTTTAAGGGGCTGTTTGGCTAAATCTTCCGGCTTCAGCAAAATTAACAAGTGCAATAAATATTTCTAATCCCATATTGGCTACATATTAAAATTTGTAATTAGCTGGAAGTACTTAATTAATATATATATAGCTGGATTTCATGAACAGACATAGTAAAAGTGTAGCAATTAAGATTAATTAATTAATTAATCCACTATATAGTACTTACCTATGCAATAAGCATAACAATAATTAGTACATAGACATGACATACTCAAATAAAATAAAATGCGACACAAAATTAAACATTCACTCAAAATTTTTGAATATAATGTAGAGAGCTACTGATCATTAAAGAAATTAAGGTGTGAATTAATGTGTATAGTTGGCGGGCAGTTCTCAAGCAATAAATATGCAGAGAGCTACTGCATGAAATATGAATTAATGGAGTTTTCAAATAAAACAAGAACACTGTGATAAAGCCAAAGTTTTATTAATATTTGTGGGAAGTTTTGCAGTTGAAGTTTCAAGCTGGAGCAGTAGTTGACTGTTATAAATACTAATACTACTACTGCATGAAAACAGATCAAGAAATTAAGAGAGAGAGAGAGAGAGAGAGAGAGAGAGAGAGAGAGAGAGAGAGAGAGAGGCATAGGGTACTAAAAACAGTGGCCAGCTGCGAGGGTTGTGGGAATCATGAGTGCGACATATCACTCGACAAAAAGGGTTGAAGGAATTTTTCTTATTTTTTTTTTATAAAAAAAAATACAGTAGGTTCTTGGAAAAGGGAATGAAATGAGAGGAACACTAATGATAATTACAGGCAAGGATTTAGAGTAATTAATGTTGTTTGATCCTTGTTCTTAATTTAACTTTTCATCGGTCCCGGTGGGGATGGCTTAGTGGTGGAGTGAGGTTGCTCAGAGGCCAAAGGTCACGGGTTCGAACCTCCTCAATACCCCAGGTCGGGTGTGTGAGTAAAAAAAATTAACTTTTCATCGTGCCATTTAGGGTTTGTTTACTAGGTAGTACACGAGTGCAATAGATACGTATAATACCCTAATACTATGTTTGCTAAAAATATTAAAGCCCATGATTATGAAAGAGCCCGACATGTGTTAACCATTTATATGGTATAACATATCACACCCTGCAGGTGAGATGTATAATACTATATATAATTATTAAGAATTGTATATTAAAATAACATTATAGATTTAATTAAAAATATAATTATAGAATATTTATCCAATCTATGGTAACTAATTAAATGATATTTTAGGAATTGATTTTTTATAGAGAATCTAATATATCTAAGCAGATGCTATATTATTAATACATATATTTTAATATATCAAAATAAACATGATATTGATTTCTCATATGGTAAAATGCATCTCATGCATGTCAAACATATTCAACCTTATACCATACTGTCTAGCAAACGAGTTATGAGCTATTAGGAGATTAATTAATTTGGATGATGAGAGATAGATATTCAATTACTTTTATTAGAGTAGCATCCATACTATGCACGGAAATTGAACATGTTTACTTGTAAAAACTACTGCTTTCGTTTCAAAATATATGTTTTAAAGTTTTTAGTTTGTTTTAAAATGTTTGTAGTTGAATATATTTTTACACACGCTCTTTCAATTTTAATCATGCATGGAGGAAGATAAATCTGCATTTATTAGGAAAATGTATCTCAATATGATTTAATATGGGTTGAAAAAACAGTGAGTATATTTATCAAAATTGTTATATAATGAGTAACTCTAAATCAACGTATATTTTTTAAGCGGTAGAGTATTTATTTATTATTAGAATGTGTAATACTCAAATACCGGATTAATACTATTTTCAATACCCAACATTACAACTTATATTAATACCATTTTCAATATCCAATACCATATTAATACTATTTTCAATACCCAATTTTTGAATTTATTTGTTCTATATATAACCGGGAGAAACTCGCAACCACAATTTGTGAATGCACTCTTAATAAAAATTTTAAGTCGGGCGCCCTAAAAATATTAATAAAATTCGATCTCATAACTTTTCTTTTACAAGCCGACTAAATACATATATATATAGAGAGTTTCTGTTTGCACCACTAAAATTATTATTTGCACCATAAAAGTAAAAAAGAAAAAAATAAAATAATTTTGAAGTTACTTAAATGCCCTTTACTTAAAAAGAAAAAAATCAAGTGTGGTTCGAAAATGAAATTTCGAACTCGAACATACATGGTGTGTTCGAAAATATATTTTCGAACGAACTCCATGAATTTTTTTAAGTACCGTTCGAACACACGACTTCAAACATATTCATCATATTCGAACACAAGACTTCAAACAAATTCAGAATGTTCGAACACACGACTTCGAACGGAACACGATTTTTTTTTATTTTTTTATTAGTAAGGATTTTTAGGTAAATTTATAACTAATAAAAAAAATAAAAAATAATTTATAATGTAAGAAATAAAAATGATAGTGCAAATAAAAACTCCGATATATATATCTATATATATATATATTGATGATCCTAGGATGCTGCCACCTTTTAAAGGTTGGTGGGGGGAATTGAAGCCTTGGTGCCCCAAAAAGTAAGGAGCATTCAAAAAAGAAACGAGTAGTCCTATTTGGAATTGATGTAGTTGTTAAAGTAACATAACATGTAACCGAAGATCACGAGTTTAAATTCCACCAATTTTTTTAAATTTGAGAGGTAAATTATAATTTAATTTCCAACGTTTGAAGATTTTAACAAAATTAATCTAATGTTTTAATAATAACAATTTAATTCCCAACGTTTGGATATTCTAACTAAAATAACCCAACGTTTAATATTAACAATTTAATTCTCAACGTTTGAAAATTTTAACAAAAACGACTCATATAACGGACTAACATTTTTACCGAAAGAATGACCAAAATGGTTTTTTAACTTAAAATATTGAATCATTTCTGTTAAAATTTTCAAACGTTGAGAATTAAATTGTTAATTTTAAACGTTGAATTATTTCAGTTAGAATATCCAAACGTTGAGAATGACATTATTATTATTAAAATATTAGGCTATTTTTGTTAAAACCTTCAAACGTTGAGAATTTAATTGTAATTTGCCCAAATCTGAGAAACTAAGTGATCCCGTTCAAGACATCGAATACCAAATGAAAATACAGATTTACATAAATATATATATTTTCTTATGAAGTCGTGCATAGCTAAATTTTATGAAGTATATGTTTCGAATTATTTGAGATGTAATTTTATAAAATCATTGTCTTATTAAAATCATATCTCTAATTGGTTAATTGATTTATTAATTCGTCCACTTCAAGTCGGTTTATTTCTTTTCATATAAGCTTTTGTTTTCTTTTTTCAGAATTACGATAATTATAATTAAACGCATATCTATATTCGAAAAAATAAAATAAAATGAAAACATATTTACTATTATCCTGACATGTTATTAAATTTGATTTAGGACTGCGCAACGGATTGGCAGATGGATTAATTAAATAATCACTCTTGTTGAGTTAAAAAATAAATAAAAATGAAAATAAAAATAAAAAATTATTACTTTTCCACTTTAATTTCTGCCAACATTTTCTTGGGTTGATAATTTTTTCCAGCAGAAATCATTGCCAAGAATAATATGACAGGCGACTGATTACCACATTTGTTTGACATCAATGAAATAAGTTGTCATATCTTTATCTCTTCAAATTGTAATAATATATAAGCTTGAAAATTTGCAGCCCAATTTGGATTAAGCAACCCTTGGGTGGCCCTGCTCTATTACACATACATACATACATATATATACACACACACACACACACGTATATATACCCTATTTTCAATTTCGACACCAGTATCTTAAAAACGTTGTAATAAAGATACTATCTTTCAATTTATAGTAAATTCGACGTTTTCAGACGATCGGAACTCCGACATGGATTTCTTTCCACGTGTGCATTTTAGTGTGATGTGTATCATACACCTATGCTGAGAAAAATAGGTTATTTGCAATTTTAATTCACTACGAAAGAATCACGACTCAGCGACGGAATTTTGCAATTTCAACACGATTTTTTGAAAAATATATTGCGATAATGACTTCATATTTTTAATCGTATGATTTTAACACCCCTAAATTTTTTCTAGAAATTCAAAATCCAACGTGGCAATCTATTTTCCTATGTGTACAAATATTCAGACTATTGAAACGACGTCGTTTTAGTAGAATTCCCGATTTTTTTTTCCAAATAAAACATTGTATATATTTATTTTCTTTATGACTCGTCCTATTTTTTTTAGCACAAACCCAATTTTTTAAGAGAGAAACGAGGAGAATGAGAACGGTTTTTTTTTTTTTTTCCTTTAAATGGATTAAATCATAAATACAGTTTTTTCTTTAAAAACTAAAACAAAAATGTGATAATTTTACATAAAAATAAATTTCATCCGTTCATCTAATTAATTAAAATCATCTAAAATGATTCTTAATTAGTTAACACACCCCACTTGATTTATTACATTTGATCCATCGACGGTCTGACATTCTAAATTGAGGGGTTAATTTTTTTATAAAAATTAGATTAAATCACAAAAATACACTATAAAATTAAAAAAGTGAAAATTTTACGTAAAAATATGTCTTATATATTTGTCTATCTAATCAATTTAAATCATTTACATAAATATTCTTAATTAGTTAACACAACCGGACTTGATTTATTACATTTGATCCATTCTCTCTATATATACATGATATACACACGCGCATGTGTCCTCTATTTTCATTTATTATATTTATTTATATATGAAATTCTAGCATAATAATTAATTTTATTGAAAAGAAAAAAGGAAATATACAGACATATAATGCCCTAATGGCCGGCATCAAAACTATTAGTCCCACAGAGCAAAAGCAGTCTGGACCAAGGAGAAATTCAATGATTAAATATACAGAAAAATGTAATTAATAATATTATATGTTCACTTTAAATATAAGAAAAATGTAAATAATATTTTCTAGTGCCCAGCTACAAATAAAACTGTCTCAAGACTACGACTAAAACTACACGTTCCAATAATATGATTACAAGTTTAAAAAAGTAAATATTTTAAAAAGAATACAAAATTTAGAAAATTTTCACGATAGCAAAATATATATATATATATATATATATATATTACTTTTGACCAAATAATATATATTAAATATGGGCATATTTAATTAAAACTTTAAAATTGTCTTTTTGTATAACAAAATGGCCGGTTTTCAGTGCACAACATAGCACCACCCCACCCAGTCAGACGGGCGCATGGGTGACACGCGCCAGTCAATTTTTTTTTTATTTTATGGCGCTGATTTTCTGAATTTTTTTTTTAATATTTGGTTTTTTTTGTTTTGTTCTCAAAAATTTTATACTCTAAAATAAAATTGGTGAACCCTAAAATTTATTTGAAATGAATATGAATTTATATACTAAAATTTAATTAATAAACCTTAAAAAAACACAAAATAAACCCCCTAAACTAACCCCCCCCCCCCCAAAAAAAAAACTCTAAAAATAAAAAATAAACCGCTAAAAAAATCCTAATAAAAAAATATAAAATAAACCCCCCAAAAAATCATAAGTAACATACCTGAAACTTTGAACACTACAAGTGATACTTCTTTCTAGTAAGTTTTTTTTTAAAGGGGTGGGTCAACCCTCAAATTGGACGGGTTGACTTACGAATTTGACTTAAACTGAATCCATCTGACTTACGTGCACTGAAAAGTTTGCGATAACAAAATTATTCAAAAAAATTATTTATAATCTCTTTTCTGGTAATTGTGGTTCACACGTAGGTACATATTTGATGGGAAATGTCTTTTTGATGAATTTTATCATGACTAAGAGTAAGAGATTCGTAAACTATTTATTAAATAATGATTTTTAAAATTCTCTACAAAACACAATAAATAATACGAAATTTACCATTTATTTATTTAATTAATTCATCCCATGATCGGAACAAGTGGTAATTAAGGATACACGTTATGTGATGATTAATTTTGAATAAAAAAAGAGTTTGCGATGAAATAAAATGTATGATATAAGAGTTGGATTTTGATGAGCGACAAAATCGAAACCCTTTTTTAGTTCCTTTTTGTCCAATTTTGATGCGTTGTGTGTGAGAGTTTGGTTGTGGTAAGTTCAAAGTTGTACCTTCATAAAAAAAGGAGGGCTTTTTTGACATAAAAAGGGTTTTTATTTTTCATCACAAATGTGGACTATTTTTGGGGCCAACAATTTTAATTATCATCATCATTCCTTGACCCCATTCTAGTTCTAGTTTCCAACCAAACATGCCCTTCTTCAAATCATCAACTATATACCCAATTTAATCTCATTTAATCTCTCTCTCTCTCTCTCTCTCTCTCTCTCTCTCCTCTCTCTCTCTCTCTCATTTTTTTTTTTATTTTTTGTTTTTCTCAATTTCAATTTCTTGTTATTTATTGGTTCATTCTACCTAATGAAGATGTATTATAAGTTTTCTAATATTTAATTTTCAAAATTTAGTTATTAATTGACTGTTTAAAAAATTAAATAGTAAAAAAATATAATAAATTTTAATTAATTGGGTAAGATGAACTTACATAATTAAATTACAAGAAATTAAAATAGAAGAACAAAATGAAAAAAAAAACTTGAGTGTGCGGTAGAGAAGGCAACAAAATTTTGTGGAAATGGGATCACCTATGACAATTCTTGTGCCAATCCTTTATTTTTTTTTTCTAATTTATTATGATTTATTTTAATTTAATTTTTTTTTTATGATTTATCATTTCCCAATTATAATATATTCAAAAAATAAAAAATTTACTCTTAAGTCTTAAATAGCCTCACACTGCCACTCCTAATAAATTTACTCTCGCATCTTCAATCCTTGATTATCTCTCTCTCTCTCTCTCTCTCTCTCTCTCTCTCTCTCTAAGTTATTGACTGTGGTGTCGTGGCCTCGCCTCTCATCTTAAATAGTGTCCCCAACTGCCCCTATATTTCCACCTCATATCTAATTCTTGCAAGCTTCTATCACACCTTCTAGTGCGTGTGTTGTGTGTGTGTTAGATATGTTATATTAGTGAGGCTTAATTCGACATTTATGGAGTTTGGTATATTGGGATTCATGGTGGGTTTGTCAAAGGGTTTCTTACAGAGATTATTGGCATTCTGTCCACCTCCTTTCTTGAGAAGATTTCTCTTTTAGCAGAAAACAAGAATCCAAGAAAAAAGAAAACCTCATTTTTCTCGAAATGAAAAAAAAAACGTGAAATTCTCTCTTCTTTAGGAGGTGGGCATACTGCCAACTGGGCTCTGTTGGATTCTCTTTGCAAAACCCTCGTGAAATTTACCTCTCTCTCTCTCTCTCTCTCTCTCTCTGCAAGCGATTATAGATCAAGGTAATTAACATCTGTTATTTAATTGTTTTTCGTTAATGTTAATTTGTTCCATGCAAAAAAATTTATATATACTATCTCTTCTTCATGTATGCAACAATAATCATTTGGTTTGATTTGATATATTAAATTTATTGTGATTTCTTACTCCCACGATGCAGCTTGATTAATTTTGTATATATTATTACTGGCTTCAACTATATTATTGCAGTGAAGTATGGTTGATTTAAGAAATTTACACAGATTCGTTAATCCCCAAACCCTAGCGTTTGAGCTCGGTTTTAATTTCTTTTAGCTATTTCAAGAATTATCTTTCGATTCTTCTATTACTCTTAAACAATCTCTCTCTCTCTCTCTCTCTCTCTCTTGAATAACAGTGGCGGCTGGCTTTATTCGTGAAGATTCCAATCGAAGAAATTTCTTGGAATTTCTTGGCGTTAAACTTACATTTGGACTCTCCTTTGTTTTCCAGCCAAGAAAAAAAAATTCCCAGATTTATCCCTTTCTGGATGTGACTGTGTGAGCAAGCAAATGGAGAGAGAGAGAGAGAGAGAGAGAGAGAGAGAGAGAGAGAGAGATTGTAATTATTTTGCTTGCTTCTTTTTTGTAAGTAGAAGTGCTGTTTCAAGAATCTAAAAAGTTGAGTTTCCATTTTTGTTTCTGAACTTGCATTCAAAATTAATCAAGGTATGTTTCTTGTTTATTGCATGTTGATCTTGCATATATATTTCTGTAGATTGGACTCTACAAAGATTTCTGTTTATGGGTTCATGCAAATATTTTATTTCACAGAAAATTTAATTAATCAAATGCAATAATTCAGAAAAAAAAAAAAAGTGGTAGAGATGGGATGGTGGTAGGGCAGGAATATAATTAGGGCAGAGGTGAATTTCATTCGTATATATATATATATATATATATATATACACACACACACATACATACGTAGACTCATGATTGAAATTCTGACACCCCCATTAAATTATGTGGAAGACATTAGGTATATAGCAGCAGCTGCCCATCGAAATTTATTTAATTTACTGACACCAAAATCATCTATCTACAACACTAGCTCTAATTAATTTTAATAAATGCAATTCATTATTTATTTATTAGTTTTCATAACCCAACTATTAACCAGGCTTTCTGCTGCCTAATTTATCTGTGTTTAAAAGTGTACAAATTACAGAATTACTGATATATTTTCCATTTTCTCTAGGTCATATATATATATATATATATATATATATATATATATTCTTCAATGATTAGGGTGATCTTCTAAAGGTGTGACAATTGTTTTTAGTAGTAATTGTTTTATTTTTTCATTTCAAATTATAATTCTCAGTAAATACTTATATTTCATTCTCCCTTTCTTCAAACGATTGATTGACCAATTTGTTCTGAAAATTATCAATGTTTTCACAATTTGATGGGAAGGTATTAATGCTCATTGTTTCATCAATTATGTGATATTTGATGAAAGTTTAAAAATGGATTATAATTATTTTTTTGGATTAGACCATCTCACGAGTGGATTAAAATTCATATTTATTTACACAGGTATAATTATATATGTTGATATGTTTAATTGTGTATCGATTTGAATCTTGATTCTTTTTATGAATTTTGAATCGTAAGACCATCTCAAGGCACAAGACTCCCTCATACATATATTATCATATATGTGGATAGCTATCAATATTATTAGGGGCATAAATATCTCAAAACTACTAGTTAAAACATTCTTTTTGTCCCATAATTATAGTCTCTTTCTCATTTTAACACTGTTTGATTATAAAGAAAACAAATTTAATATATATTGAAACTTAACATACAATTTGTATAAAATTTTCCTATATATATAACACTTATTTCACTACAAAAAATATGGTCTATAGAGACAAAATTATTAGCAACGACAAATGTGGTCACTAATACTAGATTTTTAGTAACGACATGTCGTTTCTAATAATCACTTGTCATCTCTAATAAAATTTTTGTGATGATATTGTGGTCGCTTAAAAATATTTTTTGCAACGACATTATGTCGTCGCAAATACAGCGTCCCTAAAAGTTCGTTCCAAATAAACTAAAAATTATTTTAAGTGACAACATTGTCGTCACAAAAAATATCATTAGAAATGACATGTAATTATTAGCGACGACATATTGTTACTTAAGTATATTATTAGTGACGACATTTATCGTCGCTAATAATATTGTCACTAAAGACCATTTTTTTGGTAGTGTTTTCTATTCTGATTTTCCTTCGTACTAGAGTTCAAATGATATTAAATTGAATTATATTTGTAAAATAATGTTTAATACAATATTCCACTATAATTTTGAGATATACGAAAAAGAATAATTCGGCCATACCAAAATACTTCAACTACGGCATAATTGTTTCGAATTAAAGAATGCATGGGAAAAAAATTATACTAGCTAATCATTCATATTGGAAAGAATTCCAACGAAAGAAAATTTATATAATTTGTAAAATTGTAATAGGAATTTCGACGAAAAACGTAAGCCGTTTATAAACGTAAAATTTTATTATAATTTCATCAAAATAAAATATATAACCTAATGATGGAGTGTGAGATAGTTTGAAATTAAAGTTCTTGAGTTCAAAAACATCTAATTAATTAATTAATTAATTTCAAATGACCTGCATAAAAATAATCATTGACGTGATAGCGTTTATCCTATAATCAATAAAAAAATGGCAAATCTTTTTGGGTCATTGAAATGATATGGAAAACATGAGTTGCATAAAGATTTTATTTAAAAAGAAGAAAAAAAATAAAGAAATCTTGATTTGGACAATTTTCAATATCTGAATCATTACTTCCTAGAAGTTATAACAACGCACCGAGTCAAATCATGAAATGTTCTCTTTTCTACACAAACACACAAGATTAATTAAGTTTGCATATTAATTATGTTTAACCACGCTTTTCAACCCAATTCAAGATGCCCCTCTAAATTAAACATCACATTATAATCAGTGTCGACTCTAAAGTAGGCCTATTTTTCTCATCTCCCAAAATAAGAAAAAGAAAAATAAGAAATACTCCGTCCGTCCCGATCGATTATATAGTCCATATTACTATTTTGGGGTGTCACGATTATATAGTCTCACTACTATAAGTAGTATTAATTTTTATAGTAATGTACAAATACATCCTTGCTGAATCTTGAAAATTAAAAAACTAACCACTTAAATTTTGAAATTCATAAATATTAAATAAGGTTATTATTGGAAATTTAATTTTAATAAATATTTTTAATCTACGTGCAACTAGAAAATGGACTATATAATCGGGACGGAGGGAGTATAAAAAAAGTTTAACAATTTCTAGTCATAAAGGAATTGCTTCTTGTTATACCTAACTTAAGTCAATAGTCAAGTATATATAATTAGTAATTCATGATCAACATTAATATAATTATAGCACTATATTTATATTGATTTATGACTAAATAAAAGTAAAATGAAAGAGAGTAGTGCATTCATTATAACGTGTATCGTCAGGTAGCGGCTATAGATTTCAGATTTCATGCATCGTGATATTTGGTTTTTTTTAATATATACAGTAAGGCAATGTTTGGTAGCCTGGATAAAGGCATATTAGTATACGTATCCAACAAGAACCGTGTGTTTGGTAGCCATTATTCGTTCACGCGAGGCCCGGTCTTAACACGAGGCCCGGGGTGTAATTTACTGATTCGGCTGGATAATGTATCCGACGCCCCCCTCGGATACAGTTTCTGGCGTAGCAATCTTAGTATATATGTCTTTATCTAGGCTACCAAACATTGCCTAAATTAAATTACTCATTCCAGAACTTAGTCTACCAAATAAAACAATGTACCAAACACATGTGTGAAACAATCTTAGTATATTTATCTTAATAACCAAACACACAATTAAAATAGTTAATACGCAATTATCTTTCAAAGCAATCCATATTTTATTAATGTGGGTATATCCGTACCAGTATACCAAACATTGCCTAAATGGCGAGGAAAAAGATATAAATTTGACGCAAGAAACACTAAATAATTTGTAGCATGCATGCACACTCATCATCCACTCTCTCTCTCTCTCTCTATATATATATATATATATATATATACTCATTTAAATGGAAATTAATTTGAATCTTTTGGTTTTGAAAAGTTGGTAGTAGTATCTTCTGTCGGGTTCTTTCATTACGACAGTGTCCCACCGCTTATTTCAAAATGATTAATTAATATTCTTGCATGGATTAATGAACTTATTTTCTAGTCTATTATTTTCATTAATACTATATTAAATAAGGTTATATTTGTAAAAGAATGTTTTAATACAATTTCAATTAAGAAATAAGACTATTATTTTAGAATATCTCAAAAAAGAATAATAGACTACAATTAGGGCGGGGAAGTATGATATTTTTTTTTCTCATTTTATTAAAATAGGAGACTAAAAAAGAAGAGTGTTTATGGAGCTCTCAATTTTATTTGACCAGCCTAAATGAAGCCCAAGTGCTATGATAATTAGCCTTGTTCTAGAATGTACATATAGGCCCGCAATTTAGCCCATGGTAAAATGTTTCAAGTTTTTTTTTTTTTTTTGAGGTATTTAAAGCTTTAATTAACACCACATAATATGATTAATGTGCATCCCAATTCCAACACAAAATCATATATATATATATATATATGTCATTAAAAAATAATAGATATTAAGCATTTTTTTTATATCCGGTCAGATTGAGAGAATGTCTATAACACATGTAGGGGTATTACTTTACAATGCATATATATATATATACATATATATATCACGATATATCAATAATTCTTTTTGAACAAGAAAATACTTGCTTAATATATCATGATTTCTACAATGGGAGATAATATTTCTACAGTTTAAGACAATCTTTGGTAGCCTGGATAAAGGCATATTAGTATAGGTATCCAGCAAAAATCGTGTGTTTGGTAGCCATTATTCGTTCACGCGAGGCCCGGAGTGTAATTTACTGATTCGGCTGGATAATGTATCCGACGCCCCCCTCGGATACAGTTTCTGACGTAGCAATCTTAGTATATATGCCTTTATCTAGGCTACCAAACATTGCCTAAACTAATTTACTCATTCCAGAACTTAGTCTACCAAATAAAATAATGTACCAAACAGATGTGTGAAACAATCTTAGAATATTTATCTTAATAACCAAACACGCAATTAAAATAGTTAATACGCAATTATCTTTCAAAGCAATCCAGATTTTATTAATGTGGGTATATCCGTACCAGTATACCAAACATTGCCTAAATGTGATATAAAATTTCTACCGAATTGGATATGTAAGCAGCATAAAAGTTGGGACACTATTTATCAAGGGATAAGATCCAATTTGATCCTACAGCTATACCCGAAATCTCAATTTGGTCCTGAAATAAAATTTCGGCCCAAATCGATCCCTCAACTTTTTAAAAGGTATCACGTTAATCTCTTCGTTAGTCCCTAAACTAATTTTTGTTAACGTCCGTCACTAACGGCGTTAATTTAAGAGATTATGTCCAAATTGGTCCTACAACTAAACTCGAAATCTCAATTTGATCCCAAAATAAAATTTTAACCCAAATTTTAATTGTTCAATGTGGAATATTTTCATCTTGTTTTTCCTTTATTAATAATTTTATTATCTGACTATTCTTTTTTATTTTTTATTAATTAGTAAAGTCTATGATTAATTTAAAAAAAATCTCAAGATATTAAAATGATTGTGGATGATATAATTAGTAAATGTATACGTTTCTCTCTAATGTTAATATAATTACTTGTACGATTAATAATTAATGACATTATAATGAATATAATAATTATCAATAAACTTATCTGGACTTGATATATGATCGAAGTTATATAAACTGACTAATTTTCTTCCTGTAATAATCATGAAATAATAATATTAGATTTTTTTTGCCTTGGCTCATAATTATCTATCATTTGGTTTCTATAAATATTAAATTCTGACTGATACTATTGAAAAAGACGCCCAAAACTTTCAGATCCATAAATTGTACATGTGGCTTGGTGTTAGCCTCAATTTAATTTTAAAAAAAATTAGATCCAATTTGGGTCAGAATTTTATTTCGGGACTAAATTGAGATTTCGGGTATATTTGTAGGACCAATTTGAACTTTATTCTTTAAATTAACGTCGTTAGTAACAGACGTTAACATAAATTAGTTTAGAGACTAACGGAGGGATCGTGATACATTTTAAAAAGTTGAGGGATCGATTTGAGCTATAATTTTGTTTCAGGACCAAACTGAGATTTCGGGTATAATTGTAAGACCAAATTGCACCTTATCTCATTTATCATTTACCCAAGATTTAACTTTTTTGCTAAAATTATTAATTTATTGAAATTGAGAAATTGTAACATCTTATTTATTGAATATCCCTTTTTCTTTCTAATTATGAATTTGACAAATATCTCCATAAACATATAAGATTAATAGAGATAAATTTTATGTTCTTCAATTTTTGGTAAAACCCCAAATGTCAATTGCCTTTTGAACCTTATTTAATCATATTAACCCACGCAACTTCAGTATTTATATCAAAGAGATCTTGACATGTTTTACGAATTTTGACCTGTAAAAATGGATACCTCATCAATATTAAATCGTTATCACTGTCTACGTGTAAATATTTTCATTTTCTCACACATGTATAAGTAGACCTCAATAATATATATGCATTTTCGCAATAGATCATTAATAATAGATACATTATATTATCTTTACAACTCATATTGCAATAAATTTTCGTAACACATACAAAAATATAGTACAAGCAAAAAATTGTCACATCCTAGTAGACAACGGTTTTTGTAACCAAAGCAAGCGTTGTCTATTCCAGCAATGCACAAGGATTTTTTTAATAGACACACTATTAGACAACAATTTTAATAAAGAACAATAGTCTACATCAGCACTTAATTAATTTACAGTATGACCAAAATTCTTGTAGCACCAATAAAAAAAAAAGGAAATAGCAACGTATGCATAGTTTTTCGCAAAGTACTTAAAATATAAAAAAGTCTCACATAAATTTTGTAAGTGTAAATGAATACAAGTATTCAAAAACCAAATAGCAAATGTTTTTTTAGCCAACATTGATAACTCATACTTTTTTATTCAAACAATTTCACTATCTCTTAAATACCCTTATTAAAGAGTGGGCCCAGTCAACATATTCCTTTTGACTGCTTTTTGAAAATCAAACAAAACTCACGATTTGATGCCAAAAAAATTCACGAAACCGACACTCTTCAAAATTCTCACAAAACAGAAACACACGAAACAGATCCTCTTCAAAATTCACACGAAAGCCTTCAAAATTCACATGAAATTCTCACGAAACCCTTCAAAATTCACACGAAAGCTAAACACACGAATTTGATTCAATTCTCACGAAAGTCTGTCGATCTTCAATTCTCGGCCTTGTTGGAATCTGAAAATATCCCGTCGACGTTGAAGCCATGGAAAATCTCGAGCCATGGGCTGCCGATTATCTACAGGCTAGAATATTAATTTCGATTTTTTTTGCAGTTTTGAATAATTTAGATGATTCTGTGAATTAAGTTGTTGGATTGTTGGTTGGTGTTGAAATCTGTTGAATTATGCGAATTTAGATTCATGGGTTGTTGTGTGGTTTGTGAATTTTACAGCATAAATCGAGAAAATATATCCCCGAATCTGCTTCATTTCGTGAGAATAATTAGGCACGAAAACAGGTTATCGAGTCTATATATTTGTCATGAAATTTGTTTAAATTTTTTGTCATGAAATGATATCTCGTGTGTATTATTGTCATGATAATGGATCTCGTGACAATATATTGTCACGATAAGGGATCTCGTGACAATATATTGTCACGAAATCTGTTTTCGGGAGCATGTATTGTCATGAAATCTGTTTAAATTTTTTATCACGAAATGATATCTCGTGTGTATTATTGTCACGATAATTGATCTCATGAGAATATATTGTCACGATAAGGGATCTCGTGACAATATATTATCACGAAATCTGTTTCTGTTGTCGTGTATTTTGTTCGATAGTTAGTCGTTCTTGCAATTTTTATTTGATAATTAAGTATCTACAGCATGTAGATATCTATATCATGTCCAATTAGTTTTAATTTAATTATATTTGTTTTATTTCTGCATTATTTATTGCTAATTTTTTGTATATATATTATTTAAAAAATAGCGTGATTGGGTGTGGAGGAGAGAGGCTTTACAGAACATCACATGCGGGATCAATTTATACTAGAAGGACAATATGAGTGTAATTAGGGAAGTATTACACGTGATCAGTGGTGGGGCCGAACTATTCGAACAGTTTAGAAGCACTGCTCATTACCGTCTTTCGTCACAGCGACGAAAATGATACCCTTCGTCTTTCCCTTCAAATGAGTGCCGTTAATGGCGATAACTGGACGCATACATACGCTGAATGCCGCTCTACAAACTCCTAGAGCAACAAATGTGTACATGAAACGATCGTCACCATCAGTCTCCAAATCATAAACCGTATCAGGATTGGACCTCTTCAACATCTCCAAATATGCAGGCAATACCGCGAAAGACTGATCATGAGAACCGTAAACCATCTCTATTGCGAGATTCCTAGCCCGCAATGCAACACTGTACTCAACATCAATGCCATACTCCCTCAATATCTCAGCTATCATTGCTCTCGGCTTCAGAATAGAACCCTCATCTAGGATTCTCTTCTTAAATAAATCAGCAATTACTCGAGAGGATAACTTTCGTGGCGCATTACGTGTCAGGTCCAACCGACATGTATGATTATCCTCTAATTTAGTCACCATCCACAAGCCACCCTTAGAACTCGCCACTAATTTAAACGGGCAGGTCTCGTTTTCTTTGCAAATAACCGTTAGTCGACTTTTGCTGGATCGGGAGACCGAATATTCCACTTGACGCTGCATATGCCACTTTCCAACAACAATTACCAAATCTTTCTTCTCCAAGAAAGTCTTTCCCACGGTTATCGCATCAATATCTGTCGGGGATGGGTCGTCCTGTACCACTGCTAGTGCATCGTCAACATGGGCCACAGGAATAGACCAATGTCCCAAGGGAGGAAAGTCTACATTCGGAGCTTCAACATCAGGAGCAACATCCTCAGATGAGAAATTGTGAGGTCCACCATGCTGTAGAATATTGACAAACTCATCGAGACGCCCTGGCTCGCGAATCCATTCACAAAATTCAGCAATTTGCTTACGCCGAACTTCACTCTCATAATTCTCGTCGTCATCATCGTCATCATCATCATCATCCCAAGACAGATCATCAACACTATCATCTCCAATTGGTTCATCTTAGCATCATTTGACGGCATTCCACTTGGAGTTTGCAGAATTGATTTCTCAGTAACGTACACAATCGGCTCATCTTGCTCCTGGACCAAACGAGCTAAATCAACATCTGTCTTCAACAGTCCTTTTAGTGTCCTCCCTGTCAATGACCTCGGCAAATAACTCAGTGTATAACTAACACTTGTTGGAGATGTCTCCATAAAATCGTGAATTTCTTCGACCAATTTATCACGAGATAAATTGTCAAATGGAAGGTGCACCAGCTGATCTTCACCATCCACATACTCAGATCTCTCCCATCTACCGCTATGTCAGACAACAATACGTTGCCAAGCCATCTGCAAATTAACAATAAACAGTAATTAAGGTAATTTTAAAAAAAAGATCTCGTGAGAATATTATCACGGAAGCATAGAATTCGTGACAATATTGTCACGGTTCAGGTGATCTCGTGACAATATTGTCACGAATTCTATTATCTCGTGACAATATTGTCACGAAATGAAGACATTATAAATTTTTTAAAAAAAATTATTGTCACGAAATGAATAGATTTCGTGACAATAAATTGTCACGAAATCTATTCATTTCGTGACAATAATTTTTTAGCCACGAGATGTGTTCTTCTCGTGAGTATTATTGTCACAATTCATAGATTTTGTGACTATATTGTCACGAAATCTCTGAACCGTGACAATAATACTCACGAGAACACTGTATATCCGAAAAAAAATTCGATGCTACTAATCTTTGCAAAACGTCCAAATCTTTAATTTCACGTTAATCTACCACAAAATATCATAATTTACCAACAATGTATGCATATACGATCACTAAAAAATTACAAAACAAACATCTTATAACTTAAATACCTATTAAACACATCTATTATGAAATTAACATAACTTGCGGCTAAATTGTATGAAATTTTAAAAAGACTTCACACCCGACCAATTAGCTCAAATTGACGGTTACAAAAATTAAAAACTCACCTCAAATTTCTTGGATATGTGTGGTTGCTTCTCCAAAATATTGTGTAAAATTTGGTGTGGGTTTATTGAAAAATGGCGTGATTTTTCAATTGGTAAAGCTTTGTTGGTTCTAACATTAAATGCATACAATTACAATTCACCTACCCAAATCATAAATCCTTATTTTTTGTTTTTTTTTAAAAAAAAACTACCACAATTTTGTCATTTAATAAAGGAGAAAAGAAATGATAATTCTTCAAATAAGACAAAAAGGGCATGTAGGACTTTTACACCACTTTTTGAATAGAATAGTATGACTTATCAAATTTGGCTAAAAAAGCATTTGCTATCTTGAATTTGACTACTTTAATTTTTCACCCGTTTTGTAATATGAAGTTTTGTGTGACATCATCAAACAACTCAAGATTCAGATTTAAATATTATTAAATATTAATAAAATTATAAAGGTGTCATTAAATATGATTATTAATCTGAATATTAATTACTTCGTCTTATAAATTTTGATCTTTAAGACGATCTCACATAAATTTTTATCATTTTGTAAATATACTCTCATATTTACTATATGCTTTTGTTTCCCTTTTAAGTAATATTCTAAATCTAAGATAATAGGAATATAACCAAAATATAATGTTGAAAAGTAATAAGAACACATAATTATTTACTAGTTCATGGCTAGAGGTGTGGAAAATCGAATCAAAATTAAAAAATCGAAACAAACCGAGCTATTTGGTTCGATTGGTTTGATCATTTTTTTCTTTAATTTTGGTTTGGTTTTGAATATTAAAACCAAAATATAATTTGGTTCGCTTTCGGTTTAAGTAAAAATATTTTGGTTAAAATCGAACCAACCATAAAATATATATACTATATTTATAATTCTAATATTAATTATACCTAAATTAATAAATTTAAAAGGTATTATATACCTAAATAATATTAATAATTCTAATATTTAGTTTCAATTTTCTATTTTTAGAATTTTAAAAATATTTGCTTATTCAATATATCATTTATTATCTATTGAGTGCATGCTATTTTCTTTATGTATAATTGTTTCGAAAGAATAAAAATAATAATTGAAAATTCAGCTAATTAAGCCGAAAAATCAAACCAAACTAACCAAAGAATTATTGTTTGATTTGGTTCGGTTCGGTTATATATATTATTTTGGTTGGTTCGGTTTGATTTTTTTTTTTTTAAAAATTGATTTTATTTGTTTCGTTTGGTTTTACATCGAACCAACCCTTTACACACATTTGTTCATCGCGACGTGACTACGCCAATCACATCTGGACACACTAGCAAACCAAAGTATTTACTAGAGATATTTTTTTTCAAATATTATGACTATATTGGGAGGCTATTTATGTATAAAAAAAACAATATTTACAACTCAACGACAACAATAACAATAATAATAGTAATAATAATGAATCGAAAAATTGAAATATTTAATGAAAAATCGAAAAAATTTCTCATGTTAGAAAATACGATGTTGTTATGCAGTCGCCACGCGCTGACCATTCTCTCATCATCATCTCATCAACTCACGCGCCGCCTTAGATATTTCAGCGTTGTCACTGTTTCTTGCTCATTTTCTAAGAGGCATTTTCTCGAACACATTTCGTTACGAAATCATTTCTCCACTAATTCTTATCCGCCGCCAACATCTTCGGCAATGGGATCTCTTTCCGCCTTCGACGGGATTCTGCAGTACCCCGTCGCTCGTCGCGACGACTCCGTCGTCGATAGTTATCACGGCGTTAAGGTCCCTGACCCCTACCGCTGGTAATAATTTTTTTAACTTTTATGGTGAGACCGTCTGTTGACCTTTTGCAATAGCAAATTCGAGCTTGGATTTTTAAATGAATAAAGAATTGGGTGGTCAATTAATATATATTTGTTTTGTTATGCTTCCATGATCTTGGCATGATGGGAATTTAAGCTCTTTCAAGCTAATTTTGAGATTTGTTATTGTAGAAACTCTTAGGGGGATTGTTTTGATTCTCCTGTTTTGGCAGATATTTAAATGATGTATTTGGGTTAATTTGATTAGGCTTGAGGATCCCGATTCGGCTGAGACAAGAGAGTTTGTTGAAAAGCAGATGAATTTGACTGATTCTGTGCTTAAAACTTGCGAAACAAGGGAGAAGCTTTGTGAAAAGCTTACCAAACTATATGACTTCCCTAAGTACAATGCTCCATTCAGGGCTGGTGATAAGTACTTTTACTTCCACAACACTGGTTTACAGCCGCAAACGGTCCTGTATGTTCAGGTCCGTGGTCAAGATTTTAGCTTTCTTGACTTCACAAACTGTGATGGTATGTCATGGATGTTCGATATTGAAAGTCTAGTGTTTTTGCGTTGCAGGATAGTTTGGAAGGAGAACCTAGGGTTTTGCTCGATCCTAACACGTTAAGTGATGATGGAACTGTGGCATTGAGTGAATATGCAGTTAGTGAGGATGCAAAGTACTTGGCCTATGGTACTAGTTCAAGTGGAAGTGACTGGGTGACCATTAAAGTTATAAGGATTGATGATAAGAGCACTGTGCCTGATGTCATTTCATGGGTAAAGTTTCGGAATTTTTGTGATATTTGCTTTGAGTTTTTGCTTTTACAGTTAATCCCGACTGAAGTTATTTTATAAATATGGTAACGGAATTGTGAATTACTGCTCATTTTGTTTGCAAGGCTGATACGTATTTGTATGTATCAGGTAAAGTTTTCAAGTATTAGTTGGACACATGATAGCAAGGGTTTTTTCTACAGCCGTTATCCAGCTCCTAAGTAAGTGATAATTCTATATTGAAAAGCATTTGACATTTCCTAGCATTAGATGTTCTGATTTGTTTCCTGTTGAAAGATTTCTGTGTTTACCATAGAAGATTTACCTCTCATTTGTCTACATTTCAGAGCTATTCTTGTTACCTGATAATTTGGACTAAGCCATTGCTTCAGGATTACTGTTTAATAAATTATGTTTGAGAGTGTTCATTTGTCTTTTAAAGCAGTAGGTTACTTCTGATCTTGATGTTGGATGGTTTGTTTTGAAGGGATGGAGAGAATTTAGATGCAGGCACAGAGACCCATTCCAATCTAAACCATGAAGTGTATTATCATTTTTTGGGTACTGACCAGTCTGAAGATATCTTATGTTGGAAGGATCCAGACAATCCTAGGCATTCACATTCTGCTTCAGTCACAGAAGATGGGAAGGTACTGAAACTATGACCAGACAGCATTTGAGATGTATGCAAGTTAATTAGCAACACTGTTCTTGTTCAAATAACTGATGCAATGTTTTTATGTAGCACCTGTGGTATCTGATCTACTTTTCAATTAACTGGTTTCTGGATTTTCTTATGGAATTTGCAGTATGTTCTTTTGTACATTGGAGAAAATTGTGACCCTGTCAACAAAATTTATTACTATGACCTGTCATTACTCCCTAGAGGACTTGAAGGTTATAGGGAGACAAAGGAATTGCTTCCTTTTGTAAAACTTGTTGATAACTTTGATGCTTCCTATCACTATGTTGCGAATGATGAGTCAGTTTTCACCTTCCTCACTAATAAAGATGCTCCGAGATACAAACTTGTTCGAGTTGATCTTAGAGAACCTAATTCCTGGACTGAAGTACTTCAAGAAGATAAAAAGGATGTGCTTGAATCTGCTTCAGCTATAAGCGGCAATCGGATAGTGGTGAATTATTTGAGTGATGTGAAAAATGTTCTGCAAATAAGGGACTTGAGAACAGGTGACCTGCTGCACCATTTACAACTTGACATCGGAACTGTATCCGAGATTTCTGCTCGACGCAAAGACAGTGTAATTTTTATTGGATTTACAAGCTTCCTGGTCCCTGGCATTATATATATGTGCAAGTTGGAAGGTGAGGTACCAGAAATGAAAATCTTCCGAGAAATAGTGGTTCCTGGCTTTGATAGGACTGAATTTGAATCCAGACAGGTAAGTAGTTGTTTATTGAAACTGCTCAGTTAAGTAGTGTGATGAATGATGTGGAAACCATTTTCTTCTGTATGGAACCCACATTTCAGAATTCCTTCCCACCCGCCCTCCAAAAATACATAATGGTCTTTGTCCTCAGAGTCTAACTAATGGAGTTGAATGAGTATTGGGTTGAATAGTAGAGTGCACAGTTGACTTCTAAGGTTAAACGAGAGATGATCATAATTCCCAAGGATAAGAGGTTATCTTTTGCAGATTTCATTATGCTTCTGTATGAATTTGATAGTCTTTTTGTGCCACATAAATGGAAAAAACTCACTCCTGCAGGTTTTCGAGGGTATTGGGTAGAAAGAATTTTAAACTGTTGGTTCTGTTTTCTCGTGTTTCTTTTTTGTTCCTTCCTTGATCGGTGTATTCCTTTTTCAGGTCTTCGTGCCCAGTAAAGACGGCACTAAGATACCAATTTTTATAGTGGCTAGAAAGGGTCTTCGCCTGGATGGCTCACATCCCTGTTTACTTTATGGATATGGCGGATTTAATATCAGTATTACCCCATACTTTTCTGCCAGCCGCATTGTGATTGTAAAGCATTTAGACGGAGTCTTCTGCATTGCAAACATACGTGGCGGAGGAGAGTACGGAGAAGAATGGCATAAAGCTGGTTCCCTTGGAAAGAAGCAGAACTGCTTTGATGACTTCATATCAGCTGCTGAGTATCTTGTCTCTACTGGTTACACACAGCCGAAGAAGTTATGTATTGAAGGTGGAAGCAATGGAGGGCTTCTTATTGGGGCTTGTATTAATCAAGTAGCACTTCCTTCCATCTCTAAGTACTTTTTAACTATTCTGTTCGAAATGATCAACAAGTAATGAGTCTAGCCGAATCTTCTGATTGCAGAGACCTGATCTTTTTGGTTGTGCTCTTGCTCATGTTGGTGTCATGGACATGTTGCGGTTTCACAAGTTTACCATTGGTGAGGGAACATTTCTTAGGAGATGATATTTATTCTATTAGGTTCTTTTGTATGATGATATTTTGGTATTTGTTCCTACAAACCAGGCCATGCATGGACTTCAGACTACGGGTGTTCAGATAAGGAGGAAGAGTTCCACTGGCAAATTAAGTGAGCTATTTTACTTTCTCCAGAATCATGAATCATGTTGCTGTGCTTTTCAACTTAAAACATATGAACTTTCTATTTTGTGCTATATTAGAAATGGATATTGGGCCCAATTCCTTAATTTACAAGTCATCATTCGAACTCTTATTTTGGTTGGTGAGATTCGAAGTGAATTGTTGTTTTATTGAATGTACAATGAGAGTGTAAGCATGAAGGCTTTCACCGTTCAATATACCTATTATCTTTGGATGATTTAATCTATATATATTTAATTAAAATGTAGTGACAAAAATAGAGAGGATAAGGGAATATTTGTTTTTTTTTTCAATTTCAGTTTCCAATTTCTAGCGCAAGTGTAGGTTTTTGTTGTGATGAATGGTTTGATATTTTAGAGTTTTAGGTCTTAAGACGAAAACATGTTTGATTTTTTGTTACATTCACCTGATGGTGCCCACTTTGATTTTGCGGTTGATATGAAGAGATAATTATTTTTGTGAAAATTGGAAATGAAAAAACAAATGTGTAGTAGTTTGCAACACCTCCAATGGGTTGCTTGCTCGTCCCACAATAAAGTAGAAAGAGACGACTGACAAGGTGAACTCTTCTTTCTCTTTAGGTACTCACCCCTGCATAATGTTAGGAGACCTTGGGATAAGCCGTCTGATAAGGTCATTCAGTATCCATCCACTATGTTGTTGACGGCTGACCATGATGATCGTGTTGTCCCACTACACTCACTGAAGTTATTGGCTGTGAGTGTTACAATAGTTATTTGTGATCCATTTTCTGGTAAAAACAATCAGTTACAGCTGTGGTGGATTCTGAAATAACATCGACTGGTTGTGATACCGTCATAGTTTCACTGGTTACTTCTCTTCATGTTGGCTAAATTCATTTGCTCCTTACAGACGATGCAATATGTGCTATGCACGAGCGTAGAGAAGAGTCCTCAAACCAACCCGATTATTGGTCGCATAGAACAGAAGGCAGGGCATGGAGCCGGAATGCCAACTCAGAAAATCGTGAGTACACCAACTCATGCTCATTTACTTCTATATCTAAGTTGATGGCATGTCTAATCGGAGAACCTGTATTTTAGATTGATGAAGCTGCGGATAGATATGCATTCATGGCGAAGGTGGTGGACGCGACGTGGATTGACTAGACAATCTGATGATAAGGTGCAGCAGAATCACATTTTAGATAAGCTAAGCTCAAGCTATCTATGCTTCCTTATTGCATTTCTGCCTAGGGAGATAAGATTGTTTCCCCTCTTGTATTTTCTGATAGTAATTTTCTTATTCATATTCAGATTTTGGTCTGATCCGACGGTTCGGATTTGGAATACTAATTCGATTGGACCACGTGTAACGTGATGCAAATCGGACATTCCGAGTCCATGGATCAAGGGTGAGAGAGCAAGGTACAAATCTCAAAAGAAGGCTACTCGGAACTTGTTATTTTTGAGATATTGGATGAAATGTATGATTAGTTATAATATAGAATGTGATTGTTTTTGTTTGCATTATTAATTGAGAAGGATATTTAGAAAACACAATTTGACATAGGATTATTATTGTTGTTGTTGTTGTTGTTATTTTTCGAATTGCTCGTTTGCTTGGTAAGTATAATAAGATAAGTAATGCTCTCATTTTCACATTAAAGTTTGTTTTTTCTCACCTGAATTCAACCCTATATGTGGGTGTTTTTTAAGGTATGTCCTTTGAGCGTAAACATAAAAATCAGTTTGTTTAGTGTAATTTTAATTTTTCTTATTGTGTTTTGGTGCTAAAATATTTAGATCAAATAGTAAATAAAATTAATAATTTTTAAAGAGCTTTGATTATCTAACCAAACAACATATTATCTTAGCATCTGTAAATTACGAACACTTTCTTAGTTATGTCATTATTAAATAATTCAATATGTTATCATGAGTATGTGTACTAATGTAAGTATAAACGGTTCAAATTTCCCAATGTATCTTTTTATATTTCACTATTAAATAGATGATTTAATAATGGTCTCTCTGTTTCGTTTGGATTGTTGCTTTAGTTTTTATAATTAATTTTATGGACTAATATGTACATCTCTTATATATAACATAAAATCTTATTCACTTATATTTTTTTTAAAATAAGACAATATTTTCTTTTTCCATATATTTTTAGGATTTGAGATAGAGTTAAAATTGGAGGAGAGAGTATGAAAATATATAAAACATCAAACATTTTGACACAAAATATATATTAAAAAAAATAAAACAACAATCAAAATGAAACGGAGATCGAGGGAGTAATTATTATAAAATAAAAATGAATTATTACATAAATAATGTAGTGAACATTTATCAACAAAAAATGAATTAAAAATTAAAAATTATAATTATAATAATGAATTATTAATTGAAAATCGAAAATTAAATACTAAAAAATATTTATAAACTCTAATTGAGCGGGACAAACCCTAATTAACAATTATAAAATTAAAATTGCAAAAAAAAAAAATATAACAAAAACTCGTAATTTGAAAGTGTAATACAAAGTGAAACACAAAGAAGGCAACCTGAAATCTCATGCCACGTATGAAGCATTGTCTTCTACATAGATGGTCATCAACAAGATCATGAAATTTTGCTAAAAAAAAAAAGATCATGAAATTGCCCATTGCATTTCCGATTGCACAATATTTTTTTTTTATTTCTTTTTTCGATTTCAATTTCGATTGCTTTTGTTTAAATTTACACTTGTTATTCAACGTCAACCCTATCCAATTAGGATTTATTATAATATTTTAATATTTAATATTTAACTAAAATACATAATAGACTATTTCATAATTTGGTCAAACAAACACACAATATCAATTTATTTATTTTAAAAAAAAAGTGATCTTCTCTAAGGGAAGAATCTTGACAATTAATATACCTACAATAATACCACCAAACTCTTCTACTAATACTAATTAATTCGTATTTATAGGAATACTTTGCTCATTTCTAAATATATTATTCGGATCAACCTTAGTCTTCACTTTAACCAACCTCTCGAAATTGTTCTTGAAATATTTAACCCCCCAAACCCTAGCTTCTTCATAACTCATGTTTCCTTCAATTTTATTCACTCCCAAATCAAGATCCCTATAATTCAAATATGCAGCTCTAGGGTTCTTGGAAACAAATGGTGTCACATATTCATAAACCCTTCTAATCCAACTCAAATATTTTTCAGCCTCTCTATTCCCCTCTTCATCCCAATACACCAAATGTTGGATTTCATACAAATTCCCAGCCCTATGAGGAAATGGAATTTCGAACTCCGAAATCATACTCATTTTCCCGCCATATGGTGCAAGAATGATCTGGGCTCTCTCAGCTTCATCTTCAAAGAAAAATTCCCACAACTTCTCCAATCCATGTTTGGGAATGGGAGTCACCACATAATCCGACTTCGCCTTGTAGTACGTAGTCAGATTAGGGTTTCTCCTCGTCAGATCTTCCAAACCCGACCCGTTTGGAAGATCGGAGAAGTAGAGAACCGCTTCGATCCACTTCTTCTCCATGCATGCCTCCTCCCTCAACCCTAGCTCGGGGAAACTCTCCTCCATCAACGGCAGCAGCCTATCGATCTTCCCGAGAAAAACCGAGTTAAACGCGGCCCGAACCGTCGAGTTCGCACGTGTAATGACAACCCTAACGAACAAATCCTGATCAAACTCATGTGCAATAGTCTGCCAACGATAAACGAGGTCAGTCAAATTCTTTTCCAACGTAGCATTCACTGTGAAAACAGTGACGGTTTCCGGAACTTCAACCAGCCTTATTTTCCAAGCCGTCACGATTCCAAAACTGGCGGCGCCGCCGCCCCTAATAGCCCAGAAAAGATCTTCCCCCATCGATTGTCTATTGAGAATCTCTCCGTCGGAGTTCACGAGCCTCGCATCGAGCACGTTGTCGGCCGCGAGGCCGTATTTTCTGAGCAGTGTGCCGTAGCCGCCGCCGCTGAAGTGGCCGCCCACCCCCACGGTGGGGCAGAGGCCGTTGGGGAAGGCGAGATTTGAACTCATTTGCGATATTTGATAAGAGAGATTACCTAAAGTGGAAATATATGAAAATAGCTGGTCAAACTTAAAAAAAAATTAATTTAGCCACTAATTTTTAAATATATTTTTTTTAGCCACAATGATTATTTTATCCATGCGTGTTGCGCGCAACCCTTGCGCGTACAAGGGTATTTTCATCCAAAGTGGCTAAAATAAGTGTGTTTAAAAATTACTGCCTAAAATAAGTATGTTTTAAAGTTTAAGTGGCTAAAATATTTTTTGCCTCTTACCTAAAAGGGCACCTCCTTCAACCCATGCAACCCTACTTTCTGCATCAATTTGCATGGATGTGAGATTTCTCATGTCGATTATTATGTATGGGAGTTTGGAGGAGTAAGAAAGGCCCTCGTAGTCGTGGCCCCCGCAACGAACCCGTATCTGCAACCCGAGGGAGTTCGAGCACAGAACTAGGGCTTGAATTTGAGACTCGGTGAAGGGGGTGATGATGAATGAGGGTTTAGGCATTGAAGGTGATATGAAGCGTGTGTTTTGTATGGAGGAAAGGAATGTAGATGTGTAGGAGGGATTTTTTGGGGTGTAAACAACTTTGGAAATGGAATTTGATGAGTTGAGGTGAGATTCAAGGCATTTGAGGAATTTGTTGTCATCGTTTGGAGCAAGAATTTTGCATGATGATAATGAAATAAAAAGGGTGAGTTTGAGGAGAAGTGGCAAGGAAAATCTTGGTGTATTCATTGTTTTTTTTTTTTTTTTGTAATGATTTATTTGTGATTGATTGTTTGGATTATTTGTAGTGCAAGAAGTTTGGAAGAAGACAGATTTATCAGTGGTTTAATCACAATTTCGTGTACGTAATAGGAAACTATTTTTTCAACAATTTAGTATACGTGATACGAAAGTAGGATATTTGATGACTAAATAAGGTTAGTTAATTAGCTACGTCTTCCAATATTGATTTATGTTATATATATTATATATACAATATATATATATATATATATATCCATGTTTTATTTAGAGGTGAAATTTTAACCAAGTAATTAATTAGGATAATTGGGTTTTTTTAGCCACATAATATTTAACTAAATCGACAGAAATACGCCTTGCTCACTTTATATTATTCGAAGAAAATTCAGTTTTCATCTTCTAGCTTCTCCAAAAAAGTCCCACCACAGATATTTTCAGTTTTACAAATTCTCTAAACTATTTTTAATATTGAAAATTTTCACATTTGTTTTACTAGAAATTACTGGTAAAAATAAATGAATAACTACGGAAGGCGATTGACATTTTTGTAATTATTAATGCATTTTTTTACTGAAAGAATTATTGATTATGATACCAAAATAATATATATCACTTCTAACTTTAAAAAGTATCATGCATTTTGAGCGTGTGTTGCACGCATCTCGATGTGCATAATATTTATGTATATCTTGATGTATATGAGGTATTCTCTTTCTGTAATGGATGATTATGTGGCTTAGAAAAATATACTACAAACTTTAACTAACCATTTACTAGCTAGAGATTTATATTCAATTGCATGCACCACATATAAGACAATAAGGATGAGAATTGTTGGGTTTTAGGGAATTAATTTAGTGGGAAAATCTATAATTTTTTTTATAGATTTTTTACAATTTAATTTATTTTAAGTTTTTTCTAGAAAAAATAATAAATTTATTATAATTTTATTTTTAATAAAATATTTTATAAGGATATGGGATTTCATTTGTCGATAAAAAAATAAACAAGTATAGTTTTGTACGATAGAAAATTAATTTTTTATTTTTTTATAATTGAGAATAAATAATACCATGGGGGAGGGACGACTAATCTCATGTTTATGAGATTCTGAGAGTAATGATTCCAAACTAAAAAACATATCGACCACAAGATTGTGAGTGAGAATCGTGATTCCATTCTCATTTCATTCCAACATACGAGTCATGTCAATGTTTATTTGTACCTAATTAAAAATCTTCTAGGGACTTACCTGATCAGCTGATTCTGAGAGTAAACATTAGGGCAAAGTGTATTTTATCATTTTTTTCAGAAAGTTTTTTTTCATAATCTCATTCATGAATTTCCTAGCTGCTTGCCAACTTGCATAGATTTTCTAGAATTTCCTTTTTCTATCAAGTGCACCCTTGCATTTTCTAGGTTTTATATTTGCCTTCCTTGTGTTCTAATTTATATGTAAAAAATTTGGATTTTTCTCAAATGTGTACAACATCTCAACTTTGATTTGAAACTTCTTATTTAGCAACTTCTATGTCATCATTTGCTCTACAATTGTTGTGGGTCTTTAATTGACAAAACTAGTCCCAACGTTAGAATGGGTAGTTTTAATTTGAATTATATCTAGTAGTAACACATATATTTGAAATATGAAATTAGCTAAATTTCATTGTGGTCAACTTTTCATGATTCATATGTCATGTGTGTGTGTATATATGATATATGAAATATTTTAGGGAAAATATACAATGTGATCATTATATAACTATTTTCAAAAACACAGTTTGACCTAAAATTAAATTTGGGTCCAAATCAATCATACAATTTTGTAAAAGATACCAAAATAGTACACCCGATAATCCCTAAACTAAAAGACGTCAATGTACGTCATTTGAATTTCTAACGCCCGTTAATAGACTTATTTTAGCTCGATAAATACCCAAATTGAAATAATCCGAGAATTGTGTACCCATTTCTACATTTTCCATCTCCATATTTCTGCACACTTTCGCTATCCCCACTCCGACCTTTGGACAAACTTCACTATTTTCACTCATCTACTAGATCAATTAATGTCGAAATCACATCAATGGTCACCGCTTTCGGCTCGACAATTGATCACGAGCGATTGGTTCTCGGTTTCAGACTTTTGGCTTTAGAAACATTATCAATTACTTTATCAGTGATTCTGCGTCGTCGAAGATCTCTGTATTCATTCGCAAAGTTGTCTTTGGTAATTAAAAATTCATATAGATAATTGAACTTTGTCATTGTCCCAGTTTGTTGTTGTGCTGAAATGGATAGTAAATTTTATTATTTTGCTTTCCCCTTGCTTTTATTTTTTCCAAATTTATTTATATAGCGCTTGTTTGGCAAGTTTTAAAATAATGTGGTACTCAATTGTATGTGATATGATGTGCATCCGAATTGGTTTTAATTAATTTTCATTTATAACAATTGATCTTGACTCTTATCAAAATTTTAGTAGATTAGGAAATAACGAAAACTAAAATCACTTAAAAGTAATCAAAATTGACGAATATTCTTTGTTTCTTTTAACCAGACACCGCACCCATGTGTGCAAATATGGGGTGGGGATGATGAAAGTTTTCATGCGTAAAATGTGTGTTAGTATATGAAATGATCCCAAAAAATATAATTTAATGTATATTAGTAATGAATGTTGATGTCCATCTAGTAGAGTTGTCAAAATGGGTTAGCGGGGCGGGCAACCCGGGGGTCTCAAAAGCCCGCCATTTGGCGGGTCTAGGCGAGCACGGGCCTAAAAACCTCCAACTCAACCCGCCCCTACCGCAGGCTGCGGGTTGGTGGGCCGGCCCGCGGGCCTATTCAAAAAATAATTAAAAAATTTAAAATTTAAATTTATTTTTGAATTACTAATTTTTATTTTTATATAATGATATATATATATATATATATATATTATATGAAGGTGAGCATTCTTAAGTTTAAACTATTATTAACATTGCATCAATTTCAATATTTTCAAATTTAATAGCGTTCGTATATTTTTTCTTTATCATCAAATTATATTTAAACATATATTGTTTCACAAGCACAAATGGTCATCCTTATTTGATATTTTTAATTTCAATCAAAATTAATTATCATTAAATTAATTTATGA
Source organism: Perilla frutescens (assembly GCA_026008535.1). Lineage (NCBI taxonomy): Eukaryota > Viridiplantae > Streptophyta > Magnoliopsida > Lamiales > Lamiaceae > Perilla > Perilla frutescens. Next base: position 75,002,037 of record BRKX01000003.1, read on the forward strand.
TTTTATTATTTTTTCCATTTATTTTTCAAAATAAATATAGATTTAAAATTATGAAAAAAAAATATAAGCCCGCCTCGCCCTGCCAAAGTCCGCCCCGTCTAGGCCCGCCAAATGACGGGCCTCCAAAATAGCAAAATAGCAATCCAACCCGATTATTTTTTTGGCGGGTACGGGCCGGTCCGACGGGCCTAACCCATTTTAACAGCTCTACCGTCCAGTTATGGATTAACAGAGGTGTCATTTTAGTACTCCCTCCGTCCCATAATTATAGTCCATTATTCCTTTTTGGGATGTCCCAAAATTATAGTCCTATTCTAAATTGGGATTATATTTAAATATTCTTTTACAAATATAACCCTATTTAATATAGTATGAATGCAATTGATATAGTAAAAAATAAGGGCAATATAGGATAATTATTGTAAATTGTATATTTCCAATACATAATAAATGTGATTTCTTAATCTGTGTGAAAATGGGAAGTGGACTATAATTATGGGACGGAGGGAGTATTTTTTTTAAAAATTATAGGGTCGATTTGGATCAAAATTTTATTTTGGGACTAAACTACGTTTTTAGAAATAATTAAAGTATCAAATTGAACTTTTTCCCAATATTTTATTGAACATAAATAATTTAAGCTGGTTGGGATTGAGAAGCCGTATTGCAAAGGAGCAAATCTTACGAAATAAAACTAATAAGCTAAAGTGTAAAACAATTAAAATAGTTCGCAAACTAATAAAATTACCAAATACGAAACTTATATTTATAACCATAAAGTTCCAAAAAATGCAAATATATGAAATTAAATTAAATTATATGATTGGGCCAAGCCTAGCTACACATAATCAATATATTTCATACATAGGCCCAATTCAATTAATTTGTTTTATTTAAAATAAATCAAACACAAATCCATAATAAGAAATAACAATTTTGTAATTTTGTTTTTCTGAACACTTCGAAAAAAAAAGAAGCTGCTTATGTTCAAAAGAGATATCAAGTGGCAATGGTGGCATCGATTCAAAATCTGCTCCGCTCACAACAACTATTCAATTCTTTCCTCAGACATTCAACACCAAAATCTCATCTCCCTGCTACAATCATGCGATCAAATCCCTCAAACTGCTCAAATTCACGGTTTGATGGTGAGGACTGGTCTCGACCGAATCCCATTTCCACTCAGCAAGCTTCTTGCGCAGGTTTCTATGCAGGATGTCAACTACGCAGACTCCATCTTCAAAGAGATCAAAATCCCGAATCTTTACCAGTTCAACACCATGCTCCGAGCCCATTCCGTCGGCGGAGATCCCCGAAACGGCCTCCTTCTGTTCAATCGCATGAGGGCTGAGAATCACGCACAAGATTTCGTTTTTGATCAGTTTACATTTGTGTCGGTTCTCAAATCTTGCTCCCGGTTGTTGGGGCTTCGGGCCGGGCTTGGAGTTCACGCGGTTGTTTTGAAATCCGGGTTTGATTTGGTTTTGAATGTGATGAATGCTCTTCTGCATTTTTACTGTGTTTGTGGCAGAATTGAAGGTGCGCGCCAACTGTTTGATGAAATGCGTTCGATAAAAGATATGGTTTCGTGGAACACTTTAATGGGGGGATATCTTTGTGTGACAGAATATGCATTGGTTGTGGATTTGTTTAAACTTTTGTGTAGAGACAATATTGGTGTTAGTGTGACTACAGTTCTGAGTGTTGTGTCAGCTGCAGGGAAATTGAGGAATGTTTCATTGGGAGAGAGTGTACATGTATTTTGCTTCAAGGTTGGGTTTTTGTCGAATTTAAATGTGGTTGCTGCTTTGATCTCAATGTATGGGAAGCACAGTCACATGCATTCTGCTCGTCGAATCTTTGATGAAAATGGTGTTAAAAGAGATGTTGTATTGTGGAACTGTTTGATTGATGGATATGCTAGAACTGGTCTTCTTGAAGAAGCATTGGAATCGTTGAGATTGATGAAGGATAATAGTGTGAAGCCGAACTCTTCAACTATGGCAGGGTTGCTTTCGGCTTGCTCTGCCTACGGGGCTCTGGCAATAGGCGAATACGTGCATGATTACGTGGAGGAGCAGCAGCTGCCGTTGGATGCAGTTCTTGGCACTGCAGTGATAGATATGTATGCCAAAAGTGGGGTGCTTGGGAAGGCAATGGATATTTTTAATAAGTTGGAGTCGAAAGATGTCAAGAGTTGGACAGCCATGATTTCGGGTTGTGGAGTGAACGGGGAAGCAGATGAAGCGATCACACTTTTTCGTAGAATGGAGGAGGAGGGGATTGTGCCGAATGAAGTGACATTCTTGACAGTTCTGAATGCTTGCAGCCATGGAGGGTTAGTGAGAGAAGGGTTGAGCTGTTTGAGGAGAATGGTGGGAATGTATAAACTGAAGCCAAAGATCGAGCATTATGGATGCATGATCGATCTCTTGGGCCGTGCTGGCTTGCTGGAGGAGGCGTACGAGCTGATCAAGGGATTGCCAGTCGAGAGGGACGCCACTGCTTGGCGTGCATTGCTTGGCGCGTGCAGAGTTCATGGTAACGTCGAGCTAGCAGAGCGGGTTAGAGAAGAACTCGAAGGAATCCATGAAAATCACCCAGCTGATCAACTCAGTGTTGCTGGTGCTTATGCTGTTGCTGGGATAGTATCAGATCGTAGATATGAATTGGAGAGTGCTAAGAAAGAAGTTGGATATAGCAAAATTGATTTAGGGTTAACGTTTTAATTATTGTGAGTTCAATATTTAGGATTGTAAACAAACCGAATCGAGCATATTAGAACTCGGCTCGTTAAGGAATACCAGAGTTCGAGTTAGAGTAATTTTTCTCTTGTTTAAGCACAGTTCGACAAAAATTTATCATAATTGAATTCAACTCGAGCTCGTGAAATGATCGAAAATTTACTAATCGAGTCCAAACTCGAATGCTTGAAAAAAAATTCATTTGATTTACATGTTCACGCTTGAGCTTGAAAAAAAAATGCTAATTTAATTTACCAGTTTAAAATATTTATAATATTTTTAAACGTGTTCGGAAACATGTTTGATTAAGTTTGAGCTTGAACATGCTCATGAATTGATCAAATTAAATACTACTATGTTTAAGCTTAGCTTGATAATTTTATCGAACCTGATTCGAGACTTGAACTTAACTCGTTTAGAAAATGAACGAGCATCGAAGTAGTTTTTTTCGAGCCGAACTCCGAATATCATACAAGAGGCTCTGTTCGTTTACACCCTACCAATATTAGACATCAAATTTTGTGGAAAATATCTGTACTTCTACAAATAGTAACATAAATAGATAACAGATGTTACGTTTTCCCTCTTAATAATCATTGATAACATCTAAAGTTCAATATCAGTAACACCATCGATCATAAGCTTAAATCCACAAGCAACCCTACACAGCAGTAGTAGAGATCACACTCACAGAGACGAGGCGAAGCGGTTAAGGGTGACAACACCGGAAAGTGCAGCCTTGTTTCGTTCTTTGACCTTCACCTGATAAATCACTCTGCACATTTCACCCTCGTGTAAGCTCGACTGGTATGGTGAAAAATCTCGTGTATTTTAGTAAGTATATGTTAATCGTGCTCACCTCAAGCCTTCAATCCACATTTCTGTTATCAAAGTTTCGCCTGGGTAGACATGTAATAGAAATCTCCCAGTTATGTTCTGGATCATATTTTGATCTCCTCGACAGATGCTGTTGATGATGGCTCTGACTGCAAAGCCGAGTGAGCACAGTCCATGCAAGATTGGACGAGAAAATCTACACAATAAATTTTAAGAGATTAATCGGATTTAACAGCACGAAGAGAATGATTCATCATCAGACAGATGCTAGCAATTCAAAGTTCAGCATGCAGTCTTGCACAAACTTATATTGATACACTCCAATTTTTGTTCCAAAAATCATTAGGGGAGGGCTGCTAGACAATAGTAGTACCTAAGAATGCTGAAGGTCAAGAAATAATCTGGACATTAAAACACAGGGAAAAGAAAACAGGATTTTTCAGTTTAAAGAATCAAGTACCCAGCAGTTTCGGCGATCCTGGGATCCGAGTGCAATGGATTGTAATCACCAGATAGCCTGTAAAGGAGGGCCTGCATCATTGCATTGCAAAATTTCAGCAAAAAATCATACGCTGCTAAAGCATTTGGCAATGACTAGATGTGATGTGTAATTTAATCTACATGAAAGTTAACTAAGATTTTTGAAAGATTCTAGCGTACATAGTTGTTTCTGAGAAAAATTGATAAATTCAATATCCCAAAATTTCTCATTCATCAGCTTAGCACAGCAACAGTACTCAAAGAGTTTTCCTCAGGGAAAAAAAAGGGTATTACTCAGAGTTTACTTTTACATATCTAAACCTAAGAAAGATAGACCACAGTAAAACTAGTTGCTTTTATTTCTTTTCTTATTTTTTTGTTCAATTGAAAGCATATATCCACTTAAAACAAGCCAATAAATAAGCATATATCAAACTAAGTAGCAGATTATGAATAGAATGTTATCATTCCTCTATTCCTATTCACCCAGGTGCTTCTGAGATGATGAATATATATGGTCCCATAAATAAAATCCCACATACCTGCGAAGGTTGTGTGTGTTCTTCAAATACAGCAAATGGTTGAGTTTTAGGAATTTTATAAGTCAATGTCTGACTGGGGGGGTATTTGGTATAAGAGAAAGGCTGGGATGATTTTGAGAATCCACCAGCACCCCTCAAATAAATAGCCACCCTGTTAAACCATATAAAAATGCATCACCCTATGGATTGAATAAAATAAAATAAAGAATACAAAACTGCATGAAATACATATATATGGTCGCATCGCATGGACAAAACCTTACCGTTGCATGCACAACAATACACCAGACTCTTTTTCATAACTTAAAATTTCGACCTCGAGAACTGTTGACTTGCCTGAAAGGAAATCCAAATATGATATTTTCTATATGGAACATTCAACCACACATAATAAAGTAAAACTCTTAAGCAACACATGCATATTATAGCCTGAAAATCTTGATCACAAGAGAGGCTTAATGTGGACCAAAATTGACAAAATATAATAGATAACAGTTCATACTTCTACAACCCATATGAATATATGGAAACATTAGATTTTCAAAAGAGGATTTAATTAAAAAAATTAAGCTTTATTAGTGCAGGTACCTCAAGTTTCTGGAAATGTTAGATTTTATGTTATGCGCTCACTCTTGCAAAGAATATATTATTAATAATTTAAATAAGTTCCAAACATGTTTATAGCCTGACTCATTCACTAAAAAGGAAAAGGATAAAAGAAAGCTTCCATTGAGGCTAAGGTCTATATTTGAAGCAAACCTTTATCATGCAACCCAGAAATTGCCGCCTTATTTAGTATCTGCATTAACAAAATTGCCATAAAAACTAATCAGCTACAGCAAGTAGAAAAAGAGCTAAAATACTTGGTCATTGATAACAATCAAAGATAAAATGAGTAAGAACCTTACACAACCATTAGAAGGAAGAGGTTTGTAGATCTCGATATACTGTTGCCCATGCAATAGAAGACGTGGGTCAAATCTAGAAGTGAAAGATGCCAGAAAATACTTAAAGCCAGTACACTCAACCAAGATCCATTTTTCAGTATGCATAATAATGTAAAGCATCGAAATCTGCCAAGAGACATCAACAAAAGTACTTACGCCAAACCCGGCATCTGTTCAATCCGTGACTGAAGTCCAACAGAAAACAAACTAGCAAATGTGGGCAAAACCTGTGGATGCATCAAATTAAATAAAAATAGATTCCTAACCAGTTCAACACATACACAAGCTTCTGTGCCGAGAAATAAACATTCCCACCCAAACCTTGATCTGGTTTTACAGATCAAGGGAAGATCAGATAAGTCACAGAAAATAAAACCAAGTTGAGTAAGCCAAGCTCAAATGGAATTTCAGACAATATCAAGCATAATCAACAATCAAATCAACCACAATAAGCTATATACCTTCATAATAGTAATTAAACCTGCATATATATAGAAATTAGAAACAAACACACACACACACCTCAATCGATTGCTGTCCATCTTCATGGTAAACATATTTCAGCTCCTTATCATCCACAGCATCTCTCGAGCAAACTCCAACACCAAGTGCATACAGTGCAGCGTCCCTGTTCATCAATCAACACAGTCATTCTCTTTTCTTTTCTCCTTTTTCGACAGCTTGAATCGTATTAATTCACAATAAAAACAACCAGATTGCATTTCGCACAACATAAACAGAAATTCAAGCTGCCATACCTTTCAGTGTAGCTAAACGTCGACTGTTGCGCATTTTCAACACCAAAAAAGTGGGGGAAATCAAAATTAAAACGAAAAAACGAATTAGGAAGAACATCAAAATCTAAATTAAAACGAATTTGAGAGAGTTGCTGAGAATATATATACCTGCGGGAATTCGTAAGAAATAATGAGCTGTGGATCAATCTCCCGTGTTCCAGCCATTGATGGATTTTGAGTAGAACAAATTTGCAGAAAAAAATTCAGAATTAAGAGAGAAATTGAGAAAGGATGATTAAATAATAATTTAATAATACTCCTAAAATAAAATTTGGGATGGGGAGGAACGAATTTCTATGTATGGGTTTTAGATAGAGATGACGTAATTGTTAACAGTCAATTCTCACATTCTTATCTTTTTTTTTTTCTTTTTCTTTTTTTGTTGAGTCAAAAATCTAAATTCCAATCCAATTTATTTATTTATTAATTGGAGGGTGTATTATGTGTGCTATTTTATGGGTAGTAAAAATATATAAGAAGAGTTAAATATTGGAATTTAAACTTAATCAACCTCTAATTAAATTATGAATGTGTCGTTGAATACAAATTCATATTTGGATTCTATGATCCGTTTTAAATTATAATTTTAAAGGATTGAAATAGTAAAAAACGATATGAAGTAGGGATAGGGATGTCTTACTTGAACATCAACATTATATCCACACTCTATTTACAACTTATTATGTGCTATGTTACTTTCCAACGGTGTCAAAATTTCGACATTTGAAACTTTTAGCGTTTACATAGCATATAATGTTATGGATAAATTCTTTTTACATTTCTCGTCAAGAGTATTTGCTAAAACTTTATTGGTTAAAGTAAGAATTTGAGTGTAAATAAACAAATGTGACACATCTATGCGGTCTCATGAAACACATGTCATTCAACTAGGTAAGAAATACACTCAAAGTTATCTAGAAAATTCTACTATACATGTTGTGATACTATCCTAACAACTAATACACTTTAATAATATTTCATTGTCTACCGCACACAATTTTTATAATTTTTACCCCAACATGGTAGGGTAGAATTTCCCAAGTTATCTAGCGTGGAATTTACCTTGTCATAGATTTACTAACATGGGCTTAAGTCTCATTAATGCTATTGTTTTGTTTCTCTCTCTATGTAATGGTTTGATCTCTTGAGAATGTGGTTTCTAAGAAATATTTAGTGAAAGTCACCTGCACCTGCCCACGAATATTATCCAAGTTCATGATCGACTAGCATATGAGCAAAAATGTATTTGGAGTATTCAAAGCCAACTTCTGAAATAATTAATACTAATAAGTAATAATACCTAGAAAATATCGTGGCTCATTAAATTTCTTTCACAATAAATAACTTTGCACAAATTCATCACAGCTAGCCACACCATTAATCAAAGCTTCTTTTTCACATGGAAAAATACGGACAAAATATAAGACATCGAAAATATTAAAGCCCTTAACGAGATAAATAAGATTGATTTGATAGAACGGAAAAATATATAATAAAATACCTAAATCTCCGTCGATGATGATTGTGTCAATGACGAGGAAATTAGGTAAACTTTCCCTTAGAATAATACCTAGGATTGTAACCAACCCGAAAATAAGATGATAAGTTATCCCTCAAATGAGTGAAAATAAACCGAACGCTCAATCCATCACGTGCCTTCAAACCAAACGTATGATTAGTCAATCACTCCTACACATTCAAACCAAATATGCCCCAACAGGGAGAGAGAGTAATGTCAAAATGCCGTGCAATGAGAGAGACAAAAAAAAGGGCAATTAAGTAAATCCGCAACACAAAATTCTAGTCTAGACAAATATTTTAAGCAAATGTTTTGTTTCAGTTCCCATACAAAACTGATACACCAATGTGTCATGACATTTTTTGAATTCGCATTAACAGTGCCAGCATGAAAATTTCAGTCAAGTGGAGAGATTTGAGTTGCAATCAAGAATTCATGCCTCTTCACATATGGTCTTCTCTCCTCCGTGGGGCGCAGGTGATGATTTCGTCGACTCGTAGAATCATCTCGGCAGCTTCGGTTGCTGAGAGCAATACCGCCTGCTTTACTTTGAACGCCTCGGATATCCCTCGCTCTGCCATATCTCCAACCTGGGGAAACCATCACTTGAGGATCAATGGCTAATTTATGAGCTCTCAGAAATTAAATTTTTGCCACATACAATCTCCAAGGCTTCTGAAAAATCATTAAAATAGATATTTACCTTGCACCATGAAAAGTATGGTAGAAACACATTTTTACGTGACTATAGTCTCAAAAAACTGACTGTAGAATGCTGGAAAACCGATGAGCAATTATTACGTTTTAAGTTTATGATAAAATTCATTAAGCCTAGCAATGGTGGTAATTTGCTAATACTCACTAAACAAGAGACCAGGAATAGAACCCAGTGTCACATTGTAAAAAAAAATGGATGTTTTTCAGTCAACCCAGGAGATGGCTCTTGCAGTAGGAAGTTTCTAGAAGGAAAGGCCATGGAGCTACTTCACATTTTCATTCAACTATAATAACTAATTAAATACATGAAACGTGTTGGATGTATCCTCGTTCACATGAATAGCCTGATACATGTGTGCACCAGTGGAATTGATTACTACAAAGGCAACAAATCATCCTTAACAGAGGCATAATACTAGCAAGACAGAAGTATTTAAGCAATTTTATGTCAACAATCTGAACCAAGTTACTTACAGATCCAGAGATGACATCGATCCCAGCAGTGCTTCCCTCCTTGTGGTGCTCCGCACGAAGTTGAGAAACCAGTTCTGCACTGTCCAAACCAGCATTGTCTGCGATGGTAGTTGGAATAGCAATAAGTGAACGTGAAAAAGCCTCAATAGCATGAGATCTTTTCCCTGGAGTCTTCCTAGCAAGTTCATCAACTGCCTTCGCCATCACCATCTCTGGCCATCCACCTCCAAGTAAAACCCTGCTGTCATTTACCGTTTGGGATAGCACACACAAGGCATCGTGCAGAGATCTTTCAGCTTCATCCAGCATATGAGGGCTGAGGAAGGAACATCACATTTCAATACATCAACTCAAGATTTTTAAATTTTCAGTGGCAAAAGACAGATCTTAATTCACATTGTAATACAGAAAAATTGATTAGTCAATTGATTGAAAAATAATATGTGAATACCTAACTAAAGTCATCAGAGGTATTAAAAATTAGAAGACGGTTGGCACATCGCAAAATTAAGAACGCACTTGGGTACTTGACTTATAAATTAAGGCTTTAACAGTTAACCACACAGATTATCTATTGCTGAGCACGTGCTCAAGAAAGCACACGGTCCAATTCCCGTATAGAAGATAGAAATCCCAGTCATGTTCTTTCCCCGACAGTTAAACAATTAAGAAGGAAAATACCAAGATCACTCTAACACCAAGCATTTCAAGCCAAAAGACAGCACACAACTAATATTTTACATATATAATAACTGGTCATAACCAGAACTGACAGAAATTGATAGATTAATTCAATAACTGACTGCAAATTTTACATACCTTGCACCTCTTAGTACAATTGTACATGCCTGACCCATTTCAACCCCAGAGAAGTGTATCAACCTGTCCTCGCCAATCATTATTTCTTCAATGAGTTTGCAGTGTCCAAGCTTAACAGACTCAGGATTGTCGAATGTTGATGCTATTTCACCGCCAGTAACAAGACCCAGCCGTTCAATACCATCAAAATCAGCATGCTCTATTGCAAGCACCCCAGCATCAGCAAATAGTTCTTCCGGAAAATTATAGATTAATTGCCGGTTAACAAAGCAGTTTATCCCATGATTGATAATCTTTTGCACTTTTTCCCTCATCTTTTCCTTTTCAGCTACTTCAATCTCGGCTACCTTAGCCATTGAATCAACACGAACACGAGCCCCATAAATTTTCACTTTATCTGTATCCATTGCAGTATTTGCCACCAATATCTTCGCATTCTCGATCCGTTTTGGTTGGCCAACACCAATTTTTTTGTCTAAGATAAATCTGAACCAAAAAGAATGTAAATATTAGGGCTGTCAATCAAAAATAGCAAGTAGAATGGATAAAAAATATTGCTTGTATATGAAGTTACAGAAAATAAAGAAACATAAATCATCATTGAAATAGATCAAATTGAATCAAAGCTTTCTGAGAGTCTCTTAAAACACCAAACTGCTAGTGGTTAAAGGCAAGACCAGTTAAGAGAAATAAAGCTACTCCGACGAGAAACGTGAAAAGCAAGTTGTATGTAATGAGTGGTCATCAATACATTAACATTCTTCAGGGCAGTGTAAAATATTTTAAATCATGGAAAATAAACTAATCAACTTGGAAGTTAAAACTGCAAATAACAGTTCATGAAATCAGGCTATACATTTTCTTCATAGCAGCTAGAGTATATGGCAAGAAATTTTACATAGCCAGGTGAATCATCGTACACTTTAACTTCAATCTTGTCTAGTTGAAATTTCAGATTTTATATCATGCAATTCAGAAGTTACTCCCATTATTTAGTTCAAAGTAGCCCATCGAAACACCCACTGGGATAGAAACATTCTATGTGTTTAATCACATGGATTAGCACTTTCTGTAAAGAGATAAAGAAAACTTCCAAAACAGGAGAACAACAGAAAATCAAACCAAGTATCGTAAAATGTGTAGTAGGCTCACCCTTCATCTAAAAACGAGTCTTTCAATTCACCTCCAGGTTTCTTTATGATTTGAATGGACTCCAAATTTGTGCTTCCCTGTCATTTTCAATCAGTAATTCAGATCAGGCAAATAAACTTCAATGATGAAGGAGCACAACAAAACATAAGAGCATCATAGTTATTGACAAACTCATGAGCTAAGAACAAAGAAATATTTTTTTCATTTTTTCCTTTTGTTCTTTTTGAAGACTAGCTAAGAAACACAGAATCAGGTCTCCACTAATGAATGGTATGCTCATTGACAGAGCCAATGTAAACACAGCTTTTCATGGAACATGCATATACACATTCAGAAAACAAAGATGAGTCCACTACATAAAATCCAATCACATATGACATATGAATTAAGCACATACTGAGCTCAGAGATTCATGGTAACAAGCAAAACTTAAGGGGAAGGAGAACTCAGAAACAAAAATGGGGAGGAAAAGAAATAAATTCCAAGAGCTTATAGTTTGCATCATTTTCTCTGCAATCAAATATGTTATACTTGAGCTCATCCACTAGATGCATGCACAATAGAAAAATTCATAGAAATCGAGCAATTATATGCACGATGTTCAAACAGATCTAGTTACATTATCATTGACAGAGCCAATGTAAACACAGCTTTTCATGGAGCATGCATATACACATTCAGAAAACAAAGATGAGTCCACTACATAAAATCCAATCACATATGATATATGAATTAAGCACATACTGAGCTCATAGATTCATGGTAACAAGCAAAACTTAAGGGGAAGGAGAACTCAGAAACAAAAATGGGGAGGAAAAGAAATAAATTCCAAGAGCTTATAGTTTGCATCATTTTCTCTGCAATCAAATATGTTATACTTGAGCTCATCCACTAGATACATGCACAATAGAAAAATTCATAGAAATCAAGCAATTATATGCACAATGTTCAAACAGATCTAGTTACATTATCCTTACAGTCATACATAAAAAGTAATTCACAATCCCAATTTTGATGAGTCGTGTATATAACAAAATTCATATACCAACAATTAAATGGCTATGACGATTAACATTAAAAGGACCGCCATGATTTTTGTATCCAAGAACCCTACAAGTGTGATGCTCCCAAGCTTCAAAGTCAAAAATGATTATACCTTTAACCTCATAACAGCATCAACAGCTAGTGTTGCAAAATGTTCTTTGTCCTGCGAGAGAATTTTGGAGCTCAAAGTAGTCATTGCAATCTTCATCAAGTCTGCTTTAAATTTTTCTGATAAAACAATATACCCAGTAAATGTTGGCTCAATAATATGCGTTGGTTAAGTAAACTCTCCAAACCCCAACTCACTGTCTTATTTTGTTCATACCAGAATTAACTAATTAAATCAAATAAGTAAATTGGTTCATTTTGGAAACAGCAATCATGACATTTTTGCAAGTGTGAAATGTTTTTACTTTGATACGACAAATGAAAAAGGATAAATTGTAGGTATCGAGCCAATGCCAAGCAAAAATAGTGCTCAATACACAATGAGAGGCTCTATCAGTATTTAAGCAGCAGGATTATCATACAAGAATATAGGATTTTCCAGATAAGAAAAACAGTAAAATCCATACGTAAAAGGTTTTATGCATTAAAAAAACAAAGAATAATAACAAATAGTAATCACCTGCATCAAGTTTATTGTCTACAACCTTCTCCAATAATGCATCTCGAGCACATTCAGCAGCCATGCGATACCCTGATGAATTTTCAAAACATGTACTAATTATTATAAAAAAAGGCAATACCACAAACAAAATCAATTTTCACACAACAAGTTGAAGGAAGTAAGCAGTTCTAATTGTTTGCCTAAATATATATATTAACTGAATCTGACCAACAACATAACTAACTTGTTTGAATAACTGGACTCGTCCCCTAAAAAAATGGACTTGACTGGTGGAACTGACTACAGTTGCCTTTACAATACATAAGGACAGTCAGGAAGAAATAAACAAGCATTTGTAAAAGACACTAAAAACCGATGCAACTAAGAAGTTGCTTTCGGACTTGTAACACCTTCCCACAGTTAAAGGAATGTATTACTGTCAGCACAGGGAAGGACGAGTAGTGTACAGTAGAAAACATTCAATTGCTAAAGATCAATTAAAAAAAACTACCTGAAATGATAGTCATTGGATGAATTTTTGCGTTCACCAGCTTCTCAGCCTCCCTCAAAAGCTCCCCAGCTAAAACAACAACTGAAGTTGTACCATCACCAACTTCATCATCCTGGACTTTTGAGATGTCTGAAAAATGAACTCAAGGACTGCCAAAGTTTGAAAAATACAATGACTTCTTTGTTCTCTGTCCCTACCTTAGAAGGGTGACGATATTATCAAGACAATTCATTCTTTCTTACGCAAACTTAACGAAATCAGCTGAAAATTTAATAAATTCCACTGCAGTATATCAAAATAACTTAGGTCTTTCCAGATTGAAGTATACTTGGAGCCTGTTTAAGATGGAATTTTTATGAGCAGTATATTTTGTACAATATAAGAATTCAATAACTGAAGTGTCTAATCCACCATTTTTAAGACATAGCGTGAAAGAATACGGCCAGAAGCACACTCCAATTAATACTAATGTAAGGTAATACAACAAGAACTTAGCATCAAGGATACCGACAAGGACTTTGGCGGCAGGGTTGTCGATGTGCAGTGATTTCAAGATGGTTGCTCCATCGTTTGTAACAGTCACAACATGTCCTCTACCAGTAGATTGCAAAATCTTATCCTACAAGGGATGTTAATAAATTAACATAAGAATTAAAAGCTTAAACAAGTTTTGTCTAAACAAGCTGCAACAAAAACCTAGATAGCATGTCTCATACCATCCCTTTAGGTCCCAAAGTTGTCTTAACCAAGTCAGCAATCGCCATTGCTCCTATGAAGGAGGCCTAACACAGACGAACGAAACTACTTGTTAGTGATCAACTAACGCATCATCAAGAACCCCATCGTTAAAATCTGGGACATAACGGAAACCATACAAATAGAATACTTTTATACAAAAATAAGCAGCTGCAAGGAATACATAAAATTTAATGCATCTAGTGCTACACCAGAGTTCCACCTGTAGATAAGCATAAAAACACAACACAATCTGAATTCATTAGTGCGGGCGGTATACAACTCACCATCCTGGCACGCTCCCCCTTTTCTTCAGTAGCTTCATCTTTAAATAGTCTCTCAGCCTAGCAACTCAAAGACAGAGCAATAATGAGACAACTAAGAGCTAATAACAATTACAAAGAAGTGAGCTGAGCAAAAAAGTAGCGAGGATTAGACAAACCACCATGAGAGCAAAGCTTGAAATGAAGAATGGAAGATGTCGGATCCGAGTAAGCGAATCTCTGAAAAGAAAAACCACCACAACTCATTCATCAATATCAATAAAATCCGGAATAAACTAACGCAAATAATTCCGGTTTACACGTCTACATCTATATTCAGAATCTTCCAGTTCGACATTTTACCCACAGAGAAAAAACTAATAAGCAATTAATGTAATAATTTACATATCAATCATGAAAAACAGAACATAAGCTGAAAAGCAGTTCAAAAACCTAAATGCAAAAATCTCAAACAAGCCGAGGCCGTCACCACATTACCGGAGATACAGAAAATAAATTAAATTAAAAACAAAAAAAATCGACGATCTGAAACTAGTATGAACATCATAGCATGAGGAAAAGCGATTTAATTCCAACATAAAAAAATAAAAAATAAATAAAAAATTAAGCTCGAAGTGAAGTGCCGTAGCCAAACCTTTGCTGCAGAGGCGTGAAAACTGCGATCCCGCCGAAAGAGAGATGAATTGGGGTTTTGTAGCAGGCGTTTTGTTATTCGTGTTAATCAACGGTGAGATTTTGTCAAGTTAAATCTTGACGGTCGATTTCACGCCACGTGTTTACATATTTATTAATTATTATAGTTGATATTTGAGAATAAATGTAAAATACTAAAATGTTCCCTTTTTTTTTCTTTTTGCTGTTTTTTTAAGGTTTTCCTTTCATTTCTTTTTTATATTGTTTTTTTATGTATCTTAATTTTTTATAAAATCGTAGATTTTAAATATTAGAACTAACAATTTAGAAATCATTCAATTTATAAATTTATGTATTTTGATTCTTTTTGTTTTTAATTATTTTTAAATTACTTTCAATTAAAATCCATTCATTAATTATCTAATAATTTTTTTAGAATAATTCAAAAATAAAATAAATTGAAATTTATTATTTTTTGGTTCTTGGATTCAGTCATTCAAATTTTAAATTTATAGTTTCGTCCCCTTAAAGACCCTTGGACGATGGAAACTCAATTCAATTTATAGTTTCATTCAATAGACGAGTCAAGTCGAATCGAGTAGAGTACGAATATATATTTATTCAAATTTATTTGAAAAATATCGAGTTTTAAAATTTATATTTGAGCTTGGTTGATTATCTATCGAGTCGAGTTCAAACGAGCTTTAATTGAATCGAACTCGAATAGTTTGATATTTTTATACTTATACTCTTATTTTACTTACGACTTCGAGTCGGCCGTTAAATCTCATAAAACATAAAACTATGTTAAAGTTTATTTGATATGTTTATCAAATCAAACTCAAATGAACTTTTAACGGACAAGAACGAGTCAAGTATCGAATTATTTTATTTGATTTTCAGCCCTAGGCACGGGTTAGTCCCACCGTACAATTTTTTCACATTAATTTTTACCCTTTTCATCACAGCTATATTATAAGTTTTTCTTTTTCTAATCTCTCATTCCAATTGTTAGATTATTGTAACGTGTATTTTTTTAAAAATTCCATAACTGCCCATTCAAAAAAAACCACTAGCATTAATTAATGAATTTTCAAAATGCACTGTGGTAACAATCCAACCGTTGAAATAGGAGATAAAACACGATTTTGGAATAGCAGATCTCGGTTTTCGACAAGAATCATTGAGTGTAAGGAGATGAAATTGATCAAGAACACATTGATCAAGAAGATCTTCATGGTGGTAAGGAGATGAAATTGAAAGTAATTCAAGGATAAATACATAAGAAAATGATTTGTTATGTTTAAACAAAAGAATCTTTTTGAAATCTCAAGAGTATATTTTAGTTTTTGAATTATATCAACTTATTTCAGATTGTTGAACAAATAAATTTTATTTTTCTCATAGCCATATAAGTATAGAAACTATAATAAAAAGATGCACACATTGTAACATATGCATGCAGACTGCATTAGCCTCTAAACCTAGCTAAATCATCAACAAATATCAAATCAATTCACTCATCTAGAAATGATTTCATTTATTACACTATAATTGTATAAAAACATCATAGTATCACATCCATAAAAAAGAACAAACAATTAATCAAAGACACAACATTGAGTTCTTCCTCAAACTAAAAAGAATGTGACCTTGAGCTAAGGTCATTAACTTAACCAAAAAACACTTAAACCAAGTAGTGGAATTGCATTGCATATACTCCTAAATCTGCAAATTAGGTGCTGAGAATTTTGCACCTTACCTCCAAGAATCCCAAATCAAATTTTCCTCTAATTATCTCACAGCTCTCGTACATCAAAAAGGGCGCGTGTGCCTGCCTTTGGCGCGGCCACAGAGGAGCGCGTTCTTTGGGATTGGATACTCGTCTCTCAACGAGGTGGATGCCGTGTAAACTCTCAGGTACGTTTGCTGCCCGAGGTACTGTCTCGCCCAAAACTCCGATCTCAAGTTCCACATGCCTACATTGTCCAGAGCTATGTATATGGCACTCCATGACTTGGGATACACCTACATTCATCAATGGTGAACAAGTTCAACATATATGATTAGTTATTCAAGATATATATTAAATTAGTTATCCCGCGTCTATTTTTCAATAGATATTAGGTTCTGTATTCACCATATATAAAGTAATCTGTTCCCGAACCGTCTATTTTTCAATAGATATAAGTAGGGGTGTACGAAACCAAACCAGAACTAAAAACCGAACCACACCAAGCTAGGTTTGGTCATTTTTTCTTTAATTTGGGTTTGGTTTTGAAAATTAAAACCAAAATATAATTTGGTTCGGTTTCAGTTTAAGTAAAAAATATTTTGGTTAAAACCGAACCAACCAAAATATAAATATACTATATTTATGATTTATAATTCTAATATTAATTATACCTAAATAATATTAGTAATTCTAATATTTAGTTTCAATTTTCTAGTTTTATAATTTTTAAAACATTTACTTATTTAATATATCGTTTGTTATCTATTGAGTGCATGTTATTTTCTTTAAATATAATTGTTTCAGAAAAACAAAAATAATCATTAAAAATTCGGTTAAACCGAAAACCAAACCAAACTAACCAAAGAATTATATTTTTGTTTTGTTTGGTTATATATATTATTTTGGTTGGTTCAACTTGAATTTTTTTAATAATTTTTTTTATTTGGTTTTGTTAGTTGGGCTCAGTTTTACACCGAACCAACCACTTGCACACCCTTAAATAATTTGTACCCGAACAGTCTGTTTTCCAATAGATATTAGATTTTGTATTCACTCTATATAAAGTAATGTGTACCTAAATTGTCTGTTTTTAAACATATATTAGGTTCTGTATTCACCCTATATAAAGTAATTCGTACCTGAACCGTGCAACGAGAGACTGCATCACGGAGATTGTACTGGCTCCTACTGGCTGAGGTCCATTGCCCTCCATCCATTCTGTTTCAGACATTGCATTGGTTATGCAATTTTCATGTATATGTATATATATATATATGTAATGTAGTTTGAGTGATCACTCACCCTACTACCCAAAAGGAGTAGCCACTGAGGTGATAGCTCTGGACAATGTTTTCGTAGTTCTCGAATACAATCTCGATGAACGTCCTGTAGTCGGCTCCCAAGACCGATGTATCGAGGTGCATCCCTGCACCGTTCGGAGACTCGGATATGCTCCCCACGCGATAAACCCCGCCTATGTTGAAGTAGTCAGCGAGCTTCATAGGCGTGTCGGGGGCAACAAAGGATACGCTGTTGAGAGCGTATCTTTGCTTCGCGTTCACCTGACTAGCCGAGCTCGCCAGCCTAATAGTCTTTGTTGTGTTGATCATGCCGTAGTGGTACGACCCTTGTGGATTAGGCCTCGGCCCACTGGCCGTCAGGTTAGTCCTGACCAAAAAGTGATCAGTTGATTAATTATGGACTATTAAAGATATCAGATAATCATGAAAATAATGTGCAGGTAAATAGGTACCTGAAGGAGCGGGCCTGATTGATTGACCAGTCAATTTGAGTGGTGGGACCCCCGGGTAGTGGCCCGGAGGGCGCCTTGTTTGAGTTAGCATAGCGGAGGAAACCGGTGGTGCTGAGGACTTGTGAGGTGAAACGGGTGGAGACCACGATGTAGTAGTCCTGAGGCGGCTGATCGGCCGTTATAAGAACCGACATGCATTGCCCGAGGTGGACGTCGACGGAGGAATAGCTTATCTGCAGCGTGTGCGTTCCTTCTATCTCAACAACCTTCATCTTGTGCCCTTGGATGCGGAAGTTGAGGGAGTTTTGCAATCCCACATTGCATATTCGAAGACGATATGTTTTTCCTGTTGCAGTTGATGATGAAGATGTAGACGAATGAGATTTACAAAAATATATGTATATAAAAATAATTATTATAACACTTAATTCAATTAGTTGTTTCAAAATAAGGCATAGAAATAAGAAAAAAAATGTTCTTTAACTTCTTTTCCATTTTCATTAGATTGGATAGTTGTGAATGTGTTTGTTTCTATTGTCAGAAAATTACTTACAATAATATATTTTACATATAATTTTTGATGGGACATGGCGGGAATATTATTTACCCACAACTCCATTTTATTATATTAGATCGATATGTACCATTGTAGACTTACCTTGTTGAACAGTGAAGGAGGTGGTGTTGGCGTGGCCGTTGATGAGAATGCCGTCGGGGAAAGGCAATTTCTTGCCCCGATCGAGTATTGCCTTCAAGGTCTACATCGAAAAACATATCAAATTCATTATTTTAATAATATTTATTATATAAAAAAAATATTCAAGAGCCTTGCTCTCAAGACTAAAAAAGTTAATACATATATATTTTTTTGTTATGCATGCCTACATGCTTTGATGGTTCACTATTTTCTATATGAAAAGTGTCTATCATTTGCATATTCAATTTATTATTTCATTAAGCACAACATGACAGAAACATTTATTAATTCGTATAATTTTATATAAAATACTTCATTTTATAAAAATTATAAATTGTAGATTGATTTAAGATGGGACAATAAATGCGCTAGAAACGTAAGAAGCAGTTAATTGGGTAGGCCCACTAAAAAAAATTGGACCATAAATTATTTGAATGTGAATGGACCAGGCCCCAAAAGGAGAAAGCAATAATCAAATTATTAGATATTAATTGATGGGCCCACTATATTTTTCTATATTTTTATATTTTTAGTTAGAGGAAGTGGAGCCCACTATAAATTACCGACACTAGAAAATAGTAAACAATTGCGTAATATTAAAAAAAATTAAAAAAAAAACCTTTCTAATTGAGAAGTTCATTAGTAGATTATGAAGAATATAACAAAATTTCTCTCATTTTATAGTTAAAATATGTTGTTAATACATACTCTAGAGAAATTATATATATGTGAAGGGTAATAATGTAATTTGACGACTCCCAAAAGAGGGTTCAAGTCCTTGTCTATTAGTAAAGATAGACAAAATGATCATGTGACAACTAGCTAGCATTTCTTAATTTTGATTTAATGAGTCCATCAATTACATTTTTCCAAAATTGATTGTCGATTAGAACATGTAACCTAATATGGCAAATAAAGACATTATTATACTCGGATACGAGACTTACGGTGTGATTAGACTTGTACCAATCTCCGACTAGGAGGGTATAATCGTCCGTAGGGGGGTCGAACGGGACAGGGATTAGGGGCCTGCTGAGGATCCTGATCCCTCCAAATCCACCAGCAGCCTTGTGGAAGGCCAATGATGGGAAGTAGAAGAAACTCCCAATTTGATCCTTCATTTGTAGTATGTATGTGAAGTTCTGACCCGGCGGTATCGGGCACGTTGTCCCCAATACCCCGTCCTCGAACGAGTTCCTCCTGTTCTGCACTCCATTCCTGTTTCATTTCATCGATGCATGATCAACTTTTACCCAGAAATAATCGATTTTCTTTCTCCATTTTATTCAAAATTGATCAGCAGATACATTCACATCTATCTATAAATAGAATAAAATCGTAATCTGATTAATGACAAAATCGAATATCGGTGGTGGAAAATACATCCGGTGCATGCGTTTCTAAGGAAGTTAGGGTGTTTATAAGAAAAGGAAATTGCAAATTAAAAATGAGATGCATCACTCTCAACCATGTACTTCTACTTTTTAGTTGTGACAATATTTTGCTGTAATTACATTCATATAAAGTTATGCTATTTTTTTTATAATAGTAAATATAATGTACCTAAATGTCTTTGTACTAAATAAAATTATGGATTCTTGAAGCTACACTAGAACTCCCAAGTCCAAACAGAGTGGAATAATGCATAGTAGTAGTCTAGAAAAGAAAAAGTGGATCTTGACAAATTTTTGATGTAACACCCCATGTGATTTATTTCATATTGTAATTATTATTATTATAAATTCCATGTGCCTATTTTTCCCACTATAGGCTTCAACATGTAACATAAACTCACATTAATTATGTAGATATGGTTCATGTATTGTTATTGTAATAAAATTTGCTCTGTCACACTGGAAAAACTAAATGATGTTACATCTAATTAAGCATTAACTTAAGCTGGTGCAATTATTAAAAAGGCATACTACTTTTAGCAGGTGAGTGAATTTATTGTAATAGTTATTAATCATAATATATATATATATATGTATATATATGTCCTGTTTCCACCGCCCACCTAGTTAGTGTTGAATGTTAATTAATTATAGTCTCAGTTATCCGTGAATTACATTCAAATTCAATCAAATGTAGTACAGTAATTAATTTTTAACTGCGACGAGGGGGAATTTTCTTGAACAGATGAAACTTTTCTAGGTTGCAAGAATCATGCCAGAAAAGTGCATATCTATTTACAAGGTGATTAGTTTTGTAGGAAAAAAAATTAATTAATCAGCTAAATCTGCCAATCTTAATTCTTAAGAATGAAGAGAGAGAGAGAGAGAGAGAGAGAGAGAGGAGAGAGAGAGAGAGAGAGGCAGGTTTATCACATGGACAATAAGACATGACTGGTTAGGAATGTTTTGTTTTGTTTTGTTTTGTTTCCAATACAAGAAAACATATATATGAAATAAAAACAAAGTAGATTAGTAAAAAAAATTTACCAATGGATGAGGAAAGGCTCGTTCAAGCTGTTAAAAACATTGACGATGATGTTATCGTTGGTGACGGAGTAAATTTCAGGCCCAGGAAACTTCCCATTTATCAAAATGCCCTGCAACAGATCATCAAATCGCCCCAAAATGCACATTAAAATTCAAGAAAACGCCATATTCAGACACCCTTTTCAGCGGCTCAAAATGGGCTCTCCACACATTTTGCATAAACATGGTTGAAACAAACTCACTTTCGATTTGTCAAATGATTAACTTTTTCAAGAAAAAACTAAAAAAAAAAATATTGAAAACCTGTTGAGGAACTCCGAGAGGATAGATGGTGCCGTAAGTGACATTCCATGAGAAGAATCTGTAAGGGCTGTCGGCGGCGGCGGCCGCCAAGCACAAGAACAGAACCGCTAGTTTCAGCGGCGGCGACGCCATTATGGATGTTATTGTTTCACACTCGTATTTATTTTTATTTTTGGAGAGAGAGAGAGAGAGGGAGAGAGAGAGAAGTGGACTTGTGGGTAGTTAGAAGAATGGTTTTAAAGAGAAAAAAGTGAATGATGGGGCGATCGCATATTTAAAGTGCGTTACAGATTGTGGCTCTACACTTTAAAAAGAAAGAAAAATGAAAAAAAAAAAAAAGAAAAAGAAAAGAGATAAAAGAAAGTCAAATGTAATTTGTAAAAAGGAGAGAGAGAAATTAGATTTCAATAAAACTTTGGGAAATTGAAATGAATTAAGGGGGAGAAAGTCAAGAAATGGAGCTTATGGTATGATTAATAAGAGTGATTGGCGCCACTCTATTTTGCAAATTGAATTAATACATATATATCTCATTTGTTTGTTCATTTCTTTTAAATAGAATAAACTAAAATATATGGGATGGACGATAAGAGATTTATCGGGGATAAATTGCACTTTGATATCTACATTCTTGACATTTTTTTTATATACAATTTACTTTTTCAAAATTTTTGCAAATTTAACATTTGATCACTTTTATACCCGAAAATAATGCTTAATTGAATGTAATTTAAGATTCTTCATTGGATGATTTCTTTTTATGAGGTTGGAGAAATAGAAATCTTACAATACAATCAATTATATTTTGTGGCCGGAAATCGATCAAATGTCAAATTTGTAATTTTTTTAAAAAAGTGAAAATTGTTTTTGTTATTTTTTTTTTTCCAATTATGTTATGTCCTAATTAGCCATTGAGCTCATTGCATCTTAAAAAAAAAATCTAAATCTATACGCGTAAACATTTACACGTAGCACATGTAAGGGTGAAATTTGAATTTGAATTTGAATTATTGTGATTAGTAAAACAAATTAGCATAATTGTGTTTTACCCTACATCACATAGTCACATGTGTCCAAAAACAAAAGGAATTATGTTTTGTTTGTGTAACAGGAAAAAAATAAATAGATGAGAGATATATATATATATAGAGAGAGAGAGAGAGAGAGTAAATAGATGAGAGAGAGAGAGAGAGAGAGAGAGAGAGAGAGTGGAGGTGTCGGTGGTGGATTTGCATGAGTACAAATTAAAATGAGGCAGATGGGTCACTCACATGCCCATGTCTGTTTTTCATTTGGGTTTTGGAGAAGGATAGTGTTTATTTTTCTTTGTTTTTCAAACAATTATATATTATTGTTATTTATTAATATTTAAAAAAAGATGAAATTTGAAGAATTTGATGGGTAGTAAATTAGCACAAGAAATCGTGTGTCCCACACTTCATATTGCATTTTCCATTTCTTTTCTTGTGGTATGGGTTTTATAGTTGTTATTTATGATTCATCTTGTCTAATATCATGATCTATTATAATTATTTAATATTTAATTATTTAAA
This sequence comes from Perilla frutescens, assembly GCA_026008535.1. NCBI lineage: Eukaryota > Viridiplantae > Streptophyta > Magnoliopsida > Lamiales > Lamiaceae > Perilla > Perilla frutescens. Next base: position 75,025,364 of record BRKX01000003.1, read on the forward strand.
TAGTCAGCTAATAACTAATCACTAAAAATTAAATACTAAATAATTATAATACTGTTTGATTGGGTACGATCAATCTTAAATAACAAGAGTAAAATTAAATTAAAATAAAAAAAATTATATATACAATAAAGAATGCAACACAAAGTAAACGCAATAGATGAGTAAATTTCACTTTTGGTCCCATTAAAATAGGGTGAACACACTTTTAGTCCCGAAAGTTATTCTTTTGGTGTCAAATGATATTGTTCCGACAATTTTAATCTCAAACTAACTGAAATATTTGGTGCGCTAGACAACACAAATTAATTTCAGATAGAATGACATGATGCTTGAATTTTGGAACGCATGTTGTTTGTTTTCATATGCATGAGACACATTTCAGATTCATCAAAATTGTTAGTTTGAAACTAAAATTATCAGAAAAATATCTTATGAAATCAAAATTATCAAAAAAATATCATTTATGACCAAAAAATAACTTTTAAAACTAATCATACTTTAATCATATTTTAATGGGACCAAAAATGAAATTTACCCGATAATCCCAACCCGTGAATTAGTAATAGCATTGACGCCAGCCACGGAGATATGCATGTGCATTGGTAAGTTGTGCCACCGCCCCTCGTTTGCTCACTCCTCTCTCTCTCTCTCTCTCTCTCTCTCTCTCTCTCTCTTCTCTCTCTCTCTCTCTCTCTCTTATCTTATTTGCAAAATGAGCATACAAATTATTTGTTATTGAATCAATATAATTTGATGGTTTTATAGTACTTGATATGATGGGCAAAATGCATAATATTTTCTTGTAATTTAAAAATATGCCACTGAATATAACCGTGTTAAAAAAAAACTAGGCTATAATTCCTTTTTTATCATTATTTTATTGAAATAAGACACCCTTTTAATGTTCAAACATGGTACATAAAATACGGGATCGATCCTAGTTAGATCAATCAATATAACAAATCTGAGGTCAAACTCAATATATAGTTGGCAAGATCAGATCAAAAACTATGTAAAATTACCCAGAACTTTGTTTTATTAGGCATTTACTAGCAACAATAGGGGAATTAATATATATATATATATATATATATATATATACATACAAGTTGTTGCTCAAACTTGTTGACTTTGATTATTGAAAAATTATATTTTCTGAATGGTCAATTAATAGCCAGAAATATTTAAGTTATCTATTTCTGGGATCCAGAATTTTCGAGTGGTGCAGTATAATATTTAAAAAAAAATTGAAAAATGAAGGGTTATATAAGGGAGTGTAAATTCGTTTCACGTGTGCACATGAACCTTTAATTTGGATCTGGCTTTTCAATAAAAATGGATAAAAAGGGACGTCACTACTTTCATTTCTTCTTTCATATATGCATATATAGTTTTTTTAACTTCAATATAATTTTTTTAGTTAATACGACATACTAATAAGAATTAATATAATACCAATCATAGCTTTCACAACAAACACTATACATATATTATATATACAATGACTATCCAATAAAAGTAGGGGTTAATATTAATTAGATTTTAGAGCGATTCAAAAAAATATTCCGGCATTTTATTAATAACTATTTTTTTATACCCCGAACATTTGAATTTAACACAAATATGGTATGTGATCAATTTTTGAGCTTTGAATGGCGTGCATTTTTGGTTCATATATTTAAATGACATGAAATAATCGCTTGTATCACATAATATTCAAATGATTGTTTTAACGAAATAAAATTAAAAGAATTGATTTCGTGTTAGGTATTCAAAGCCTGGAAATTGATCCCATGCTATATTTATGGTAAGTTTAAAAATCACACATTAAATTATTATTTGTGCAAAATCGGGATATTTTTGTGAATCAGTAGGAAAATTAGACTATAACATGATATTAACCCATTAAATTATAATGATTTTGTTTGACGTGGAATGTTACATACACCGCTTATATTATGCTAATTATACGTCATTAGGAGGTTGAATTGTTTATTTATTATTATTATTATTAAAGATTTATTTATTTTTTTGAAATTCATTATTATTATTATTATTATTATTATTATTATTATTATTATTATTATTATTATTATTTTAGGGGAACACAACATTCAAGAACTTTGGAGCTGTGAATAAGGTGGCAACTACCTTTAGTAATTAGCAATGAAGGAAATTTATAGTTTCTATAAACAACTACTTCACGTTCAACCCTTTATTCCAATTAGGCAAGTTCACAATTCAATGACAACAACCGAAATCGAAAATGAAAATAAACATTTTCAAAGGTTCAAAAATAAAATTTTGTAACTTTTTAATAAAGAGAGTTGGCACTTGGACAGTGGGACTTTTTGTAAAAATATAATATTATTGATGAGATCAAATATCTATATATACCCTTACTAGTTTGAAAAAAATAGTAGAATTTTTATGTTGTTACTCGTTTTTTAATCAATTTTTATTTGGAATAGGTTTTGTATTAGATTATTTCAAAGGCCAAATTTAAAATACATTAGAGAGAATGATTATAAAGATTCAAAGGTAACACTTTAAAATACAAATAGTATGCTTTCCATTTTCCAATACAAAAGTAAAACCATTTGTGAAGCATTGCTTGTTATATTCAAATCTATTATTTAGATGTTTCATTTCACAAATCTTGATTCTTAAAACTAAGTTAAGACATTTTTCTGATTGATTAATTATTTACCTTAATGATAATGTATGACCCATAACATAATTAGTAAAAGAGATAACAAACAATCAAAGAATCACGAGCATTATAGTTTAGTGTTACAATATTCTTCACCTTTATATGGATGAGTGATTGAGATTTGATCACCAATTTCCCTCCCCGCCTCAAAAAAAGAAATAAATAAACGAAGGAAAATAACATAAGGGGAAAAAAAAGCCATATAGAGTAGAGTTTTCGAAGGATTGTATGTTTCTTTTTTTTGAGGGAACCTTCCTTAGGAGTGCAACACGAGGAGCAGTACTCTCGCCCAAACACGTTAACTTCGAAATTTTTGATGGGATCCGGTGCATTAGTGCTGATATGATCGCACCCAGAATTGCATGATTTATCAAACTTAAAATTGTTAAGTCCATCAAAATATGTGGTGAATTATGCTATCTTAATTTAAGTAAAAGAAAAATTTATCAATTAAAGTTATTTAATCCACCATCAAAAGTAAATTCCCATATATGAGTAAATAAGATCTCAGTTTCAATTTTCAATACAACTAAAAAGAATAAAATAAAATGAAAAAAATCAATTTCAATAATAAGTAAAAGCACTCGACCAAACCACATGAAATTTCCTATTGCACTCTCTGTGTTACATCCGTATTGCACTTTCAAATTATGACTTTTTCTTGTATTTTTTTCTTCAATTTTATTTTTTCGTGATTTAGTTTAATTTTATTATTATTTCTTAGGGTTCACCCCACCCAATTAGGATTTATAATTATTTTTTAATATTCAATCTTTACTTTTCAATTAATATTTTATTATTATGGTTGTTTTTTTTTAAATTATATTTTATAATTTGTTAATTCATTTTTTATCGATAAATATTGACTGTGATTATTTATGCTATAATTAATTTTTATTATATAATAAATATTAGTAAAATCATAAATTTAATGACTAAACACGAAATGAAACATGAAAAAGTGTAACAGAAAATTTCACCCCGACCAAACACCTTAAAATAAAATAAAATAAAATAATAAAATATAACATTCTCCTTTGTAGGCCTAGAATTTGGAGAAGTGGGGCATGCAATACTTGAATTTGTGAAGACGTGAAGATTAGGCAAAAGCGTCACGCTTTTATATTTATCATTTTTTCAATGCACGCACCGTGATTGTAGCTCTCATTATAAATACATTCAATTAAAAGTTTCATTTTTCTTTTTTCTTTTGTCCATTCAAATTTATTTAATACCTCACTCACAAATGCCCTTATATTATCTCAAATGGATCCTCCAATGTATTTCCTTCTACACAATCATTATTTCCTTTTTTCTTCGATTTCTAGTTTAATTTTATACTTGTTCATTAAGATGCATCTAGGGATGTAAACGACCGAATCGAGCCGAACACCCTGATGCTCGAGCTCGGCTCGTTAAGGAATATGCAAGATCGAGCCTGGCTCGAGCTCGATTCGAGCTTTTTTCCTCTTATTCAAGCTCGGTTCATGAAATGCTCGAAAATTCACTAAACGAGCTTACGCTCGAATGCTCGAAAAAAAAAATTCGTTTAATTTACATATCAGAGCTCGAGCTTGAAAAAAATAGCTTATATTTACTTACCGGTTTGAAATATTTATAATATTCATGAACATGTTCACAAACATGTTCGATTAAGCTCGAGTTCAAACATGTTCATGAGCTGACCGAGCCGAATACTACTCTATTCGAGCTCGGCTCGATAATTTTATCGAGCTCGATCCAAGGCTCGAGCTCAGCTCGCTTAGAAAACAAACGAACTTCGAACGAGCTTTTTTCAAGCCGAACTCCGAATAGCTCGCGACCGGCTATGTTCATTTACAACCCTAGATGCATCCTATCCCATTATTTTTTATTATAATTTTGAAGTATTTATTATTTAACCCTAATTGGACATGATAAACCTTAATTAACAAGTGTAAAATTAAATTAAAGCACAAAAAATTAAAACCGAACAAAAAAAGAAGAAGAAAAAAACTAAAAACTTAATTGTGCAAAGAGAAAAAGCAACACGGAATGCCATAAATGATCTCATCTAATATTATCTCGTCTTTAGCTATATATTAATTTACTATAATTAAAGTATAGCAAAGCCTGCAAAAATATCACACTTCTACGATTCTTTATTCTCTAGTGTTGCTTCTCTTAATCACTCCATCAATACATATTACATTTGTAATCCAATACAAACACAATAAGAGAGAGAGAGAGAGAGAGAGAGAGAGAGAGAGAGAGGTTTGGAAAACTGTAAAGTGAGCAAAAAAAGAATTGTAGAAGCAGCTTCAGATTGATTAGTAAGACCCAAGCATCACATTGTCAACATTCACAGCTGCAAAATACTTCCTACCATTCATACAAAGCTAAACAAATTAAACTTGGACCTAAAAAACAAAAGGTTAATCACGTCGTAACAAGATTCATTCCATTCCAACACTCGTCACTCATCCACTTTGCCCATCCATAGCTGCTCTGCTACTCTGACTAAGAAGCAAGAACCAAGCTCGGGTTTCTTTATCAACTTCGTCCGGAAGGACTAAGCACCAACAGTTCTGCCAAAGATAACAGAGTAAACATATGCATCTATATGTGCACGTTCTAATCATTGATTATTGTCCATGGTTGAGTGCAACATATTTAGATTCAAAGTGCACATTTATCTTCTTCAAATCTATCGTGCACTCTACTGTTGACAATAGAACACACACCGAGAAATCGAACATCAAATCCAATTACAGCAAGATGAAGAAATCACAAACATGAAAATAGTGTTTTTTGCTTGGTTTTACCTTCTTCACATACACTGTTTCTTGCATACTCATGCCAATACTGCTATAAACTAAAATAACAGATGTGATATTGAGAATATGAAGATGAATATGAAACTGAACCAAAGCTTATCTGAAGATGAGTTAAATTTACAAATCCAACTTATTGAGAGGAAGATATATAGAGATTAAAACATAAAAAAGCTATCTATTATTACTCCTCTCTCGTCAGGCTACGAATGAAATTAGCAACATATAGGGAATAGAGAGACTCTAGAGATATAGTATCAGCAGAAGTTATTGCCATTGCCAATAGCATAGAGTTTTCATTTGAGAAAAATATAGATAATCTAGATCAGAGCTGTAAGCTGAATTCTTCATGAGTGAGCTCAAATTACATTGAAAGAAATTCAAGAAAACCACAATTGAAACATGGGACAGCTTCTTCATGGATGAGCTCAGCTTGCATCGAAGAAATCCACAACCTTATAACCGAAGCAAGAGACAATAAGCATGAATTGAACTTTACTAGCCAAGACTGCTAAGAGAACGAGTCATATGCTCGGCACTAAACTGTTCGTGGTGATCGTAAGGAAGCTTCCATTGTGATCACCTTGAGAACATATATAAAATCATAAATATATGAACTGCATATTTCACAGATGAAGAGAACTCCTACATCTAAATTCGATTCAATAACATATCTCAATTTCAAGATAAGGAAAAAAAAAATCATTAAACCAGCAAACTACAATAGTTGACACGTACTTATTTTCATAAAATAGAAACGCATATCCACCTCAATTCCAAATTCCATAAACATATGTAATATCATCCTTAATTCTTCCTAAACCCCTACTTTTACTGATAATATCTTAATCAAAAAATTCAGCAAACAAAACCGTGTAATGTAAATCAAGCTAATTCGGAAGGAGAAGAAATGAGTACATTTCATCTATCATCGCCAAAAAGGAGGCGAAGCCTAGCGGCGAAAGCTCCGGTGGGATCGGCGGCGGCCTCGGCGCGGAGGCTCTGCTTGATGTCATTCATGCGAGCGGTAATGCTCTCTTGCTCTTGGCTGAGGGCGACGGATTCCTCCTTCAGCTCCCAGATACGGTATTTCTGGCCGACAGATCGTATGCTTGTCAGTAGGATTCCGGTCATGATGAAGAACTGCACGAAGCTTGATTTATGTTTCTTAGCATTTTCGAATAGGCCAGGATACTTAAGCCGGCCTTTAGCGTCTCGAACGCCGCCGCCGGCGGCCGGTGGCGCTGGTTGTTCCATTTCTGTGATCTCAAACTCACAATCGCCTGGTTTCTGCCACGCCTAAAAAACCTAAAGTCTGTTGAGTTGTTTTTTTTTAATTTCTTTATTTTCCAAATATATACTTTTGTGCTGACCGCTGAATTTTAGTTTTTTTTTTAATGTCACGATTCACGAACCTTCAAAAATGTCAAAAAATATTTAAAATTTTCATGTCTTGTTAAAACTATCATTAAATTTAATTTTCACTGTCGGATTGTTGACAAAGCAAGACCGAGTACAATATTTAAAATGATCTTAAAAATCATATTACATCATTGAAATTAAATATAATTTTTTATATCATTTTACACGTTAGACTCCGATATGTTAATGATTCAACATTCAAAATTGGACCAGTATAGATGACATCTTTATAAAAATGTGGAAAATATAAATATTTTTTGACATATTTAATGTTCAGGATATTTTTGCAAAATAGAATATATTTGACTCCTTTTTTTTTCCAAATACATCACTAATTTTACTTTACACAGAATTATTAAATTAATTGAAACATATTAATCTATGTTAAAAATAAAAATGGTACTCTGGTTTGTTAAACTAGAGGAGTATTGCATTTCTTTATGGTTAACATAAAAGATCCATATATGGAAAGTATCATTATATAATTTTGATTAATTATTAAAAATACATTAATATAATATTCCAATTATTAATGGACAGTTTGTTATAAAATATTCACACTTTCGATATATTTAAATATTTAATACAATTTGAACATATTCATGAATTCTACCAAGTCCAACCTAACCCTGTTAATATTAATGCCCAAACATATTTTCATTGAAATAAAACTAAAAATCACAAAAAAATTATAAACTAAAATTAAATTACTCTCTCTCTCTCTCAAATAACATATATATATAGTGAAGAATCACCCAATAATAATGAACACTACGAATGACATGAATGAGTAGTTGAGAAACTGACTGCACACTAAAAGCAAGAAAGAAGCATTTACATGAAATCGATTCATAGTATAAATAGAAGACGGGTTTACCCAGAGTACACCCTCGGCCTCGGGTAACAGTTCCGGGTTTCCCTCGTCAACCAAACACAAAAAAAACACTAGCATAACATACGTGAAATTGCCCGTCAGCCCTACCTCAAACCGAAGCCTAACCCAACCCCATATATTCATCAAAACCGCAATCCAAAGCCGTTCCAAGATAATTTCAAGCAATGTCATGCACTAAGTTACAATGGTGCCCTGCCATACCAGTATCATTAGATATGTTAGTCCAACTACAAAATTACTAGATGATAAATTCTTTATACACATTTACCTCTTCAATGAAATCACTTGTAATTTCAAAGAGTTTAGCTTGCATCTACCAAGACCGCTGCATATTGATGGGAAGCAAACAAAATGAGAGCTTTTATGATCCCGTGTCATCATGAAATCTCCGCGATACATCATGCTGGAACATTTCCATGAACTCCTGTGAATAACCGAAGAGAGAACCGGTGAACCTATATTCTAGTGTTATGATAATGTAGGCCATGAAGATACTTACGGAAGAGATGGAATACCTGAGCAAGCCCTTCCTGACCCGACAGTTCATTTACGAGATGTTCCGCTGCACTGCTATCACTCAAAAGGTTCACTGCCCCATCTACTAGGGAGTGGAAAACTTCCTGAGATGAACCATTACTTGTAAGCCTCTGAATTACTTGTTGGAGATCGATCTGCTGGTTCAGAAAACGAGGTCAGAGAATACTTCATCAGATGATGCATTTAAAATGGAAGAACAAGAATGTTGAACAACTGTAATTCATCCCAAGGTAAAAGGAACAACACAAGGAACAATATCTGACAAATTTTGGGAACACAAGAAAAATCTCTGTTAGTAATTTTGATAGATTGCAAGAAGCATCTCAGTAAAAAATTTAGGCTATCGACTTGCCAATGCTCTAAGAATTCACTTGCTACAAAATTCCAGACGCAGATGATGTAGGTTTCCATAATACAATTGAACTCAAAATTGGTTTTCTGGTGCTGCCATTTCAAATAATTAATCTGATCACAAATCTAAGAAACTGAATGTAATAAGGAAGCAGACTTAGGCTCTACGAAAATAGAAACAGATTCTCGAAATCATCTAGTCTACTAAGATGAGATTTCCACTGGAACGTTAAGAACATCATATCCAAGGTAGCTTAAAAAAATTCTCATTCACGTTTGTAGGATATCAATATGCAGCATTGAATCAAGTTTGTATGCACGCCCTTAACCGTTTAACCATGTATGATCTGTATTATGTACTTGCAACACATTCATATTTTTAGACACAAACCTGAGGGTGATCATCAGTTCCCGTCATCCCTCTAGACGACCTACTCTCTGAGAGCACAGGTTCCGCCCGAGGCGTTAGCTCAGAAACAGACGAGACGCCTCCTAAAGCTCTATAGACAATAGGCATCATCTGTTGCATCATTCTTGACAAATCAATCCCTCCTCCTGAGCCTCCATCCAAACCTGAAAACATGCTTCCAAGATCTTGGTTGTCCATCTGCTGTGCGATCTGATTCACTGTATTTCTCATTGCAGGATTTTGAGTAAATTGTTGAAACATGTCTCTCAGCATATCTGGTGACCCGACCCCAGTCTGCTGTGAAACTCCAGCCAATAGGCCATCCAGCGCAGGACCCTGCAGAATCTGAGACATTGCATCCGCCATATCATTTTGGCCATCAGCATTTTGCCTGGCTGTTGGCAGATTTATTCCCGCACCCCTGGAAATATTAGGTGTTTGTGCTGAGGGTGGTGAAGGATTTGTATTTCCTACTGCCGAAAGTGATGCAAGAGATTGCAAAACATGTTGACCGGCTGCTCTTGCTTGCTGGCTCTGACTATCAGCACTTGAACTACCAATGTCTTTAGATTGTGCTCATGGCTGCTTACCTCGCCTCTACCACAAATACAAGTACAAACACTGTAAGTAATCATGAGAAACGAACACAAGAGAAACTGACAGAAGAACTTACAAGTGTACTCTTGGAAAAAAAAAAGGAAATATATGCAGAGAAACGAAATCATCACCATGCAATCATGATAAACTCATGCAGAATCAACCTACGCCACCTACTTCATCAGAAGTAGCCACAATACACGCCCAAGAGCTATTGCGATCTCAGTTCAAACACTGCAGTGGAAGGTGACAACAAGATATCCTAATGGCTCCACAATACACGCACAAGAGCTATTAAGATCTCAGTTCAAAAGCGGCAGGGGAAGGTGACAACAAGATATCCTAATGGCTCTAAAATTATGGAATCTTTTACCCAGACAGCCAAACCACAAAAGCTCATACACATATGTTGATATGCAAAACATAAGATTGGACCCTCTGACATATGGGAAATAAATGTAGGTATCATGTCAGTAAAAATATATAGAGATGAGTGTTCCCCCCTCAAAAGAAGAACAAAGTTTGAACACAAAATTCTCTGAATACATTAGCTGTGATGTTGCCAAACCCAAATGTCTGGGAATATATGTGATCATGACATCAGGTTGTTAAGAAAGGCAGTCAACAGGATGCAGTGATGTTCAATGAAAGTAGAACATAGAGGAGACTGGTGTATGGACGGTAGCGGAAAAAAGAAACTATCAGATGCATTGAGGGTAAAGCTATGCAGGCGAAAACTATCAGAAAGGCTTCCGCTTTGCTGCTACCTCAAAGTGGTTCTTTTCTTTCTTCAATTTGCTCATTTTATCTTGGCCCACAAAATCTGTTGACCTTATGTGCCTAGGCTGTTTGTTTGCATTTAAAACATCAAACATGTTTGTCAAGCAAAGGTACACATAACTTTCACTCCAATTGTACTTCTGGAATTGATGCGCCAGATTGAAGTTCATTTCTTTTAATAAACCGAAGGTGCCCTGTAGTACATGATGCTATACTTATTTGTAACAACAGTCTTAAATCTCCTGCTCCCTTACACTCTGAGACTTGAGACTTGACAATCACTATAAAATAAATTTTCATGAAAATTAATGAGCAAAGAACCAAATACATGAAAATATGACATAACATCCCAAAATATATATCTACCACCAGTAGACTATGCACAGTGATTGAGAGAAACAAGATTTAGTTTCATCTGTTCAGATTCATCATCCATATATCTACCAATTAAGGTATTTAAACCTTCCTACTTAAAAAATAAAAATTAAGTCAAATGCATCAAGGACACATTTTTGCCCAAAGGCCAAAAGCAAATACAAAAGACCATGTGAAGACAGTCAACATAAAGCAACGTGTTACCTTAGGCTGAAGGCCTCCGACTCCCAATCCAATAGGAATATTTGAAGAACCATCAATGCCATCGTTACCTTGCATGGATGTGTTTGACCTTGTATGTGAGCCTCCATCAGAAGCAATAGAAGGCTTACATTCAGGTTGGTGGTATGCAGTTTGGACCTGATAGTTTGCCTTGGTTAAGTAAATATGCCAGATATAGCAGATAATGAAATCAAAATGCTTTTAATTTTCACCTTCTGGCCATCCATATAGTTGGTCTCACCAGCCATGGTACTAGCTCTTCCCGTGTCTCTATCCCTGGCAACAAAAGCAACATGTTCTTCTTGATTGGTTGAACCATCTGATCGGCCTTCACAAATATGTAAGTACTTCATTATATAGAACATTCTATGTAACAAGCATATTTTGAAGATGTGCATACCTGATTCTGCTTGATTTTCACCTTGATGGCGAATTAAACTTCTAATATGGGAGTTGATTTCAGCTACCCTAGAGGAGATAGAATTTGAATCTGGAGACTGTTGAACACCAGTACCAGTTGGTACAACACCAGACACAGAAAATGTGATAGGTTGTGATTGAGCAGCAGTTCCGGTAATGTTTACCCCCGCCAAACCACGAGCTTGACCAAAATCAGCAGGCTCCGTTGAACCATCGTGTTGCCCTTGATTTCCTTCTCCATTTGGAGCTCCGTCACTAACTGTAGAAGCTGTAGGTTCCTATGCTGCCCCTAGTTTATGATTGAGTACCATTAGCTGCCTTTGCAGAAAACTAACAATCGCATTCCTTAAGTACCACATACCTGTATGAATATGAATATTTACATTCCTTGGAACACTGGTAACACCAACTGGGCCCATAGATGGACCACCAAAGAGAGAGGTAGGTTGGAAAGGAAATGGCTGCAGATGATGATTAACTGTCAGGATCATTTCCCTATCACCATATCAACAAGTTCAACATTACTAAGAACGAATAACATGCACATCGTATAATTTGATATGCATAAAGGGAAGTTCAATGTACGAACCTTCAGTCAACATACACATGGCACCCACACAAACCTTCAGAGAAAATCTAAGCTGATTTATGTAATACTCCGATTTCTCAAGTGATTTTAAATTAAATTCATTTAAGAATATTCAAGCTTTTAGATGTACATTATGAATATTTACTGCATGTTACAAGTTACAAATTACAAGAAATTCATGTTAACAGTATTTCTCATGTTGTGTTTAAAATAGTGGATTTGATTGATATGTGCAGCATGCAGAATTCATAGAGTATATTCTCAATATGCTCACCCCTGCTATCTTTCTGTGTTCAGGTTAAGAAGTCTCGGTATATTTTCAAAGTGCTCACCCCAACTATCTTTCCGTCTTTCAGGTTAAGGAGTTTCAAGCAAATGTGGAGGCCGAGAATGACTATTTTGTTAGTCCGAGATATGCAACCTATTTTATAATTTGTAAGTTTTATTTATTTAAATTTCATAAGAAGACTAAGTAGTTTTTGAAGCTACAATATTCCGCACTAAGTTTATTACGATGTTTAATTATGGATTTTATTCAAGTTAAAGTACTCTTCAATTATTTACCTTCATGAGTTAACCAGATGTTATAAATAATCACATTCAAGCTACTTATAGACAAAGTTCTCTATTAAACAATTCATGCAATTTGTCAAAATTAAGAAAATAATTTCATGGCATATTCCCTATTTACTTTAGTATTAAAAGCATGTTTTGTCATTAAGGAATTATGATACGCTTCCGCAACATGTCAACAAGATTCTTATAATATTGTAGTTGTCAAAACAACAATCATGCGAGGTGTATTCTCATGAATCCCGATCTTCAACAGAGTATGCACAAAATTAGCAGATAAAAGTTCAAAACAATTTCACCAAACTCAGTAAAGTAGATAAACTTATTTTTGAAATGAGCTCCACTATTTCCCAGCACAACCATAATGTTTTACTGTGGCACATGAAAACCCACAAGTATGATGCATTTTCAGATCAGTATGCCGGAAGAACAAATTTCACAGGCTAGTCTTCAATTACAAACCTGGACCATAATCGGATTAGGCCCGGATGGAGATATATAAACAGCAGGCCCAGCATTCACAAAAGAGTCGGCCTACATAATACCAGAAGAATGTTAACGGCTACTACCATTAAGGAAATGGAAACTACTCTAGTTCAATCATAAAGACATACAGGAGATTGTCCCATGCGAAGAGTCAAAACAGTCCTTCCAAGCTCTAGAAAAAGAGCCCCTAAATGCTGCATAGCCATGCCTAATTGAATAGATTCTATCTGTACTTGCCCCCTTACTGCAGGATCATTAGACCCCCCTTCTTGATTTAGACGGACTGCAGTTTGCTACAGAGTTGCCACAGGTAATGAAGAGTATCAGAGCCATGGCAAATGCACTAGAAAATGTAGTAATAAATACTTAATTCATAAATGAGGTGCATTCACACAAATAATAATGAGATATGAGAAAATGATAAGAAGATACTAAACATAGATTCCTTAAGTTCCTCACAGCCTTGTCCAAATCCTTGTTCTTTTTGGTCTTCCTCTCCTTTAATCTCAAGAACACGACAATACAACTACCAATGTTAATAAATTTATATCGTAAACTTCTAACCGGCTCAAGCCCGAATAGAGCCATTGCAGCATCTTTTCTCAACTCACATCGAACATTGAAGTTTTATTGCAATATGAGCTCAGAAAGTCCTATGAGCACCACTATTAATCACATCAGCTGAAAATCACTATACTATTCTTTCAGATCAGCAGAAAAGACATAGTCTTTAGAACTTCACATCTGATTAATTTACAAGATCAGTTTTTCAAATTTTACTCCCATAAAATATGCAAATATCATTCTTCCTATTAGATGACAAAAATCAATTACAGATATTAGCCATAAAAAGTTATGTTTGAGACACAGAAAGTCACAGCGCACATGGATACAATAATAAAAAAAGGTAATGAACTCCCTTTCCATTGATTCTGATAGCTAAATGAGGTTTTAACAAAAGTGACCCATGTGGTCTTGTTTAGAATCATTCAAATGGCAATCTCCCAGTTGAATGAAGAATAGAATAACTAAACCTCTGAGAAACATGACGTAGGCATATGCCTATGCATTAGCCAAAAGCACAATGATGCCAATTCTTCAAAAATAAAAAAAACCATATAAAGAGAAAAAGAAACTTCAAGGTTTACTGACACTAAAAGAAGAAGAGAAATATAATCTCACAGAATACTGCTTACAGATATCGCTGGAACAACATGTTCACTAAGAAGACGTTGAGCGTGCTGCAAAACAATGCTTAGACCTTCGACTGTTGGTAAACCACGAGAATTTGGAGGCAATTCAGTAGTAGGTATACTACCATTGGCAGTGGACTGGTTTGATTGATCACCTAAATATTAGGAATCCTGGTAAGATGTATTTATCATTTTATGAAAACAAGACAACACTCTAAGAACATCAGTGTTATTACCGTTTGGGGAGAATGCCTGTTCCATCCGGTTCATAAATTCAACAAGTGTGCTCAATGAATCAGGAACTGGCTGTGAAGGGGCAAGATTACCGGTTAGTGTAACCCCAAAATAAATATTCATGTGACCAAGAAAGGTAAATTTTATTCAAGGTTTTGTTGGAAGATAAACTATCTTTTACCACGTTCAAAGATGGAAAAGGAACTGCTGCACCCAGTGGTATTTGCATAGCATGGGAAGTATAAGGGCCATGTAAGGCTTGCCATGGGATGGATTGATTTCCACTATGATTTTCACTGCTAGTATCACCCTGCGACCCTTCTGCTGCATTTCCTTGAGAAGCCTGAGCATGAAAAAGAACTGTTCAGAAATGAATGAAACACACACAGAAAACATGTGAAAGAAGAGTATATTTTATAGGTAGCCATAGCTACAAGATTCGATAGCATTTTAATCCCTCCCATGGTGCACCCAAGCACTCATTATAGAACATATATGATAGAAACCCATATATTCTCGTCATTATTTTCCAGTGTCTATCAAAATTTAAAACCCTCTTGATTAAGTAGTGGTCTATAGTGGCCTATGCGTACATAGGTCAAGTGAGGAAATAATGTAATGTCAAGATGACGCAGAATAAAGTTGTCTTATTCAAACCCCAATTAGGATCATGTAAATATACTTCACTTCCCTCAATAGCTTGCAAATTACAGGCAATGAATTGACAAAAACAAGCTAGAGTTCAACTTATATTAGTAGGCGAACTCCAAATCAGAAGATGAAAACAGACATATCAACAATTGCTAGTAACTATTATTGTGCCACGCATAATGCAAAACACAAGCAGAAAAAAAAATAACAGCCATTAAGCAAACTGATGATCATGGGCCAAGCAAACAACAGATGAATTAAATCATAAGAAAAATGGTAAATAAATTCCAATGAAGACAGTATGCCCATGTACCAAAGGGAAAAGGCAACAGATTTCATGGATAAAAGTATATCAAGGTACAGGTCACCATTTTATTCACCTCGGAGGAATCTGCAGAGCTAGGGGCAATATAAATGAGAACCCACACAAAAAATTCCTATTTCATGAACACTATATTTACATAGCACCCACAACACAACACTAATATACAAATAGCTTATTAAGAAAGCAAAAATAAAATAAAATGAAAGCACCAGTAGAGAGCTAAACTGAAAAAAAGAAGAATAAGATAAAAAAATGAAACTACTACCGGAGGCCCAGGTTGCAAGCCACCTGTCAGGTTATTGATCCCGATGGTGTTCATTACAGCACCAATGACCTGCAAAGTAGAAAAATCCAGTGAATTGCCATAGAGACGCAACAGTTCAAACAATTCCATTTTCAAGGTTCTAATTGGCAAACCAAGCAAAACAACGCAGACATACCCGACTTAGATCCGGCACAACAGCTTCACCTTGATCTGCAACATTTAAGGTCCCCAATACTATACTGTGAGCAATTTGCCCAATATGATGCCGTGGCCCAGCAGCAGAATCCTGTCCTGTAGCCAGAAAAAGGAGGCAAAAAATAAACTTGAGAAAACCCTTGAAGATAGTCAGATCACTAATATAATGATAGAATATGATATATATTGTATATATTTGTTGTATATTTGTTTCCTTCTTTACCGTATCTTTATTATTTTCTGTATCTCTAGATTAGCGGTGCTATCCCTAATATTAAGTCTTTCTATAACACCTATATATATCAGCATAAATAATAGAAAAGATGAGATAAGTTTTATACAAATTCTATTGATTCTACATGGTATCAGCCCAAGATCCGGATCGTCGTCTTTCACCAGAAATCTCTGCCATCAACTCTCCCCCCTCTTCCATGGCCGCCAACAGCACCGACTCTTCATCTCTTTCCATGACAGAAAACACCAACACCACAGTTGTTGATCCCATCTTCTCTTCTAACACATCAACTCAACTTCTCAATATATCTCATCACAACATCGTGAAACTCACCTCCACCAACTATTTAGCACGGAAACTCCAGATTGAAGCAATTCTTATTGGCTATGATTTATATCGTTATATCGATGGCTCATTTCTGTGTCCCTCTTCAACTATCTCCACAGATGCAGATGCAGACACCACTCCTAACCCAGCCTATCTCATATGGGTTCGTCAAGATAAATTGTTGTTTGGCACTCTTGTAGGCTCCCTCTCTACCTCACTAATTCCACTCGTTCAGAGTGCCACCACCTCTCAAGAGGCCTGGCATACCCTTGCTCATACGTATGCCCGTCCATCTCGTGGTCACATCAAACAGCTCAAGGATCAACTTCGCCGGTCCTCCAAAGGTTCACAATCAGTCACCGAGTACATGAATTTTGTGAAAAGTCGGTCTGATGAACTTGCTGCTCTTGGCAAGCCTCTAGATCATGAGGATCTTCTAGAGATCATTCTCACTGGTCTTGATGATGATTATCGTCCACTTGTCGATGTTATTGAAGGCAGGGAGATGCCAATATCATTTGATGAACTTCATGAAAAACTCATCAATCGTGAATTATTTCTCAAACAATCGCAGGGGAGCTCTCTTCACTTGCCTGTCACGGCCAATCCGACTCTAGCTCGCACTCCCCACTTTTCTGGATCTCGCAATCATCGGCCACCTTCTCAATATTATTCTCCATCTCAGCAGTCCCAACGATCCTCACATTCCTCGGCACCGACTTCCCGTCCCATGATGCAGCCACGCCCTCAGTCATCATTCCAAGGTCGCCCTCAACGCCCCTATCTTGGTAGATGCCAAGCTTGCCGCGAGCAAGGTCACTCTGCCAATAGGTGTCCTAACTTTCAGTTGGTTCCTTCCTCGGCATGACCCTCACAATCTCAACAGATGACTCCCACTTCAGCCACATCACCATGGCCACCTCGAGCACATGTCGCCACCACGACCAATGATGCTCCTCCTGCTTGGCTTCTTGACAGTGGTGCATCTCATCATGTCACTAGTGATCTTGCGAATCTGTCACTCCATACTCCTTACACAGGTCCTGATGATATTGTAATTGGTGATGGTACTGGTCTATCCATCTCCAAAACGGGTTCTACATCTCTTTCAACTTGTTCTCGTACTTTTAATCTACAGAATGTGTTATTTGTTCCTCATATGAAACGAAATCTGATATCCATTTCCCAGTTCTGTGAATCTAATAATGCTTCCATTGAATTTTTCCCTCTCTTTTGTTGTGAAGGACAATCTGACAGGCGTGCATCTTCTGGAAGGCAAGTCTAAAGGTGGAGTATATGAGTGGCCTCAATCCTCCTGCCCGTCTACATTCACCAGTATTAAAGAAACCTATCCAAATTGGCACCATCGTCTTGGTCACCCGTCTGAGTCTATTTTAAATGTTTTAGCATCTAGCTTTGGTTTACGTTCTTCATCTTCTAAATTGAGTCAGTTTCCATGTAATGCATGTCACTGTAATAAAAGTCACAAACTTCCCTTCGCTCAATCTACCCTTTTCTCTAACTCGCCTTTGCAGATAATTTATTCTGATATTTGGACATCTCCTATTTACTCAATTGATGGCTTCAAATACTATGTTATTTTTGTGGACCACAATACTCACTATACCTGGTTATATCCTCTCAAAAAGAAATATGAAGTTGCACTGATTTTTCCACGCTTTAAGTGCCTGGTTGAAAATTTCTTTAATACAAAAATTGTCACATTTTATTCTGACAATGGTGGGGAGTTCATTGCACTCGCTAGTTACCTATCTGCACATGGAATTTCACACCTCACTTCACCACCTCACACACCTGAGCATAATGGGTTTGCTGAACGTCGACATCGTCACATAGTCGAGACGCGACTGGTCTCGCTCTCATGTCTGCTGCGTCTCTTCCGCTGTCTTTCTGGTCCCATGCATTCCTCACCGCCACATATCTCATAAATCGTCTGCCCACTCCTACTTTGCAGCTTAGTTCTCCCTACTTGAAACTCTTTCGTCAACAACCCAACTATCATAAACTTCGGGCTTTTGGTTGTCTTTGCTATCGATGGCTACGACCTTACTCTTCTCACAAACTTTCCACTCGATCCACTCCCTGCATCTTTCTCGGGTATTCTCTCTCACAAAGTGCCTATCTCTGCTATGATCCATCTTCCCGTCATACTTATGTGTCCAGACATGTCCGTTTTGTCGAGCATGACTTCCCTATGGCCCATACTGAGCCACACCTTACATGTCCCTCACCGTCTACTACTACTACATGGCTTCCTCCTACTATCCTAGATACTAACTCACATGCTCCCCCTGCAGATGCCCTTAGAGATGCTCCGATGTCAGAATCCTCGTCTCTGCCCACTTCTCAGGTATTGTCTTCTTCGCCTTCTTCTTCTCTTTCTTCTCATTCTTCCCCCCACTCTTCTGTGATTCCGTCTCTTGTTGAAGCTCCTGAAACTCCTTCCCCATCTATTTCGTCTCCTCTTACTCCCCCTCAATCGTCTGTGGTTCCGCCTCATGCTGAAACTCATCATTCTCCATCTATTTTGTCCCCTCTTGCTGCGCCCCCTCCTCCCTATCATGTTGTCACACAGTCCAAAAATAACATCTACAAGCCTAAGATCAAACTCAGCCTCTCTACCCAGTTATCCCACCTTTTGGAACCCACTTGTGTATCTCAGGCAGTGAAAGATTCTCGGTGGCGCCAAGCCATGTCATCTGAATTTGATGCATTGGTTCATAATGGCACTTGGGAACTTGTGCCCTCTACGTCTGTTCAAAATGTGATTGGATGCAAGTGGATTTTTCGTATTAAACGAAAATCTGATGGTTCAATTGACAAGTTCAAGGCAAGGTTAGTTGCCAAGGGATTTCACCAACGTCCTGGTGTTGATTATAATGAAACTTTTAGTCCCGTGATCCAGCCCATCACAATTCGGCTAGTTCTCTCTCTCGCCGTTAGTAAGGGTTGGCCTCTTCGGCAACTCGATGTTAACAATGCTTTCTTGCAGGGTACTTTACCTGATGATGTATATATGTCTCAGCCACCAGGATTTGTTGATCCTGATCATCCCGACTATGTTTGCAAACTTCGGCAGGCGATATATGGTCTTAAACAGGCCCCTCGGGCTTGGTATACGGAGCTTCTTCAGTTTCTTGTTACTTTTGGCTTTCTCAACTCTGTTGCTGATACTTCTTTATTTGTCTATTGCTCTGATGGGGTCACTATATTTGTTTCGGTTTACGTTGATGACATTATTGTCACTGGCAGTGGAGATAATCATGTTCAGGATTTCATCAAAGTTCTTGCTGCTCGGTTCTCTATCGGTTCTCTATCAAAGATCTTGGCTCCTTACATTATTTTCTCAGGATTGAGGTTCTTCCATGTTCTACGGGTCTTCTTCTATCTCAACGGCGATATATCGCTGACTTACTTGCTCGTACAAAGATGACAGATGCTAGTCCTGTGTCCACGACTATGGCTACTTCTCCAACCCTCACTCTCCACTCTGGGACGTCGCTCACCGATCCTTCTGAGTACTATTGTTGGTAGTTTTCAGTACTTGTCTCTCACTCGCCCTGACATTGCTTATACTATCAATAAGTTGTCACAATTCATGCATTGTCCTACTTTGGATCATTGGAATGCTGTGAAGCGTTTACTTCGTTATCTTTGTGGCACTATTCATCAAGGGGTTCTTCTTCACCGTAACTCGCCGTTCTTGTTGCATGCTTACTCAGATGCTGATTGGGCCGGCAACAAAGATGACTACACCTCAATTGGTGCTTATATTGTTTATCTTGGACGTAATCCAGTCTCCTGGAGCTCTAAGAAACAACCGACGGTAGCTCGATCCTCCACTGAAGCAGAGTACCGTTCAGTTGCCTCTACAACTGCTGAGATTTGCTGGATTAGTTCTTTGCTTGGCGAACTTGGTTTTCCACTCACCAGTCAACCTTCTATCTACTGCGATAATGTTGGAGCTACACACCTATGTTCTAATCCTGTTTTTCACTCTCGCATGAAGCATGTGGCACTCGACTATCACTTTATTCGACAACTTGTCCAAAACGGTGTTCTTTGCGTCACACATGTTTCCTCTACTGATCAGTTGGCTGACACTCTTACCAAGCCTCTTCCTCGTACTCGGTTTCACTCATTGATCTCCAAGATTGGCCTCTCGACAACGAGCTCCATCTTGCGGGGGCATGATAGAATATGATATATATTGTATATATTTGTTGTATATTTGTTTCCTTCTTTAGCGTATCTTTATTATTTTCTGTATCTCTAGATTAGCGGTGCTATCCCTAATATTAAGTCTTTCTGTAACACCTATATATATCAGCATAAATAATAGAAAAGATGAGATAAGTTTTATACAAATTCTATTGATTCTACATATAACAGGTAAAACAAAATGAAAATGCATTTTTTTTACTACCTCTCATGCCATTGCTTGAAGTTGCATCTCCAGAGGTAGATCCAGGAGAAGGCTGTGGCTGCCTTTCAACTAAATGTAATGTATCCTCATTTTCCACGTCTATTACGTTGTTAAGTGTAAATCATGAAGATAACATGGCGCATATTATATGTGAAAAACAAAAAAAGATTAACAAGCCTGTCATAAGAGGAAGTATATATGAGTCGAGCAGCAATTGGTAGGATACTATATACTGAAAGAAGGTGATCATCCTTCAAGACCTAGCCCCTAAAAATGAGACGCTGCTGCCCAACAGGCACACCACTTTGAATAGCTATTTTCTCCTTAAATGCAACCACATGTTAGACAATGACAATGCAAAATGACTGAAAGCAAGATTTAATAATGGTATAGGCCCAATAAAAACTTCTCCTAGGTTATCTTAAGAAATTCTCCCCTTTTCATTAGGAGTAAAGGATATATGAATCTCCAAAATTTACTAGAAAAAAGTCAGAATGCCTGCTTTTTGAATGAGGAATAAAACATGCATCCAATGCCTCCCTAATCTGCATGCCTGCATCTAGAATTAAATAATTAAATTGTCTGCAGAGTTGTCACAGGATAAATAAGAAATTACATTCTTATCCACACGGAAGCTGTAAATCCGAGAATCCAGGGTCTTGATATTGAGCTGAAGAGCTGATTCAGAACTTCCACCACAGACATTACTTGTACTAGAACAATCACCAGGCTTCGACTCGGCCATGTAACTTCAAGGTCAAGAACTCAAGATATATCTGGACACAATAAACATCATAAGATCTGGGTGGATCAAAATGGTAAGATGAGCTCACGAAATTAAAGATTGTACATTAAAGTCAACAAAGCTCACAAGATATTAATACAATGTTTCCAAGTTAAGAAGTATCTGACACAGGCAAATCTGTAATACTTTATATCACTTTAGTATGTTAAAATTAATTTGAACCATGAAAGCCAAGACTTTTGAGGTTATTTTTTTGGCTAGATGGAAATCAAGAATATTTTTCAAAAAAAAAAGTACATATGGCCTGAAAAATAATCAGTTTACAGCCAGGAAACCAAATGGTATTATTATTCCCCCAGAAAAAGAAAATTAGAATGTAACTCTACTTTCAAACAAAATCTCCCAAGACCTAACTCGAGAACCGCAGATCAATTAACAGATAAAAGGAGACACCACAATAGAGTATCAACATGTTCTATATTTGTATAGAAATGAACTGCAAGCATGGTAACTAAAAGACTAAATTTTGTTTCATATTATATCATACACATGAAGCACGTTTTATCCTGATCAGGTGTTGTTGACATTTGAATTCCATGTTCCAGTTCTGCATAACCCTATATGGTGCCATGGTAGCTACACTAAATGTGATGTTTAGCTACCTTCCAGCTACAAAACTCTTTAGATAAAACCGGGATATGGAGTTGCATCTCTAATGCATGTAATTCTCATCAATGTGCACCAGTTGATCAAACCAGTCATCATCAAGATTCGAATATGTTGTTTTTCTTATTCTGATTAATAAAAACCAAAAACTGCAGTAATACGTTGTAACGTAAAAATTGAAACAAAGGACAATTCATGAAGCGTATTATAAATTTGCATGCGAGTTCATGTAATCCAGAGCATTCAAACACAGCAATAAAAGTTTCACAATGAATGCAGCAACTTCGCAATGCCCTGCATAACGGGAACCCAGTTGATCAAAACAAAATGCGAATTTCGCTTCCGGTTGGCAATCACAAGAAATAACAAACAGATAAAATAAATTTCTGGACTTCACATTTTCTCCGAGAAAACAAAAACAGCAAGGCATAGGGTTCACAATAACAAATCACATATAATAATATGCACACATAATGAAAAAAGAGGAAATAATAAACAAAAAGGCAGATGCAAATGCAAGATTAAACCAGCGAAAATCAAACCTCTTGGTTTATGAGAGAGAAAATCGGAGAAGGGCGATAGAAGAAAAGGGGTTGATTTGAACAAGTTAGGAATCGAAGAAATGATTTTGACGTGAGAAGAATAATGTAACGTGCGATGCGGAGGCTCAGAGGTAATCACAGTGTCAAATTTGTGTTTGTTCCAGAAGGATCTAGAGTCCACTAATGAAGACTCCAATTTTCTAATTCAATAGGGATTATGTTTTGTTATGTTTTACCGAAAGCTAGGGGTGTATTGAATTCAGATTTTATTAGATTATTTTGGACTTTAAAAAATTCATGGATTTAGAAAATTTATTGACTTCACATGGAGTCTCTCTGAATTTATGAATGGATTTGTGGCGATTTCACCGAATTTAAAAGTCTTTTTCCCAGCGCTCGCTGTAACACAGTCAGCGATCGAGACGTACCCAGTGACCACTGGACCTTAATCGGGACTGAGATGCTGAAAAATTTATTCGTAGCGACCGTTGAAGTACACTGCGCGCTGGGTGTTCAAGAAAAGTTCTATGCTACCCAAGGGGTAATACCCAATGTGGCACAATAGATATATTGTGACACCCTCAAGTGTCATAGTACATCTATTAGGACACTTGAGAGTGTCACAATAGATCTATTGTGTCACATTGGGTATTACCCATTGGGTAGCATAGAATTTTTCGAGTGTTCAATGCTAAACGCCTCAACGGCCGCTGGGTCACACCCGGCGCTGAGGTTTACGAATCCATTAAAATCTCATGGGTAAAGGTCGGATTTGATCATTTGTATTTTTTAGGTGATTTTGAAGTGAAATCTCATAGATCACTAACATTTTAAAATCTATCGAGTTTTGAATACATCTGGATTTTTTAAGACATTTTAAAATCTGTGTTGAATACCTCAGGATTTTTTAAGACTTTTAAAAGTTTAAATTGAATATACCCGGATTTTGAAAGTCCCAAAAAATTCTACAGATTCTCTATCCAATACACCCCTAAATATATACTCATGGCCTAAATTTTTGTTACTTTTGTAAAAATGTCAAAAAAATATTCAAAATTTTCACATTTTTACAAAACCATCTCTTAATTCAATATTGTTCGATGGTTTGGATTGCTTCTAGTGCACGCCCGGGTCCAATGTTTTAAAATAACATCAAAAAATTTATCTCTCTTTGAGATTAGATAAGATTTTCTACATCCTTGTACACGATAGACTCTGACGTGTCTTATAAATCAATATGTCAATGAAAATTGAATCATATGACATTTTTGTAGAAAATAGAAGGTTTGTGCATTTTTTGACATTTTTTTTAAGTTTGGGACCCCGCCCTTAGAACTCCCTTTCTTACTTGTACGTTTTTTTATATATCATTGGCTATAATTCAATTTTGACTCGAGTATCGGAGTTTGTTCGATCATCAAATCCTCGACGGTCCTTCAACTTTACTGTTCTAGACCCATGTCTAAATTAGGAATTTAAACTATTTCATGTAGAGACTGAAAATAGTGTCGAGTTGTCGAGTCTAATTAAATCATTAAACTATTAAAAAAATTGACCGTAATTCAAATGGATGGATAGATACGGTATTGGACATATTGTGATAGTATATTTTTCTGAAATTGTAGTGTGTAGACATGTTTTCGAGATAGAGATGGTGACTTATCATATTTATTTTATATTTTATAAGATGGTATTTATTTTAAAGTCTTATTATATATTTTTATATTTTATATTTTATGAAATAGTGAGGATTGTGATTAGCAAAACGGAGGTTGTATTTATAATTTTCCAAACTTAAATTTATTAATCCAAACCCAAAGTGAGTTTTATATTTTTCAAGTCCAATTAATATTTTAAGCCCAAGTACATTTAGAGCCCACTAGTTTTCTCTCCATGTGAAAGTGAAAGTAACAATATCCATGCAATTCATTCTTACTTTCATGTGAATCATCACAAATCAATCACAAGAAATTTGGGATGAGATATTAATTCTCAATTACCTAGTTTGAGATATTTTATAAAATTAACACAAATTCAAACATAAATGGAAGGTTTCAAAGCCCCGTTCACCACACAAAATTATCTCACTCTTTTTTTTGAATGACCGGAGTAATCTGCTATCTGAGAGCAGACATTAGGTGAATTCCGTTTATGTGCAAACCTACAAATATGGCTGATTATCAAACTAAATAGCTCCATGTTAGACTTTTGTTCATTCGTTAAGAACTCAATCCGATAAACATATTAAACAAGCTTGAACACAATTTTGTGTTTGATAAAATTTAAAGTTCGGCTTGATAAGTAAAATTAAAGCAAAATAAAACAGGTATAAAAAGGGTTAATTGGTTTAAATATCACAAACTATTCATGATTTTTGATTTTTAACATGAATTTTAAAATGTTGCCTCCATAACACGAACTTACATTTTTTTGTAATTACAACATCAGTTCAAAATTGAGTGCAATTATGAGCACAAAAATTATTCGAAATGCTTAATTTTTTTTTTCTTTTTTTTTTTTTTCCGTAATTCATTGATACAATTTTATTTCTCATGTATGTTTTATTTTATTAACATTGAAAATTTGATGTAAATTAAGTTAGTATTTTATCTGTGTGAGGTACGAGTATAAATTATTTATAAACACAAATAAATAATTACAAACTTCTTAGATTGAGTGAATAATTACGAAAAATAAAAACATAAAAAATTATATGAAAATGGAGTTTAAATAAATATTCAACTTGTAATATAACCATTTTTTTAGACATGATAACATGAATTTATCAGATTTATTTATAGAACGACAATACTAAATAACATTACAAACACATGTAAATAAAATATAAAATGCATCATGAAATATGTAAGTATTT
This sequence comes from Perilla frutescens, assembly GCA_026008535.1. Classification (NCBI taxonomy): domain Eukaryota; kingdom Viridiplantae; phylum Streptophyta; class Magnoliopsida; order Lamiales; family Lamiaceae; genus Perilla; species Perilla frutescens. The sequence goes on from BRKX01000003.1 coordinate 75,051,246, forward strand.
CATGATATTATAATTGCAAAAAAAAAATGATGTTATAATTGCAAAAAAAGATGTAAGTTTATGTTGTACGTATAACATTTTAAAATAAAGTAAGTATTTCGTATAATTTTTGTCCTTATAATTGTACTCAATTTTGAACTAATGTTGTAATTACAAAAAAATGTAAGTTCATGTTGTGGAGACAACATTTTAAAGTTGGTGTTAAAACCCAGAAATCGTGAATAGTTCGTGATATTTAAACCAATTAACCCGGTATAAAAATATCAAATTACTCGATCTTGACTCGTGTTTGGCTCAATTAAAGCCCGTTCGAGCTTTGATTTGATAGGCAATCGAACTAACTCAAACATAAATTTTAAAGCAACTGATATCATTTCATACAAACTTGAATAAATATTGTATGCAGGGACGGGCGCGGGAATTTTGATTTGGGGGGGCAAAAAACAGTTATAATGCGTGCGCGCGACACATACACACACACACACATATATCTACACGTAACTACTTATCTCAATTAAAATAAAATTGTATTTATTTAAAATTTTGGCATCATAAGTCGTACTTGACGTTTTTTCATAATTTTAAATTTATCTATGATTGACTCGGCATTAAAAGTTTCGATAATTTATTTCTCAATATACACCGGGGAATGTAAACTCTTAACTTAAACTTATTGCAAAACTCCAACAAAAATTAATAAAAAAAATAACTTAAATGCACAATTTGAGCATAATGACACACTATTATATTATAGGTAAATTAAAAAAATCACAAAACATAAATAAAATCAAAATTTTAAAGTCTTGAAGCATTTATTCTCAAATTCATAAATATAAAAAAATACCTAGAATATAATGAAATAAACTTAAAATATTAATAAGAATAAATAAGGAGAAATATAACAATAAAATGAACTTACACGAGTAGTAAAGTAGCAATATAAATAAAATGAAAATACTTTTGAATTTTTAAATAAAATTATTTATTTAGCATTATACTATTTTGGGCCTCTCACTACATCAATTTAAAATCTATATGGACCATACTTAGATATTATTAAATCAAATGTCCAAAAATATTAATACTTGGGGGGGGGCAAAAATATTATATTTATATAATAATTATATAACATATATATACTATTTTTTTTATAAAATTTGAGGGGGACGGCTGACGGCTGCCCCCACCAGCCCCCCTAGATCCGTCACTGATTGTATATCCAGACTTGACACGGCTCATTTATATCCCTACCTACAAACCACGCACAAAAAATATCAATATTGTTTTAACACCAACTAGCCATACATTGGTGGATGAGTTTTTTTTCACTCTTCCAAAAGCTGTCGGGGCTAAATTATGAAAATGATTTGCTTTCTTTCTATTCTACTCACCTTTAAATTTCCCCTCAAGTTCACCCACCATTCATGATTTCTCTATTAATTATATATTATTTTGATTTTTCGTACTCATATAGACATCTTTGACAGGACTTGGGCAGAATGATTTTGGAGATATATATATATATATATGGGTTGTCAATTTTGTATTTATTTGATCAGATGTTTCTTTCTGCAATCAATCACTTAACTTTTAGCTATATATATTTAGGCAATGTTTGGTAGCCTAGATAAAGACATATTAGTAAAGGTATCCAGTAAGAACCGTGTGTTTGGTAGCCATTGCTCGTTCACGCGAGGCTCGGGGTGTAATTTACCCCCTCAGTTACAGTTTCTGGCGTAGCAATCTTAGTATATATGCCTTTATCTATGCTACCAAACATTGCCTAAACTAATTTACTCATTCCAGAAGTTAGTCTACCAAATAAAACAATGTACTAAACAGATGTGTGAAACAATCTTAGTACATTTATCTTAATAACCAAACACACAATTAAAATAGCTAATACGCAATTATCTTTCAAAGCAATCCAGATTTTATTAATGTGGGTATATCCGTACTAGTATACCAAACATTGTCTTAATCTATATTATGTGGTTAAATTGAGGTAGTCGTCATCATCTTGTTATTATTTAATTAAGTCGAATTAACTATCAAGCTCAAATTTCTTGTGAGGCGGGTTAAGACTCAGACCTAAACACAATCAATTATCAAAAAAACTATAAATGCGTCATTGATATGAGTTTGAATTCGGATCTTTACCTATTTTGCAAATTTTGACTCATAAGATGATCTAAAATACTATTTTTTCTTAGTCTTTATATAGAACTCAATATTTTAATATGGTAATTGTTACATTTGAATTTTTTGAACTTTAATATCGAAAGTTATTCCCTCACTGCCTCGTGTATCATGCTAGAACTAGAATCAACCATCCATATACATGATTCTTTGGTAGAAAGAAATCAAAAAAGGTATGTTGCTACCACTTTGAAATGATTAAGAAGCTCCCAAGTAATTTCTAAACCGAATAATTAAAAATAGGAATAAAGGGCTTTAATGTTTGGGTATTCGGTGCCCATTTCAAGTGGAACTAACAATAATAAAATGGAAAAATAAAATAACAATCCACAACACGAGAATTACGAGGTGTATTGGTTTTTGAAAAAAATGTAACGATTTTGTTATGATGAATGATTTAATGTTTGGAGTTATAGGTTTAGAAAATGAAAATATGTTTGTTTGATTATATTTTTGAATTTGAATATGTGGTTGAGATGAAAAGATAAATATTTGTGTGGTTATGATGAATATTTAAATAATGGATCCCACTATAATGATATATATATATATATATATATATATATATGATTGAACATGTTATATAGAATTGAAAAAAGTGAAAACTGGAATTGAAAATGAGTAAAACAAATGTGTTTTCGATATTTTGAATAGTAAAAGTGAGAAATTTCCATTTGAAAATGTAAACAAACAAGTCCTAAAAATTCGTGGGCCACACAGTGTAAATTTTCATTTATTCGGCCATACAACCCACCCGTTCAAGTCATTCATTTTTTTCAACCTGATTTTTGGCTTAATTTTTTTTAGCCCAGCCCGACCCAAAATGAGAGCTGGGTCGGACCAAAATTGCCACCCCTAGTGGAAACCTTCAAAATCGAAGCAAAACCATAACCCCATAATAAAATTTTGTTCAGCCACCAATATTCATGCACTATTACAAATATCTAAATAACTCATTTCATTCAAACCACTCCTTCGGAATCTAATTCTAATTTCCCATCACCACCATAATAAACCACTATCCGATCATCGAAAATTAATCAGACATAAATTTAAATGATGCATCGCCGACACGAGGTTCGCGCGATCTGTCGAATTATCATGAATCACCGTATCAACGGCCAGAAGAATGAAAGTAGAAGAAACGGAGCACCGCTCTCTTTGTCAAATGCCATTCTATATATGATGCTAGAAAATTGAGAAAAAAAGCTACTTTCTTTCTTTTTTAATTTTTTTATGATTGAACATGAAATTACTATAATACCCCTAGTGGGCCCGTCCCTTCTAACATATTAATTTGCACGCAATATCATTAGTATGCAAGTACATATGTGAATTCCAAAATCAAGTTCACAAAAAACTCAATAATCCTTCTCGTTCCATTCTTGATATGGATAATAGCACTGCAGGGAAGCCCATAAAATGCCTAGGTATGTATGTATGTATTTGTATCTATCTATCTATCTATCTATCTATTGAGCGGTGGATGGTGGTGGCGGCGTGCAGCGGCGGTGGCTCGGAAAGCAGGGGAGCCTCTCATCATAGAGGAAGTGTTTGTGGGCCCTCCAAAATCCCAAGAAGTTCGCATCAAAATCATTTGCACTTCTCTCTGTCACAGTGATCTCACTTTCTGGAAAATTCAAGTATGTAACAATTCTTAATTATTTCATCTTTATTTTTATTTATTAGTTTGCAAATATAGCTTACTCTTTTTTTTTTCAAGGACCCTCGGGTGGCATTGTTTCCAAGAATTCTAGGACATGAGGCTGTCGGGTAAGTTTCATAGGGAAATTTACACTTTGATACCTACATTTTAGACACTTTTTAAAAAATGACCAACTTTATTACTATTAGCAAAAAAGTACCCACTTTTTCAAAATTTTTGTAAATCTAACCCCAATCGAATTTTCAGCCTAAAATATGGACGTGACATGCCCAATAATTTTATTTTATTTTTAGTTCATAATTGACATGAACTATTCAGGTAATATTTTTTATTGGAGTCACATAAGAATTTGGGCGTGCCACATGGATATTTTGGGCTGGAAATTCGACCAGGGCCAGATTTGCAAAATTTTTGAAAAAGTGGGTACTTTTTTGCTAATAGTAATAAAGTGGGTCATTTTTGAAAAAGTGTCTAAAGTGTAGATATCAAAGTGTAAATTTCTCAAGTTTCATATCATTTGGTATTAAAATAAAAAATTTAATAGTGAAACACGAAAAATTCTAATATGAAATTTTAATCCTGACTGGCGGTGCCAAATCGATACACCCCGACTATGCTTGCACTCAGGGCACTCTCGTGTGAGCCCGTCACCATCTTCCTTGACCAATTGGGGAGGTTTAGAGCAGGCCACCAACTTTCTTGAATTTGGCCGTTAATAATTTTTAACAAAGATTGTTGTGGTCAATGATAATATTTCAAGATTTTGTTTTTTTTAGTTGGAAGGTATCATTATCTAGTTGTAAAATCTAAATCTTTTGTAGCATTCACTTGTCTTATTTATATTTTTTCTTGGTTGATTATAAGGACTTATAAAGAAAAGTGCAAATAATCATTTGACAATTTCACGCTGCTCCCTCTTTAATTATTTGAATCAAATAGTTTATGTATATATGTTAAAATTTGAAACAAATAACCACAAAATTTGTTAGCGTTAAAAAACATCGTCCAATATATTACACATCAGACCCTCGGTTATATTTTCTATGGCATCTCCTGTGGTAAAACTTCATTTTTAATTTATTATGATTTAATTTAATTTAAATTTTTTATTTAAGTTCATCCTTTCCCAATTAAGATATATTAAAAGATAAAAAAAATTAATTATGACACACGGAATGTAACACGGATGGGTACAAGGATCTTATCCGAACAATAGATTGGTTATCACTTATTAGTTTCTCAAGTTAATATTCCCAACTATTTCTCCTTCGATCCTTCTGTTATTTTTGTGTCATTGCTTTCAACGGTGTTAAAAAGTGTTTTAATGCTGTCGATTTTAGAAGCCACGTGCTCAAAATTTTAACGTACATGGGGCAATATATATGCACCTTTTCCCCCAAATGAAATCCTTTATCCCACTTTTCTCTATTTTATTTGGTGCTCCATTTTGATTTTTATTTGATTTTCATCAATTTCTTTCTTTAATTTCAATTTATTATGTCTCAGTTTAATTTTATAATTATTATTTAGGATTCATTCCACCAAACTAAGGTTTATATTTATTTCTTATTTTTTAGTTAATATAATTGATTACTCCAAAAGGAGGGTACATAATTTATAAAAAAAAATTCAATTTTTAGCAATAAATATTGACTACGATTTGTAAATTGTAATGCTACAACAAAATTTATTTTTGTAATAAATATTTTTAAAATATTAAATTTCATAGCAAGACATGAAATGTGAACTAGAGTATTTTATCCATTTTTCTCCATGATCCAAAGATATATTGTCATCTAAAAAATGAAGCATTCTAACTGTTCGATGTATTGTTTGTGAAAGTGTTGTCGAGAGCGTTGGCGAAGGTGTGAGTGAGGTCGTCGAAGGCGACATCGTGATTCCGGCATTCGTGCCGGATTGCTCGGAGTGCAGAGATTGCAGATCGAAGAGAAGCAACATGTGTTCGAAATACTCGATCATGAACTCGCATTTGATGCCGGATGGTTGCAGCAGATTCACAGACCTAAATGGAGAAAGTTTATACCATTTCATGTTTGTGTCTAGCTTCACACAATACACCGTTGTGCTTGTTGCTAACCTTACAAAAATCGACCCTACCATGCCTCCAAACAGGGCTTGCCTCCTTAGTTGTGGAGTCTCGACAGGTATACATACATACATACATATACATATATATATATATATTATACTAAAAAGTGTCATGTTTATTTTATGGTTAATTGCATGAAAATACACAAATAAATTTTGGGTGCTTTGTTTTTTAACACGTTTTGAAAAACGTAGTTTTAATAGCATCAACTTGGCCTTTGTTTGGTTTTTCACGTATTTTTGAATTTCGACCAATTGAATTTGACGTGACAATTGAAAACTGCTATGTGTACATCTACGTGGACACCAAATTGTCTTAAAATACACAAATTTTGGACTGATTTTATTTTTTCAAGTAGTCGGAATTTCAAAATCATGTGAAAAAACAAAGAATTTATTTTATATTATTAAAACTATATTTTTTAAAACGTGTGAAAAACCAAAAACACTAAAAAATTTGTGTATTTTAAGGCGATTAACCTTTTATTTTACTGCAAAGTATTGCAAAAAAAATGTACAATTTTGATCCCATGTTTAATTTTTTCGACACTTTTGGTCCATAATTTATATTCAATATTTTTTGTCCAAAAAACTAACGAACTTTACTTAATATTCGTTACGTACCTATTTTGGAATTAAAACAATATCTATTTTGGATTGAAATTTGATTAATCGGTTCTCGTCCATTTTCATCATGTAAACCCTATAGCAACTACTACGGAATCTAATTATGATCATTACAATCATAATAAAGTAATCACATAATTAAATACATACGGCTATGATTACAAAAGAACAAAAAGAAGAATAAAACATGAGATGTAATGATCTTGGTTGCATCATCTAATTAAGGGTGAAAAATAGAGGGAATGCAGTGAAAAATTTATAAAAGTGTAATTTACTCTAATTATTACTATATTTTTTGTATTGAAAAAAATATCATTTCTAATTAATACTGAAAAATATAACTTCTAACACTAAAAAATATCCGTCTGACGAGGTTTATATACAATTGTTTGTACACAAGAATTTGTCATATATATATATATATTTACACATGAAATTAATTAAATTTTGGATTTTTTTTGTAGTTGAGTGATGATTTTTTTTTTTTTCAGGTGTAGGAGCTGTGTGGAAGTGTGCAGATGTTGAAGCAGGATCTACTGTTGCTATCTTTGGTTTGGGATCAATTGGATTGGCAGTAAGAAGCTTTGCTACTCATTTACTAGTCAATATTCGTCATGATACAAACATTAATAGTAAAAAAAAATAAAAATTGTTAGACGGTGTAACGGGTCACAATCCGTTAGATGAGTCAAATTCTCTAAAAAAAAAAAACTTGGCCATTTATATTTAAGTCAAATAAATTAATTATTGAGTGCAGGACACGTATCCATTTGCTAGCGTCGTGCGAGCTGCCGGATAAAATAAAATAAATTAATTCACTTTAATTAATTACGAGACCGCTAACAATTCAATTTTGAATTTTAATAATTTCATTTTAGAATATTTATTTTTGAGAGAAAAAATAAAAATCGTCTTATATTTAATTGGATATAAACGTTTAAATTTGTCGTTTTTGTGGTTTACCTTTTCTTCCAAGGTTGCAGAAGGTGCAAGACTGCGTGGGGCTGCTAGAATCATAGGCATCGACATCAACCCTGAAAAGTTTGAACTAAGTAAGTTGATGAAATGGAATTCTCTTCTTTTCCCAACCAACAATAAAATGGTTATTGAATACATATACATATATATGTATATATGTACAGTGACGGGTTCAAAATTTTAAAATTGAGGGCACGATATACAAAAATGTATAAATAAATATTTTTCAGAGTTTAATATCTTTAATTCAAATTATTATTCTTAATTTTAAATATCAAAGTCCAAACCTCAATTCAAAACCAAATTCCTTTCATACTTGTAAAATTCAAACCATATGTACATAAACTCAATTTTTTTTTTTTAATTTAAACACAAATTCCTAGTTTAATTGAAATTTTAATTAGGCAATGAATAAATAAATATGTAAGCAACAATAGACATAAATAAGAATTAAGAAATTTAATTAATAATATACACACAAAAAATCAAGAATGAAAAAAAATAACATCAATCACTTGAGAGTGTTGTTTGTGCATTCCTCAATTTAAAATCTTGATGTATTTTTGAAATTGTTATGAGTTCTATTTGAAGACTTGAATAATTGTGCATGTCTTATTCTTATATTTTTATATATGTATAAGATTTAAAAAGAAGTAAGATAGAGAGTCACAAATTAATGGTTTTATTGTTAATGTTATTAAGAGGATGGATGATTCACCATCTTTTTTTTTTTTTTTGCCATAACATTATTCACTACGTCTCAATTAAAGTACTCAACCATTACTTTATTTTTTCATCTTTATAATCTTAGTTAACAGTATCCGATAACAAAATAAATAATTATATATATATATATATATATATATTATGTATATATACTAAAAAATTAAAAAAATTTGGGGGTACAAGTATACCCCTTGTTCCAATGTGGCTCTGCCACTATATATATATATATATGTATATACATAAATATTTATTTCCTTAAACTTTGCAAAAAATTGTAGTAAATTATGTTTTGCCTTTATATAGGTAGAGCTTTCGGAGTAACTGATTTTGTTGACTCCAAAAGCTGTGGTGAAAAAAGTGTAAGCCAGGTAGTAATTTCTTATACTCCAAGTTTATGTATATTTCATTTGGTTTCTAGGTTTAGCAAAATATATATATATATATATATATATATATATTCTCTAATTATTTAATTTTTCAGGTTGTAAGTGAGATGACAGATGGAGGAGCCGACTATTGCTTCGAATGTGTAGGAAAGGCATCTCTAGTTGAGGAAGCATATGCTTGCTGCCGAAAGGTAATTGTCACGTGTATTTTGAAAATTTCGGAACTGTTTTAGAACAGGGAATCTCATTTGTATGCATATTGTCGATATATAGGCATGGGGTAAGACCATTGTGCTCGGGGTGGATGAATTTAACGGCAACATAACATTCAAATTTTCCGACGTCCTTATAAGTGGCAGAACTCTAATAGGATCCACGTTCGGAGGCCTAAAACCTAAATTGGACATACCCATCCTTGTTAAACGATACATGGACAAGGTAGTACCGATCTTCAAATTCGATCTCTTTAATTCTAAGTTCGTGGGCATGACAAAATTATAATAACGTGTTGCTTGTTTTGGGCAGGAACTTGAGCTCGATAAGTTTGTGACTCATGAGGTTGGTTTACGAGACATTAACAAAGCTTTCGATTTAATGATTGAAGGAAAGAGCCTAAGATGTGTGATTTGGATGGATAGATGAGTTAATTATTTATGCTTTTGTGATTGTGTCATGCCCTAATTAAATTGTGCTCACATTATTGCTAAATATGTACCTAAATTGATCGATGTCATTTGTTGAACATGTCAAATCTATATGAATGAGTAATCGTTAATTTTCTCAACAACTCATTTTTTTATATATCTAGAGATCGTTTGACGGGTTAAAAATTGTCTGACGGTTAAAATTTGTTTGGCAAATCTTTTAACACGGATTCAATATAAAAAGGTGATCAATTTTTAAAAATTATTTAGTTTGAAAGAAATATCATTTAAAATATAAAAGTATGATTTGTAATACTGAAAAGTATCAATATTTATTTCTTCGCACAAAAAAATTGTGACAATTTTGTAATTATTTGAATCCAGAAAAAAATGGTGACATTTTTAGAATTATTGGTATCATAAAAAAATTAAGAGTGTTTCACATAAGTGTGTCTCACATAATTTTTATAGTTTAACTATTATTTTATTTTTCAAAATTCAATACATTCTTTTGAGTTACTTACCTCATTAGTCATCAATCATTACCAAACTTATATTTTAACATGCTTATTGCTATATTACATCGAACTTCTAAAACTTTTAAAAATCCTAACTCGAATCATTTTTAATTATATATATATATTAACGTTGTCTGAATAATTTTCTTATAAAATTAAACTAAAGTATAAAAAATTAAAATAGAAGGAAAAAAAAAATGCAATAGGGAATACAATACAAAATATGCAATAAACGATTTCGCATGGTAGGAAGTAATACTTTTTTTTAATATCGAGAGTAATCCATAGTCGCTACTGAAATGCACATTGGATGAACCACACTTGGAAACCATACGTGACGGGCTTGCGCCTGCACCGACATTGATGTTAAGAAAACACCACTGCAACACTCGACCATCTGAAGAGACATGAAGTAATGTTGGATAAACCACACTTGAAAATCATACGTGATAAACTCACACCTACAGACTATATCGATATCTTTGACTTCAAGAAAAATCCATACGCGACAGGCTTACGCCTACACCGACGTTGATGTTAAGAAAACACCACTGCAACACTCGACCATCCGAAGAGACATGAAGTAATATTGGATAAACCACACTTGAAAATCATATGTGATAAACTCACACCTACGGGCTACATCGATATCTTTGACTTCAAGAAAATACCACTGCACCACCCGATGAAAAAACCGGCAAGGATAGAATAGAATAGACCAATTATTTGCTGCAGTTGAAACATGTAGTAGTATCTATACATATATTAAAGCAAAATCGTGAAGGGTAAAATTGTAATTAAAAAATAAACTGGATAAAATAGTATAAATTAATTAGTTTTGAAAACTATGAAAGTTATCTTAAATAGCATAGTTGGTAGAAGTCTCCCTCACATTCCATAGGTTTCGTGTTCGAAATTGGACGGCAATGGTTTTTATGTTGCTTTATTTTTTGCCTTTTTTTTTTCTTTTTTGCAAATTGTTTGATGAGTTACTAATTAACATGATTAATTTCATATGTTTATATCCGCTGTCTAACTTAATTACAATAAATTGCTGCCTAAATTAATTATAACTGTTTTTATGTTGCCTCAATTAGTTGCAAGCTAGAACTTCTTCGGTTACAAGTTTACTACACTGTTAATTGGCCGAATGATATTAAATAATCTATTTCAATCGAGTGTAATGTATTAAATAATCTGGCATGGGTAATTGGACGATTAATAATTGATTATATAAAAAAAACTCTTCAATCTCTCATCTAAATTAAATTTTCTAATTTTTTAGATTTATTAAGAAGAATGAGATGCAAATAATTCATCCATGTATCTTTGTTGTGAAACCATTCAAATTCTAAATTCGAGCCCTTGATATGCTTAATTAAGTACCTAAAAAATAAAAAATAAAAATAAAAATAAAAAATCTTGAATTTTTTTTAAAAAAGCTAGCAGCATGCTATATAAATAAGTCATTATATCACCTCCCAATCTTCCATCACACGGCTTCTTCCGCAAAATAATAGTTTATGTAGGTGCTCATTTGTATTGACTATTTGAGTGTTTGTGTTAATTTCTTTGTTTATCATTAATGAAAATATGTTTTTGTAAATGTTTTCAGGAAACATTTCAAAGATAAATACAAAGTTATGACTCTATTCTTTAGCTTGGTGAGACATGAGATCTACCTTCTACGGTTTACGTGCATATAAAAATTGAAGCAAATTCACCAATTCAGTTTTGATGAGTTCATCTTTTTTGATTTGTATACTTACAACACAACTCTACATGTTCTTAATGGGTAACCGAATTGGATGAGTATGAACTAATTGGTGGGTTTTACATTTCAGTTTGTGATTTGTTATAATATATGTATTTTTCTATAAAATTTAAATAACTTATTTGCATTATCTAATTATTAATATTGTTTTATTTTTTATTGTTGGAATATAGACAAAACCTGTCAATTTTCTATGACTAAATATGAGTTGGTGGATGAAAACTTGGTATTCTATTGTTGGCTTAAGGAAATGAAAATTATTTTCATATGGAAACTCTAATTCATTTTTGTTTGAATATTTTTCTAACGGTATTGTTACTTTCACCTATTATAATGCATCATAATTCTTATGATATTGTCTGATGAAGCGCAAGAAAATCAAAGTATCCGAGGAACATTTGATCAAGTGGAGTATATAAATTGGAGTTAGTCTGTCTTATGTTATGCAAGTTGATCAAGATTGAAATAATCCAATTCTTTATAGTATGTTTTATTATTATTTTTTTAATTCTTATCTACGAAAATATTATCTAACAAATTGTATATAATTCATAAATAAAAAAATGATAACAAACATACAAATATAACTCAAACAAATTAAGTTCTTCTGAAATTTTTTTATAGTATGTTTGAATTATTATTTACTCTAAGTTGATATGAAATTATTTGTTTGTTTAAATATATATGATAATTATTTATTATATTTATTAAAATACAATTAATTTAGTTTGTAAGCCTATTTAAATATTGTTATATATTAATTTCACACTTGCACACGTGTATGTATTGCATTTTGCTCTTATTTATTATTATTATTATTATTATTATTATAAAATAAAGTATCGCGGGAGACATACTAGTATACTATATAAGCCCCTTTCACCAACCACCGTCTCACATTCTTCACTACTTCACACTCACTATTTCTTCTCCTCCTTCCAAAATGGCCGCAACCGCCGGCAAGCCCATTAAATGTCGAGGTAAGTTACAAAGCATTTCATTCTCTGATTAAAGATACCATTTTTATGATGTATTTTAGTGTGTAACAATGAGTGGTCAACGGTGGCGGTGGTTTGCAGCGGCGGTGGCGAGGAGAGCTGGGGCGCCACTCGTGATGGAGGAGGTGATTGTGGGCCCTCCTAAATCCGATGAAGTTCGCATCAAAATCATCTGCACTTCTCTCTGCCATAGCGATGTCACTTTCTTGAACTTGAAAGTCTGTTATTTACCGCTCTTTCATCCATGAAATTTACTGTGTTGTTTTTCTTGATTTTGTGTGTGTTAGTTTTATGAGTTTTTTTTTTGTTATTTATTGATTTATTTTGCCTCCCTTTTGAAGGACCCTCCTGGATTTTTTCCAAGAATTCTGGGACATGAAGCTGTCGGGTAAATTTTTTCAAAGATTTTGGGATTTAAACTGAGTTGGAGATTCTTGATTTTGTGAAGAATATATGATTTCTCTGTGAAATTATGTTTTTATGAAATTTTGTTAACTCTAATTTCGATATCATATTATAGCCAATCAGTGTATATCCATTGAGTTAGAGGAATGAATTATTCCTTTAAAATCATTATTTAGCACAATTCATACTTATGATCACAGCCTTCATCATTTGGAGTGTTAAACATATATTTGGCTCCTATGAATTGGTGTAATATATATCAGTTTGTATGATTTAGTGACTGCATCTTTGTGTCTATTGTGTAAAATTAGTATCCGAAACGAAGCATTCTAACTGTTCAATGTTTTCGGCCTTAATCAAAGTGTGGTCGAGAGCATTGGCGACAATGTGAGTGAGCTTGCTGAAGGAGATACTGTTATTCCAATATTTGCACCAGATTGTGGGGAATGCACAGATTGCAAATCCAAGAAAAGCAACCTCTGTACCAAATTCCCTTTCAGTGTCTCTCCTTGGATGCACGACGGGTCAAGCAGATTCAGAGACCTCAACGGAGAGACCTTATATCACTTCCTATTCGTGTCTAGTTTCACAGAGTACACAGTTGTGCACGTTGCGAATGTAACCAAAATTGATTCAACAATACCTCCAAACATGGCTTGCCTCCTAAGTTGTGGAGCATCAACAGGTATGAGATGAATATGGATTCTGCAATGCTTGTCTATTATTGTGAGTCCTCATCAGTTTATTTGCTCTATTATCGGTTTCTTTTGGTGTCTCTTTGCTGCTTCGTCGATCCAACTGTTCAACGGTATACACCACGAGTATAGGATCATATATAGTAGCTTATTTTACGAGTTTGGAACCAGACGAATTCATATCTAAGTCTCAAGTTGCCTGCTGTATACTTGTGTGCTATTCGATCAAATTATGCAGTATAATTAATGCACGTGTTCTTGAAATGAACATTTGAGATTTTGTGAACAATGTATGTCATGGTGATGATCTTTCCTTACAATATGAGAATGGAACATCATGTCAATTACTATGCAGATTCCTTTTATTGATCTCTCAATGATCAAATGAAACAATTTACTTTTTAATTTGATTTCTGTATGAAAAGTTTGAAGTAAAGTTTATAAAACAAATTATTTTTCAGGTGTAGGAGCTGCCTGGAGGTCTGCAAATGTTGAACCGGGATCTACAGTTGCTATCTTCGGTCTAGGATCAATCGGTTTGGCAGTAAGAATCTCTGTTTTTATTTTTTATTTTTTTATAATTCAATATGAGACAACATGAAAACTAGCTAGAGTTTCTTTAAAGGTTGCAGAAGGGGCAAGATTATGTGGTGCTGCTAGAATCATTGGCGTTGACGTGAACCCTGGAAAGTTTGAAATAAGTGAGTTCATCTTAGCCTCATGTAATGAAAGGATTATACTCTTTTCAGGCAGTGAATTCAATTGTGATGAAGCTATTTCTAGTGAATCAAAAAATTACATACTTGTTTATATACTGTCAACTTTTCTATGACTATTTGTTGATAGAGTGAATGCTTTTTTACCATGCAAAATGTACTAATTAACTTCTGTTGCACCTCCATCTAGGCAAAAGATTTGGAGTAACCGAGTTCATCGACTCAACAAGCTGCGGTGAAAAACGAGTGAGCCAGGTAGGTTTCTACCCCAACTGTTAAATGAGTTTTTCATTCAAAAAATTGATGTTCTGTTTTGATCAGATCATAGATGAGATGACTGCTGGAGGGGCAGATTACTGCTTCGAATGTGTTGGAAACAGTTCCATAGTCGAGGAAGCGTACGCCTGCTGCCGGAAGGTTTCAACTCCGAGCTTCCATAGAGAAGAAGACGATAACAAACCTTTCAAACGTTTCATTTTTTCTACTTCCTTTCGCAGGGATGGGGTAAGACCGTTATGCTCGGGGTGGACAAACCTGGCGCGCAGTTGACACTCAGCTCGTACGAGGTGCTTCATCGTGGAAAAACCATCTCGGGGTCCTTCTTCGGAGGTCTCAAACCTAAGTCCGACATACCGATCCTTGTTAAAAAGTATACGGACAAGGTACGTGGTCGATCAATGTCTGCATTGTCCTTTTTCGTCCGTTATGTTATATATACTCTCTCCGTCCCAAATATTTGGTCTAATATTGCATTTTAGAGAATGCTATTACTATATTTAATACTACTTTTCGGTGTCATTTACGAGTATGTCCTTTGCGTTCGTGTTGAACGGTGTTTGTTATTGAGTCGTGCTCGTGTTCGTGTCCGTGTCCGTGTTCGTGCAGGAATTGGAACTTGATAAGTTTGTGACGCATGAGGTGGGTTTTGAAGACATAAACAAAGCTTTTGATTTGCTCCTTGAAGGAAAGAGCCTAAGATGTGTGATTTGGATGGACAAGTGAATTTCATAGGTTAATATTTGTGAACTAAAAGTAGGTTAACTATTGATTGTGTAATATCTGTAATATTTATTAAAATAAAGTAGTGCACAATTTCTGAGAAGAAATTTTCCTGCTCAGAAATGTTAAATCATTAAATAAAAAAATATTTGTACTTTTCAAATGATTAAATTATTAATTTGAATAAAATATAAAATATTATTTTTATGCAGTTTAATTGGAAAGTTTAAATACCTCACACATGATCATTTTATAATTTTTCAGCTCAAATTTCAGAGACTAAATTATATTGTAAAAAAAAAAGATCGTCATATATATAGTCATTAAACTAGTTTTTCTTCAAATTTTTTTTTTAAAAAAGTTGACGTTGTTTTGTTAATTTTGAAAAAGTGAATTATTTTTTAAAAAGAGCCCATAGTATTAAAATGTAATATGCCAATTTTAGTCAAATTATATTTGAACTAATCATGTAACGATTCAAATTTAATTTATGTATTTATTCTACTCGTGCCTTGGTAATGGCTTTTATTTGCAAGTGATCTCATCTAAAATATTACTCCCTCCATTTCTATATAAATGTCATTCTAGCTATTTAATTTTGTTTCAAAAAAAGTGTCATTCTACAATTTCGAGACATAAAATTCACACTTTTCTCATATTTAACCTCATTTAATACATTCAAACATTTATATTTTGCTCATTTAATGTATTCACATAAGAGTATATTAGGTAATTCAATTAATTTATTAATTTGTGTGCATTAATCCAGAATGACAATTAAATAGAAACGGAGGGAGTATATGTTTGGACATTTTATTAATAACTATGAACATAATATATTAATACCAAACATACACAAACAAATATATATATTCATGACATTAATTATTTTTTTCACTAAAAAATGATGACAGTAGTTCAACTGATAACTTATTGTAGTTATATTATGATTTTTATTGCTTATATGTTTCGAGTACGTACCTTTGGAACGAAACCAGAAAATTTTCACCGGGAGGCCGAATTGTTCTTCACTAATAATTCTATATATAATTTTTGTTATTTTATTTTTAAAAAAAATTTATAATATATATAGTATAAATACATTGTTTTGGTTTATTTATTTAGTATGCAATTGAAGAATATGGTTTGCACTCATATGTCATATATGTCATGTTAACATGACTTACATAAGGGGCAAATTTCATATTACTCCCCTGTGTTTTCGCGAAAAATCAAAAAACCCCCCGTGTTAAAAAAAATAGTCTAAAAACCCCCTCTGTTATGTATAATTAATCAAAAAAGCCCATTTTTGAGAAAGTTAATTACATTTACTAAAAAAGAGTGTTTGATTCTTATTTTTATAATTTTTGTTACAGATAAATATATTTTATATCATTTAAAAATTTTAGTATTTGGTTATACTACTAATATTTAGCTATTTTGATAATTTCCTATGTTACGTATTTTTTTTTACATATAAATATATTTTATAGTATTTAAAAATTATAGTATTTGGTCAAATTACTATTTTAAAAAATTAATTATATTTAAAAAATAATACAAAAATTGTAAAAATAAGAAGCATACACTCTTTTTTAGCAAATATAATACACTTTCTCAAAAAGGGGACTTTTTTGATAAATTATACATAACAGATGGAGTTTTTAGACTATTTTCTTAACACATGAGATTTTTTGATTTTTCGCGAAAACACAAGGGAGTAATATGAAATTTGCCCCTTACATAAGTTATTCGTGTTTATGTAGACTTAAATTCTTATAATAGGATGTCGTTATTGTGTTAACACGAAATATGATGTAATCACATGAATTGACGGCTCTGTATACACTGGTCTTAATTGGGCTATTATTATCTAGTTCAAATAAAGGCACCTCCTTGCATTTACTAGCGATTTAATTTTTTAGGGAATAAATTAACATGTTTAATAAGTCTAAAAATATCTATATATAATTATAATTCAGATCATCGTTAATTTGTGGGATAATATAAAAAACTTTACAGACAAATTTCGCCGGATGTTTATGTTTATTCCTTACGAACTTATCATAATCCAAATCCTCGTTAATTTGTTTTGAAATAGAGGTACAAAATATATGGTTTAAAAAAAACATTTAATTGATGTCTAATTAGAAATTATTATTCATTACAAAGAGAGAGACATGGATGTTTGTTGTCAATAAATCATGTAGGATACCGCCATGTATATTTTATTTTATTTTATTTAGTAAAAATATATACCCTAAAATGAAATCGTAAGTGTTTAACTATCTAATTGGTATGAACTGATTATTTATGAGTTCAATTTTATTCATATCATGATTCATATGTTTTAAAATTGATAATTACTATTTACGAAAGAATTAATTTATATTCGTAAATCATAAAATAAAAATAATTCGTTACGTTCCCACGAGTTTACCTATATATTCTTGTTTAATCAAATAAAAAAATTATATATATAAATATATTATATTACCATATGTTGTCTAGTAATATTTAGAAGATAGTTTGATAACTAGCTTAAGTAATTTAATATTATAATTTTGGTAAGTTATTTGACATCACAATTGATTCTTTTAAAAAAATTGAACATAAAAATTAAAATAACAATTAAATTTACATTCTTGTTTAATTGAATAATGAAAAAATAGTACCAAATAAGTATTAAATATAAAAATATCCTTAAAATTGAAAATTTTAAAAACATATATCTAATATAATGTAATATATTTAAATAAAAACCCAGACCAAAAATAAAAATATAATATTAAACTATGGTCGTTTATTAGATATATATTAAACAAAATTATCATAAAACTATTATTTGCATTGTTATATATTTGGTGGTCATAGTTTAATAGAAATAATTAAATAGCAATTTCCTATTTTCCGACGGACAAAGTTAGTAAAATCTCAAATTGTTAACTATTTTTTTCCTACTCAAAAGATTGATAATTATGAGTATTATGCACAATATTATTTTTTGAAAAAAATCTTTCGTGAGATCATTTGACAGATCAAAATTTAATAAGATGGATCAAGATTTAAATTCAAACACTATTAATATCAATAAAATTACTAAATATATCACTAAATATAAATTTGAATCCGAATCTTTATCCACACGAATTTGATAAGTAAAATAGTCTCGCATAAATTTTTATCTTTTTTTTTCTTGGATGATGGGACCAGCGACAGAACCATCACTAGCTAAGACCACATATACATGCTCACCAATAATATTATATTATTTTTGAAGGTATTTATATATTTTATTGAAGTCACAATCGATCCTTTTCCAATTCCCATTAAGTGACAAACACAAATTGGACTATGTTATTCGATCTCATGTTATGACTCACTCTAAAGTTGATAAACTTTTCAATCACACTCTATTTTGGAGATAGAGATAGAGTATTATTGTTCAAATAATAAAAGAAGAAAGTATCAAAATTCAGGATCTCAAAAATCATGTATTTTGATTTATTTTTATTTTTAACAAATTGTTCATTAAATTTAATAGATAATTAATAATTGTTTTTTCATGAAATTTTATATACTTAAAAATAAAAAGAATTATATTAATTTGAGGTTTGAATTGATATTTTTTTTTATCTTTCAGGTGCTAAATCGATAATTTTCATTTCTCAAATACTGAATTTATAAATAACTTATATTTCGATTCTTAAATTGATAAAACAGGTCCTAAATCGACAATTTCTATTTCTCGGATACTGAATTGATAAATAACTTATATTTCTATTCCTGAATTGATAAAACAGATCCCAAATCGATAATTTTCATTTCTCAGATACTGAATTGATAAATAATTTATATTTCGATTCTTAAATTGATAAAACGGGTTCTAAATCGATAATTTCTATTTCTCAGATACTGAATTGATAAATAACTTATATTTCGATTCCTGAATTGATAAAACAGGTCCTAAATCGATGATTTTCATTTCTCAGATACTGAATTGATAAATAACTTATATTTCGATTCCTGAATTAATAAAACAGATCCTAAATCGATAATTTTCATTTCTCAGATACTGAATTGATAAATAACTTATATTTCGATTCCTAAATTGATAAAACAGGTCCTAAATCGATATTTTTCATTTCCCGGACACTAAATTGATAAATAACTTATATTTCGATTCCTGAATTGATAAAATAGATCCTAAATCGATAATTTTCATTTCTCAGATACTGAATTGATAAATAACTTATATTTTGATTCCTGAATTGATAAAACAGGTCCTAAATTGATATTTTTCATTTCCCGGACACTAAATTGATAAATAACTTATATTTCGATTCCTGAATTGATAAAATAGATCCTAAATCGATAATTTTCATTTCTCAAATATTGAATTGATAAATAACTTATATTTCGATTCCTGAATCGATAAAACAGGTCCCAAATCAATAATTTTTATTTCTCAGATACTGAATTGATATCGATTCCTGAATTGATAAAACAGGTCCCAAATCGATAATTTTCATTTCTCAGATACTGAATTGATAAATAATTTATATTTCAATTCCTGAATTGATAAAACAAATTCTAAATTGATAATTTTTATTTCTCAAATACTGAATTGATAAATAAGTTATATTTTGATTTCTGAATTGATAAAACTCTAAAATAAAGCATAGAACTTTGGTATTCTAAAATAAGTGGTGGTTGTAGATTCCAAATACAAAAATTGGCCTCATCCTTGGCTGGCGGTAGATTCCAAATATTTTTCTTAGTAATTTGTAATTACACGTAATCCTAAAAATAAATAAAAAATGGCCGCATTAAAACGTCAACAGTTGAAATGTGTCGCATATGTGATAAGCTTGTCTGTCTCAGTCTCAGCAACAATTACTTTCACAAAACCAACAGCTTCACACTCACCATTTCTCCTTCTTCAAGCAATCAGAATGGCTAACACCACTGAAACTGCCGGAAAGCCCATTAAATGTCGAGGTAAAATCGCAAAGCATTTCAAAGATTCCATTTTTATGATGTTGCCGTGCATGTGTTGGTGTGTGTTGTGCGTGTAAATTGTGGTGACGGTGGTGGTTTGCAGCGGCGGTGGCGAGGAGAGCTGGGGCGCCCCTCGTGCTGGAGGAGGTGATCGTGGACCCCCCTAAAGCTCAAGAAGTTCGCATCAAAATCATCTGCACCTCTCTCTGTCACAGCGATGTCACTTTCTTGAACTTGAATGTCTGTCTGTCACCATTAATAGAGCTATTTCTTGATTTTTTTTGTGTTTTTTTGAGGATCTAAGTTGTTTGCTTTTTTATTTTTCTTTGCTTTTGAAGGTCCCTCCGGCTTGTTTTCCTAGAATTCTTGGACATGAAGCTTTCGGGTAATCGATTTCATATCATTTTTGATGAACAATATTCTTATTTATATGTTGATTTGTGGGCTCCCAAATTTTCAACTAAGTGTTGATCAAAGATGACATTTTTCCTGTTGAATACTGTATTACACTCCACTGTATTACACTCCACTGGAATTGGATTACAACTGAAGTACAACAAGAAGGTAGAAGAATAGAGGAATAACAATTACAATTAAACAAAGCAGGAATTGGAGATAGGAACCGATGTGCAGGACATCTCTCCGCAAGACAAATACGCCCCGGCTAGTGCTCACGGTTTGGCGGTTGTCTTTCAAAGATGAAACGGCACCATGTGCACCCACGATCCGGTGTTGTAACCCGGAGTTACAACTCTGCCATTGCTAAGCCCCGGAAGCCCAAAGTCCAATTGCCAAGATCCAAGTCCGAGGACGAGTCGGGCACGGGCTCGGGCGCGCGCGTGTGCGCGCGTGTGGGCTCATGGCCCACATCCTTGTGCACTTGATTACTCCACTTAAATGTTAATACACTTCTTAATTTGATTAAGAAATCAATGTGGGATTATTTAATGTGTCTTAAACACATTATCCCACACACCATAAATGCCCAATCGTGTGACCAACTTTAACCATTTATTTCTCGCTCACCGAAAATCGGATTTGAGCAAATAAAAATACTACGATTATCTACTCACGACATAGAGCAATCGTACGGTATTTAATTCCTCCAAAATTAAATATCCCAGTCACGAAAAATCGGATAAAATGAGTCACACTCACTTTATTAAATCCTATTTTCCAACATTTCCTTTGTTTTTGTTGTTGTTGTTCTCTCTTTCTCTCTCTAACAATGAATGTGATTGTATGTGTGAGCTAATGAACTAGTAGACAGGCTTGGTTAATTAGATTTTGTGGAATCTTAAGCTTCTCTGAGTTGGCATTGATATTTGTTAGTACTAGTCATTACATATTCATAGCATATACCATGATACATGTATTTTTCTTGGGTGGCATCTCAAGTATTGTATTGTATGTCTATTGCAAGTAATTCAATTTCAATGTCTCTGCATTTGAAGGGTGGTTGAGAGCGTTGGCGATGGTGTAAGCGAGTTTGTTGAGGGTGATACGGTTATCCCGATTTTCATGCCGGATTGTGGGGAGTGCACGGATTGCAAATCCAAGAAGAGCAACTTGTGTTCCAAATTCCCATTCAGAGTTGATCCTTGGATGCATGATGGAACAAGCAGATTTAGAGATCTCAATGGAGAGACTTTACACCACTTCATGTTTGTGTCTACTTTCTCGGAGTACACCGTTGTTCACGTTGTCAATGTAACAAAAGTCGATCCAACAATCCCTCCGAGCAGGGCTTGCCTCCTAGGTTGTGGAGTGTCGACAGGTATATATGCTCGATCCTGCATTAATGCTCCATCATCATTGCTCCATGAAATTTACTTCAGAAATATATAAGAACATGAAATATGTATCGTAGATTGAACAAAAGTCCTCTGTTTATGCTCCATTAGTCTTCCTTTTAGTATCTCTTTGTTCCTTGCATTTCAACTGTTTTATAGTAGGTAGAGTAATGAAGATTAATTCCCACCAAACTAATACTTACTTTGAATTTTGTTTCATCTATGTCAAGTTGAGGTGACAAATTTGGATGAAAAGCATGCTATATGATCTATAAGTAATCACAATTTGACTGCTTCATATAGAATTGAGAACAGATTATTTATTTTAATTAATATACAATGACATCCTTTCAATTTGATTCAATAACAAAATTTGAAGTACACTGTACTACATTTCATATTTTTAGGTGTAGGAGCTGCCTCGAAGTTTGCAAATGTCGAACCGGGATCAACAGTTGCCATCTTTGGTCTGGGATCAATTGGCCTGGCAGTAAGAAGCTCCTGTACCTTCCTTTTTTTCCTTAATAAAATAAATGTGTACAGATCAAAAACTCGAGTTTCTTTAAAGGTTGCAGAAGGGGCAAGATTGTGTGGTGCTGGTAGAATAATTGGCGTTGACGTGAACCCTGAAAAATTCGAGATAAGTAAGTTCGTGCTAGCCCTTCTCCAGAATTCGGAAAGAGCTATCATCGTGTCATTACTAATTAGACGGTGTATACTCTTTTCCAGATATTTATTTCAGTTATGAATGCCTTAATGATCATTAGATGTTTTTGAAGAAGCACAAATTTACATATAATTTCTAAATCACTACCAATTCATCTGATATTTGTTGGTAGAGTGCATTCTTTTACTAAGTAAAATGTATTAAATTATGTTTCACTATAATCTAGGTAAAAAATTTGGAGTAACTGATTTCGTGGACTCGACAAGCTGCACCGAAAAATCTGTAAGCCAGGTAGTTTCTTATCCAGATTATGGACTCATTGTTAATTAATTGATCCAAAAAATGCTTTTTTCAATTCAAGTTGTTTGCTAAAACTCCGATGCTTCAATAAATTTGTAAGCCAGATAAGTTTCTCACTCAAGTATTGCTTAATCGAGTTTTGTTTTTCAGATCATAAACAAGATGACCGGTGGAGGAGCAGACTACTGCTTCGAATGTGTTGGAATGGCATCCTTAGTCGAGGAAGCATATGCCTGCTGCAGAAAGGTCTCGATCTTCTCTGATCTATCATAGAATCCATGCACATTTTAGCTTTTCGCGTGCATTTTTCCTTGATCTAGTTTATGATAGTCCCTCTAATCTTATGCTCATTTCTATTCGATAAGCAAGTTCTATCGATGCATAGTAATGTTTGTATCGCCTATTTGTAGGGATGGGGCAAGACAATCGTGCTCGGGGTGGAGAAACCTGGTGTGGAGTTGAAATTCAAGGCGACGGAAGTCCTCGTTGGTGGAAAAGCTATCATGGGATCCTTGTTTGGAGGTCTCAAAGCGAAGTCGGACATACCGATCCTTGTTAAGAAATATATGGACAAGGTAAATTTCTTTTTGGCCTCGTGTTCGTGTTGAACGTTGTTTGTTATTGAGTCGAGTTTGAGCAGTGCGTTCGTGCTCGTGTCCGTGTTCGTGCAGGAATTGGAACTTGACAAGTTTGTGACACATGAGGTGGGTTTTGAAGACATCAACAAAGCTTTCGATTTGCTCCATGAAGGAAAGAGCCTTAGATGTGTGATTTGGATGGACAAGTGAATTTTTTTCTTTTTTTATGACTGTTTACAGTTGAGGGAAGGCTTCCCATAGGCCATATCTCAATTCTCGAACAAATAAAATAACCCAAACTATGTATTTTTTTTTAAATAATGATCAATGTGACGTTGTTTTGATTTATTTTATTTTTTTAAAAAAAATCCATCAAGGCTTCATTTTGCGTTTTTTTTAAAAGAAGAGGTGACATGGAACAAAGAATTTAATCGTGATGTGCATTTTTCATAAAGAATTTCATATTTTCTTGGATTGCTCTATGGGGAATTAAATAGCCTAAATCATCATTTATATCCCAAATTATTTTCATTTTCTCAAATCTATACCAAAATAACATTTTTGTCGATTAAATACCTAAACTATTAAAAAACTAATCAAATATATCCCCGATACATTTTTAGGCAAAAAATTACCTAACGCTTCAGTTAAATATATGGGTCTTCTTCTTATGTTATAGCCAAATCGATCATATCTATGACATAAAATCTTTATTCTATTTTTTTAAACCCCTTTTAATATCTAATTTTGGCCTAAAAATGTATCTGGTGATAGATTTAATTAGTTTTTAATAGATTAAGTATTTAATTCATAAAAGTGTTAGTTTGGGATAAATTTGAGAAAAAATTGAAATAGTTTAGAATATAAATGATAGTTTAACCAATTAAATATATCTTCTTACATCACATTCTTGTTGAAACTGAAGAGTTCAAGAGTATTTGTTGAAAAAAAAAAATGTCATGTTTATGTATTAATCAAAATTTTTTAATTACTTTCAATATAAATCAAGTTAAGTTTATCCTTCTGACTCTAGGTAGATTAATGTGTCATGCTCCATCGTGTTATCAAAATATTATATGAAATTCCTTGTATTTTTTTTAATTGTATCAAATTATGAAAATATATTATTTTGCCTTTTGCCCTAAAACTAAGAATGGATTTTGGATATAATATACAAATCAAATTTTATAAGATTCACCTTGTAATTATTGTGAGATTTTATTTTTAATATTTTTTCGTGTTTCCTCTTGTTGATATCATGAAGAAGTAATTGGTGGATAATCAAATGATGTGGATAAAGAATTATAATAGCACAATACTATAGAAATAAATATTTAAATTATAGTAAAACATAATATAATATATTTGGAGAATTAACTATATTATATATTACTTGTTGCCATTAAATTAAGTGTAGAGTATGTGTAAAATAGAGACAAATTAAATTTTGTGAGAATTAAGATATTTTATTATAGGTATAGAAATAGACACGGTGGGATAAAGTATTATAATAATACAATACTATTGAAATAAATACTATATATTATTTATGAAGAATTAATTATAATATATTGAATATATTTTTACCCTTAAATTAAGTGCATTGGATAAAATATAATAGGCAAATCAAATTTTATAAAAATTAGAAAAAAGATAACAACAACAATAATAATAAATACACCGTTGACATCTACAACCAACCACGACAAACACGCGAGTTCAAAAATTTTCAAATTAAAGTTATCTCTATAATAGTATATTTATTTATTGAGATAATTTTGTTAGTTTTTCAAAAAATTCAAAAATTTAAAACCTTAATTGGTGGAGAATTATTCGATGTAGATAATAAAATATTTAAGGTCAATTTTGATATATAAAATAATATAAATATAAAATAAAAGCAAAAAGCATATAAAAAGAATATGCTAACCTTATGAAGAATTGTTTAAGATATATTTGGTTATATAAAATAGTAAAATATGAATAGAAACAAAAACGCTTTAAAAGAATTGACTAACCTTGTAATTTAAATTCAAAGATAAAAATAAATTAAAATTCTTTATACTCTATTCGTTCTATAATTGTAGTCCTTTTTTTTTTGGATGTCCCAAAATAATAGTCATATTTTTTACTTTTGATTATATTAAAATATTATTTGCGATCTAGTGTAAAGGAAAAATAGAGTAGAAAATAAAGACAATTCATGGTAATTATATATAAATCGTGTCTTCCAATACATATTAATTGTGTTTTCTTAATAGTTGAGTTGTGGCTTTTCCACCTTTACCAAAAGGAGTAGACGAGTTTGTGATTAGTAGTTATATTTATTTTCCAGAGCGATCATCATTTGATGGATGTGTTTGATTGTGTTATTTTTACATGATGTGTTTTGAGGGTGTTAAAAGATCTATAATGCAGTATTTGTTTTGTATTGTACAATGCATTTTTGAACGTGAACACTTTTAAAAGTAATTTTCCTGAATCCCTAAGCCAAGACTCTGTTCAACATTTGGTGATTGTGATGGCTTTTGTGTTAGAGGGATGCACATTCTTCTATTGTGTGACCATCTTTCATTTTTGCAATAGATATTTTTTTATTCTTGGCTTTTGTTTTAAAAATATTTTATACCTCTTTTTATTTATTAAAGTTTGAAGCTAGCACTTTGTGACTGTTTAATTATGACAAAATCTTGTGCATATTTACCCTATGACACCACTTAATTTTTGAACTACATTTATTTAACTCAAGACAATTCTTATGTATGAAGCTGAACACAGATAGTTCTTTTGATAGCACACAACAAACTGGGGTGGTGGACTTCTTAGAGATCATCGGGGTGAGCTGATCACTTGATATTGTCTCCCGCTGCAGGCCAGTTCCGGCTTTAAGGCGGAGTTCCGATCTCTTCTCCAGGGGCTTATCCTCCTTCCCCAGACGGCCTCTCACGTATGGATCGAGCTTGATGCAGCAGCTGTGGTGACCATTATCATGTCTGATGCACGAGGCTTGGGTCAACTCAAAGAGGTCTTCTCCAGATTATGTCTCATCCTTCAAGACCTTCATGTTGAGTGACTCACATTCATAGAGAGGGCAATTGCCTGTAGACTTCCTGGCTAGACTCGGACATGAAGTGGATGGACTTCAGATTTTTGATGTAGTGACGGCCTCTAAACCTCTTTCTTCCTTGGTCAGGATGGACCAGTTGGGATATCCTAACTTTAGGTTTCGGCGCTGACACTCTTATTATTTCCATGTAATTATGTTTTACGTTTTGGTCTTGTTTTTGTTATTTTCCTCCTTAGACTTTTCTTTGGAGTCATTAGCTTTAGTTTGGTCTTTAGCATATTTTCTCCTTGCTACAGGTGTATTATTTGCAGGTTTTATGTTTGTATTTTGGAGAGGGGTCACTTTTGGACTCCTCAGACGATGATGTAGTTCCATTTTGTTTATATATAAGGTTTGGTGATCCGCCTTAATCCCCCACCCGTTAAAGTGTTCTCCTAAAAAAACATGTTTAGAGGTAATTATATCAAGAACTAACCTAATATTTTATTATGATAATGAAAAAACTTACTGCTACATTTTTTTAATCATAAATGAAAAATATTACAATCTGTAATAATTGTTACGTTAAAAAATTATTGATGAATGGTAAGGTTCCATCTACATATTTTGAATTCGTTAAGAGGATTACTAAAATTCTATATTACTAAGTTATCATATCTTGTATGTATATGTATATGATATATTGCTTGAATGTGTTATAAGTATTTACAAGAATTCTGGTATGTGCAACTCATTTTCCATATCATTTCAAGATCTATCATCCAAATTATGATAAGTTGCTTAGACACTCGGTTATTATTAATTTTGAAATTTATCATCCTAATATGTTATCCTCTTATCACTATTTGTATTAATTGGTACAGTTCATATTTGATTTTTCTATATTCTTTCATTGTATTCACTAAACATAATTTTATATTGTAAAACATGAGTCAATGTGATCAAACAAACTCCGGTAGATAGATTCAATAGACAATTTATCCATGAGTACTGGTCATCATGTCATCATCAGTTGACGCATCTTTCATCACCAATACATTATCATGAAAATAAAATTTAAACTACGTGTAGATGGAGACAATTCTATTTTGTACAAATAAACAATGAATTCGATTGTCCCAGCTCATGAAACTCAGATGAATATCATTAACATAATAAAATCCCATTAGTCTTGATTGAGGACAATAGTAGTGGGTTAGGGCAATACATATACGGATAAATGCATCGTCAGTGCCCCCAATGTATATAAAGTAGTAGCATCAGTGTCGGATATGTTGTTCCTTGCACATGGAAGAAAATTACAATACACAATATGTAAATATTTATTACCATGAATGTCTTCACCACCTATATCCAAAGAATTATCCTCATATGTCAATTTTAATTTTTTTTGAATTGCTCATGTGTTGTTATCCTCGAGATATTAACAATAAAGATATTGAACAATTTGAATATTTGTATTTTCTATTCGTCAGTATCTTATATAACTATAAAGTTAATCTAGTACAAAGATAAACTTTTTTTAGAATGCATTTAATTCAGATGATGAGTTAAGTATTTTTAATTCAGATATTGAGTTAATTAAGTATTCCTTGAATCCTTTAATTTTCCCACTCTAGTTTCATTACTTTATTGGTTTATAATAGAATTGATATCATAACATTACATTCAATGAATGACAATAAAAATAAGGAGAATTCTAAATTTATTTCTTGAAAAGTTATGTTATTTATCAATAAAGGACATTAGAATTCATTTACTTCATTTTTTTTATTATTTCTGTACATAGAGACCAATACATTTCAATATTCTTTTGCCTATTCAAAAGTACCCAAGGCCTTGGAGACTTGATTTATTTTCAAACATTTCTATGATTCAATACATGTATCGATCATTTACTTTCCCTCTTCTTCATTATTTCAAGGCTTTCTTCATTTCCTCAGACAACAACAAAGCTTTCTCATTAACAGGTTCATCATGGGCTAAAGAAATTCTGGACCAGGAAAAGAATTTATAAGAAAAACAAGCATGAAGTAAAATCTATAAATTATAATATAATTACAAACCTAATTTTGCAAAGTCGCTGCTTTTAACAAAGAATGGAAACAGTCTGTATCCGTCTGTTGCCTTTTGGAAATCGAAACAAGCCATCACAGTAAGATCTATCTCTGCTTTCAACAGAGAATAGAAATAGTCTGTATCAGTGTGCTGCCTTTTGTAAGTGCGATGAAACAACATTGAAACAAGCTAGAACAGTCAGATCTATCTATGTATGGGCATGAGTTCTCTGCTATAAAAACAGGATTGCAATTAATAAATAAATATTACATACAAAAATAATTGGATCGCATGCCAAAAGTATGATTCAATTTTTTTAAAAATAATGATCAACATGATTACCTGTTTATCATTTTCCTGTATGTATGTGGTATATTATTTGAATCAGCCAACCACTCATTCATCCACCAACACATCCTCAATCTGATACATAATCTTAGTCATAGTTGGTCGATTATATAGGTCTGGTTGTAGTGACCTCTCGTTGATGGGAGATGGGACTGTAAGGGTGGCTTGTGGTCCATCCTTCTTTAACCTTGTAAGTATTTGTATCCTCTCTGCACTAGTATCAAATGGATGGAGCAGCTCAGCTAGTATTACTCCCAAGCTAAAAACATCAACTTTCTGATCCACTTGTGCTCCTGGTTGGTGCTCTGGGGCTTTGTACATTGAAATACCAAATGAATTTGATGTCTGCACACTATTCTTCCATTTAAGTGTCAAAGTTCCATCAAAATTTACAATCATTAATGATATGTAATATTCTATATATAATTATAGATTTTTCAAGTTTATATTTACACCTACCAAGACCAAAATCACCCAGTTTTATGTTATCGTCTTCATCGAAGAAAATATTCCCATGAGAAATATCAGCATGGATATATGCTCATTCATGGATATGCTCAACAACCTTCAAACATTGAAGAAAATAATTCACTGAAGTGGGCTCTCCCAAAGTTTTATCCAAGTCCTTGATGTAGTGCGCAAGCGAACTGAAACAGACAAAAAAGGACAAATAATGAAATTTTGTGCATCTAACCGGTCACCATTGAAAACATAAATCAGACTATACAAAACAATAGACTCACCCTTTGCATTTTTCCATAACAAATAAATGCAGGGGCCATCAGTATCTTCAGTTTTCATCTCCTCTCCAAAGCATCTGATTCTGGTATTTATAACTCGTTTTTCAGATTAATGATACTGATTTCAAGATTTATCATCCAAATTATGATAAGTTGTTTAGAAACTCCATTATTGTAATTTCAATATTTATCATCATAATATGTTGTCTTCTTATCACTATTTGCATTAATTGGTACCACTCTTGTTCGTTTTTTCTATATTATTTCCTTATGCCCACCAAACATAATTCTATATTGTAAAATGTGAATTAATGCATGTGATCAAACAAACTTCGGTAGATAGATTCAATAGACAGTTCAATCCATGAGTAGTTGTCATCATCAGTTGATGCATTTTCATAAAAAAAACATCATCATGATAACAAAATATAAACTCCATGTAGATAGTGACAATTCTATTTTGTACAAATAAATAATGAATTTGATTACGCCGGTTGATGAAACTATGACAAATATCATTAACATAATAATATCTTTTTAGTCTGGATTGAGGGATAATAATAGTGTGTTACCAGTTCGTCACCAGTGCCCCATTGTGTATAAAGTAATTGCATCGGTGTCATATATGTTATTCCCCGCGTATGAAAGATAATTATAAAGAAAAAAATATAAATACTTATTACCGGGTGTGTCTTCACCACCTATATCCAAATAATTATCCTCACATGTCAAATTTTTTATTTGAATTGTCCATGTGGTTTTCCCTGAGATACTAACAATAAAGATATTGAATAATTTGAATATTTTACTTTTTATATTCGTCAGTATCTTATATAACTATAAAATTAGTCTAGTATAAATATAAACTTTTTTAGTATGTATTCAATTCAGATAATGAGTTAAGTATCCACTATATACATTAATTATCCTACTCTAGTTCTGTTAGTTTATCGGTTGATGAATAAAAATATGTTGTGGACAAGGCTAGGGTAATTGAAGGAGAGAGTCAATGGGAATTTGGGGGTCGGCCGGTGGTAGATTGGAGCAAGGATTTGCAAAGGAAATGAAATTGAGAATAAATACTCTATTTTTAAGGAAAAATGGATTGAGAATTGAAGGAGATGAATTGAGTAAAAATTGATTGTGGAGCCACAGATGTTAAGTGGGTTGGAGCAAGAAAATGGGTTCCCAGTTTGGAAGTAATTATTTGGGTACCAATGTTGGGCTTTAGTTTAATATTAGTAATTAGTGTAATATGCCCAAATTTTATTATAAGCTTTAATATTTTATTTCCCTAAGCTACCCTAAGTGATGTGCCTTTTGTCTTCAACAATGCATGCAAAGAAGCCTTTGAAACCCTGAAGAAGAAGTTGATCACGACACCCATCATTCAACCTCCAGATTGGGGCATGCCATTTGAAATAATGTGTGATGCCAGTGGATACGCTGTGGGCGCAGTGCTTGTACAAAAGCGAGAAAAAGATTGCCATGTGATTTACTACGCTTCCAAGACATTGAATCATGCCCAATCCAACTACACCATGACTGTGAAGGAATTATTGGAAGTAGTCTTTGCCTTTGAAAAATTTCAATCCTATTTTCTTGGAGCTAAATGTGTGGTCTACACCGATCACTCTGCATTGAAGCACCTACTTGCAAAAAAGGAATAAAAGCCAAGGCTCATCCGGTAGATACTACTGCTGCAAGAATTCGATTGGGAGATCAAAGACAAGAGTGGAGCTTAAAATCAAGTGGCCGATCATTTAAGTAGAGTACTTAATAAGGAAAAAGACGTGGTGCCCATCAAGGAGTCTTTCCCAAATGAGTATCTATTCAATCTTAAGGGCACTGTACCTTGGTACGCTGACTTGGTCAATTTCATGATCTCTGGAGAACTACCTACCAGACTCTCGACCTATAAAAGGAACAAAATCAGAAGTAAGAGTTGATATTATGTATGGGACGAGGCCATACTATGGAGAAGGTGCGTGAACCAAATCATTCGTCGATGTGTGCCCACTGAAGAAGCCAAGAGCATTCTAGATCACTGCCACTCCGAAGCATGTGGAGGGCACTTCGGTGCAAAAAGAACTGTAAAAAAAATCCTTGATTGCGAGTTCTTTTGGCCCTGACTTCACAAAGATGCTTATGAATTATGCCGACGATGCCCACACTGTCAGATGACTGGAAACATTACCAAACACAATGAAATGCCCATGGTGTCTATCATATCGGTAGAAGTCTTCGACGTTTGGGGAATTGATTTTATGGGACCCCTAACCAAATTCAATGGACATCAATACATAGTCCTAGCTATAGAGTATGTATCCAAGTGGGTGAAAGCAAAAACAACTACCACAGATGATGCCCGTGTGGTCAAGAAGTTCCTGAAGTTTAATATATTCAGCATATTCGGTGTGCCCAAAACACTGATAAGTGATCAAGGATCCCACTTCTGTAACATGATCATCAAGAATTTGCTTAAGGAATATGGATTGAGATATAAGATAACTACTGTATATCACCCACAGGTAAATGGACAAGCTGAGGTTTCTAACCGAGAAGTCAAGTCTATACTTCAGAAAGTCATGAACCCCAATAATAAGAATTAGAGTTTCAAGCTGGAAGATGCCTTGTGGGCATATCGCACTGCCTACAAAACACCCATTAGGATGTCTCCATTCCGCTTAATCTATGGGAAGAACTGTCATCTTCCAGTAGAGATTGAGCACAAAGCCTTTTGGGCAATTCAGAAGCTGAATATGAAGCTTGATAAAGTTGGGATTGAAAAGAAACTTCAACTTCAAGAATTGGAAGAGATGAGGTTGGAAGCCTATGACAATGTTGTTCTCTACAAGAAAAGAATGAAAAGAACCCATGACCAACTCAGTCACCACAAGCCATTTGAGCGTGGGCAAAAGGTACTGCTGTATAATTCCAGGCTGAAGCTGATCGGAGGAGAACTCAAGTCCAAATGGTGAGGACCATATAAGATCCAGACAGTGTGCCCAAATAGAGCTGTGGAATTATTTGATTCAAGTACTAAAGAGACATTCAAACTCAATGGCCAGCGGCTGAAGCATCTCAATGAACTAATGGTTTCATCTATAGAGGCTTTCGGGCTCCAGCTCGTTGAGCCTATATACATGTGAAACTGAAGAGCGTCGTGCCCACGATAATAACTGGGGCGCTGACTGGGAGGCAACCCAGGTTTATTTATTTTTCTTTCATTTTTATATTTTTCACAATTTATTTATTTCCTTTTGAGTGTTTATTTTTTGCCATGTTAGACTAGCAGTTAGATTTTACGACTGTATTTGTTTTTGGAGTATTTTAGGGAATAAATTCAGGTGAATTTTCCGTGGAAGGAAAGAATCTAGCCAATTTGGATGCTTCCAGTATGGAGGACACTAGCAAAGGCACTTCCAGGAAATTCGGGATCTCTGTCTCCGTGGGCACAAAATAAGATTCCGTACAAAGAAACCCTAGAAGCCCAAAAGTCATCTGACGGGCCTATCACATCAATTCAAATTGAGTGACCAAGGTGAATCCAAGTATTTAACCCTCATCCCTTCCTCCCCAAAATTCACTCACCCATTTTCACTCCAAAAATTTCAAAAAATTATAGTCCTCTTTCTTTCTCTAAAACTCCCTCTCTCAAACTGCCACACCCACGATCACCATAGCCCTCAAAACTCGTGCTGCAAAGTTCTCAAAGAAGAAGATTGAGTTTACCTCTTCCACTTCGCCAGAAAGCACTAGGGACACCACCACCGACACTCCCGTACCAACCAAGCCGTCGAGCACTATCGCCATGAACATCCAACCTCTCTCCACCATCGAGCCACCACTTTCCATCCAAGAATCTGAGAAGGCTGACGAGCCCTCTCTAAAAATTGTGGAGGACACCGCCGACAAAATCGATGACCAAGAGAAGACCAACATGTAGCAAGATGTGACCCCCAAGCCAATGCAGCATGCTAAAGCTCAGTCATAGACCCTGAAGAGGAAGAAACAGCCGTGGCCGATGCTGTTGGAGGACAAGGAAGCCGATGAGAAAGCCGAGGGAGAAAAGAATGAAAGCAGTGGGGAGTCGTGAGCCCACAAGAGCCAGGATGATCGGGCTATCTCTCTGAAGGAAGCTGCTGAGGGCACAACAGATGCGCCCTCTGTGTCTGCTAAAAGGAAAGGTAAGGCCTTTGCCAAGCCATTTGCAAAGAAGGGAAAAACTGTGGTTAGCCCAACTTTTGGAAAAATCATGTCGAAAGGAGAATGCGTCTTGCCCATAAGGGAAATTGTGCACAACAAGACCATCCACTTCGCCTCGCTCGCTGTCTTGGGCATCGAGCGAGAGGTAAGATAACTCTTTTCTAATATTGGCTAGTCATTCTTCATTGAATGAGACTGTTTAATTTTTCCTAAGTTAGTCTATGAGTTTTTCCATGATCTGTCTGTGAAGAGTATAGAGAAGGGAGGCACTTCTGTCAAGATTTTCAAATTTAAAATTTTTGGTAAAAATTTTAATCTAACTGCTGATGAGTTGAATATGAGTTTGGCTATTGTGTCATTTTTGGATTTGAATGATGATGAATATAAGTCTGTTGTTTTAGTGGTGCCCATGGATAAGAATGTGGATGAGAAGTGAGCTAAGTTAGGTGACGGTTCCAAATTCAAGTTTGGAACTAGTAAGGGGGACATGCTGAAAAGTAACTCCCTTTGCTTTTGTCACCGAGTGCTCGCCTACAATTTCTTTGGCCGGAAAGATAGCTCCAACTCCATCACAAATCATGAGTTGTTTGTCCTTTGGTGCATGGTGCACAAGAAGAGGATAAACTTTGGAGCTGTGGCCATCGCCCACTTCAAGGAAACTGTGGCCCATTCTAAGAACCGCATCTCTACTAATCTATATTGTCAGCATGTTGAGTTGTTTGATTTAATTTGCTTGAAAAGAATGTTGGATGTTTTTGACGATGAAGAGGGGAAATCCATGATCAGCATACCGAAGCTTGAGACTTTGAGTAGCTTAGTTTTTCTTTGAATACAGGACCCAGCAAGAGGCCCCCAAGGGCACAATAGCAAGAGCCAGCCACCGCCATAATAGCCAGAATTGACCGATTGGAGACCGCCTTATTCGCCTATTTTAAGCACGTCAGATTCAACTATCCGACCCCTTCTGATGCCTGACTTGGTACTCTTTTCCTTAGATTAGGTTTTTTTTTTTTTTGTGTCTGTGTAGATGTCGCCCCATTTCCCACACTTTGCTTAAGGTAAAGTGTGTGGGTGTGGGCATTATGAGTCATTTTATTTTTGTGTCTTTATTTTTATTGTTTTTGTGTTTTTATTTTGTAATTAGATGACCCACGTACTAACCCACTTTGCTTAAGGCAAAAGGTGTGGATAGGGTGGCCATTTAATGTTTTGTTGAGTTTGCAGTTAGTAGGATAACCTTCTCGCACCCACTTTGTCGAAGGCAAAGTGTGTGGGTGGGGGTTATTCTGCTTTTTTTGTATTTTTTTTATGTGTCAAGCATGTGTAAATATTTGAACTTAAAAACATGGAGTCTAGGGTCTTGTGACCATAAGGTAGCATATTTACTGTATTTTCATTTCAGCATGTCCATGCTACTACTTATATGATGAATGAACTAAATACCCTGTGAGGAATTGAGCCTGAATTCACAATGCATGTGCTATTTCTTTCTTGTGTGATTTCTGCATTATTGAATTTAGGTCAACTAGAACTTGCTTTTGCTCTATTCCGAGGTCACAAGGAATTTTGAGTATGCTACTGAAATGCTTAGGCAAATTTTCTTTCTGAGCCTACAAAGGCAAATAAAACCACCTTGACATTATCTCTTGCAACCCTTTTTGAGCCAAAAATGAATAAAGCTCTGGTCATGTTCTTTCCTGAAAACCACAAAAAAAGTCCATGGGCACGAGGAGAGGATAAATCTGGTGTGTAATAAGGCATAAAATGCCAAGAAAAAGAAAGAAAAAGAAAAAAAGGGGTAAAAAAAAAAATGAAAAAGAAACCTCAAGAAAATAAAAGTATAAAATTCCCACATATAAAAAATCTGGGACATGTGCTTAATAAAATAGGCACGGTGGCAAAGGCCAGTAAGAGTTAACAGAAGTCTCCGAAAGGGAAAATTCGACTAAAAACTGAGCCAGATCCAAATATTTCCTACCTTGAACCCGTAACGCCATTACAACATTTAAGACCTTAGCATAGGTATGCCCATTATTCCAACTGTGGTGGAGGAACAAGAACGATTGCAAGCCTATAGTGACCCTCGATTCAATTATGTCTTTCCTTGAATGTAAATACTTAACCAAAACACTTAAGTGAGGAAAGCATGAGAGAACCAATAACTTAGCTATTTATATTTGAAGTGGGCATTATGTATGTTTTTACTATGCTGTTGATTGTGATCAGAGACCTGGGTCTCTGTGCCCGTAAGGGATTTGCTTTTACATGCTTGAATTTGTCTTCTCGTGTCTTTGTCTTGAGTCTGTCTTTTCCTCCTTTTGTTTTCTATTTTTTCTTTTTTAGCACCTTGTACCTGCATACTTAAGGGCAAGTATGGCTAAAATGAATAGGTATGACAAGTCTAAATTCTCTCATATTTTTGTGTCTTTTTCTCGTTCTTGTCCTTTATTTTTTGTATTTTTTTAGTTGGAAAGAGCAAGGATGGGCACAAGAGGCAGCAAAAGACAGGAGAATCACTTCTGGAGGGCATTACGATGCCAATGATACCAAGATGGGCAAC
This sequence comes from Perilla frutescens, assembly GCA_026008535.1. Taxonomy (NCBI): domain Eukaryota; kingdom Viridiplantae; phylum Streptophyta; class Magnoliopsida; order Lamiales; family Lamiaceae; genus Perilla; species Perilla frutescens. The sequence continues at coordinate 75,088,007 of BRKX01000003.1, forward strand.
AACTTCTCAGCGAAAAGCTCTCTCTCGAGCCTGGAGGAAATCATCCACCATTCCAGCAAAAGCTGAAGGAGAAGTTTGTGATCGTGCCCACAACAACCCCAGAGTGATTGAGAGGAGAAGGAAGGAGACTGGGTATAAGAAAACAAATGTCAGCAACAGCAGGAGCAATGCACCCTAGCCGCCGAAGGAAAGAGGAGTCGTGGAAGACAAGTTGACGCTTCTAGAAGGTTATCAGCTCTATAAAGAAAGTTGTATGTCGGCGCTACTAGGGCACGGCGAGTACAAAATCTACGACTTAAGATTTTTTAAATAAGGAAAGAATTTACCAGATATGGAAAGCTTTAGGCATGGCGGCTGCGAATTGGGCTGAAGATCCCCGGCCTGTCCGGAAGTTTACCTTGTGTCTTTGTACTCCTATATAAGTAGATTTGATGGCAGAAAACAAACAATAATTCATGCACCAAAACACTTTATTTTTCCGCACTAGTTTATTAAATCCAACGTTGGAGTTGGATTCTTTTGCAATTTAATATAAGTAAGTTTTCATTAAATTTATGTTTTCTTTTATTTCTTTCATTGTTTATTATAATTATTCTAAGTCTAACATGAGCGGCTAGACTCATTATTCTGGATTGAACACGAATAAGAACTTAATGAATACGTAAGAACCGTGAGACTTATGGGCATAAACTGTGTGAATTTGGTTCCATCATGTAATTGTTTTCTTTGTTGCATTATACAGTGGGCTAACCTAGTTAATCGTGGTTGATCACTCATTAATTAGAATTGTGTTCACTACCTCTATAAATGGTCAATGAATCATAGTTGTGTGTTGGTCATAAAGGGATGTGATACATCACATATACTGAGGGCATCTGAGAGATCAGTGTCTAGGTAAATCTAGGTCTGTCTAGGGCATAATGCTGCTTTGTTGTTTACAATCATATGAGAGACCAGGGTTGGGCAACAAGTTAGGGTTTAGGGGATGAGAGATCACTTCAAGGCTAAATAGAAAGGATAGATTGGGTAAGTGTGAGAGATCCATTGCCTATAACCAGGTAATTATATTTGCATAAGTAATCAGCATGCCCATGATCGGTCAAGTGTTTATTAAGTTCAAAATCTGAGTTTAATCCGGAATACGTTACTATTAATATTTTCCTTTCTTATTTTGTTTTGTTTTGTTATTTTAGTTTACAGTCTTTAAATAGAAGTATGGAGACCACAACAATCCTCAACCCCTTTTGGAAAAGTGACACTGGAAGATAGAATTCATAGCTCCTCATGGGACCGACCCTTACTCATATTAGCTTGCTACGCCTTGTTGTGGGCATAAGGATAACTCTCTCTTGAGAATTATTCTGACCACGAAATGACCACGCATTAGAGTGCAATTAACATATCTAAGAATCCAGTTTAGCACGCAAAGACCAAACACATTGATATCAGACATCACTACATCAGAAGTCTAGTTGAAGAAGAAGTTCTGAAGATTGAACATGTCAACAAAGAAGATCAACTAGCAGATTTATTCACCAAAGGCTTGGATACTACAAGATTTGAGAATCTTAGATCCTCATTGGGTCTTTGCATTCACCATTAAGCAGCCTAATGGTGTGTGAGTGTGTTTATTTCACATTCAGCGGGTCATAGAAAGAACCTGCAAAAGGAATGGGCTGAATTGGAGAATCTGTGAATAAAGTTCACCATAGATATTCATGAAAATCTCCCAAAAGATGATCATGTACTTTGTTAGTAACGGCTAGTTGGCGTCTCTGCAACTTCAGAACTGAAAAATACGGATTTCACTCTCAATTTTTTATGTCTAACAGAACTATTGATCGATATCACTAGAGAGAAGAGATTATCACTTAAAAGGATTCACTCCCCATCCATAATCTCATTTTTTATATTCTGAAAGACAAAGAGTGTCTAGGAGACTTCGTGATGAAGAAGATGAGTCTGGAGACTCTGAACATCGCTATATTGAAGAATATCATGAAAATGATAATAAAGAGGTCGTCTTAGAGAAAAAAGAAGAAGCAGAGATCACTTTTTCAAAGAAGGTTAAGAAGAGCAAGTCATTAAAGCTTGATGATCTGATTAAGCAAGTGACTCAGACCTACAAGCCCGTTGCTACTGCTAAAGCTCGAACAAAGAGTAGTGTCAAGAACATTGCAAAAAAATTAAAGAAGATAGTGAAGGAGGTTTCCAAGAACCTTGATCAAGAAGCTGAGAAAGCTTCTACGGTTGCAAAAGAAGAATCCACTCCAAAAGCTTCTGTTGAGCCAACCAAAGATGTTCAAGATCATGTTCTTGAACCTGCTGATGAAGATGAGCACATTCCTCTCGCTCAGAAATTCAAGTTGTCTATAAAGAAAGCTGTTGTCAAGAAGGAAAAAGCCAAGATCATTCATAGATCTGTGGTCGCTGAAGATCCAGAAGAAGAGATTCAGAGCTTTTCTTCCTCAGAAAAATGAGCCTCCACACCACAAGCAGAGAAGTTACTTGCAAATGCTCAGTACACCATCGAGCCTTTCACTGTTGGATTTCCATCACCAGGGGTATCCATAAAGAAGAAAATCTATTGGAAGTCTACTAAGGGATCTACACCTGTGTCCACCAGGTCTCAAATGACCAGAAGCCAAGCCTTAGAAGAGATTCTGGGATGCTTTTTGAAGAAATTTACTACTGAAAGGGAAACAAAAAAAGGCAGCTGTCGAGAAGAAGAAAGTTCGCGAAGATGTTCGTAAACAAGTTGGTGGATGTTCCAGTCAACTGGACGTGATTCAAGAAGAAGATACTTCTTATGGTCTCTTTAGACCAGTTTTTCATGCCTCATTGTAGGATAAATTCAAGAAAAAAAATGGTATAAAAGAGATGAGGGTAGATACATCCGTGTTGGTTGAGGTTGGTATCTACACTCTAATTGAGGCTGCCGGTTTGTTGTAAACCATGTTGAAATTTGGAGAGTATGTTCCAATGATTGTCAGTAAGTTCTACTGCAACCTAACCAAAGATATGGACAATTCCACTTCAGAAAACTTTGAGAAAGTTTTTGTTCGAGGACAAATGATAGAATTCTCCTCACGTCTGATTAAATAGACAATTGGATCAACTGTTGAGGGGGAGTTTGAAGAAGTTGAAGACTGGGGTATCATCGCAACTGAACTCACAGGAGGTGAGTATGATTATTGGCCAACAAACCTCCAGACCATTCCATTAAACAAGTTGACTTTTATCACAAGGCCCTATTCAGAATTGCCATCCATAATTGGGTACCAATCACTCACAAATGAGGAGTTAATCAGAATCAAAGAAGGTTCATATTTCACATAGGAACTGGAAAGAAATTTGATTATGGAGAGTTTGTCTTTGACAAGGTGGTAAGCATGGCTAAGAGAGAAAGAGAGAGCTGATCAAAGCTCCTATGGTCTAATCTGTGCTAATCTACAACATCATCAAGAGCCAAAGGAAGAATGTTGCCACCAAGATGGATTCTATTATCAAGCCCAAGAAGTCTCTTGGCATCAAAGTCTCATCCGATCTACCTTCTGCATCAAAGGAGCTGCTCAGGATATCATTGCACAAATATGTTAGCCCTCAGAAGAGTACACAGCAAGCATTGACATTTTTCTCTCTTGATATCTCATGTGCAACAAAATTCTAAATCATTTGAGAGACTGCATTATCTTCCGTGCCCAGAAGACTCTAGATCATGCTGCTGAAAGGAAGAAGGTTCAGGAACTTCTTTATGAACTTATTTAGGATGAAGAGTTCACCATGACTGTTGCTAAAAAGAACAATTCTTCACAGCCTTACTGAAACAGCAGTCAAGGAAAGTGAAGACACTTAAAAGAAAGAAGGTCATCTCAGCACTACAGCCTACTCTGAAAAGTATACATCTATGGCTGAGTATGAAGATGAGCAAGACAAAGAAAAAGAGGAGAAAGATGAGGCAGAAGAGAAATGTGATAATGCTGGTAATGAAGCAGTTGAGGATGAAACAGAAAGTGAAGAAACTGAAACAGAAGAAGAGCCGGAAGATGAATAGAAGGAAGAGGAAGAGAAGGGAGAAGAAAATGAAGATTTTAAGTTTGCACAATCTGATGCAGACAAGTCTGAATGAACAAGACTAAACTTCCAATAACAGCCCCATTGAATATTTATGACTTTTAACTTTTAAATTGTTATTTTTTTAATTTTCAAGATTCAATAAGGGTTTATTTGTACATTACTATGAAAATTAATAGTATTTATAGTAATGAGACTATATAATTGGGACACCTCAAAATAGTAAAAGAGACTATATAATTGGGACGGAGGGAGTATAATTCTATTTAATATTTGTGAATGCATGTATACAATTGTAAATTTATCTGGCAATACTAAATTAATTGGTAGATACAAAATATGAAGAAAAATAGTTGCGTAATACATTATTCAAATAACTAACAACATTTCTGTCCAATACAAAAAATCACTAAAAAAATTGAATTTTATTTTATTTAAACTGTGATGAATTCAAAATCTAAAAGGTTTTTATTATTCTTCTTGGATTTTGAAAAGAAGCACATTGAAAACAATAATTTGTGCACTATATTAATGAAAAAAATGAAATGCACGAAACATATATATTTTACTATAGGCCAATATTTTTATAACATGATAAATTAAATGTGTAACATCAGAATAATTTATCGATATAAAAATACAAGCCATTATTGACTAATCATTCATTTAAGTAACAATCGACGCTTGTGTCCGATACAGAAAAAAATAAGAAACAATTACTATTAAAGATAGATAAATTATATTTTATCAAACATATATAACAAAATAATTTTCATTGAAGGTAATTTCGAGATATAACTGTTGATAAAATATATATAATTCAATATTAATTGAAAAATATATATAATTCAATATTAATTGAGGCAATATAATTGAATAGCAAATAATTAGTTGACGCACCATAGTTGGATTCCCAAGAAATTAGCTGTTGATATAATATATTAGGTAAGTGCCTCAATAGGTAAAAAGTTATGTATGTGCATACTGAGTATTTCGACATAAGATACTTGTGTATTTTACTTTTTTTAAAAAAAAAATTAAAGTGATGGCCACATGTAGGGTGGATTTGTCTAAGTGCAAATGCGCTGAGTGCACAATATACTTTTCCCTCATGACCTAATTTCTGTGTTGCCTTGAAAAGTTACACAGTGGATTGCGGAAGAGTCTACTGTGCACTGAATGCATTTGCACTCACTTCTAATTTGCTGACATGTGGCAGATTACTTTTATTAAAAAAAAAAATTAAGAATACACTATGCTATTGTGCACCTATACGGGAGGCATGTAGATGTGGCTCCTTGAGCTATTGAGGCAGTTAGCTAAGCTTTTAGTTGACAGCTACAAATTAGTTTTATATGTATACATGGAGATGTGGCTCCCGTTCTTTGTCGTACTTGCTACTAAATAGAGTACTCATAAGTGGTTTTTCAATTCTAAAGTTCTTTCCCTACTTGTTTATTCGTTTCATCAATCGCTCTCCTAAATCTGTGAACTTTTTTATTGATTTGTAGAACAAGGGAGTTAAAAACATTTAGTCGTGACTCCACAGCCTGTGGGAGAAAAAGCATATGCAGCTTAAAGGTATAACTTCTATCTTGCTACATTGGTATGTTGTTTCTTAATGGATCTTCTTGCCACTAGTCGTCTTTGATGAGTTAGCTCCTATGTTTTGGCTAATTTTTTATTGTGTGTACACTGTATTAAGGTGGTGTTTAGGGTCTCTTATAATTTTAATTATGTGTTCATGTTTTGGAAACTAGAAGAATGCTTTTTTCTGATTATCATTTGGGACTAAAACTGAAAACACTTGCACATCAACAACAACATACTATACAATGAAGAACTTCAATAACCTGCCTATGAACCAACCCCTCTTCCCTACGAACTATGTTAGCCAGATTTAGCCCACATTATAGACGAGTTAGACATACAATAGATGCAAGCCCATGAAAAGCCTTAGAGCAATAAGAACTTGTGTATCCTTTTAGACACTACTTACTGCCATTAGTCCATAATCGTATAGTCTCTCTCTCTCTCTAGCGTTCGCTTTCCAATTAAATATGTAGAATGCATTACACTATAGCAAGTAGTTGTCTTCCCCTCGGCCCCTAGCTAACAAGATTGCACAGATAGATCCTTAGTTGTCTTTTATGACAAATATATAAATTAGAAGTTCATATCCTAATCTGCAAACGTGAATAAAATGTTTTTTCATTATATGTTGAAGATCTATATATGGATACAAAAATTCATACAACAACATGAATTTATAAAATGTATTTGAAAAAAGAAACTCATCAATTTTTGTTTATGTTAAAACAGACACATAAAAATTGAATCAAACATAAAATATTTTTCCCTAATTTATAAAAATTGAATCCAAACATAAAAATATTTTTCCAAGCCAATATTGGCAGACATGGCTATCTAACACTCATTTCAATGGATTTCTTGGTTATTAATACGGAGTCTGAATAAGTGTTTGGTATTTTTATCGAGGAGGTGGATGTATCCAAATCTAATCCACCCTTTGTGTTTTCATCTCAATTCAATCACATTATTAATTTATAAAACTTTAATTTCCTTCAAAACTGACGAGAAAGAAAGGTAATTTCTCAATAATACTATCTTTCAGCTGATGTACTTATATTTTACCCTTTTTTCTGATGTTGTAAATGCATTTTATGCAACAATTTCCTTAAATTGCTTGCATCAGCATTGGCTCTCTATATTTTTATTCCAAGTGGTTAACGTCCACCACGTGATTGATGAAATGCGTGAATGAAATGTAAGTTGCTGAATTCGCATTATGCATCTTCATCCTCAGTAGGAGTTGAAGTTGTCATGAAACCATATTTTGAGTGTAGCAAAGAGTGTTGTAAGCAACAATTTTTACTTTTACGTTCACTTCAAGCTTGACTTTTATTATTTTATCTAAGGAGCACGTGTTGATTTTGGAGCTAGAATGAAACTGGGAGTGGTATGCAGGAAGATTTACAACTACATTTGGTACGATCTCAAAGAGATAACATTTCCATCGTCATTGCCTAATTCACCCCACATCAAAAAGCGCCAAAAGCTTACATGGAAGGAACGATACCTTGTGAGTTCTCTAAATCAAGATTTGTGTTGCACTATTGTTTCAAGTATGTTGTGTAATGTTGTTGGTTTTTATTTTAATTAAGTCATGCAATGAGATGAAATCTACCATTGTAGTTGATAACTTGATACCCCGTACCACTATATGTGCATACAGGTTGGGGGCCAACTTACAATAATATCTTAAATTAGAAAATACAATTATAAGTCTATTCAATTTCGATAAAGTCTTAATATTGTGTCTTAATTACATGTTAACGTATTATAAAATCATTACAATACTTATGATGCTAATCAGTGATGTGTATAATCCTTTTATAGGTGGTGAAGGAAGCATCTAGACCGTATGATGCGAGTTAGGTCAGGGATATTGGTCTAGAACTCGGGCCAAATGATTACAAGAAAGCAGAAAGTGAAGATAAATCCAATGGGGAAAAAGGTACGACAAAAGAGAAGGAGCCATCAACTTTGGAGGATCTTGGTAAGGAATAATGCATATGGTTTTTAGAAAAGTGTGTAGCTCTTACATACATGATGAGATGCTTCCTCATATAGAGGTGTTGAAGAAAGATATATTTTCACATGAAAAAAGACTTAAAAAGATAAACCCCGCATATTAAATTTTGATTTAGTATTTGGATGCTTCCTCATATAGAGGTGTTGAAGAAAGATATATTTTCACATGAAAAAAGACTTAAAAAGATAAACCCCGCATATTAAATTTTGATTTAGTATTTGGATCATCACTTCAGGGTCTCGGGTGTATTTTCATTTCCTTATCTCTTTAGCAGACAATTATACATTAACTTCCATTATCATGATTCCCTTTATTTAGCTTATGGTATTTTACTATTTTCAGATGTTCTGTTCCAATTTGTTATATTTTCATAAAATTAAGTGGTGTTTGTCTGGTTATTTATAAAGAGACAACCATATAGTATACTAGTTGAAGGTTATCTTGAGCATATTATTTTGCCTGTTTTAGGTGGTCCAGAACCATTCATGTGCAATCAACTTGCAAACCGACCATGCCATTTGATCCTCCTATTCTGTTCAAGGGGAGAAGTTCAGTGTTTGACAAAATATATAGAAAATATAGTCAGGGGTGTTAACTCTTGCATTCATATAATTAATTTTATCCAATTTAATTAACATTCTCTGATGGGTATTTTCTTATATAATTCCAATTTTACACATTTAAAGCACAAGATCATTTCTTCTAGAATGGAATTTTATGTTTTTCATTTTTATGATGAATACTCAATTTTCTTAATGTGATTCCAAATGTAATATATAGTTGTGGCTGCAAGGGGAGGAATGGAGACATTAAAGCCTGCTCTGCAGCGAGTTTACATGACCAGAACTTCTGCTTATAGAGATGTGCTTAAAAATTTTATCAAAGGTTATCAAGAGGGTATACAGCAAGTTATGGAGAAGAAGGAAGATTCCAAATCTCAATCAAAAGCTGACCTTCCCAAAAGATAAATTTGACTTGTATGAAAAAGAGCAATTTGGTGAGGTTTTTTCCATATTATGTTAATTCATTTTAAATTGGTTGACTTATCTACTGAATTACCTGGATTGGTATTTGTTGTTCCATATTTTTTAGTAAATGTGAGTGCTACATAAAACTAACAAATTATCAAATGCCTTCGGATTTTTTTGAACTTTGAAAAATAAATAAAAATGTGAATTGGAGCGCATGGCCCGAGTTTACATCTATTGCCCGAGTTTACATCTATTTAAAACTCTGATTATCCCCTGATATGAAATCTAATTCCTGAAAACCTTTTCGCCTAGGAATGCAAATAAACATGACAAAAGAGTCTTAACGATCTATTAACTATTTATTTTGAAGTGATTCTAGGATCTTCTTGTGTCCCTCATTTCCTTGTACTTATGCAGAGTACTGTACTGACATTTTCTGCAACGAATCCTACGGGCTTCATTTGCAGTCTAGAGAAGACTTTTTAGCCTCTTATTTCTGTCATTTAGTTCCGACTTTGGCAAGATAAGGTTCTAATTCTTGTCTTTATGTGACATTTTCCACTCCCATGATATTAAACCTATGCTTATGTAGTGAGAAGGAAAAACTGGTATAGTCACCATGCGTGCAAGTGTAATTTGGTGGTGGATTATTCCTTTATAGAAAATAAACTCTCAACTCAAACTTCGAATGAGCATCAATATAAATTAGGATCTCTTATCGTATGGCATAAGAGAGTGGAGATAATCAGGAGATTAGGGTGGAGATGGAGACATGATCAGATGTAAATTTCACTTTAATTCTTGTATGTTCCAGTGGCTATGTGGCTCAGCTCCTTTATTTGTATTTCCCCCCATTTTAGATGGTCCATTGGTCCATCCATTCTCTAATTGGTGGAGGCTACTGATATAAGTCTTTCCCCCATTTACACTGTCTACTGGTCCATCCAGTCTCTAAATGATGGAGGCTTTATTTTAAGTTGCATTTGTGAGTTCGTTGTTCCTATGCATTAAACTGATTAATCAAACTCTTCGTATAATGGTAACATCTCGAGCCACCATAGGAGGTCATACTACTTTACATCATTATACTATGTTATTGCCTTTTTTCCTGAAATCCGAATGTGTTTTTTGTTTCAGCCAACACTGAGGCCGTTGATGTCAAGACTCAGCCGAATACTGATACAGGAAAATCGTCAAGATTATGAGATGAACAGAGCAATTGTTATCTCTTAAACACACACACACACACAGTGTGTGCATTATGTAAGGATTTGATAGTGTGAAGTTAGGACCCTACCCACCCTCCACCCACGGTCCGCCCACTTGTAGAAGCACCAAACATGAGTTAGTAGCAGTGATGGTGAAGATGTGTGGCATATGCATCTTCTTGTCTGAATCTTTATGGGTCCATTGTTGCCTCATTGTTCACCAGCTACTGCACATTTCCCCTCTTCTGCATCTCTCTTGCAATATAAATTACCATTCTCTGAATTCTTTGTGACTACTTTCACATGAAATGACTCGACATTGCGTTGCGCCACTCTCTTTGCCCATTCCATCTCACTATCACAGACTTCACAATTTAATTAACGGGGGAGGAAAAACAAAAAACAAAATAAATTATTGGCTTTATCTTGTGCTCCAAAAATAAAATAATAAATAATTAATGTTGCTACACGAAACCTAACTTGTGAAGCTTTTATGAGGTTTTTTTTTGGAAATTAATGTCTTCTCTTTTTGTTTAGCATATGTAATCATGTAATTATTTAAAATCAACATGTGTGTGTGTTTAAGAGATAACAACTATTCTGTTCATCTTATAACCTCGACGATTTTCTTGTATCAGTCTTCGGCTGAGTCTTGATATTAACGGCCTCAATGCTGGCTCTAACAAAGAATACATTCAGATCTCAGAAAAGATGGCAATAACATTAGTATATTGATGTAAAGTAGTATGGCCCCCTATGGTGGTTCGAGATGTTACCATTATACGAAGAGTTTGATTAATCATGTTAATGCATAGAAACAACGAACTCACAGATGTAACTTAAAATAAAGCCTCCACCAATTAGAGACTGGATGGACCAGTAGACAATGTACATGGGGGGAAAGACTTATTTCAGTAGCTTCCACCAATTAGAGAATGGATGGACTAGTGGACCATCTAAAATGGGGGCAATACAAATAAAGTAGCAAAGCCACCGCCACTAGAACATATAAGAATTAAAGTGAAATTTACGTCTGATCGTGTCTTCATCTCCACCCTAATCTCCTGATTATCTCTACTCTCTCTTGTGCCATATGATAAGAGGTCCTAACTTATATTGATGTTCATTCAAAGTTTGAGATGAGAGTTTATTTTCTATAAAGGAATAATCCACCACTAAATTACACTTGCACACATGGTGACTACACCAGCTTTTCCTTCTCACTACATAAGCCTAGGTTTAATACCATGGGAGTGGAAAATGTCACATAAAGACAAGAATCAGAACCTTCACTTGCCAAAGTCGGAACTAAATTACAGAAATAAGATGTTAAAAGGCCTTTTCTAGACTGGAAATGAAGCCCATAGGGTTCGTTGCAGAAAATGTCAGTACTCTGCATAAGTTCAAGGAAATGAGGGACACAGGAAGATCCTAGAATCACTTCAAAATAAATAGTCAATAGATCATTAAGACTCTTTTGTCATGTTCATTTACATTCCTAGGCAAAAGGGTTTTCAAGAATCAGATTTAAGGGAATAATCAGAGTTTTAACTAGATGTAAACTCAGGCCATGCGCTCCGGTTCACATTTTTATTTATTTTTCAAAGTTCATTAAAAGGCCTTTGGAAAAAACCCAAAGGCATTTGATAATTTGTTAGTTTGATGCAGCACTCAGATTTACTAAAAAATATGGAACTACAAATACCCATATTACAGGTACGGGTCCAACTAATTCAACAGATAAGTCAACTAATTTAAAACGAATTAACATAATATGGAAAAAACTTTACCAAATTGCTATTTCTCATACAAGTCAAATTTATCTTTTAGGAGGGTCAGCTTCTGATTGAGATTTAGAATCTTCCTTCTTCTCCATAACTTGCCGTATACCCTCTTGATAACCTTCGATAAAATTTTTAAGCGCATCTCTATAAGCAGAAGCTCTGGTCATGTAAACTCGCTGCAGTGCAGGCTTTAATGTCTCCATTCCTCCCCTTGCAGCCACAGCTATAAATTACATTTGGAATCACATTAAGAAAATTGAGTATTCATCATAAAAATAAAAAAGAAAAGCATAAAATGTCATTCTAGAAGAAATGATCTTGTGCTTTAAATGTAAATTGGAATTATATAAGAAAATACCCATCAGAGAATGTTAATTAAATTTGATAAAATTGATTATATGAATGCAAGAGTTACCACCCCACAGACAAAATAATGTGCTCAAGATAACCTTCAACTAGAACATCTGAAAATAGTAAAATACCATAAGCTAAATAAATGGAAGTTAACGTATAATTGTCTACTAAAGAGATAAGGAAATGAAAATACACCAGGGACCATGCATAGTTTTGCTTTCCTTCAATCATTTATAGTCTAGACGATATCATTCGAACCGAATACCTGAAGTGATGATAAAAATACTAAATCAAAATTTAATATGTGGGGTTTATCTTTTTAAGTCTCTTTTCATGTGAAAATATATCTTTTTCATCAACACCTCTATACGAGGAAGCATCTCATTATGCATGTAAGAGCTACACACTTTTCTGAAAACCATATGCATTATTCCTTACCAAGATCCTCCAAAGTTGATGGTTCGTTCTCTTTCGTCGTGCCTTTTTCCCCCATTGGATTTATCTTCACTCTCTGCTTTCTTGTAATCATTTGGCCTGAGTTCTGGACCAATATCCCTGACCCAACTCGCACTATACAATCTAGATGCTTCCTTCACCACCTATAAAAGGATTATACACATCACTGATTAGCATCTCATACACACACACGGACAGGCCAATGTCTAATCAATGACCTCAAATTTTAAAAAATTATATAAGTATTGTAGTGATTTCATAATACGTTAACATGTAATTAAGACTTCATCGAAATTGAATAGACATATAATTGTATTTTCTAATTTAAGATATTATTGTAAGTCGGCCCCCAACCTCTATGCAGATATAGTGGTACGGGGTATCAACTACATCGGTAGATTTTATCTCAATGCATGACATAATTAAAATAAAAACCAACAACATTACACAACATACTTGAAACAATAGTGCAACACAAATATTGATTTATAGAACTCACAAGATATCGTTCCTTCCACGTAAGTTTTTGGCGCTTTTTGATGTGGGGTGGATTTGGCAATGACGATGGAAATGTTATCTCCTTGAGATCGTACCGAATATAGTTGTAAATCTTCTTATATACCACACTCAGCTTCATTCTAGCTTCAAAATCAACACGTGTTCCCTAGATAAAATAATAAAAGTCAAGCTTTAAGTGAACGTAAAAGTAAAAATTGTTGCTTAGAACACTCTTTGCTACGCTCAAAATATGGTTTCATGACAACTTCAACTCCTACTGAGGATAAAGATGCATAATGCGAATTCAGCAGCTTACATTTCATTCACGCATTTCATTAATCACGTGGTCGACGTTAATCACTTGAAATAAAAATATAGAGAGCCAACGCTGATGCAAGCAATTTAAGAAAATTGTTGCATAAAAGGCATTCACAACATCGGAAAAAAAGGGTAAAATATAAGTACATCAGTTGAAAGATAGTATTATTGAGAAATTACCTTTCTTTCTCGTCAGTTTTGAAGGAAATTAAAGCTTTATAAATTAATAATGCGATTGAATTGAGATGAAAACACAAAGGGCTCATTTGCTAGACATGATAAGATAACGTATGATATCTATGACTAGGATGTCTTTGATATATTAGGTATCAATATCATGTTTGCTTGAATGTATTAAAATATTTATAAAATATATACATATATAATCTACTATTTGGTTGAAAGTATTAAAATTCTCATATAATTACAATTCTAAAAATACCCTCTTAAATTAGGCAAGAGAGAATTTATTATTAGACATTAATTAATATGGAGTGGGGCAATTCAGTCCAATAATTATAATAATGATCTTCTGTATTACATATCCCACCTAGGAGGTGGAATACAGAATCCTACTAAATCCTGCAGATCTTTGTTAGAAATATTGGGCCCTTAATAAAGGGCTTTGAGCTTTGAACCAAACAACATATTAGGGTATCGTAGATATCTATCAACCCCTTATCACCCCTAGCAAGCGAGCCCAAAGGGTGGATTGGATTTGGATACATCCACCTCCTCGATCAAAATATGAAACACTTATTCAAGCTCCGTAATAATAACTAAGAAACCCGTTGAAATAACTGTTAAACAGCCATGTCTGCCAATATTGGCTTGGAAAATATTTTTATGTTTAATTCAATTTTTATAAATTAGGAAAAGTATTAAAATTACTCAAAATAAGAAAGTGTTTCTACACATCTTTTTTACCCTTTCATTCAAAAATTATAATTTAATTATTATTGTAATTTTCATTTTTCCTCATTTTTTACTATTTTATTAAAAATAATAATTTAATTATTAGAAATTAAAAAGATAATTTAAAAAAAAAACTGAAAAAGTAGCGGACTGCAACGGTGGGGCAATGTTTAGGATGTGCAGAGGTTGGAAGATTTGTTTCAGCGCCTCTAAAGGCTTATTTGGTTGGTAGAAAAGTAAATTCAATAGAAGACATGCATTCTTGCCGATGTCATTCTTTAAATTAAAAGTACAAAACACAGAGCACACACAATAAAAAGAACTTGGTTGTTATGTTGATCTAAACTTATCATTGAATACCTGAAAATTATTTTATTGGTTTTTTTTTAATGTTGGGATTATTTTACATATTATCTTATTTTACATAATTTATATCTTATTTTACAGGTTTTTTTTTAATGTACAATTTAGTTGTACCAAGTAACAACCATGCATTTCATCATTGGGTTTAGTTTTAACTAAAATATCTCCCGTGCGATGCACGGATAAAATTTGTATAGTTACTTTTTATTTTGCTTGAAGTAATAAATATAAAATAATTATAATGTACTGCGCAGTTGAAGAATATAAACACTATCTATTAAAGAGCATAAAAAATGAGAATTAAAAAAAAAACATTAATCTCTTTGTTTTCTTAAATTTATAGTTTGTTCATTCCAAATAATATTTGTCGGTTCCTAGATGTGGAATAATTTATTGAAAAATATTTATTTAATTATATAAAATATATTTCATATATTTAAAATTGCAAATTCAAATACATTTAAATTTTTAAAATTTTCAATATATTTAATTAATTTTTTTGTATATTTATGTATATTTAATTAATGAAATATTATCTAAATATATATAATAAGAAATTGATAGATATTTAATCAATTTTACAGCACAAAAATCGTACATAATTTATTATATTTTAATATTTCTAGTAGAATATCTCATGCCAATGACCATATAGTATTTGGGGGGTCATAGTCGAGTACATGGAGATCATAGATGGGGAGGATTTAAAGAGTCATATATGAACTGTAATGTTTGTATGAACAGCCACCAAAGAAGCAGAGGGTACCTATTAGCGTAGCACGAGTTACAATGAAGAAGCAAAAGGAAAGACGAAAAAATGCTTCAAGAGGTTGCTAACATTCTCAACTCGATCATTTCTCACAATTACTCTAATAAGCACTATGTTCTTAGAGATCAAATATCACGTTGAAATAATTGGTATTTTCAGAGAGCTCTGCTCGGAAGGTTCGGAGCCTGGAGAAGCAGTAGTAGTAGTATAAAGGTGGCAGCGAGACGGCGATCAGAGGAGAGGATTTTGAAGTCAACTGTAGGCGATTTCAGAAAGGGTGTTCTCGACGTCTGACACATGTTAAAACCCTCTGCCCCTGAGGGCTGAAGCCTCTAATGAGAAGGGAAAACAAGCAATGAGTGAAGGGAAGAAAAAGAAAGATGGTAAAAAAGGCCATGGCAAGAGAAAAGATGGTGGTAGAAAGCATCACTAGGAAATGTGAAATTTACCTCAAGTGAGTGCATAGCCTTTTTAACAAAAAAGCGCGTCGAAACGTACGGGTCAAGATCCGTCAGACGGTACTTGTATTAAGATATAAGCTCATATCCATTAGGGTTGTAAATGAACCGAATTGAGTCGAATAACCTGATGTCCGGGCTCATTAAGGAATATTTAAGTTCGGGCTCAGCTCGAGCTCGAATCGAGCTCTTTTCCTATTGTTCAAGCTCAGTTCAATATATATTTGTAACACTTATTCAGAAACAAAGGTATAACTTTTTTTTTCGTTTGTTCTATTTATATTGTTATTTTAAGTTTAAAATTATATTATAAATTTTTTGAATTAGATATAGGGGTGAGCAAAAAGTACCGAAAACCGAGAACCGAACCGAATTAATTCGGTATTTTTCGATTTGGTTCTTTTCAAAATTCAGTTCGATTCGGTTCTTTTTCTACCAAAAATTTGGTTTTCGATTCAGTCTAGAGGGAAAATACTCGAAGCGAACCGAAAAATCAAATTTCTATGTATTAGTAATAAAAATACTCGAATTTGTTGGACTTTATAATTTATTCGACTTTGCTTTGTTGGAATTTACACATTTTTGGACTTTATTCAATTGTTTATTAGTACTTTTTGAACTTAAGTCTTGATAATTAGCTAATTCATACTCGTACATATTTAATTATATCGAATAAAGAGAATTTAAAGGAAAAAAACAAATCAGAAAATTTAAGAAAAAATTCAGTTCAAAACCAAACCGAACTAAAATATTTCGATCCCGTTTGGTACGGTTCTGATCAAAAATTCGGTTCGATTCGGTTCTATTTTTAAAAAATTTGATTTTCTTCAATTTTAACATTTTCGGGACCAAACTGAACCGAAACGAAAAACCGAATGCTCACCCCTAATTAGATATGTTTATTTTTTGTATTTATTTATTTATTTTTAATTTAAATATTGATCAATTTCTTATTTTATATATATATATATATATATATATATATTTAGATAATATTTCATTAATTAAATATATATAAATATACAAAAAATCAACTAAATATATTGAAATTTTTAAAAATTAAAATGTATTTGAATTTGCAATTTTAAATATATGAAATAAATTTTAAATAATTAAATAAATATTTTTCAATAAATTATTCCACATTGAAAAACCGACATATATTATTTGGAATGAACAAACTAAAAAATCTAAGAAAACAAAGATTAATGTTTTTTTTGTTTTAATATCTCATTTTTTATGCTCTTTAATAGATAGTGTTTATACTCTTCAACTTTAGTTAAAACTAAAACCAATGATGAAATGCATGGTTGTTACTTGTTATAACTAAATTGTACATTACTTAAATCTGACTGTTGCTCTAAAAATAAGATAATATGTAATATAATCCCAACATTAAAAAAAATTAGTAAAATAATTTTCAGGTATTCAATGATCAGCTTAGATCAACATAACAACCAAATTCTTTTTGTTGTGTGTGCTCTGTGTTTTGTACTTTTAATTTAAAGAATGACATTGGCAAGAATGCATTTGTTTTCTACTAAAAAGAAGCCTTTAGAGGCGCTGAAACAAATCTTCCAACCTCTGCACATCCTAAACATTGCCCCACCGCGACAATCCGCTAGTTCTTCAATTCTTTTTTAAATTATCATTTTAATTTCTAATAATTAAATTATTATTTTTGAATGAAAGGGTAAAAAAGATGTGTAGAAATACTCTTTTTCTTATTTTGAGAAATTTTAGTACTTTCCCTAATTTATAAAAATTGAGTCAAACATAAAAATATTTTTCCAAGCCAATATTGGCAGACATGGCTATCTAACACTCATTTCAACGGGTTTCGTGGTTATTACTACGGAGCCTGAATAAGTGTTTGGTATTTTGATCGAGGTGGATGTATCCAAATCCAATCCACCCATTGTTTTTTCATCTCAATTCAATCGCATTGCATTATTAATTTATAAAACATTAATTTTCTTCAAAACTGACAAGAAAGAAGGGTAATTTCTCAATAATACTATCTTACAAATGATGTACTTATATTTTACCCCTTTTTCTGATGTTGTAAATGCCTTTTATGCAACAATTTCCTTAAATTGCTTGCATCAACATCAATGTTGGCTCTCTATATTTTTATTCCAAGTGGTTAGCGTCCACCACGTGATTGATGAAATGCATGAATGAAATGTAAGTTGTTGAATTCACATTATGCATCTTCATCCTCAGTAGGAGTTGAAGTTGGCATGAAACCATAGTTTGAGCGTAGCAAAGAGTGTTGTAAGCAACAATTTTTACTTTTACATTCACTTCAAGCTTGACTTTTATTATTTTATCTAGGGAGCAGGTGTTGATTATAGAGCTAGAATGAAGATGAGAGTGGCATGCAGGAAGATTTACAACTACGTTCGATACGATCTCAAGGAGATAGCATTTCTATTGTCATTGCCTGATCCACCCCACATCAAAAAGCGCCAAAAGCTTTCATGGAAGGAACGATTAGGGATGTCAATTTAGCCCGAAATCGATGGGTTGGCCCGAATAGACCGAGAAAAATATAGGGTTAGGGCCGAAAAATTCCGGCCCGAAAAAAAAATTAACCGAACGGGCCAAACCGGTCGGGCTGGCGGGCCAAACGGGCTGGCCCGGTCGGGCCGCGGGTTGGCCCGTCGGGCTGGCCTGGCAGCCTTCGTTGTTTTCGTCATAACTTTTTCTAGAAAACTCCGATTCACGAACGGTCGGAAGCATTGGAAAGCTAACTCAATTATCTTTCCATCCATATATTACGCATTTATAGATTCCAAGTATGGTAAAAGTTATGAATTTTTAAAGTTACAACTAATAGTAAATGAGTTTTATTCAATGATGCAATTTTTCATTAAATGTTATATTTTCATTTATGACATACATTATTGCATTTATCAATGTTATAACTTATAAGTGCTTAGTATGATGTATAAAACATGTTTATTCGTTTGTTGCTTTTTGAATGTCAAAACCTTTCACTTTAATTTTTTTTATTATTTTATTTTATTTTTGTTAAGAAAATTATCTTTCACTCATTATCCATATATTACTATATAGACTCATTATCCATCTATTATTATATAGTATTGATGTTTTAAAATATTAAAATTATATTATTTATCATGTTTTCAATAATTTAATTTTATATACGTTCTAATGTTATCATTTGTTTATTGTATGAGAAAGAATACAAAAATAAATGAAATAAATAATGAAGACTTTAAAAATGAAATGTGAACATGAAGTTGAAAAATCTTCAAATATTATTGTTGAAATAGAAGAAGATTGTATTTCTAATTAGTTCGGAGATTGAACTATAATTAGATTTATGATTTAGTTTGAAATTATTATTTTTGAAAGAACAAATTATGATTGAAAATTATTGTAATTTATCATTTCATATACCGTTGATTTCTTTATTTGATGCACTATGATGTTAATGAAATTTTATATTCTCCGTATTTTTTTTCATTTTATGTTATTTTTCGTGTATTTATTTATTTCAAGAGTAAGAGATGGTGACTATTTTTTAGAATTATCAAAATGTAATTTATGCATGTGAAAAAAATTCGTTAGCATGTTGGCCTGACGGGCTAGCCCGAAAACCGAATGGTTAGGGTTAGGGCCAAGAATTTTTGGCCCGAAAAAAATTTTAACCGATTCGGCCCGAACCGAATTGGCCCGAAACCGAAACGGGTTGGCCCGAAACCGAACGGGTTGGCCCGATTGACATCCCTAGGAACGATACCTTGTGAGTTCTCTAACTCAAGATTTGTGTTGCATTATTGTTTCAAACATGTTGTGTAATGCTGTTGGTTTTTATTTTAATTATGTCATGCAATGAGATGAAATCTGCCATTGTAGTTGAAAACTTGATACCCCGTACCACTATATGTGTATGTGCATACGGGTAGGGGGCCAACTTACAATAATATCTTAAATTAGAAAATACAATTATAAGTCTATTCAATTTCGATGAAGTCTTAATATTGTGTCTTAAATCTTAATTACATGTTAACGTATTATGAAATCACTACAATACTTATATAATTTTTTAAAATTTAAGGGGGTCATTGATTATACATAGGCATGTCCATGTGTGTATGAGATGCTAATAGTGATGTGTATAATCCTTTTATAGGTGGTGAAGGAAGCAACTAGACTGTATGGTGCGAGCTGGGTCAGGGATATCGGTCCAAAACTCAGGCCAACATACAACACATTATTGCAGAATCAAAGCCAACCCACAATACATGATCAGCTAAACTAATATTTGTGTGCAAGAAGCAACAAACAATAATGGTTTCAGTGTTTAGGAAGATGGGAACTTACCAGGAAGGGAGAAACGAAATCTTTAACCCGATAGTTTACTTCCAGAGGCTTCAGCTTCTGAACGTACAACTTCTTCAAGCCATCAATAATCAAAGTGACAAATCTCAAAGACACCTACACAATAGAAAGATGAAACACCATTCAAGGAACCAAAACTATTTGATAAAAAAGAAATCAGTAAAGAAATCAGTCATTGGAAGGGCATGGTTAAGCAAGGAGGTTAAGAGAGGAGATGATAAGTATTAAAAAAGACAACATAATTTTTGAACCCAAACTCTTGTGTCTAGTAATATAAATAAGATATCTAGGTAAAACGCATGAAATGATTGATATGTAATAAAGAAGATTATTTTACCCCACGGGAGAGGGGGTGGAAGGGAACAGAAAAAGAAGAAAAAAAAAGAAAGGACAAAACTCATGGCTGAGAGATTCAATTTTATATTCTCATGAACCCAGAACTCGTCAAGTGTATAGCTATTGCACCACAAAACTAAATAAAAAGAAAATTAACCAATCTAGCCACTCCACAAAATATAGAACGATAAAAATAACCAAGGCAAATCAAAGTAAAGAAAAAGATAATTTCATAGAAGGAAAAGAATATTAAATAAAAGAAAAGACTCAAGGAAATACAAAAATGAAAAAATAACCAATCTAGCCACTTGGGTAAACTAAGTGCATAAAAAAACCATGTCTGAACCAAAACCTAAAAATTATCCAACAGAAAAGGCAATCATAATAAGATGTTTAGTCTGAGTGGAAGATAGTGCAGGCAGCCGAAAATTTGGAATAGAATAGAACATAGAATGGCATTAGTACCGAAGTTGTGAAGCAGAGTCTAATGCCTTATAAAATGCATTTAATACATAGTAGAAGGTTGATCAGCATACAAGACGTAAAGATGAAATAAACAATGCAAGAGACAGACGTGCTAATGCTAAGCTGATTACCTTCTTTGCAGATTTTAAAGAATTAAACCAACCAGTTGGGGGTGAAGATTGTACCTGAGGGCTCTCTAAATCAAAAGAAAGTCAGCCTAAAAAATTGAAGACTAATCTACTACTGCAGAAGTGCAGATGATACCATACATCTCATAATGAGAGGAAGAGAACTAGGGGTTTTTTTTAATTTCTATTTTTGCGATTTTGTTTTATTTCCCACCATCTTTTTTCTTATTCTTTTCTTTTAATTTGTAAATATTCGTATTCTTTTTTCTATTAATATGTACATTAATACAGAAAAGTATTTTTTTTGAAGTGTAATCTTATACCCTTCTGATTAAACTATTTTTCTATTATTTTCAATTTAATAAATTTTAATTAAAGTTTTCTAATTAATTTAGTATTTAGCATTAGTATTCTAAAATTCAACTCGGCTCATTAGGTAGCATTTCATTATTTTTTGAACATTTATATACTTTTCTTAATAATTATATACAGGTAGAAAAACAAAAAAAAAAATACGATATATAATATAATATAATATAATACTAGAATTACACCCTGTGCGAGGTAAGAGATATATAAATAATTTATAATTAATAGTTTGTACGAATAAAATAATTAATAGAAACAATCATAAAATGTATAAAAAAAATATAATGTGATATTCAAGTTTGTTCACTATTTTATTAATAAACAACTCATATCCATAAATAAATTAAAAAAAAAAAAAGAACAAAAGGACAACACCGTAAAAACACATTTTAAAAATTGTTATATATGCATCTTTGTCATCCCTTTAGACTGAGTGAAGTGGAAAGGACGTCATCGAGAGTAGGGGTGTGCAATCGGTTCGAACCGAGCTCCTAAAACCGAACCAAAAAATTATCAACCGAACTGAACCGAAAATTTATTGCAGCCGAACCGAACCGAAATTGAACATGTCGGTTCAGTTTCGGTCGATTCTCTTAAAAGCCGAAATTTTTTTGGCAGATTTATTAAAAAAAAAAAAAAATCTCCCTGTGATCATTTTTTCAACAAAATACACACTATTTTAATGAAACATAAATTAATAAACAATTACCCACCGTAAAAAAAACACCTAACCTCATTCTACCAACATAAATCGAGCAAATAGAATCGAAATGCACATCAAACACAGCAAAGTAAGGCGCCAAAATAAACATTCCGAGACACAAAATCAGTTCCCATTTATTTCTGGTGAATCATTCAAATACCGCAGATAGTAACTCGAACAAAACCAAAAACAATAAACAAACTTGCTAATATCCCACATCAAAGACACTACATAACCACATTCAGCCAACATAAATCAAGCAAAGAGAGCCGAAACTCACTACTTCAAAACCAACAACAAAAAAATAAAATAAAATACACAAATCAATCCTATGTCTACTCACACTACAGCCTACAGACACAAAACCCAGAAACCCCATTAATTTTCTTGCAAAAATCAAACATATATAAAGAAAACGACGTATTTTGAAGTAATATCAACAAAACATTACCAGTAAAGGGCTTGCGCTTGACGGAGGGGTCGAGCTGATTGCACTAGCTTGTTGCTGCTTCTTCCTATTTGCTGCTACTGCTACGCGCCTACGCAACGTGACGATGGGAGAGATAGACGACTAAATTGATGTCTATCTGCTGCTGTCTACTGAGATTGAAGATCGCGATGGGAGATCGACGATGGCAATTGGGAATTGAGAGATGGGAATGGGCTGAGGCGAAGCAAGATAGGAAGAATTGGGATTTTAGAATTAAGGTTCTCAAAATATGATAAATGGAATCGGATTGTATGTTTGTGGTAAGACATTACTAATGGGCTAATTGGGAATGGGCTATATAATTAATGTTGTTATGTGATGGGTCATGGGATGATTGGGCTCAATGGAATGGGCTATCTAATTTTTAAAATTATTAAAAAAATTTATTCGGTTCGGTGATTTTCATTTTTTAGCGTCAAAATCGAAATAGAACCGAACATAATGGGTTTTATACTTTAAAAATCGAAACCGAACTGAACTAAAATTTATCAAACCGAACCGAACCGAACGCAACGGTTTGGTTCGATTTTTCGGTCGCGGTTCAATTTTGCTCACCCCTAATCGAGAGAGACTTGTCAAGACTTCAGCAGCACGTTTCCACAATTTGATTAATAATTCGTCATCATTACTTTTATTTGTAGAGAATACTTCAATCTCCATCGATCTTTGACATCATATCATTTTACGTCTCCTAATACATGAGTATGAATATGTTAAATTGTATTGTTGTAAAACATTGGTCTATATGTAGTATGAAATTAAACATTTCACATTTTTTATATATGATATGGAAAATATACATTATCTAACTATGAAAGAAAAATATTAAAAAATGTGAAATGTGTTGAATGCATAATTTTTTGGATCAAATAAGGTAGTATAGAAATATTTAAATACATGCATCTTGTAGATTTTAAGCTCAATACAATATAAATCTGCTAACTAAAAAATATTTATTTTTGACATGATTTATCATAAATTTGAATGTCTAACAATCAAAATTCTAAAAATTAGGCATGAAGTCATGCATATAAGTGAAACTCAATATATTAGTATTTCAGAACTATAAATCACTTCATGAAACAATATCAATACACAAAATTATTTATCTAAAATGAATCATTCTTATATGGTATCATAAAAAATAACACAAAAACAAACAAAAATAGTTAATTATTTTATATGAAATAAAATAATTAAGAATTTTATAAAAAAAAACATAATATTAATTTCATTCACTTCACCAATAAATGCTTCAAAATGTTTGATTTGTTCAATGAGCCAAACATTTCATATAAAAATATATTTATTTCAATTGTGAAATGTGTGGAAAACATTAAAATAAATTAGAAGGTAGCTAATAATTTTAAAAAAAAAATATTAAAAAAATTAGTACAATAATAAAATCTTATCAAAGTATGAAAAAGTCAACCCAAAAAATATCTCAATATTTTAGGGTTTGTCATTCATTTTTCTCTCATATTTTTGGTGCCCATCGATTCATTCTTCATCAAGAATTTTCAACTAACACCACTATGTTAATTTCATTTTCACCTTCCGGTCTATCTTTAATCTTGTGAATAACATAATTTAAGTATAAATTTTTTATTCTTTTTACACCATTCAATTTATTTCTAATACCTGCTATATTGTCCATAATATTTATAAAATGTTGTGGACTATTGTAAATATATCATTACTTGGTAATTATGTACGAAATTCAAAAGGTAAAATTATACTCACTCCATTTTTGAATAAGTGTCATTCTAAAACTTCAGTTTGTTTGATAAATATTGTCATTATACATAATCGCGGTGAAAATTTAACATTTTTCTCATATTTTCCCTCATTTAATGCATTCAAACATTCATATTTGATTCATTTAATGTATCCATATAATGGTATATAATGTAATTTGAAGAATTTATTAATACTATGTGTGTATTTATCTAGAATGACACTAATTCAGAAATAAATGAGGTATATATTGAGCTTTTTTTATTTTCAATAGCCTATTTTAATTTCCAATATGTTAATGAATGGTGGTTTTGCCGGTTTATATTTTTAATTCATAAATGAATAGTTTATTAATATTTTATGAAAGTTTCATCAATAGGCCAAATTTAGATAGCAAAAGATCCAAAGTTTTAAAATACTAATATAACAAAAATAATAGATCGGTTCTACTAAATTTAGAATGATAGATTTGGTTCTCAAAAAATAAAAACAGAATACATTATTGTTGATCTTATACATTTGATATATAACTATGTTTGAAATATATTAAATTGTCTCGAACATATAAAAGAATGTGAAAATAAAAAATAACAATGTGATGTAGCTCAACATATAATATAATGTTCAACATTTAAAAAAGAAGTTACATCATAAAATAGTAATATTTTTTTTTTATGTCGAGGGTAACCCGCAGCCACTACCATAGTGCGCACTGGGTAAACCCCGCCCCAGTGTAATAGCCTGCAAATCTACACAGGGGAGGTAAGCCACACTTAATAAGGCATGTGTGACAGGCTCACACCTAGTGATATTGATGGTGGGTCGACATCACTCCATCACTAGGTCATCCCCAAGGGAACATAAAATAGTAATATTTTGTACGTTATTTGGCTTGACTTGCTCTTTTAGCTTAATCCTATTATTAACGTATGTTTGGTGTTTTTCCACTAAACAAAATTATTCATGGACTTTGGAATGTAAGATATAAATTTAGTTTGAAAAAATAAAATACATAAAGATTTAATTATTTAAAATATATTAATGAGATTAAATTTGAATATATATATATATATATATATATATAAGATGTTTCAAATTGCAAATGTGTGTGTATTTAATTTCAAGACTATAAATATATTTATTCGAACTTCTTGGTACATTTAATTCAGAATTTATAATTTCTAAATTCACATAAATGTTTATAACTTAAAATTTATTCATTCAAAAAAATATCGGGTTGACATTCTTTGATATGGGATTACTTAAGTTTAAAAATTTAAGATGTATGAGGGTTAATTGTTTAAAATATATTTCATATATTTAAAGTTACAAACTTAAAAATATTTAATTTTTTAGTTAAAAACATATTTATTTGATTTCTTTAATATACTGAATTGACTTTATAAAAAAATAAAAATTCTAAAATTATTTAAAATAGATTTAATATTATACTAATAAAATTAGATAATTTTATGTAGAAATATATCACATCAATAAATGCAAAAGAAAACTCTAAAATATTCGAACACTATGAGGAGAAGAAAAGGAAATTCGGGAGGAATTCTAGATTGTGAATTTGATCATACTTCTATATATAAGCCAATAAATATAAATAATGACAAATTCATTACTCTTAATTAAAACATAAATGCAGCAAACATAAATTATGACAAAGTAATTACTCTTAATTAAAACATAAATTATGAAAATTATCTACTTAGTAGTGTGCATCGAAGTATCACACAAAATCGTTCACAATTCACAAATTAACTCTTTGAACTCTCACCTTTTCATTTTTCTTTTGATGGACTTCAGAAAATGGGCAACTAAATTTGGAAGTTTTCACGAAAATATTTATTTATTCTAAATTATTATGTATATAACTAATTTCCCATTCATAATATATATTTTAAGTGAAAACTATTTGTTCTAAAATTATTGGACTTTTTCTCTCACATTAACTTTTCTTACAGTCGTTGTATAAAGTAGCTTCCATATATATAAATTAAAATTTTGTATATTAATTAATTAACTAATCCTAAAATTAAGTTTTTGTTAATAGAATAAAATACCTTGCAAATGAGTGGGAACAATTTTTATATATAGGAATATTTTATGATATAAGAACATTTTATGATATAAAAATTAATAATTGCGCTAATAATACAATTTGTATCTTTGTATACAATTTATGTTGAGATAATTTAAATAAGGGTGTTATTATATATACCCACATTTTTTACTCTTCACACCACAAATGAATTCTTTATTTTTTAATTAATTATATATTTATTAAAATACCCTTATTAAAAAAACAAAATAAATAATTAAACTCAAAACAATATAGCTGCATCTCCATCTTCTTCGCAGCTTCTTCATCACCTCTCACTCCACCGCCGCCGTCGCCACCATTTCTCCAACCAAAGTTGAAATTTTTTCTTGCAATTCCTTATTTTCAAGCCGTCAAGAGCTCTCTTCTCAAGCCAGCCAAGAAGAATTCAGACATAACCGAATTCAATAGTTTGTCGAAAAAATACAACTACCACTTGCACAGTGGCTCATCCCCCGTCGATTCCATCTTAGATGTCAACTCGTCGCCGGAGTTTTAGAGCATGAACTCATCGCCGGAATTAACCATGTCAACTCCATCTTAGATCTCATACGTCCGTCGCAATGTTCCAACTACAATTCCTCATCTCCGGCCCTGGTGATAGAGGAGAAAAGATGAAGAAGATGAATCATCATCTCCAGCGGCGGTGGTAAAGGAAACAAGATAAGAAGCCGTGAAGAAGATGAAGCAGGTTTTTTTAGTTAATTGGTTTTTCAATTTTTATTTATTTTTTAGTAAGGGTATAATAGTAAATTTATAATTAGCTGCAAAAAAAGAAAATGAATTAGTGGTGTGAAGAGTAAAAAATGTGGTGTATATAGTAACACCCTTTAAATAATTAACGTTTCTCACCCATTAGTACTTTTGTATACAATCATTTTGTTGAAATATAGATAAATAATTTATAAGAATATTTCCTAAAATTTATTTTATGGTGAATTATAAAGATATATCAAACTATAAAAAGTAAGTTAATTAACATATTTATATATTTGGTAAAATATGTAATATTTGTACGAAATTTAAATAAATGAAAATCATTTCACAATGTAAGTTATTTATCATGCTTTATATAAATGAAAATCATTTCACAATTTAGTTATATTGACAACATACATTAAAAAAATGTTTTTAATTCATTTTTATCTATATTATATATAGTTAAAATAGTTAAATATTTATTGTAATCTATTATTAATTATCCCAAAAATAATATTTTGAGCTAATATCAATACACGAAAGCTTACGACTTTAGCAAACATCAAATAAATTACACATGATAAAAAAATATGAATCGAAGTGTCAATCTGCACCCATGAAATTAAAAATTAACTTGTTAATATTTCAAGTTCATGTGTAACTTACAAATATAATGAATCTATATATGACTCAATTCACTTCATCCATCATCAGCCTCCCCCATATATATATTCACCCACAATTTCCAGTTGTGATCATATCCATCTTCAAGGACAAAAAAAACTACTTCTGACAAAAAATATACATATATTAAAACAATAATGTAAAAATGATTTATAAATAAACAACTAATAATTTTTTTATCTACTGTAAAACTTGATAATAAGAAGAAGAAAAAAACTACCTAAATAGTTATTCGTAGTTTGTCCCAATTGATGATTTGTGTGTTCTGAAGATCAAATATGATGGCTCATTCGATCATGGTAAAAATGAAAATGATAATCACCTGTAGAAGTCATGATACATAATTTGCGTACTTTATTTTTCTACTCAGAATGACAAATTGACAATCGACTAAGATGGTGTTCAGCCTTCAAGAGGCATCACAACATCACTGTTAAATCATTTTAAATTCATACAACCTATCGACGATATATAGAATTAATTCAGAAACTTCGGGGTTCATTCTGCCTTCGTCTTGGCAAGGTAGTAATTAGCGATCAATCACTTAATCAATTATCAATTAATCATTCCTCAAAAAAAAATTATCAATTAATCAAATTTAAACGTAAAAATCAGATATTGATTTTGGTAAATATCAAGGTGCAATTAAGGAGTAATTATACATTGCGCACACACACACATCCTATCCTATTAATTAAAATAATTAAATAGCGTCAATGATTTGCAATCTATATTTATTTACAAATGTATCAATTGCATTTCATATTTATTCACATATTCACGGTTCACTCCAATGATTTGTAGTCTATATTTAACTTATATACCATTATTTGAATAATTAATTAATTAATTAAATAAATATATAGTTAAGTGTATTACGTAGTTGCATAATTATTTATATATGGTTTGATAATATTAATTAATTGATTTAATATATGTAAATTTAATAAAATAAATACATATTTCCGTTTCTGGAAATATGTTTTAAGCGGGAAGCTGCTAACTACTATTTTTAGTATACTTATTTGTTTTAATATATATTAAGATTAAGATAAGATAAGATAATATATTGTCACAATTAAATTGTATTATTTACTATTGAATTATGTACTGGTATACTAAAATATGTTATTTATCTTAGGGTTTAAGCCTATAGTGTGATGTTATAACTTAATATTATTGATTAAGAGTTAATGGACAATTTAATCCTCAATATTTAGTCATGTTAACAAAAATATTAACATAAATATTTATGAACGATTTTTTCCAACATTTCATATGCTCGTAATTTGATGCATACGTAGTTATGAAGTAAATTTCATTTTTTGATTTATTAGAATAGGGTCTAAATACTTTAAGTTCAAATTGTAATTTTTTTTATCCCGGGAAATTTTCTTGATTTTTTTGTATCGGATACAACCAAACCCCCTTAATTGAATGATTGGTCAGTGAACATTGATATTTCATTTTTATCGGCTATACCAATGTTTCAAAAATAATTTAATACGTTTTACAAACATGGCATATATAAAAAATTATAGAATAATTTATCTAGCATTCTTTCATTGAATTATTCTGGAACCGTGCATGTGGTTAGAGATGGCAATTTAGGTCGTCCGTCGGTCGGGCCCATCAGGCTAAGTGAAAAATAACACTTTTGCCCAAAAATAGTATGACCTATATTTTACCGGGCCAGACCAGACCAGGCCAACCCGAAAAAGTGAATTGGTACATTCGCGAGCTTAATGTATTTTTTCAGTTTATGTGCATAGTGCTCAGTTTGTTCGGACCACTCTCTAATCAGGTCGAGATGACCCGAAATTAGTAATGGCCTAATTTTTAGTGCACTAAAAGCATGTGTTTTTATGTATATAATTATTTCTCTTTAATTATTAATGAGAATAACATTCACATATTTTGTATTTCTTTTAATAAATAATGCAAATTGTCTTATACTTAGTGTTGAAGATAATATGGTGTGTGGAATGCACACAGAAGATCATATTATCAGTTTCTTATAAAGTATGAGAATAGTTCACAACCTAGATGGAGTTAGACGAACCATCGTTATAGTTGTAGTGTGATTTGGAATTAGTCTATCTTGGCTATGGAATCATACTAGTGCACTTTTGTAGTGTATTGAACTGTATCACAGCGAGATAATTCTTATGGACTGGCAACACATAAGAATATAAATATCAGATACTAATAATTCTTAATCCTTGTATAATATTAGACATATATATTTTAATGTTCATTACTTTGACATATCAATAGGTGAGATTCTAATTAAAGAATCAATAAGCCCGATAGATTGGGTAGTGACACTTCTGTATATGATGGTTTACTAATTATAAAAAGAATTAAAATATATGATCTTTAAAGTCCTAGAATGATATATTCCTCTTTAATGACCTGAATTGATATTTTATCTTCTACACCAAATAACTAGTCCACCAATTATGGTTTTTAGTGTTTGAATTTTTTTTTTAAACTAACAAAATTGTCTCAATACACAAATATATTATTATAGAGGTAACTTTAATTTGAAAAATTTTGAACTCGCACGTTTATTATTATTATTATTAAAGATTAATGACTAAGAAACTGCACATGCAATTTTCGTCCGATGATTATATTTTCGTACGGAATTATTATAATCCAATTAAAACATTGTTTAATTTGAAATAGAGACAAAAGAAACATTTATAAAAATAAATTATGTCCTTGATGTCTAATAATTGTTACTTATTGCAAAGAGAGAATCGTGGGTGTTGCTTGTCGGCAAATAATGGGGATTAAGGACTAGATAATCGCCGTTATATTAGGAATTAATTAAAGGTCATACACCATTCATGTAAGTATTGATGTATGCGACCGTACATATACACATGCATTAATAAAATTCCCCCCCATAATTTGATTAAATATGCATGTACTATGTCCAAATCTAAGATGATTTTTTTCAAAGTTTACTTAATTAAAAAGATTGGGATACATGCATGTATCGTACGTCTTTGCACTTTATTTAATTTATTTTTTTATAACCGTCTTTGCACTTTGATTATATTATAATTTGATAGTTTTTGCACTTTTATTTGATAGTGCGATACAAGATTTAATTTGGTTATTGCATTATAACAAACTGCCCAATGAAGCCTAAATTAAATGTTAATGAAATTAAACACAAGGATTAACTTGATTGGTAGAATAATATATAAGACTGAATATTAATTATTCATATATATGTTTTTTTTTTGTTTTTTTAGGGAATATATATGTTTATTGTTATTCTTATGATTTTAGAATTAATTGGTCATTACAATTTCCATATGAATTTTATTCATAATTAAGGACGTGGAATAACCATTCTTAATTTATAGTACATTTAATATATGATATTTTATATATATAATTACATTAAGTTTATCATGTTCTCGTGTCATGTTTAGACGGTAATTTGATAATTATCTTAAATTATTTCTTATTGTGTTGATATGTTAATTTGATTGATTCTTTTCAAAATAAAATTAGCTTGAAAATATATACTGTATAAAGTAAAATCGTGATTAAATATGTATTCTTATTTTAATGAATAAAATGAAAAATCCACAGGTTCAAATTTTATACTTTTTGTGAAAATAATTATATAATATGATGAAAAAAATATATATCAATTGTCGAACTGAAATTGCTCGTGTTTTATAGATTTTTGTAAATTTGTTGCAAATTTTTTACTTCTTGACTTGAGTGGTTTAATTGATGTAGCGATTCCATACGTAATTAGATCTTTTAATTATTTTTAATATATATTTTTTAATTTTTAGTTAATAAATTAAATTAATTAAATAATTATTAGACGTTGGTTGATTATTTCATTATTATATTTTTTTATTTTAAATTTATTAATAATTAAAAACGTGTGTAATATATCATGTCCAGTGCAAGAAGGAATAAGTCGGGCTGCCATAAAGAATTTTCGTGAATCAAATTATCTGACGAGTTAAATTTTGCCACACAATATATATACATATTCGATCGGATGCAAATTAATTTATTTAATTGTATTTAGATTCAAAAATGATTGTCTAATTTGGTTCGTGGACAGTATGCCACAAGTAGAGTTGTTAATGAGTCGAGCCGAATTTGAATATACATATGTTCAAACTTATTTAAAATGATATTGAGCTTTAAAATTTATGTGTGAACTTATTTGATTATCTACAGAGTTGAGCCCAAATGAATTTTAATCAAACCGAACATGAGTCGACCTTGAGTAGTTTGATATTTTTACACATGTTTAATTTTCTCAATTTGTACTTATCGAGCCCAGCTTTGAATCTTATCGAACACAAAATTATGTTCAAATTTATTTGATATGCGTATCAAATTGAACTCAAATGAATTTTCAACAAACGAATACGAGTTGAGTATCAACCTATTTGATTTGATTTTCAGTCCAAACCAAAAGACTCCTCTCGTAGATTATTAGTTAGGTCTCTCGTTTGGGATATATTATTCTTGGGCTGTAGACCTGCCCTGGCCGGATTTGAAACCGCCCATTTGTATTTCATATTTGACTTTATTATTATTATTATTATTATTATTATTATTATTATTATTATTATTATTATTATTATTATTTTGAAATGGTTCGAGGAATGATTAATTTACTACAAAATATTAATTAATTATAGTTTTTGTATTTGCTCTATTATTTATGGGTATATGGCAATCCAAATTGATTAAAACATGATATATAAGAGGTAAAATTTTAAATAGTTATTTTGACTTAGTGAAAAATATTTTTAGCCATTATTTAAAAAAAAATATATGTTTCTAGCCATTTGGACAAATAACCATCTATCGTGCACCCTAGTCGTGCAACATTGTAAAATCTGAATGTTGCACAAATAGATTTAGCCGTGTAACTCCATTCATGTAGTAGTATAAATTTGAATTATTGCACGACTACGCTCATTTGTGTACCCTCAATTCGTATAATAATGTATAAATTTATAATGTTTGCATAAGTGGACTTATTCATGAACCCACTTATGCAGTAATATTAATTTATTACTGCTACACGATCAGATTTCATTCGTGCATTCAAATAATGCACTCTAGTCGTGCAGCTCACAATTTTATAAAGGGTAGTGTATTCAACGAAAAAATAGCTATAAATAATTTTTTTTTAAAAAATGGCTAAGAACATAATTTACTAAATGAAAAGGACTATTTTTATATATTAACACACACACACGCATATATATTGTCCAATCATATATTAATTTTGGATTATTTTATGTCTCATTCTTCGTTTTATATATTATCCTTGCAAATACGAGTTTGGTTACAATGAATTAAATCGAATTTAGTTAGCATTCATGGAAATATATATGATATGATATGATCTGAATTGATTGAATAGTAGAATGAATTAATGGGGATATATATATATATATATATATAAGCGCAAGTATATATATAAACAAAAAGTTAGTATATATATATGATTCATGATCAAATACAATTTGATTCATCACTTAAAATGAATATGTATATATATCATTGATTGGTGAGAATGTTCAATAGTGTAACTCTAGTTTGAAGCAATTTTCTGAACAATCTTTCCGATCCTCCCTCAAATCCTTCAAAAATATGATCAACAATTTGCAATGTCTTCTGCAAATCAAGAACCCTAGCTGCTCCATTATCGCTTCTCACTTTCCCTTGATGAAGAAAGCTGAGGGCCAAATCCATATTCCCCACCTCATTAATCTCTTTGCCGGATTTCGCGATCATCAGCTTCGAAACCAACGACCAGCTGCCGCTGCCGACGGCCGGCGATGACGACGACATGAACACTAAAACGCTCTTCAAAATCGAGATCGCCGCTGCCGTGAGTTGCCGGAAACCGCCGCTGCTGTCCGCATCCACCACTGCCGCCGCATTGCTCTTGACGATCACGCCCTCCGATTTCTTGAGGTTTTTTAGGGTTTTGGCGACGGTTTTCTGCGCTTTCTTCCTGAAGCAGAAGTAGGCGGCGACGTCGCTTTGAACGCCGGAATCCAGCCCCTTCCGCCGCAGCGCCGACTGAAGGTTGTGGACGTTCTCTCTCATCATCTGAAGCAGCTCTCTAATGGCGGCGCACGCGTCGAGCAAGTCGACGGAGTGGGAGAGAGATTCCTCCATCATCGATTGATCAACTGCTGATTTTTGAGTGAATTCCTCAACTGAATTGTACATTTCTGCAAGCCCTAGAAGCCCAGATTGAATATCGGAGCAAGATTTTAGCTTTTCCAACTCCGATTCCAAGTTCTTGGGCTTCACTTGATCTAATCTTGATGGAAGGCTGATTGATCTGAAATGTGTTTGAGAGATTGCCATTTTTCTTTGAATATTGAATATTATTTTTTTTCAAGTGTTTGATTGATGATGAGAGGAGTTAGATATGTTGAGATGAAAAAAATTGTGGAAATGGAGAGTATATTTATAGGGACAAGCATGATTTGAGGCAGAAATTGGTGATATGTTGCATGTGGGCCTTATCTAATTCATTTTTGCATGTTTTTTTTTGTTTAAAAAATAATATATATGTGTGTTGCTTTCTCGAACACCAAAACAGACAGGTTTCGAGAAAATAATATAATTTCGAATAGGGGCAAGTGGCAAAAGAAGAGTGAGCAAGAAATGTAGGGGGAAGTACGTGGCTTTCATGCAAATTAAATGGCATTGTGTGGAGAGAGAGAGAGAGAGAGAGAGAGAGAGATAATAGAGGTAGAAGTGGTAGTTGTCTCCTTGCCTCCCTAATCATTTGGAGAGAACACGAAAAACGATGACAAAAGAATCCATTTTATAATTTGATGCGCATAATATGCTAGTTGGGCGACAGAGAGATCTATATATAAATTTTGCAAGAATAAACAATTGCTTATGTGGATGTTTCAATATTGAATTATTAATTTGTGCACCATTTTATTAGAGATATTATGGGGGGAATATATATGATGTATCTAAAGCAAGCACCTAATATAGTTAATATATAAAATATTTTTTTAGTTGAAAACATAATTTATATATCGTTCAAGTTATTGTACCGAAATATTCTTCATAGCTGGTTGTGTTCCTCTATTTCAAAGATGACACAATATTATAGACACATTAATCATGTCAACCTATTGCAACGTACCAAATATATTGTCATATAAAAATACATGTGTATATATATATAGTACATATTTTAACTAACGTAATTAAATTAAGTCAATCGAGTGAAAATAATTCATTCATAGGATTCTACATAAATCTACCATACTACGTAATTAAGCTTGGAATAGTTTATTTTCACATGTTTTTAATTAAAATCTCAATTAATTCGCCAATTTTAAAATTTCAATTATTATTTTAATTTTTTTGAGATTTGAGAAAATTATGCTCCATCTATTTGTAAATAAGTGTCATTTTAGAAAAATGTACAATTTAATTAATAAAATAATCAAATCTATTATCTAATACACTGTTATGTGAATACACTAAATGAGTCTAAATGACACGTTTGAATACATTAAATGAGA
Organism: Perilla frutescens; assembly: GCA_026008535.1. Lineage (NCBI taxonomy): Eukaryota > Viridiplantae > Streptophyta > Magnoliopsida > Lamiales > Lamiaceae > Perilla > Perilla frutescens. The sequence goes on from BRKX01000003.1 coordinate 75,123,463, forward strand.
ACAAATCGGAAAACAATATATCATTTTCATCTCGAACATCTAAAACGACATTTATTCATAAACGGGACAAATATAACTATATAAGTAGGGTTGGAAATCAAACCATCGATACCCAATTCGTGTTTGTTTGTTAAAAGCTCATTTAAGATTGATTCGAGAAACATATCAAACAAACTTGAACATAATTTTTTGTTTGTAAGATTTAGAGCTCAGCTTGAACTCCGGCTCGATAAGTAAAAATTGAGCATACATGTATAAAAATATCAAACTATTTGAGCTCGCTCATGTTTGACTCGATTAAAGCTCATTTGAGCTCGACTCGATAGGTAACCGAATGCCCCAAATATAAATTTTAAAGTTCAATATAATTCCAAACAAACTTAAATATATATGTTCAAACTCGGCTCGACTCGACACGACTAATTACGGTCTGTAAACTAAAAGAAAGCTAGATCACACTATTATTTGGGAGTATGGTCGCAAAGGAAGCCCCACCAATGACGTTTGATTTACTTTAATGCAATCCCCATACATTTGGAAAATGTCGTGGCCGGTTCTGCGCTTGACACGTAGCGTCATTACGTGCTTCTCTCTCTCTCTTGAGGGAGATGGGGTGCTTCTCTCTCTTCATTTGATCTTATTATGGGCTAAGATTTAAGAATCAAGAATCATGTGCAACCAATTTAGGTCGTCCAATAATTCACCAATTCCATTCCCTTTTTTGTTTAATTAACTCGTCTTGCCACACAATACGTGGCCCATCAACATTTAGCCACTTCAAACCATAAATATAATTAAATTATTACTTTTCCACCTTGCATTTCAAGTTTTTTTTTTATTTATTATTATTTTTATAGCTTGAGTAATTTGGAAGTTGGACACCTAGATGCATGATAGGAGCAATATTCTACAAATTTAAAATAAAAATAAAAATGGAGTCATCATGATTTCATCTCAAAAGAAAAATTGAGCAAATGATGAATTCATATTAGTGTGTCTAGATTGTCTCTTTGGTTTTACTATTATTTTTATTTATTTTGAGGGGCAAAACAAATTATTATTAAGAAAACTCAATACGTTTAGATATTAATTATATCTGCCTCATTAATTATGTGAAGCTAATTGTTTAAAACTGTAAGTTTGAAATACATATATTTAAGTTGGATAAAATTTATTTGAGCTTTTCTTGAATTTGACAAGATATATATACTTAACTTATTAACTCGTGAACGAGCCTATTAATACTAGTATATGGCTCGAGAATATAAAATTATTTACTTTGGTATTCACCCTTATATATTTTTTTTTAATATTTGAATTAGTGATAAATATATCAACTATCCATTTAATCTTATTTGTAATAAGAAAATAATGAATGTTAGTTAATAAATATATTTTATTTTGAAAAAAAAAACTTTTCAAAATCTATATTTTTTTCATGCAACTCATTTAAACTCAAATAATTAAGGTTGAATGTGTTAATTGAATTACACTTTGGCTTCTTAGTGTTTCGGCACCAAAAATTCGACGTGGGATGCGTGCATGAATTTATAGTCTAATAAATGAAATTACGTGAAAATTAATAATCATACATAAGATCAAAACGACGTTGTGTTTTTTTTTTTTTAATTTTCGAATCAAAGTGACGTTTTTAAACTTGTTTAATATTTCGATCGCATCATCTCCAAATTTTCTTAATACGGTTCGTGTACGCTAGGTATTTTGTATTTGAAATTATAGATTATACTAGCTAGGGATAAGAGTGAGTACTATATATTTTGTCATCGTTAAACGAAGTTAGAACATATCTAAATTATAATTAAAATTTTATAAATGATATAACACGTGATGATACTGAAATTTTATATACATTTTAATAAGTATAATTACAAAATATTTTAATCTTTTCAATCACAAAATTAATATTCATCTGTACGAACAATCTTCCTTCATCAACGCACTATTTATTAAAACATTTATGCATACTATATACAACTTTAAACAAAAGTATAAACACAAATCTTTATTATGTAATTTTGTGAATATTTTACAACAACAAAAAAAACACAAAACCCTTTAAAAAATCTAGATTCGATTACCATTCCCCGACATGATATAATTAAAGGTAGATTACCGCAGCATTAATTTGGACAAATTAAATATTAAACATAATTATGTCTTGTATTTGAACATGATCATAATTAAGTGTCGCATTTAAGGATGACCCGACCCATTTAGAATCCTAAATACTCGGGCAGGGCCATGTGACCCGTACATGACAATATTCGGATTTTATGGTCCGTATTTGTACCCAATTTTGTCCTAATCCTAGGTTCTATTTTTTACCAATTTAATTTAATTTAATCATTTCTCCATCATGCATTGCCTCGATTCTCTAATAATTGCACCATCTTTTATTCACTATTTGCTCTATAATTATTTTTCTTGAAATTATTCATAAATTCTTACTAATATATACTCTTTTTCGAAATAGAATAGAAAGCCTTAAACCATGAACCCTAGACTCTAAAACATTAAATCATGCATTATAAAAAACTAAAAAAGAGTTGCAAAGAGACCTCTATGTGTAGATTTTGTTTTGAGAAAACCTATAATGTTTAGATTGATGAGCAAGTTCCTTTCTACTCTTTTAACATGTCTAGTGTTTAGATCTTATAGATTGATGAATGAATTCATTTAATTATAAGATCATCTCCAACCAGAAACTCTAAAATGCAGTACTTCAAACTCTAAAATGTTATTATATTTCTAAAATCTTCTTCAATCACATACTTTGTATTTTGTATTTATTTCCAATAATGAACATGTTACAAATAATGAGTTAATTAATTATGAAAGATTGTTTCTCCTTTTTATACAAGCTCTATCTGCAAAATAGAATACGGTTGGAGATGGTCTAATCCTGTTGTTTTTCAAGGAAAATTCTTACCCACCCTTACCGGTAAGATCGTGCCACGTGGGCACCTTTACCGGTGCGTGGGTAGTACCAATAAGGGTAGGGTAGACACCCCCGTTTTTCGAATACAAAAATTCAGAAAATGAGTTCATTGAACAAGGCAAGACATACATACAATATATCAATCACCAAAATAAGCAGAAGTTGAAGAAAGCTGAAAATAGCGACAGCAATCAATTCACTAAAGAATAAAGATTCAAGAATTCAAGTTCAAAAAATTAACCTCAACATATAAATACAGCTGGTGCACCTTCTCTTTATGAAGTTTATCAAAAACGAAGCTTTACATAAAACAGAGTTGCCAAGTAATGAGACTAGATCACTACAACAAAACATTCATCCCTCTATTTCAGATCCCTACTTTGATAATTTTGTAGATGTTATGGTATAGTGGACATCTTCAATACTCTACCCGCTGTTGTGTTACGGCGTATTCAATTCATCACCATGCTCCACACCCTCATCTAAAGTCGACCTAACGGAATCAGAGTAGTTTGGTTCAGGTCGAGGAAACAATAGCTTGAGCCGGAAAGCATCAACACCATTCAAGTAGTATCGGAAAAGCCTCTTGGCTCTAATAAACCCCAGGCGACCATACAGTGCTAGCGCTCCTTTATTGGTAACTTCTGCTTCTAGTGTCACCTTAGAAATAAGCAGAAAGCAAATTTAGGTGTCAGAGAAACTGTGATAAAAAATAAACCCCCCAAACAATGTGCCGGATAAATTGCATTCTTGGATTCTATTTTTGTAATTTAAGGCTCTGTCACACGAGTCTTAAGGAGATGGGTGTCGCTCTTATGATCTGATATGACAAAAATGAATGTGGTGATTTTGGATTGTGCTTATCCATATGGCAGAAACGAAAGCAAAATGGAAAGAAAGTAGGTATTTTCGCTGTACTTGTGAATGATATTATGCAATCATTTTGACAAGCTAATCTATCTAACCTTGAGCAAAACAAGAGAGTGCTAATAAAGAGAGGAAAACTGACGTACCTCCTCACAACCTGATCTCATCATCACTTTAATAGACCTACTAACAAGTTCAGTTGCTGCAATGCAAAGCAAGCAAAGCAATCTCAGTTTTGATGGTAAGAGAACAGCAATTATCAGAGCACAATAAGTATTCAACCGCAGATGCATGCTAGTAGTTCATTGCTCATTTCATCAATTGATCAGATTAAACTGAATTCGGCATAGTCTCAATTCATAAGATAAAAGGAAGCAGGGATGGCAGAGTTCGAATTCCACCAACTAGGTCACATTCTCTTTAGCGTCTAAAAAGATAAGGAGTTAGTAATATCAGGAAATACCAATGCCTCGGCCTCTGTAAGAATTAAGAACAACGAGCATGGCAATGTATCCTCTGAAAGTATGGCGATGATCTCCCATCTTGCAGACCACCGTGCCCACGCATTTCCCTTTATGGAATGCCTGCCGTTGGATCACGGCCAATCAACCAATCAAAAATCCTAATTCCCAATGAGAGAGGAAGCGTGGATAGGATAGGGGGGACTCACAAGGAAAGAGAGATTGGGCCAGAGATAGACGAAGTATCTGTAGGTGAAGATGGAATAGGGTTCGCTCAGCTCCTGATCCACAAGATTCATAATCAGCGGCAGGTGGTGCTCGCCGCCATAGCTCACGTACTCTATCTCCGACTCATCGAACTCCACCGCCATAAAATCCCAGCACCACCGCTGTTTCCCGTCAGCTTTAAACTATGGTGCAAAAAGGGCACTCTAAGCTAAATAAAAAGTAACATATTGTAATGAAGTCGGACATGAGGTAAATTGTGCATGCCTATTTCATGCAAAACGATTAAGGAGCAAAAATTCTGGGAAGCACAGTCAGAGCATTTGATATCTTGACTAGTTAGAAAAATGACTCACACTACATGCAAAACCGAATGGCCCCTGAAAAGAAATAAAACCCATAGAGACAGATGCATTCTATTTAAATCTCCAAATTTAAAAAGGTGAACTTCCAAATCATGAAATAAAAACAACAGAAGAAAATCAGCATTGTGTTAGCTATACTATCACATGAGTCACAAGTGCCTTGATTACATTTATTATTTCCTAAAGAGTAAAGACCCTACAAGTACATAATAGAAGCAAAAATCAGGTATTATTTGCTAAATCTTGTATCATATTGCGTAAAATTCAGAGTTGTTACGCCTAAAGTCAAAAGGATAACATAGTTTATCTTCCGGAAGGTTATCCGAACAATGACTGAGTGATAACCAATCAAAAAACACGGATTACTAAAACCCGAACTTTGCACAAAGAATCGAAAAATAAGGGAGAAATTGCTATGCAAGTAGAGGATGGGTTATGGAATGACTAAGTAATCAAAAGGCAGCTAATTTCTCATAATCAGGCAAGTAATCACATATGGAACACTGAGAATAACACACAATCATCCCAGTCACAAAGAACACAACTCACTAATGGAGGAGAAACAAGTAGCTGTAAATGAATCGGAAAACTAAATTAGTGAAGCGAAAAAAAAGAAAAACAGAGAGATATAAAGATTGTATTTATATATGAAAAAAGAAAAAATTAAGAACCCCTCCCTCTCCCTCTAAATTATGATTTGCCATGGCTTCCAGTAAACTGAAGATAAACAAGCCTCGCATTACATACTGTAAACAGGAAAAAATGCTTCTTGTTTATAATTTATAAATCGAGACGAGGCATTATATCACACATATTTCACACACAGAGTTCTTCAACTTGAAGCTTACTGAATCCAAAATAAAACTTTAACACCAAATCTCTTGGCGTTTTTCCAAAACAGAATTGCAATTAACTAACTAACCGTGCGCAGCGGACGTCGGAATTACCTATCGGAGTGCGGTGGGCGGTGCGGTGACGGAGGCGCGGCGTCTAGGGTTTCTGAATTGAGAATTATGATCGCAGTTTGAATTGTGATTTGTGCGACAACCTGCAACTTGGGTTGGGGTATTTTTTCTTCTTTTTTTTCAACGTTTTAATTTAATAAAATAAAATTAAACTTAAAAATTGAGGGGTTTTGATAAATTTTCAAGAATGAATTATGAATGTTCTATATTGTATAAATTGTCAATAATTAATTAATTATAAAAAAAGTATATAAATTCTCAAGAAAAAATACATAAAATTATGTCGATCTATCAAAACGAAAATATTGACAAGGAGTAGAGAGACTTGCATGAAATTTTGAAAATGTAACGAATTTTAAGTAATCAAGTTCTAGTGCATTTTAACTCGTACTAGATTTTCATGTAGGATACCCATTCCAAAAGTAAAATAAAAGGCAAACACTTGCATGCATCATGATGCAAATAACACTATATGAGACGGGTCGGTCAAATCCACTTTTGACCCGGTTAACGCGGATCAACCCGTTTTGACTGGGTCAACCCATAAAAAAAACTGTTTAAAGTGAGTACCAACCTTCCTATTAAAAAGTATCACAAAACATTCGAAAAGTACCATCTGTATCATTAGGGGTCTGATAGTTATTTTATACTAGTTTATTTAGTTCAAATTTTGATTTTTTTCTCAGTTTTTATATTGTATGTGTTGAGATTAATCTAAAACAACCATCATTCCAAGAATTTGCAAAGAAAAACAAAACACGAGTTCGGTAAAATAAAAAGTACCATGTGGTAAGAAGAAAAGTATCAAGTACGATAAAGACATGTATCAACCTGAGACGGGCGCGTGGGCCTCACGCGCCGCGCGTGAACGCCAAGTGGCATGCCCGCGTGGGGCCACGCGCCCGCCTGAAATTGCTGTAAATAAGAGGTGCTGCATGCAAGTGCACCTCAAAATAAAAAATATTACACTATACCTAATTATCAGCCCAAATTGTTCTCTGCCCCTCTATCTCTCTCTCCGACATCTAAATGTCTCTCTCGACTCACACTGACACGGTGGTGATACTATTGCTATCGATATTCTGAATTCGAGACTATCAATTATCTTTGCAGCCTTGAAAAACAATTCAGATATAAGATTATCTCTTCAGCTTTCCAAGAGCCAAATGATAATCTGTAATAATTTTTAGATATGCTTTGTTGGAATTTTGATTTGTGTTCTTGAATTTTTCCTTAAAGCTTTTAATTTAATATGATTTTGTTTATAAACAATATAAGATTAAATTTACTAATTTTGCCCTAATATTTATCAAAATATGCAGATTAGTTTCACAGTTTCAACTTTACAGTAGTCACAAGGTTTTCACTCTCCCTCTCCCATCGGTTTTTAGGAATACCGAATTCTATGAAAAGATTCTCGTAGTTATGTATGTAAATCTCTCAAATAATCCTCAAAGTTCTTCACTCTTTTATAATCTAAAAGAATTTTCCAATATAATAATAAAAATCCTTGACATATAGTCAAAATCAAAATTTCTGAAACTAGCAAAAAGAAAGAGATAATTGTGCACCAACACAAGAGGGGAAAAAAAGAACTGAACTTGAGATAGGAAAGTTATTGCAGTCATTCTTATCCCACACGATGGCTTCCATGTCTTAAGAGCTCAAAGGCAAAAACAGATAGACTTGAATCAAGATGGAATCACTGAGACACACCCAACCACTTTGTGAAGTTCTCAAATTCTGAGATCATTGTCTTGTACCAGGATCTGCTAGCAGCATTGATACTTGATAGCTGAAGATTCCTCCTGCAAGAGACGAGTAACAGAAACACCGAAACACACACGGGGAGTAAGTAAATTTTCAGCTAAGTGATTTAAGAAGGCTGTTTCATTGAAACACCCATTTAACTTGGAAAGGCAAGAATTAAGAAATCACAAAAGAAAACAGATTAAGCAAGAACTGAGCAATCACAAATATTACCAGAGTCTCTGTGCAAATAAAATCTACAAGGTTTATGTGAAAAGAGAGAACTCACTGTCTGCATTCATACTAGACATCTCAACCATAACATGGAGGCAGATTCTAATAGATAAATCATGATCAAAGTCACATGGGCAACCAAAATCCACAACGGGAGCACGCAGAAACTTTTACACTAAAACACCACTTACCACTTAGGTATTGTACCCATGATCACATGAAATGAAAGCCAGCTTAAAAGTTCTGAGCTTCAAAAACAATAGGACAAGAATAATACAAGAATAACCGTAATGTTTCTCTAAAGGTGAATACTACTCAAATCTAAAACGCTTTACATATAGCCACATAGATTGTATCTTAAAAATCGTATACCATCTGCAACATTCACCATTAGCTACCATAAGTGCAACAATCAACATTAGTTACCTAGCCCACTTGTTCAGAAGTAAACAAAACTATATATATCATTTTCCAGATAACAGGAAATGACCCATTAACAATAATTTGAAATAGAGGTGTAAACACAAACAAATTAATACTACATCAAAACAATGATATACTCTAAACATGAAACATTACAGCATTAATGATTAAACAACATGTGCATATATTTATATAGATAGATATATAAATTACAAATTACATAAGGATGTGCAGTTGAGAACAAAACATAGCAATCACACACAAAGGGAATTAGGGAGACCAAGGGAGCACCTGACAATGTGTTCATCGATAATGTGACATTGACAATTACAACGTCTTATCCACTCAGATCAACACCAAAGTAATGAATTCTGAATCTAGACTGCAAATGTAGCCACAACATGCTGCACAAGAGTGTAAAATCAAGCAGATTCTTGACTTATGTTCAAAAGGATCAAACCAATTGATATAGAGAGTCGAGCAAATATTATATAGACAACTAACTGCCAAAGTTCCAACCAACCATTAATCTTCACTACCGGAGCTGTCTCCATAACTACTAGCTTCATCACTACTGTCATCCTCAATATCAAGCTGCACGTGCCGGACCTGTATAGGCTCTGGAGCTTTTGCCAGACCGGGAGGAGGGATGGGCCTTGACTGCTGTTCCTCAACTCTTGGTGGAAGAGGAAGATTTGCCAATGGGGGCAGTGTAACAGGGTCACCAGGCTTCCACCCTGGTGGAGGAGCAAGATCAACTGGCAATTCCACGGGCATCCCAGGTTTCCATCCCGGTGGTATGGCCAACTTCATTGCTGATATGTTGGCCAGTGGATTGCTTTCTGCTGGTGGTGCAGCAGGGGTTTCAATGAGTGGTTCGATTATTTTTTCTTTGCCTTCGTCTGTTTTGGGTAGTCCAATATCCAGATCAGCAAAGTTATATAACTGTGACGCACGCATCTGCTCCACGAGGGAGTGCTCCTCGGAGAGGAGCCTGACCAGCTCCAAATTCTGGAGGTGCAAAGGTTGTGTAGCTAATTTTATGTGCGTAGGACAGTATATCTGATAATTTTAGCTGTGTCTCAACTGTAGTTTTAGAAGAATCATCTGCATCATCCACTGACTTGGTTCTTTTAGGGCGACGGTAATCAGAATAATCATCAACAAGAATGTCAAGAACATGCTCAGTTTCCTTAAGTTTGTTGGCGAAGGCCAGAAGAGCAGAATCTTTGAACCTGATTTCACGAGTGAGCTTCTGTTTAGCATCCTGAAGATCAAGTATCTCTTGGAGTTCAGCAACAGCTTCAAAGAGCTGAGTCTGAAGAGTTGTGAACTGGGCAATGATTTCTTTCGCAGACAAGGGAGAAGAGTCCGGTTGAGCGGGTGATAAGGGCTGTGTTTGTGAAGACAAGAAGGAAGGCAGAGAACCTCGAAATGCACTGATCCAATGCGAACGATTGGGTGAGACATCAAACAGTTTCGAGGCAAGAGACGCCATTTGAAGGAGAAGAGATTGAGCTCTGGGGAGAGGTGGTAGGAGAGGAAGGAGTGTTGAGGAAACGCCAGGAGTTGTTAACTGATTCGCTGGCTGGTGGGACTGTTGAGTTTGTGGGTTTTGAGACGAGAATTTAGGTGGGTTAGGGTTTTGAATCGATGGTGAGTTGGGGTTTGGCAGGCCTAACCTGGCTGGAGATTGCACAATCTGGTGGGGAATACTTTGTAGCATTTTGAATATTGTTTCGGCGTAAGAATTCCTGCAAATAACACAACAGTAAGAACAAGTGGAATACTTTACCTTTGGCAATATTAGAAAATAGCACAAGGACAGTAGCAATCAACCAAAATGCTCCTAATTTGCCCGAAAGGAAGAAGATAAATAAATTCAGAGTTGTTACGCCTAAAGTCAAAAGGATAACATAGTTTATCTTCCGGGAGGTTATCCAAACAATGACTGAGTGATAACCAATCAAAAAACACGGATTACTAAAACCCGAACTTTGCACAAAGAATCAAAAAATAAGGGAGAAATTGCTATGCAAGTAGAGGATGGGTTATGGAATGACTAAGTAATCAAAAGGCAGCTAATTTCCCATAACCAAGCAAGTAATTACATATGGAACACTGAGAATAACACACAATCATCCCAGTCACAAAGAACACAACTCACTAATGGAGGAGAAACAAGTAGCTGTAAATGAATCGGCACAATAAATTAGTGAAGCGAAAAAAAAGAAAAACAGAGAGATATAAAGATTGTATGTATATATGAAAAAGATAAAATTAAGACCCTCTCCCTCTCCCTCTCCCTCTCCCTCTAAATTATGATTTGCCATGGCTTCCAGTAAACTGAAGATAAACAAGCCTCGCATTACATACTGTAAACAGGAAAAAATGCTTCTAGTTTATAATTTATAAATCGAGACGAGGCATTATATCACACATATTTCACACACAGAGTTCTTCAACTTGAAGCTTACTGAATCCAAAATAAAACTTTAACACCAAATCTCTTGGCGTTTTTCCAAAACAGAATTGCAATTAACTAACTAACCGTGCGCAGCGGACGTCGGAATTACCTATCGGAGTGTGAGCCGCCGACGGGACGTGGGTGGGGCGGTGCGGTGACGGAGGCGCGGCGTCTAGGGTTTCCGAATTGAGAATTATGATCGCAGTTTGAATTGATTTGTGCGACAACCTGCAACTTGGGTCGAGGTATTTTTCTTCCTTTTTTTTCAACGTTTTAATTTAATGAAATAAAATTAAACTTAAGAATGAATTATGAATGTTCTATATTGTATAAATTGTCAATAACTAATTAATTATATAAAAAAAGTATATAAATTCTCGATAAAAAATACATAAAACTATTTTTTTTTTCTATTCCCCAAATATTATATAGTTTAAAAAAAAAAATTGAATCCTAAAATTGAATCAAAAATCCGTGCACCGCACTCATTATTAATTTTTTTGAAATAAATATATACTGTAAAATGAAATTAGTGATCTTAAAATTAAAATAAATTAATTTAAGTTTTCTGGTCAGGCGGCTCAAGCAGTGCACACACACTCGATCGATGCTAGTGCAGGTTCGTGCACTGCATTCAATAATTTATTTATTTTTAAATTAAATATAAACCCTAATTGAGATTAATTTTCAAATCAAATATGAACTCTATTAAAATGAATATTTTTTGGAGAAAAAAAATCTTAAAAAAATAGAGGTCGGTGCGTGGCGCACACGCGCCGTGTTGAATGGGGAATTTTAATTGATTTGCTCTGTCATCAAACGGATTGTGACCCGTTCGACTGTCTAATACAAATTTTTGTCTAAAACAAAAGGTAAAAATACATTCTTTTGCCAATTAACTTTTGTACTCATGTATTTAATATATGACGTACACATAACACGCATATTATATTGATGATACCGAATATGAAATGTAACGTCATAACATATTATATTGATGATACCGAATATGAAATGGAACGTTTTTAAAGTCGTGTCAAAAGATAGCGATATTGGCAGCAATAAAATCCATCTCAAATATATGGCATGTTACAAAACTTTGGCTGTGCATGGCAACTTTGATCATACTATACGTTTAATGATTTGTGACAATATTAAGAAGATCAACCCTAGTTTGCAGCAATCGCCTATACATTCTTCCCAATCCTTCCTCAATTCCTTCAACGCAAGAATCAAGATTTTGTAAGCTCCTCTGCAACATTTGCTTATGATCAACATCAATCTTGGAATCACCATTTTTAACTCCCCCTTGCAAATTACTCACTGCAAAATCTACACATCCCACCTCACTAACAACACTGTGATCAACAGCTTTGCTGAGCATCAGCCTCGACACCAGATTCCAGCCGCCGGATTTGACGGCGGCCGGCGACGTCGAAAAGAACAGCAAAGCACGCTTGAAGATGGCGATGGTGAGGCCATACACTTCCCTCAAAACCCTATTAATGAAACTTTCTTCATGAACAAGATTCATCGATGCATTAATCATCTCGTTTTCGGAATTCTTGAGTGCTTTGAGGCTCCTCTTGATGCACTTGTTCATCTTCTTCCTGCAGGAAATGTAGGAAGCGACGTCGTTTTGGATGCCGGAATATTCCGAGCCGCCCCTGCGCCGCAGCGCGGATTGAAGGGCTTGGATGTTCTCCCTCATCATCTGAGCTAGCTCTCTGATGTTGCTGCATGAATCGAGCAGTTTGATTGAGTCGTCGATCGATCTTGCTTGTTTGATTGATTGCTGAGTGGATGGAGAGTGTGTGAGTTCATCCATGGAGTTGTAGAGCTCAGCCAACCCGAGAAGGCCGGATTGGAGGGTGTTTGAGGTGAGAGAGAGAGATGTAGAGAGAGAAGAAGAGGTATGGCTTGATTTGAGCTTTTGTAGCTCAGCTTCAAATCCAGTTGAATTGATGGGGCCATGTAGTCTTGAAGGCAGACTTATAGACCTGAAATGGCTTTGTGAAACTGCCATTTTAATTTTGAGAGAGAGAGAGAGAGAGAGAGAGAGAGAGAGAGAGAGAGGATGTGGTTAATGGTGAGATGAGAATGGTGTGTGTATATATATATATAGGGGGGACAGCAATTTTGCATGTGATTGGAATGTGGATGGCCTTAAATTTTATATATAAAATATGTTGCAATTTTCAGCGTCAAGGCAGCAGACGTATATGTATATAAAATTTGATCAAAATTAGGAGTGATGGCTACAAGAGAGACAACGTTAGTTAATTAATGTTTGATAGTAGTCATGCAAATTCATTGAATATTGACCATAGACTATACTAGAATTTTGCCTTTTGTCTCTCTGCCTCCCTCAATCATTGGTGGGATTCATTCAACCTATATATACATATATATATATATGAGAGGCATTTGGGTTTTAGTTAGAAATTAGTTAACTCATGTCTAACAATATTGGTAAAAATATCATTCTATCTTTTTCTTCAAATTCTTAGTTGACAAGTGAAATCCCGGCTAGTGAAGTACACTAAGAAAATCATGTGACTAGACTCGACCTATTATAATAGACGTTGGTGGGATTCGATCTTGACCAAAAACGTTACACCAAGAGGATACTATCGGCCCGATTTTCGACCCCTAGAAACGTTGAAGATGCCCCAAAAAACAAAATCCATCATCTCAGAACCAAATCAATCAAATAATATTGTTGCTAGGTGCATAGATCTAGCTAGGGTTTGGTGGAAATGCAAGAATATTAAAGAGATAGAGATCCAAATATGAAATAAAATGAGTTGGCAAGATAGGGTATGTTAGGCAGACAAGGAAGCACTCAGAATATGTGACATTAGATTTAATTCAAATCTTTTCTCATTCCTTGGAAATTGGTGGATTTATGAATTATAAATTATTACCTCTAACAATCAAAGATTCGGCCGGTGTAAATGCTTCATCTCTCTCTCTCTCTCTCTCTCTAAAGTAAGATATGCAGAAATTTAGTTGAAAGGGGGGAGCAAGAATGATAAATAAATGTAGATTTTTTTTAGGACAAAAACATTCATTACCACAAACTAAGATCAGAAAGCTTCTGCAGTCAGCTCACAGAGAAGAGGAGACATTGGCATGTGAAGTCAGAACTGATCAACTGCATGTATGTAAGGTTACAGATAGGCATATGCATTGTGTTTTTTTCAAGAGATGAAAGAATACACACAATCTTATCTCTATACAAAGAATGGAATAAAAACAAGGATTTTGATAATGTAGATCATGGTCACTACTCACTGGACAAGGAACAACTAGTATGAGATTTGATTTCTGCAACTCCACAAGTAATTTAGTATTAAAAGCAAAATTTATATATGAAACAAGAAAATCTAGCATATTCTCGTAGTATACGAGCAATGTATGCGGAGCAGAAGGCAAGTATAAGATAGCTAACACTCAAGAGTATCTGCACCGAAATCACCCAATATCCTTCAATTTGGCCCGACAGCAAGGCACGTGAAAAAAAATACGGGCTAAAGAAACAAACAGGCTACATTAAATAGAACAAAATTCAATGTATGAAAGCTTAGCTTTTCTTTCAGGAGGTACCTAAGGATTTTGTGGTGGTGCTCTGCTTTCTATTTGTGCTCAGTTCAAACTAAATATCTTAGACCATCACATAAATTTTTTTAACAGTAGCCCTACTCCAATCATTTTCATCCTTAAGTCATTCAGATATTTATATAAGTGCTCAGAAAGTAATTCTTCATAAGAATATTGAACAATTGGCTGTAATTTAATTCCATTTGAATCTCTGTTAGGATTAGAAGAGCCATACGGAAAGGTATTGAAGTATTAAAACAAGAAAGAAGGCCTATAGACTAGCCCCATTCTAAAGGATACTTCAATATAACATCCCCCTCGATCTAACACGAGCTATTTCTAACAAACAGCTCACATATGAGCAAAATGTCAATATTTTCTTAGGTTGTTAATTAGATATGCATATTTTATTTGATGCTACTCTAGTGGGTATTATTTCAAATTCTACTAAAATAGTGGAGTTTCTTCATTTACAGTCAGAGGTATATTACTTCTCGTGGAGCTTTTATCCAGTTGTTCTGGTAAGATCTTGGCAAACTAGTGCTTCTGATTTCTCCAACTAGGTTTCCGCTTATTCAACTCATAACAACATAATGCAACATGCATATACAAGATGCCTGATATGAACTCAAAAGGCAGTCAAAACTTTCTAAACACAATTCGGGAGATTAAGGCTATATCTTAAATGGCAGGAACAAAACATGAACATCAAAAAAGAAAGGAAAAATCATACAGTTATTATGAAGCATTGAAGCTAATAGTCAAATGGGCAGAATCCAAGTACAGTATGCCAAAGAACTTATATTTACTCTGCCCAAGATAACCTAATGATGCATGCATCTCGAGGGATATCAGCTTACCAGCGGATGACATATTTTAGGTTGAGACCGCCAACCCCTAAAACTATCAATAGGAGTCAGATAACCTGATAATCATCATTGACTATAAGACATATCACTTAAGCCGTCTACTTCTGTACCCTATTGTCACAAAAAATGATATCCAAATTGTTAATATCTCATAAGATAGTGATGCAGATAAATGACACTGTCTGCTTATTTCTTCAACTAACTTCTTAGTGATGGCAACAAGAAATTAAAGAACAGAGAATTGCCCTATTTGGTATCATGAAGACTTAAAGGTGTGATCTGCTTCTGTGACTATTAAAAATTTAAGCAGCCGCCAACATAAGGGAACATCACACGAAATTCATCAAAAACAAGTTGAAGAGAAATTTTATTAAAGTAGTGTTATCATTAATGAACCAACAATTCCCACTTACTTTAAAATCCTATAGAAAAGATAAGCTCCAGCAGTTTTTGTCAAACAACAAGGCCTTGCTCTCTGGCCTTTTTCAGCCACTTAAGAGTACTTTCCAAAGTCGAATAAGCAGCAATATCCGGTATGCTCTTGCTCTCAATAGCATAATCGAAAACCTCGTAAGCTTCAGCAACTCTGCCCTGCCTACATAATGCCCTTAAAAATGTCCCATAGGACCCTGTTTCCAGCTTTATATCGCCTTTCTTCATCAGTTGATACAATTTAACTCCTTCATTCAACAGCCTGGCCTTACACAATCCGAGAAGCAAAGTGTTATACGTACATGAATTAGGACTACACCCCTTCCGTTCCATCTCCCCTAACAATGCCAATGCCCCCAATGCATCTCCTTCCCTACACATTCCATTCATCAATGAAGTGTAAGTAATGGCATCTGGAGAATGGCCTTTCTCAGTCATCACTCGCAGAAACTTCTTAGCATCCTTAACCCTACCCGATTTTGACAATCCAAATATCAGAGTGTTATAAGTATAATGATCAGGTTCAATCCCTTCGTCAAGCATTTTCTGATACACTCCCAATACATCACCTCCTTGACTCAAATTACAATATCCCTTCATAATCGTATTGTACACATAGCAATCAGGCTTGTACCCTTCCTCATGCAACACTCTCAACAACCTCATCGCCTCCCTCAAATTCTTGGTGTTACATACATTATCAATCATTATAGTATACGTCACAAGGTCCGGCTTTATACCAAACTCTTCCATATCCTTTACAAACGAATTTGCAGAATTCACAGACCTTTTCTTGACTAAATGCCTTACCATAAAATTGTAAGTATACGCATCAGGAAGCGAATTCTTGGCCGAAAGCTCCTTGATCAGCTCAACAGCATGCTCTTCTCGCCCACACTCGCAAAGGGCTCTCGCGGCAACATCTGTCGACACCTGATTGGGTGGAAACCCGCTGTTCGTCATGAGGTTGAGCACATTGTGCACGCCAGAGAGAGACTGTTCATCGGCCAGCGAACAAGACTGCTTAAGAAGTATGTGATAAGTAAAACGATTCGGGCAAAAAGGCGGGTGCAGCTTCACCATGTGATTGAGGAAAAAGATGGAATCTTGGACCGACGAAACGGCGGAAAATGACTGCAGAATTGAATTGTAGAAGCTGGAGTCGGAAGGGGCGTCGTTCGTGGAGGAAATGAAGGAATTGAAAAGGGATTTGGCGTCTGAGAGCTTTGCGGACTCAAAGATAAGCGCAGGGGCGGTTTTTTTTGTTGCTGAATCATTCTTGGCGATGGGTTTTTTCTGGTTAGATTTCTTCTGCCGTTGCCAATGAGAAATCGTAGGTGGCGCTTTCTCTTCTTGCAAAACGGAAGAGGTGTTGGCTTTGAGGAGCGTTGAAACTGAGGATTGAGCGCCTAGCCCCCTGAAAGATAAAGGAATTTTCCCCATTTCTACTTCCAATTCGGATTTTCGTTTGTTTTTCTCAGAGTTGTTGAATTTTAATCTGGGTAAGGGTTGAACTAGGGTTTTGCAGGGGTTTATGATTGGGGGGAAACTGCGCTCGTAATTGTAGCTGGATTTGGGTTATCGGAGCGGGTCAAAATATACGAGTAAAACGGATCCATTTTTTATTTTATTTTTTTGGGTAAAAATCAACAAAACACGAGAAATAATAAAAAAAAGGGAAATAAAATCAATAAATTTAAGCAATAATGGACTTTTGTAGTCAAAAGCGGATTAAAAATATATATATAGAATATGTTTTTCATTCATACAATGACACCGAAATTTTTTTTGTGTAGCTGAAAAAACATGATTTAAATTTTTTTAGTTAGAAAAATATTTTTGCTATCTGTTTTGGCTATTTTAACATTTTTCTCCAAGTTTAAATGGGCATATTAAAAATAGATAGGTTATTAATAACATATATTTATTTTGGTGCAATTCATTCCATAATATATATTCGTTAAATTAAGTTCGATCTCAACTCGAATTAAAGTAAATGAGTCAAATTTAAACTTCTCAATACTTGATTTGATTATGCTCACTTACACGTAGTCAGTATGGTAACTCATGTAAAATTATTTAGGTATGGACTTGAGAGAGAGAGAGAGAGAGAGAGATTGAAAGAGATACAAATTAAATCAATCTTTAAAAAAGATGGAAATCAACGTGACACTGAATTGATCATTATGTCTATTGGAATATCCAGGTCTTACCATACATAATTTGCTATTTTGAATTTGAAAACCACTTTTTTTTAGAATTTTATTAATTTAGAGCCCGAAAAATAGATTAACTATTAATCCCGAAGTCCAAAAAGATACAAACTATCAATTTAGATCATTAATGGGTGAAATTCTCAATCCAGACCTCTTGAATCATGTATTTTAATTCTCATTTATTTTTAATTAGTTTTATATTAATTTTCAATGAAAAACTTTCCACTTTAGATCGTCAATGATTGAAAGTATTACTATAAGGCATCTTAACTCATGTACTTTGATTCTTGTTTATTTTTTAATTAATTTTCAATGAAAAATATCTAATAAATTTAATAATATTTGTTTTAAAATAATTAAAAAATAAAATAAGAATCAAAATAAATATATTTTTAGGTCTTAGATTGATAGTTTAATTTCAATCATTACATATCTAAATTGATAATTTTTATCTTTCGAATTTTGGATCAGTAATTATCTTTCTTTCAAACTCTAAATTGATAAAACTTACTCCTTGTTTTTATTATATACTACCTTATATAATTACAAGCTAAATTTACAATTTTTTCCATATTTTATTTTGGTATTATATGCCATTCGAGTAATGATAATACTATATATCACTAGAATCTGCACCAATACAAAAATGAAACAAAAATCAATATCATATCTCTCTCTACATACATAGAATTGAGACTAATGCCCACCAATCAAAAACAAAGAATTTGGTAGGCATTATTAATTATTATCATCATCAAATTGAAACAAGATATGGTTGCCACTTGCCATTACATATCTTCTTTCATTATCCCTTTCCACATCGTTAATGTCTGTCTTTTTCAATTAAAAAACACACACACAATTTCTTGATCCTCCTATCCACGATGAAATAATTAATTTGTAGTAAAATCCACTGTTTCATTACCCACAGCCCATAGGCCGAAGTCACGATCATTGAACACTTCTTTAAATAATTTTATTAATTTTATTAGTCAATACTAGGGTTGCAAGCTATCCGGAGTTCGGCTAAAAAAAAACTCATTCAAAGTTCGTTCATTTTCTAAACAAGTCGAGCTCGATAAAATTATCTAGCCAAGCTCAAACAGAGTAGTACGCGGCTCGATCAGCTCACGAACATGTTAGACCTCGAGCTTAATCGAACATGTTCATGAATATTATAGGGTAAATTAAACAAGCTATTTTTTTCAAGTTCAAAGCTCGAATATGTAAAGTAAACGAGCATTTTTTCGAGCATTCGAACTCAGACTTATTTAGTAATTTTCGAGAATTTCACGAGGCGAGCTCGAATTGAATCTGAATATGATAAATATTTATCGAGACAAGCTTGCATCAGGATGTTCGGCTCGATTCGATTCGTTTACAACCCTAGTCAATACGCTGTAACATGATGGTAAATCGAAGAAAAATCTAACGTGTCCATCTCGGATATGTAAAATAATATTCTTTATGAAACAAAACTAAAATACTAGAACGACACCTATTCAGAAACGGAAGAATTATAATAATAATGTAGTAAAATACAAGCCAGATCATCGATCACAACACTTGATAGCATTATAGCGTGTTGGCATCCATCTTTTGTCGAGGCTCAAAAGCAAGGTATTGATTATAAACGAAGCAAAGTAATGAAAAAAAATCCATTAAACCAGCTGTGCAGATTACAACTTTAATTTCAGGGCCACAAATCATAATAATCAATAAAAGCATCAAAACGCCCTAAACAAATTACCTTAAATATTATATCGTATAGATATACATATAATTAAGCCTGCACATACAATTAATCAAAAATACATAACTTCAACCAAATATATAAAACTTAAAATAGTGGAAATCAAAAAGGGAAACATTTCAAAAGCATCAACAAACAAACACAACAATCACAAATTTATTAAAATAGCACTTGCATTAATTTAGCATGCACCCTCCTCTTTCTTAATTTCCTTTTCCTTTTCCTTTTCCTCATCACTCTTGGAGTGGTACCCAGGGAGCTTCTCCTTGATCTTATCCAAAAAACCCTTCTTTTCCTTCCCCTCCGCCGCCTCCGGGGTGGTGGTGTCGCCGCAGTGCTCCGCCACTGGCGGAGGAGCAGGCGGCGCCACCACTACCACCTCCTCGGTCTTCTTCCCGCCCGGAAGCTTCTCCTTGATCTTGTCTAGGAACCCTTTCTTCTCCTCTTGAGCCGGTACGTCGTCGTATTTCTCAACCGGAATGGATGTGTCAACTTCTTCGCACTTAACCTCGTCCTTCTTTTTTTTCTCCTTCTTTTTCTTCTTCTTCTCCCCGCCTTCTTCCACTTCCTCGTCGCTCGACTGCAATATTAATATGTTTAAAAATAAGTGGCTAAAATAAATTTTTTAAAATTTTACGTGGCTAAAATAAAGTTGGCTCGGGATAGTCTCTTGTCACACGAGTCGAGTACTTTGTAAATACACTAATTTTTCGAATATTAATAGATACGTGAGACAGTTTTGACACAAGTTTTTGCGAAATTAATTGATGAAATTTATATGATCGGAATATATAGGTACTAATAATTTTTAAATATAAGACAAACTAATGCGTTATTTTATAAATACTTGAGTAAATTAAATTTTTGCGGAATTAATTGATGAAATAAATTGGAAGAATAAAAAATAATGTGCATGTAAATGAAAAAAACTTACGGAACTGCTGGAGCTGTCAGATCTTCGAAGCTTCTCGATGAATCCTTCGTGTTTGGTCTCCGCCGCCTCTTCTTTCTTCTCCTCTTCACAAACCTGAACTTTCTCCTCGAACTCGGCGGCGATCGCGGTTTCCTCACACTTCTCCTCCTCTTTCTTCCCTCCGAAGCCGAAGAGGCCGCGATCGCTGCTCTCCACGGCGGCGGTGACGGTTTCCTCCGCCTCGGGGGCGGCGCCTCCGCATGGCTCCTCCGCCTTCGCCGCCTCGTGGTGGTGCTCGTATTTCACTTCGTCAGCCATTTTAGAGGAGATTGAAGTTGAATTGTTTGCGATTGGTAACTGAAATTGAGATTGAAATTGATTTGGAAATGACTGTGGAAGTTGAGATTGCAGATTTAGTGGGGAAGAGAAATTGAATTAATGGTTGAATGTTGGAAAGTGAGGAGGGGTTTATATAGGAAAGTAGGAAACTAGAACGCGCAATGGACGCTCAGATTTAAAATATTTTATTTTTATTTTAGATAAAGATTTAAAATACTTTAATTACCGAAAGTAGTTCAAAAGCCCAATCAACTGCTCCATTTCGAACACCCTTGCTGACGTGGCTGCTTATTATTATTATTATTATTATTATGCAAAAAAAAAAACTACCAATGTTTAACTATATACTTAATATAAGTATTCATAGTGCAACTTATATACATCTATATATATATATGGCAGAATAAGTGATACATCGGTCAATCTGTGAAACAAAAATGAGAAAAATACTGTAAGAGTCAGACGATCGTTGGGCTTTCGACGCTCAAGTCATAAAAAGAATGAGAGAAAAGACAGTAAAACACGGAATAAATGAATAGAACGTGGAAATTTCGTCGTGCGATTAGATCGTCAGTGATAATTCGAACTGAAGGAAGTGCGATATTCAATAAGTTCTAGGGTAGAGGGTGAAAACTAGTAGGTACATATGCGTAGTCGCTAAATGAGGAGGATGACCTCCTTTTATAGGTGAAGGTAGCAGTTAGGGTTTACGCGGATCGTGGAGGTGGTTGAAGAACGTGCCGACTTCTTTAAACCCGTCAACCCTTATGGATATATAAGGCGGAACTGCAACGTTAATTCGAATTTAAACTTAAACTATTATCTATTGGGAAATCGATTGAACAACGACATTCAACTCTCTTGGGCCAGCGTAATGGGTTAACGAAAAATGACCACTACAAATATTATCGGGTTTTTCCACAAAAAAATTTTCGAAGGTCATAAGATATTTAATTACTTATAAGAAGTTTAATTAATTGATCAAAATTGAAACCAATTCAATAAAAATAAGATATATATTTTATATTGTATTATATTTTATAAGTTCAACACAAAATATTTAATCATTATTTAGGATATATTTGAAGATAAATAATAAGTGATTGATAAAAAATATCTACAACAAGCTAAGAATGTGATTAATTTCTTTTATTATTGTATTTTTAAAAAAATATGATTAAATACTTAAAGATCAAATAATTAATGATGAACGCAAAATAGGTAAAACAAGGTTTGAAATTTAAAAGAATAATATGCAATATAAGTATGAAGCTTACTAACATTTTAATAAGTAAATTATATATATATATATATATATATATATATTGTACATGCCCAAAGTTTAAGAAACTCTTATCAATTTATTTTATTATATTTTTTTGGGATATTTATATATGCTGTTCGGCCTAACTTTTTATTGCGACTAGTAACGGCCATTTTGCATGTCAATTATTTAAATAATTAAATGAGCTATATGTTCCAGTTGCAGTTACATCACTATAGATAATTTCACGTTGCTGTATTAAATGGGACACCTTTCCATTCAAAACTTATCATCGCGAAGAAAAACAATTCTAATGTATATCATCATCACTTAAATATATATATATATATATATATATATGATTTGGTTCAAATGAATTAAGTGTTGGCGTACTCTCTTTTTTTTACAACGATAAAAAAATAACGTACAAAAATAGAAACATCGATTAATATGAGAAATTCTTACCTACCTTTGATGGTACTGCCCAAGTGTCAAAGGTAGGTAAGAATTTATCATATTAATCGATGTTTCTATTTTTGTACGTTATTTTTTTGTCGTTGTAAAAAAGAGAGAGTACGACACTGTGACACTTGGGTAGTACCATCAAAGGTAGATAAGAATTTCTCGATTAATACAGTATCATTTTTTTAATTTTTTTTTTGGTGATGATGATATCCGTTAGCCGTTGCTCGTTGATTAATTTGCTACCACAAGATTATAGATCCTCTAGTCCCAACTTTGTGTGCCAATATTAAAATTATATATTGTTAATAATATTTTTATAAAAATAAAATTTATTATATTATAACTAATTACAATTAATATTTATGGCTAAAAAATAATTTTTAAAAAAAATATATAACCTACGTTTGGAATAATCAACCCAAAAAATCAATTATATTAACTAAATAATGAAAATTAAATATTAAAAAATAATTATAGACTCTAATTGAGTGAAACAAACCATAAATAATAATGCAAAATTATACTAAATCAAAAGAAATTAAATTTAAAGAAAAAAATGCAAGAAAAAATAGTAATTTTGAAATTTGGCACACAGTTGGCACACACAGGTTGGTACTAGAGGATCTCAAGTGCTACCGCAAGTGTGGTTTTCACACTTATTTATTATTTTATTTTGTTACATAAATATATATAATTACAAGGCATGGATAGTATAAAATTCGGTTTAATATTTAATGATAAACGTCACTCTTCAATATTCTACTTTTTTTCTTTTTTTATGTATGTAAAAGAGATTATAAAATTAGAAACTTAGGTTGAGGGATATCGATTAATTAAAACAGTGGAGATGATTATTTATATCTTGTTCCAATACGAGCTTTGTTTCTTATTGAATATATAATAAGAAAAACTAAAATAGTGAAGATCAACGATGAATATTAATTGCTATATAACTCAATTATTGTGTTGATTACAATGAATCGCATAATTTCTACGACAATCATCAATTTGTTGAAAAACTATATGAATATCACGTCATATATAATATAAAAAATAATAATTAAACAATAGTTATCAATATGCTTGATGCATATCACTCTGTACGTAGGCATATATGGTCCAAAAATTAATTATTAAAAATACTAGAATAAACTATCCTTCGACATTATTAAGAGCATATATATTATAAAACACCCTCGAAGCTATATATTATAACTAATTAAATGATATTATAAGAATTATAATTTCAAGCTACGGATAATTTTAGTATAGTACCTAACCAAACAATAAATGATTAATTTATAAAGGTTTTACTAGTATTTCAATACATCCAAAAAGTTATAGTAACATTTATACCTTGCAAGTAAAAGATATCATGTCCAAACATATAAAATAGGGCAAATTACAGTTTGATGTCTGACCTTTCAACCTTTTAATAAAAATGTCCCGACCTTCATATATTTACAATTTGATATCTAATTTTGTAAATTTTTATCAAATCTATCCGATCCCATGATCAACTATTTAGTACCCTATAACATATGTGGACAACAAGAAATCTTATGTGGGTTTTTATAATGCAACGTCATACCTAAAAATATAAATTTTAAAAATTTTATTTATTTCCATGTAAGTTTAATTAATTAGAAAATGAGAAAATTATTATGGGGTTGTGTATTTTGAAAAACAATACATTATATTCATTAAATATGTTAATGTTATTTTTTTATATAATTATTTATAATGAATACTCGTATATTATTTAATAATTAACTATTCACATAATATATAGAAGATTTAAATATTTTTTATTTTTTAATCTTACGAGTTACCACCTTTGACAAATGGATAATTATATGTATTCTCATCGAATTTTAGGTATGACTTCTTCAACAAATGATGGTAATAATATACATAAATATTTCAATTGACATTAGATTAATATAAAAAAATGAAATGATTTAAGGCATTTTTATATAAATTATATACACTATATTCACAAGATATAAATTGACATAACTTTGGCTTCAAGTTACATAAATTACATTTTAAAAGTGGAAGGGTAATTTATTTAACTTATATGGAAATTTAAGTTTATAATATTTTTTAATTAGGTATGATGTGGCATCATAAAAATCCACATAAGATTTCTAGTAGTCCACACATGCTATAGCCTATAAGGTACAAGATAGTTGACTATGATATATATTTAATAAAAAATTACAAAGCTGGATATTAAACTGTAAATATATAAAGATCGGGATATTTTTATTAAAATATCAAAAAGTTAGGTATCAAATTGTAATTTATCCTATAAAATATTGTCTCACACTGCCCACAAACGTATCGTCATAATGGTATTTAATCTCATTTATCCATTTTAGATTTTTTTTAAAAAAATTAAATTAAATAATAAAAAATTTAAAATAATTATTATTATTATTATGAAATAAATGATGTAACATGGAATGCAACGCATATTGCAGGTGAAATTTTTTATACGGAAATAATATCCAGTCTCTTAAATATGAATTATTGTCCTATTGTACAAAAAAAAAAAAATCACATGTGAAAGCATCTAATATATATAAATGGTTAATTGTCATAAAAATTCACCACTTTTAAACGATTTTATAATTTAGACTTGACTTTTAAAACATTGCAATAATAACCCAATCTTTTTCATTTGCTAAAAATTCGACACTTTCAACTTTTTTCCGAAGATCGAAATTAATTTTTCATTGTGGGCAAATTATTTTGGTTTAGGGGTGCTGAAAATGAGGATTTTTATTATGCAGCACGAGTTTTTTGAATCGTCAAAATTTTATAAAGTTGTTTATTTTGTAATAAACTAAAAGGTTGGACTTATTATTATAATGTTTTAAAAGTCGTGTTTAAGTTATAAATTTATTTAAATGTAGTGAATTATATATATAAATACACATAAAATATCACGGATAAATTAAATTATGAAATATAATGATTGAAAAAACAATTCCATCCCAATCCATTGTGTTTTAATTTGTAACGCAAAGAGCTCCAGCAAAGGAGATGGGGCTCATTATTTCGAAAAGGGGCAAATAAAATATCGAGGAAATAATATTTTAATAATAAAATATCGAGGAAATAATTATTTAATAATAATTAAAAAGTAATTAAAATCCCATTCGTCGCGCTGTCCCACGTAGACGCGGAGCCGACAGCAGAAGCTTTAAAAGACAAAGAAAAGGAAAAAAAAAAAGAAAAAAGCAGTGGAAACCGAGGCGGTATCCCACCAATAAATTGACGCCACGTGGACAGAGACGTGACGATTGTACCTGTGGGGCCCAGGGAGTGTCGGCTAGATCTGCATAAAGTAATAATTCCAACGCAGATGGGCGGTGCTGATTGAATAATGTAACGGGACACGTGGCGGCGTGTGGGGGCCTGTGGGTTTTTCCCCCCCCTCGAGATTTGATCGGGTGCACCGCGGATGTACGGTGCGTCTCGATCACGATGGATGGATCGTTGTCGGCTTCGTTCGCGATTTGAGGTGGGACAGGTGGGCGGTTTTGATGTCGATAATGCAGCTGCACGTGTGGTGGATTGGAGATGCACGTGACTTGTACTTCGCCCATTTGGCAATGAAATTGACAGGTTTTTTTTTTTCTAAATTTTCTTGCCACTTGGATTTATGGTTGATGATCATCTAGAAAAGAGATAGTTGAATTATATATTTTCTAAATTGTTGTGAATATAGACAATGAAGTGTGATTGGACGGTTGTTATGAGAAATAATATTCATGTGTATTATAGAGGTGACGGTTTTTTTATTTTTATTTTTTACGAGCGATTGTTCCTGATAAATTGAATTTGATAATCTTGTATTTAATGATGTTGGTGAAATTTAAACACGAGATATTTAATGTCGAATTTACATTTCAACACTAGGTCATTCACATCTCATTCTGATATTTGATTGGTGGAGTATTCTTTCGGTGTTGGCAAAGACATAATATTCATCAAAAACAAGAATAACTATATTGCATATTAATATTAGGCTTGAGATGAAGTAGTGGTAACAAAATAAAAAATAACGATATATACACTCAGAAGCACTTTCTTCATTATAACCATCTCATATGTGCGTGTAACCCATTTCAAAAATATTGTATATATCAAAGTATGAAAAGAGTTCGATTTTGAACGTAGAAATTAATACGGTGCTGTATGGAGAATGGTTATGTTTACATAAAAGACTTGTACTTTTCATAGTTTATTTCGACTCCCTTTTAACTATTTGCATTCTATCCAGCTAAGATAATGAGAAGGGTTAATTACTATAAAATACACAAACTTTGACAAGATTTGCAAATTAGACACAAACTTTAAAATTTTGCAATTAAAACACAGACTTACATTTTTTTTGCAAAATAGACAAACTCAAAGCAAAATTTTAAAATCAATTGAATTTGAAAACCGCAAAGCCATAAAAAGTGTTCGCCTTTCGATTTAGATGGCATTGCATTGGTTTTAATAAGTGAAAATGAATTATATGTCGCAAATTCTCATTTTTCCGTTAGTCCAAAAATTTTGAGTTTGTCTATTTTGCAAAAAAATGTAAGTTTGTGTTTTAATTGTAAAATTTTAAAATTTGTGTCTAATTTGTAAATCTTGTCAAAGTTTGTGTATTTTATAGTAATTAACCCTAATGAGAACTTGTACATAATGAATGAGTTGCCACAGTTGGTGGAGGTATTTAAAAATTGGTTTATTTTAGATTTTTATCATATGTATAGAGGAGTAAATATTGTTGTTCACACATTTGCTCGTTTTGAAACATATTGTGATGGAATGATTACTTAAAACTCATATTTTATCCACTAGTTGAAAGAGTTGATGAAATAAAATGGTTGAGTTTGAAAATCAAGTTTGAACATAAAATGCAAGTAAAATTGCTCAAATTTAAGAGCACGTAGACAAGATTTCAAAAAAGAAAAAGAACAAGTACAACTTTACAAGAAACTAATTGTTCATTTTTCTCCTTAAAATAATCACCTACTAAAGTCGTTTCTTTATTCAAGAAAACTTATGATATTACCACACATTTCTTTTTTTCTTTCTTACATGTTTCTTTTTCCCATGTTCCTTTTTCCCACCCCCTTCAATATATGTTGCATACTTGCATATATACTTAAAAGAACTATAACATAATTTAAAAGGCAATTCTGAGCTGGAAATGATGATTTGTGTGACACCGTTTTATGGGGTAAAATTCATAAAATGAATTAAAATTTAAATCCAAACACAATCAAATACCGATAAAATTACAGTGGGCCACTAATTTTATAACCCAAATTTGATTTGTCTTGTAAATTTTGATCGGCAAAACTATCTCACACAAGTTTTTATGTTATTTAAAAGAGTCACAACTCTCACATACACAGTATAAGCCCAATTTTTCTCACTAAGATGACACAATCACCTTTTGAAATAATGACATCTTTAGCAAAGATGGCCCCAAAAAACTAGAAGTGAGATTATTCCAAAGACTACAACGCTCAAAAGAAAATGCATGGATATATCAAACAAAGAACAAAGCCAAGAAAATCAATAATAATTAGGGTGATTCTATACATAGCCAATATTTTTCTTAATGTAGCCCCCAAAATCAAATAAAATTAAAATAATAAATAAATATTCCATTATGCCCTTATAGCCCCAGCTTTTCTTCATTATTGGATATCACCGCTATTCTACGTGTTCATGAATTTTGAAGTTAAAAAGATGGAGAGACAATGATATGATATGAAAATCCCCCAAATGATGAGCAGAACCAGCAGAACCCAAGTTGGGAAATTCGAAGAAAAGTTTGTCGCCGCATAGTTATTGTTTGTAATTGTCTTCAAACATCCAGAAGCCCAACTTTTACATATTTGTCTACTGGTAATATTTATTTTCCCTCTACCACTGCAACTTTTTCATTCTTTTTATCTCTATTGCCACTTTTTATCGCTTCAGAGGAGTTTTCAACCATAAAAATAAATTTATGTTCAATGGAATCAAAGAAACGATTTGTGTTTATGAACTTATTTTCTTAAACTAATTTTATGTAGAAAAAATAAAAAAAAAGAAGGATTTTCAAAGATTTGTTCCGAAGATGTTATGATGATTATATCTCTCTCTCTTTTTTTTCATGAAGAAGATCTGAACCTAAATAAAAAGGAGGGGGCTGTGACTTAGGAGGGCAAAATAGGATATTTATAAAATAATTTTTTTATTTTTAATTTTGGGGTTATAAAGAGAAAAATTGTGGCTGTATATAGAATTACCCTAATAATTATTCTAGATTTTTTCTTAATTATTTATGTAGGTGATGTATGAAATTAAACAATTTGTAATTTTGCTTATTTAAAAAATGGTGATTCGTAAATTGAAACTAAATAAGTTGATTTTTTTTTTCAAAGTTCATCATATTTTAATATTATTTTTAAAAATATATTCCATTAAAAAAAGATAAGAGTATTTTGAACTTAGGAAGCCCAAGCCCAAGCCCAAAATGACACTAGGTTATATCTCTGTTAGGCCCCTCGAAGCCCATGCCTAGAGGCTTGAGATATGCAGTTCAACATAATCAAACCATTGACTAAGATTTAATGATATGTAACCCTATATATGTGTGTGTATATATATATATATCACATATGTGTGTGTGTGTATCTTGAGATGATCATTTGTAAACATAGTCCTAGTTTATAAGTCATGGATCAGTATGCACCGTTAAATTGATTAAATGAACAAATAAGATCTTATATTTTTCTAAGGAGATAAATACCCTTGTCTATATTTTATATCAATTATCATTATAAATATTGTATTTTAGCAAACGTATGTTGAATTTTAGAATTGTATTTTCTAAAATAATAGGACCATATTACAATAATGTCACTGTCATTTTTTTAATTTGATATAAAATATAATACTGTCTATTGCTCTTACCATTATAAATATTGAATTTTAGCACTGTATTTTCTGAAATAGTTTGCGAAATTGTCACTTCCTTTTCAATATATCAAATCATTATATCAGATGATTGAAATTTGTCCATGATTTACACACTAATAGGGATGAAATAAGCCAGGCCGACCAGACCTTGGTTTGGAAAGACTGGGCCTATCTTGGCAAAGTTAGACCTCAATCTCGCCAATTTTATATTTAATATTTGTATGTAGGTCCAGACTTGACATATTTAATTAAGCGAGCCGAACCTAAAGTCTTTTAATGTCTATTAAAATAATTTTTTATTTTTTTATAAAAAATACACACATATACAATTTTTTTATATTTTTTCAAGAAATAAATCAAATTATGATTTATAAATATAAGTATTATTTCTTCTTAAAATATAAATATAATATTTATGAAAATTTAATTATTTAATTAACAAATTTTATTACTAAATTTTATAAAAAATATTAATTGTTAATTTATTTAATAAATAGGCCAAATAAGCTTGACATACTTTTTCAAAGGTTACTACTAACCCCTTCCCCCACACACATAATAATTAGATAGAATAATTGGTGTGATAATTATGAACTAATCTTAGGATGAGATGAAAGGTCTTATTTCATATGGTAACATTTCATTTTTTTTAGTTTTGTGTTTGTTGTTATAATTTTATTGGTTATATTATTGTATTTTAATGCTTATTTACAATAATTTCATTGTTCATCTTATCGAGTCTTTTTTTTTTGTTGAAACTATAATTGAGTCTTAATTTAATAATTAATCAATTACAAAAATCTACTTGAGCAAATTCAAAATCTACTCGAGATTGATTGAGTCAAGCTCGAACTTCTCGAGCAGCTTTAGAGCTCAAGCTCGAAACTCGCTAAGCTCGAATCAAGCTCAAACTTTGAATATTTTTAACAAGCTCAATTCGAACGTGCTACTAGTCCACTAGAATCACAATTAACTCCTTAATTCTCTACCATTTGACAACCCCTTAACAAAAAAAAATAAAAATAATATATAATTAGGCCTGGCAAAAAATACCGTCATGCCGGAATACCATCCATACCGTACTGAAAAATACCGAAGATACTGATATTTATGGTATACTGATTTTTCGGTAAGTTATGATACCTTATCGGAATTTTACGGTAAGGTAAAGGTATGAATTTTTCAAAAATTAAGGTATACCGACATATACCAAAAGTTTGATATACCGTCATATATAGGTATATACCGTATCACGGTATTTACCGAAGTGAAGGTATATACCGTCATACCATACTGCGGTATATTCTGAAGTGAAGGTATTTACCGGATGCCGAAGTAAAGGTATTTACCGGATACCGAAGTGAAGGTATTTACCGGATACCGATACCGATAAATACCTTCACTTCGGCATATACATCAGTACGGTATGACGGTATATACCGGCACATCGATACATACCGTACTTCGAATTTAATATATATATATATATAATTATATATATACATTACATATCTATAATACAATATTTAGTAAGTTTATCATAAAAGTTATGTTTTGATATTTAATTTAATAGTTAAATTATAACTAAAAATATACTATTTGAAATAAAAATGTAATAAATAATAATATTTTATTTTTTCGATTAATAAAATTAAAAGTTAAAATGAATATTCAATAAAAATTAAAATAAAATGAGGTATACGTAAATTATAAGATATAAAATTATTTCAATCGAATAAAACATAAATTAAATTATGTAATACATAATAGTCTTTTATTCTTCTTCAATTTTTAAAACTAAAAGTTAACAAAAATGATTGAAACGATTAAAAGAAAATGAGATATATTTATAAAAAATAATACATAGTTTGTTCATCGTAAAAGTTCAGAAACATATAATATTTAATATAATTTAATTATTAAATTATAATTAAAAATCAAACAATGTGAAATCAAATGTGATAAATAATAATTATATTATTTTTCAATGTTTAAACTAAAAGTTATGATGAATGGTCTAAACATTTTAAAGAAAATGAGATATACTATTCAATAATATAATATTTAGACTTTAGTGTGTTTATTATGAAAGTTTTGAATATTATAAATTTCATATAAGTCAAAATACTTAAATTATAACTATAAATTGATCAATTTGAAATAAAATGTTAATAATAATCTTTTATTTATTTTTTAAATTTTAGACATAAAGTTATGGTGAATTAAAAAATATACTAAAATATTATAATACTTAGTAAAGTATATAGATTAACTTTCCACTCTTGTAGTGAATATCTTTACTTAGCTGTTGTTGTATTGTTGCTTTGTCATTCAACTATTTTTTTAGGTGCCATCTTTTATGGCTTCCTACTTTCTCTTGCATCTCATTGGTTAATGTATATGTGCGTATATGAATGGAGTAAGTGAGACAGTTTTATCAAGTTTTTACGCAAGATAGCCGATTCTTCATAATTTAATAACAAAAATGCTAAAAAAATGTCCCATTGGGAATGACCTAGTGGTGGAGTGGTGATATATTGAGGCCAAATGTCTCAAGTTCGAATCCCACCAACACCACTAGATATGAGCTTGTCATACCATGTCAGGTGTGGTTTACCTCCCCTGTGAGCCTGTCATACCATGTCAGATGTGGTTTACCTCCCCTGTGTATACCCAGTGTGGGTTACCCTTGCCTAATCCTCCGGTAGGTCCTAGTATTGGTTATTCTTCCGCTTGACTCCTTCTTGCATATTCTCTGTTGACGTGCCTCAAAAAATATAACTGGTTCCGCTTGACTCCCTCTTGCATATATACGAAGAGCATGCAATAACCCGTAATCGGATTTGGGTTGTGCAATCTCCACCAAGCAAAACACGTAAAGCGCGAGAAGTATGCAATAACCCGTAATCGGATTTGGGTTGTGCAATCTCCACCAAGTAGAATACGTAAAGCGCGAGAAGCAAGAAACCGTACGTCACACAAAACACTGGCAAAAGAGCGGCCAACAAATACCAGATCTGGAATTTAACTTTGGATGCCCTGTAGTGCAGTAACGTCACTTGGAGAGGTATACATACGAAGAACATGCAATAACCCGTAATCAAATTTGGGTTGTGCAATCTCCGCCAAGCAGAATACGTAAAGCGCGAGAAGCATGCAACAATCCGTAATCGGATTTGGGTTGTGCAATCTCCACCAAGCAGAACACGTAAAGCGCGAGAAGCGAGAAACCGTAGATATCACGTTTGTTTGCCTCATATGATACTCCTACGTAAATCGTGAAGAATGTAACATACGAAGAGCATGCAACAACCCGTAATCAGATTTGGGTTGTGCAATATCCGCCAAGCAGAACACATAAAGCGCGAGAAGCATACAACAACCCATAATCGGATTTGGGTTGTGCAATTTCCACCAAGCGAAACACGTAAAGCGCGAGAAGCGAGAAACCGTAGATATCACGTTTGTTTGCCTCATATGATACTCCTACGTAAATCGTGAAGAATGTAACATACAAAGAGCATGCAACAACCCGTAATCAGATTTGGGTTGTGCAATATCCGCCAAGCAGAACACGTAAAGCGCGAGAAGCATACAACAACCCGTAATCGGATTTGGGTTGTGCAATCTCCACCAAGCGAAACACGTAAAGCGCGAGAAGCGAGAAACCGTAGGTATCACGTTTGTTTGCCTCATATGATACTCGTACGTAAATCGTGAAGAATGTAATGAACAAACTAACCATGATACTCACGAACTAATGATGTGTGTCTGGATTCCTCACTATGTTGTGCTGTCGGTATACAAAACCCAAAATGAATAGAACGCCAAATGCTGCTAATGCCAAGCACCCAAAAAGCTCTGACTGACTGGGTGTTAAGTATATTGGAAAGGAAATGACACACCCTATCCCAACAAGAAACAAAATTACCATCATAGAGTCATTATCCGCCAGTCGGAATAACCAATTTAGAATGTTGGCCTCTCCTCTGTCGTGAGGCATATCCGTTACACCTTCATTTCGGGCTGCTCTGTACTGTCACTTAGACCAATTTAATTTATTAATTTATTGAGATGAGGGAATGATAATGGAATGAAAAAAGATGCTTGTCACAGAAATGAGTGTATAAATAGCAATTTCATATCTCATTCCTTGGGGATGAGTCATACTTCACCCAAAGTTGGGAGGGAATCAAAGGCATTAAAAAAAAATAGCACATATTATACAACAAAAAATAGAAACTACAAAGGGGTAAGAAATCCTAAGGGTGAAAACAACCTAACCACAAATAGAACTCCAATCTCTAGTAATATCTAACCCAAATAAGACCTTAAAATCTGTGTTTTGAGTAGGGCTGGTAAAAAATACCGTCATGCCGAAATACCATACCGAAAAAATACTGAAGATATTGATATTTACGGTATACCAGTTTTTCGGTAAGGAATGATACCTTACCGGAATTTTACGATAAGGTAAAGGTATGATTTTTTCAAAAATTAAGGTATACCGACATATACCGAAAGTTCGGTATACCATCATATATAGGTATATATCGTACCACGGTATATACCGAAGTGAATGTATATACTGATGTGAAGCTATATACCGTCATACCGTACTGCGATATATGCCGAAATGAAGGTATTTACCGGATGCCGAAGTGAAGGTATTTACCGGATACCGATAAATACATTCACTTCGGCATATACATCGGTACAGTATGATGGTATATACTGACACATCGATACATACCATACTTCGAATTTAATATATATATATATATATATAATTATATATATACATTGTATAGCTATAATACAATATTTAGTAAGACAATGTTTGGTAGCCTGGATAAAAGCATATTAATAAAGGTATCCAACAAAATCCGCCGTGTGTTTGGTAGCCATTGCTCATTCACGCGAGGCCCAGGGTGTAATTTACTGATTCGGCTGGACAATGTATCCGACGCCCCCTTCGGTTACAGTTTCTGGCGTAGCAATCTTAGTATATATGCCTTTATCTAGGCTACCAAACATTGCCTAAACTAATTTACTAATTCCAGAAGTTAGTCTACCAAATAAAACAATGTACCAAACAGATGTGTGAAACAATTTTAGTATATTTATCTTAATAACCAAACACACAATTAAAATAGCTAATACGCAATTATCTTTCAAAGCAATCTAGATTTTATTAATGTGGGTATATCCGTACCAGTATACCAAACATTGCCTAAGTTTATTATAAAAGTTATGTTTTGATATTTAATTTAATAGCTAAATTAGAACTAAAAATATACTATTTGAAATAAAAATGTAATAAATAATAATCTTTTATTTTTTCGATTAATAAAATTAAAAGTTAAAATTAATATTCAATAAAAAATAAAATAAAATGATCTATACGTAAATTATAAGGTATAAAATTATTTCAATCGAATAAAACATAAATTAAATTATGTAATACATAATAGTCTTTTATTCTTCTTCAATTTTTAAACTAAAAGTTGACAAGAATGATTGAAACGATTAAAAGAAAATGAGATATATTAATAAAAAATAATTCATAGTCTGTTCATCGTAAAGTTCAGAAACATATAATATTTAATATAATTTAATAATTAAATTATAATTAAAAATCAAACAATGTGAAATCAAATGTAATGAATAATAATTATATTATTTTTCAATGTTTAAACTAAAAGTTATGATGAATGGTCTAAGCATTTTAAAGAAAATGAGATATACTATTCAATAATATAATATTTAGACTTGAGTGTGTTTATTATGAACGTTTTGAATATTATAAATTTCATATAAGTTAATACTTAAATTATAATTATAAATTGATCAATTTGAAATGAAATGTTAATAATAATATTTTATTTATTTTTTAAATTTTAAACATAAAGTTATGGCAAATTAAAAATATACTAAAATGAGATATTATATACAATATTATAATACTTAGTATGTTTATCATAAAAGTTTAGGGAAATATTATATTTCATATAATTTAATACAAAACTCCTACCTAAAAACTGAACAATGTGAAATCAAATATAATAAATAATAATGTTGTATTCTTCTTTAATCTTTACCCTAAAAATTATGATAAATTATCAAAAAAATTAAAATAAAATGAGATATGCTATACGATGCTATAATACTTAGTATGCTCAGCATGAACATTTACGAAAATATTATATTTCATACAATTTAATACAAAACTCCTAACTAAAAATCGAACATGTGAAATAACATGTAATAAATAATAATGTTATATTTTTCTTTAATCTTTGGAGTAAAAGTTATGATGAATTATCTAAAAAATTAAAATAAAATGAAATATGTTATACAATGTTATTATACTTAGTATGTTCAGCATAAAAATATTTAGGAAAATATTATATTTCGCATAATTTAATATAAAACTTCTAACTAAAAATTGAACAATATGAAATAAGATGTAATATATTATAATCTTATATTCTTCTTTAATCTTTAAACTAAAAGTTATGGTGAATTATAAAAAAAATATGATGAGATATGATATAAAATGCTATAATACTTGGTATATGATCATCATAAACATTTAGGAAAATATTGTATTTCATATAATTAATACAAAATTCTTAACTAAAAACTGAACAACGTGAAATCTAATGTAATAAATAATAATCTTATATTCTTCTTTAATATTTAGACTAAAAGTTATGATGAATTATTGAGAAAATTAAAAATAAAATGAGATATGATATACAATACCATAATACTTAGTATATGTTCATCATAAACATCTAATGTAACGATAATTTCGGTATACCGTGAAATGTCGGTATGGTACAGATCGAAATATGGTTACAGTAAGGTATACCGAAATAAAGATATGGTAAATATATGCATTATGTGTCACACCGAACTTAAGGTATACCCAACTAAGATATACCGGAGGTAAAAGTATGACAACGGTATGATTTTTGTCATACCGTAAATTAAGGTAAAATATAAAGTATGATAAAAAAAAGTAAGGTATGTACCTTGACACCCCTAATATAATAGTAATAAAATGGAACAAATGTCCCATTGGGGATGGCCTAGTGGTGGAGTGGTGATATATTGAGGCTAAAGATCTCAAGTTCGAATCCCACCACACCACTAGGTGTGAGCCTGGCTTACCAAGTGTGATTTACCTCACTTGTGCGATTTACCTCCCAACACCACTAGGTGTTGCAGGGTTACCTTCGACAAAAAAAAATAAAAATGGAGCAAATAAAAGGACAAAAGTCAAAACAATCGATTTTTGTTGACTTTATTTATTTTTAATAAATTGTAATATATATATAATAGAATACCATTATTTCCGATCGTCATTTCAAAATCTCCGCCGCGGCATCCGTCTACTCCTCCGCCCGGCTGCCTGCGGCTTCTGTTGTCAATTGGCGGGATTCCCTTGCGAATGTTTAGAATATTCCGGTGAGTTAGCGGCGGAGGAAGAGTAAGAGAAAACCACGGCGCGGCGGAGCTCGGCGACTGGAGGATGATAACGCGATCGAAGTTGGCGGAGCAGCTTAGAGAGTATCAGACTCGATCCAAACATGATTGGACTTCCGTTTCGTTATTCTCCTCCGCCTCCAATCTCCCCTCTTCTAGGTATTTCTTCTATTATTTTTGAGTATCTTCGATTATTTATTTCTGTGAAGGATTTGCTATTTTGGTAATTTGATGAGACTTTTGCGTTTTGGGGATATAATTAGCTCACCATAGGTCCGTTGACATTCAAGAGATTGTGAATTAGTTGAATTAGTTCATTGTAATTGGTTATATATCTTTTCATGTTCTGCAATGCAAATACCCCCTGGAGATTTCTGAAACTTAGAGAAATAGTTTGAATATTGGATTTGGTCGTAACAATTTTGACAACTTTGATGCTTTTGTTATTTTTTTTTACCTTTCATGGATGGGATCGTTGAGGCAACCATTTGTAGCTCATGTATAATGGTATATATTGGGGACATCGTTCTTGCTATTTGTGAGTTTGAACTGATTCTGCATTTACAGAAATGCTAACTAAGATGCAAGATGTCGTGGTCAATTATTCATTTCTTTAACAATGCTGTATTGTCGTCTCTGGAAGTTCTTAATGACGGGATTTGGAAATGTTGTGGTCAATTATCATTTCTTTAACAATGCTGTATGGTTGTCCCTGGAAGTGTTGTTTGTGCTGGTCTCTTTTTCCCAGACACAGTACTGGTAGAATCACACCCGATGATTTTTTTCTTTCTGATGCTTCTAATAGGTTTGGTCTTCCAAATTCTCTTGTTTAGATAGAACCTGAGGGACATATCAGTGATGTGATACTGCAGTAAAACTTGTGAAGTCAGTATGAATTGATCTCTAGGCCATGTTCCCTGTTCACAATAATAATAGAACTATCTGAGATGGGTATCTCTTGTTATCAGTTTCCAGATGATTAATGATTAGTATTACTTCTTAAAACATAGTTTTTGAGACCAGCTCCTTTAGGTCATTGAATAAACTCACTTCAATAGAGATGGTTTGCATGTAGCATAGTGATCTATTTCTCTAATAGCTGGTTTTATTGGTAATAAGTCGTAAGAATGGACTAGGCATCCAATGTTGTGATGTCCATCTAATTGGACAGGCTTTGTTTAGAAATTAAATTGATGTGTAGGCATGAGCATATTGTTGTGTGGATAAGATTGGCTGCAGATGTTTATATTCAATAAATTTTTTGTCTTGTGAAACTCTGTGGTTTTCTGAATTGCAATATTTTGCTTCTTTCTGGTTGCAGGGTCGATGTTGCTATCTTTGTCATATGGGAGCTCGTCATTTTAGCTTGCTTTGTTTTCTCAGCCATTTCATTATATTTTAGGCATTTACAGCTCGCTGTGCTTTTGTTATGTATTACTCTAGTATTGCTTTTATGTATGAAAATCACAAAGCAAGTAAGACTGGCTCGGAAGAAGCAGCGGAGGATGCTTCTACCATTATCTATGTAGATGTCAATTAACTGGATACATTTCTCTGGCGAACAACTTTTTGTGTAGATTTTGAGTTTTCTCGGGAAATTACTTATTGGCCTGTTCCACTTGATTGATTTATATGAAATGTAATAGCACTTAAACCTTGCTGATTAGGAAATGTATTTAGTTAATCCTCCTGACTCATTCATTGTTTTGGTTTAATAGATCCATTACCTCTAAAGGTAGTTGCAAGCCATCATTTTTCTTGATTATTTATTGAATTGTTGAGACCAGTCATCGTTCGAGCAACCACATAAAGTTTCTGACCTGTCATTTGTATTGTACAAGAGATGGTGAATTCTTCCCGTTGCTTATCCAGTTACCCCAATGTCTCAGGAAGCAATCTCATCCATCTTCGAATAAGATAGCAGTAATTTTTTTCTATATCTTGTAGTACATATACAAATACTTCCTTTTGCAGGATCCCGAGTAGAACTTGCAGCAGATTCCCAGTGAATTCGATGCTTCACTTATTCTGGCTTGAAGAAATGGATCGCGATTCCTTGTGTTGCTATAGTCCATATTGCTCCGAAGACTAGCAGAATACTCAAGATCATTCCAAGAGATCCAAGTGAGCAATTCAGCCACCACATTGCACTGTACCTATGGGGCTTCTTAATCCGAATCCACATCAAGCACGGGTACGCCAGAGTCACGGGTAAGGCAATCCCTCCGATCAACCCGGCCAGGTTTTTCAAGAATGG
The DNA here is from genome assembly GCA_026008535.1 of Perilla frutescens. Taxonomy (NCBI): domain Eukaryota; kingdom Viridiplantae; phylum Streptophyta; class Magnoliopsida; order Lamiales; family Lamiaceae; genus Perilla; species Perilla frutescens. The sequence goes on from BRKX01000003.1 coordinate 75,162,767, forward strand.
CAGAGCCACTGAAATGAAGAATGCAAGGCAGCCAAAAAATACTCGTAGACCTGTTCTCAGCCACCACGGGCATGGCCCGTTCTTGTTGCTCGTGTATCTGAACTCCAGGTTGTCAAAGACCGGCATGGCATATATCTGGAATGATGTAAGGCAGTTGATCACAACGAACAGGCTTGCTAACCCCAAAATCATCCTTGGTGTGTCTTCTCTGTGGTACTCATCCAACGCGCTCAACATCCCTCCATTTATGGGTATCTGTAAGAATCCAGTTCAGATTTATGCATTAGAATTGTTGTATGATGTCATCTAATTTCATTGTTTCTATCAGATTATTTTCAAGAATTACCAAATCCCCATAGGCCCAGTAACCCCCTACAGCCATTGGAAACAAGCAGCATGCGATGATTATATATGAAAACTTCACTCCTTTCCACATCGGCACACTAGATGGATTCTTCACAGTCGAAGGCATGGTTCCCTGCAAACACCAACACAGATACAAAATCAAACAAAGTTGTTGAAACCCTTTCGATTTGCCCTAACAGACAACACAAATTTTCTCACCTGAATCTCCAACACAAGGTTGTGGCCCCTGAAAGCAAATGCTATGATGCCAAGAGCGTTCAAAACGCTGGAAACATTCCCAATAGCCGATTTTGTCAACACGGGCTCGTATGATACACCGGACGGCCTGGTTTTGGAGACGGACAGCACCCATGTTAGAGTGCAGTATATCACGGCGGTGGCTGCGCCGACGAGAGAAATTCCGGCGATGGAATTGAGGTTTGGGAGCTGAGCCAAGATCATTGCTGAGCACACAAAGATAAGGTACCACTCTACTAATGAGAGTGTATAGGTATCGCAAGTTGTATTTGTACCACAGACTGTGTGAAAGAAGATTTTCATTGTGCTTCCTCCCATCATTATTAAGCTAACGCAGGTTCCTCCTGCTAGGTACAGAGTTGGAAACAGGGCCAATATTTTCCCCCATCTTTCCCCTGTGGAAGACAATTCAAGAAAATTATGAATATGCCCATCGGATATGACTTGGATTCTGATATGAGTACCATTTCACGGATCTTGACCCGTAAGACGATTTGATGTAAGTTTTTGTGATTCAGTACATATAGTAAGATGATATTACCAAAAGCAGCCATGGACAGCCTGAGATATCGGCTGTAGCGTGTTCCAGGAACGGATTCGTGGAGCTGTATTAGCAGCCATAAGGTGTATAGCTGCCATATGAAAGCCAAAGAGAGGCTTATAATTCCCCAAACCCTGAAAACAGTAAGCTTGATTAGCAGATGCTGCTGCAGATATACATGCAATAAAGAAAATTGTTTGTACGTCGGCTTACCAACCGAGGGTCGTGAAAGCAAGAGGAAGAAGAAGGGCCTGGAATCCGATTCCAGAGCTGAGGGTGTGGAATGCAGCGTAGTAAGCATTCCCGTTTCGCGACTCGGTGATTGGAAGCCACGAATCCTGAGGATCGAGCTTGGTGAGATGCCCTACTTCTTCCAGGCAACTCTGCATGCTTGCTATGGCCTTCTTCATTGGGCTGGCCAAAGGAGTCATCATTCGGGCCGCGCTCGAAAACGGGCTTTTGGGAGTCCTTGGAATGGAATGAGGATGTGGTGATGGAGTTGCTGATGTTGGATTGTTTGATCCCATTACCGGGCCTGAGTTTATTTCTACTAGTTCGCTCATTGTTGGAGATGGAAGTAATCAGATTGTTTATTACAGCTCCTCTCTCTCTCTCTCTCTTCTATGTTTTGAACCTTTTAGATATGCTGTCAGTCTTCAGATTGAGCTGGGACGATGAGGTTTATATAGAAATATATATAGAACTAAGATCTTACTCTTAAGCTTTTATTTAGTATTTTAGTTAAATAATCTGGGCCCTCTACGCAATTTTTTTAATTTTTTACATGATGTTTGTTAGCTTTATAGACAAGTTGAATGCTGATTGTACGATGATAATTTCATCTCAAATAAGTGGTGATACATATATAGTCTATTATGATATTTCTTGTATATTCATGAAGACGTTGAGCAAACTATATTGCTAGGGGTCATGTTGTTCAATTCGAATTGGACTATTCGTGGTTAACATAACACATAGTGCGAAGAGACACCTACCTACTGAGACACATCTCGTGATTTACCTCGTTTACAAAATCCTAGAAATGGGGCGTTAGGTGTAGATTATCTCCATATGTAATTACTATGAAACTTAAACTTGCACAGACAACATCAATCAACCAAAAAATGATGGATCATTTTGGAGGTGATCAATTGCATGGTGAGGGGAAGTTTCCCATGATATAAAGATCAAGGGCCCAATTAGTGGAGGAAATAAAGAATAAAGTGGGATTTTTGATCAACCCCACAATGGCTGCTGTGTTATTAAAATATATATAAAAAAAAAAAATTGTTTTGTGAAATAATTTAGAATGAAAGTGCACGACACGTAGTAAAAATTTGTTTGGCTGCATGCATGCAGATTAAGAAAAACACTACAGCTTCTTCATGACAGATTTTGACAGCTTCAAAAATAATAATAACCTCTCTTGTTTGATCAAATTGGGATTTCCTAGCTAGTTTTTATTTATAAAGTATAAACTACCTAGCTAGTTGGCTGGTGGCTGATACAATGGGGGAACCCTAAACATTTTTCTTTAATTTTTACATATGGTTATTACTCATTAAGACTAAGAGCAAGTCATGATTCTCCCCTCCATTTTTTTTTAAAAATACAAAATTGTGCTTGAAAACAAAAAATAATTGATCGCTCCATCATATAACAATGTCGGCTCCCCGAATAAATTCCTCGATCTGCGTACTTGGTGATTAATGTTTCATTCAAGTCTATGTATAGCACATTTGTTTTAAGCTTGATTAGGAATACCATTAGTGATTACAATCACATCAATCATTGTTTGTCTGAAAACGTGGTCATTTAATGACATCAAATTACACGAGCAACATAAAATTCGACCTTTTAATTATTTCTCCTTTATTAAAGCTTTTCTCTTGTTTTCTTTGATCTATCTAGTTATATTTATTTCCCTCATAATGTCTAATGCGCACAATTTTTACATCATTTATCCATACATGACACGCATTGATAGAATAGATTACGAGACACTAGATCAAGTTCAAAACCAAACTAATTAATTAGCCTTTAAATAAATTTTTGCGTATAAATACTAATGATATACTCCCTCTGTCCCACTTTGATAGACTTGTTTTCCTTTTTGGGATATCCCGATATATAGACATGTTTCTATATATATTTAGCTAATTTACTAATATATACCCCTATTTAATATGTTCACATTAGACACTAATTCAACATTAAAGAAATAAATAGGGGTATATTAGGAAGTCTATTGATTAATTATGTTTTCCAATTTTTTTCTCAATCCTTGTGAAATTTTCAATCAGCCTATTAAATCGGGAAGGAGGGACCATATATATTTTTTGATGAAATCATAATAATGATTTCATTTATTTAAGTGAGAGGTTTGTGATGTGAACAAATGTGGTCCTTTAATTTCCTAATAAAATAAAATAAAATAAAAATAGTGGCCCTTTAATTAAGGCATGCCCTTTATATTTTTAGGGGCAGATAGAGTTGCTTTTCTACTAGAGATTTGCGAGGAAATTTCTGTAACGTAGCCAAAACTTTAGGAAGAGTAGTTGCAAACCATGAATATTGAAGTCTGCAAAATTGTTATTTTTTTCTTTTTGAAGAAAAGTAGTTTCAATATAATGCTCCTTCATTTGGAATTATGAGAAATTTCCTAACATGCTACAACAAATGTATAAAGTGGAATCTTTGTTGGATACATAACATGACTGTCCTAATTTTTAGAGGACTTGAGCACTTAGAAGTTATAAGTGAGGTCCAATATAAAAGAGGACCAAATAATATATATAGATATATAGGAGAGAGAGAATCAAATGTTAGAGAGAGAGAGAGAGAGAGAGAGAGAGAGAGAGAGAGAGAGAGAGAGAGAGATCAAATGTCATACGGTGTAAAATATGGATCAATCTGAACTGTTTAAATTGATTAGATGAACGGATAAGATCTTTCATTTCTTTTTAAAGAAATACCCTCTATCCCATTTTAATAAGCTAATTGAGATTTTTCACGGGGATTAAGAAAAAGATTGAGAAATACAATTAATAAATAAACTTCCTAATATGCCCTTATTTATTTCTTTATCAGTAAATTAATGCTTGGGTATATATTAGTAAATTAGCTAAATATATATAAAAGTATGCCTATATATCGGGACATCCCAAAAAGGCAAACAAGTCTATCAAATGGGGACAAAGGGAGTAACTAGCACCGTTCATGCTGATTTTAGCATCTCTATTTTGAATTTTTAACATTGTATATTTTCTATCATATATTACAAAAATTACCATCGTCCTTTTTCAATTTTTAAAATTAAATGTCATCGAGTGTTAATTTTAATTAGCACTTGTATGTTGAATTAAAGTTACGTTGTCAAAAATAATTTATAAAGTTGCCACGTCTGTTTTAATTCATTACATCGTCTAATTAGATGGTTGATATTTGTCCTTATGTTTTATATATGCTTGATATTCCTTATACATGTGCATGCTAACCATTATATCTATGTGGGGGATCAAATGTAAACACTGTTCTAGTGTATAAATTAGAGATCAATCTGAATTGTTTAAAGTAGTTAGATGGACGGATCACACAAGATCTTTTTATTTTTTCTAAGAGATATATGCATGCTTATCTTATCATATGTATGTTGGATTTGAGCATCCGTATTCTAAATTTTAACATTATATTTTCTAACATATATTACAAAAATTGTCATTTTTCTTTTCAATTCATTGATTCATCTTATTGAAAAATTGAGATTTATCGATCATTAATTTATACACTAAGAACATGTATGCACGTTGATAAAACTAAAACTCAGATTCTTTTAGTTTGGGGAGTGGGGGACTACTTTGATAATCTCTTTTGTAGGGTTCCCTTTCGTTGAAAGTCTACGACACACTAAGCCTAACCCACTTTTTATAGCTAATTAATTATTAATGTATGTGTTTATATATATATATATATATATATATATATATATATATATATATATATATATATATGCACATACATATCTGCCTGACGTCTATACTGATGCCATCTCATGACGTCATCAACCACCACCTTACACAATCAAACTAATTATTACTAAATTTTATGAAACCACAAAGCAAATACGTTTATCCATACACATAATTTTAATATTTTTATCATTCACGTAATAATTTTTTCAATTATTGGGATAAAATTCTCTAGTTACATTTCATGTTCTACTATTGTGTCTCACTATTAAATTTAATATATTAAAAATATGTATTATAAAAAAAATAAAATTTATTATAGTATAACCAATTATAATTAACATTTACTACTAAAAGAACAAAATTTTAAAAAAATATATACTCTAATTTTGGAATACTCAACCCTATTAATCAATTATATTTACTAAACAACAAAAAAAAATTAAAAATAAATATAGACCCTAATTGGGTGGGATGAACCCTAAATAAAAATGATAAAACTAAACTAAACCAAAATAAATTGAAGTTGAAGAAAAAAAAAGGATGAAAATGTATTAAAAATGAAAACGGGACACTAAGTGAGATAGAAAAAAATGGGATAGAAAATTTCATTTGCAATTATTGATACACATGGAATACTGATTTGATTGATTTAATAGATTCTAATTCAAACACAATTTAAATGATAAAAACCTGTCTAAGATTGTCTCATGGGTTAATTAAATGTATACAAATGGTCAAAATTGTTATTTTGTTGGAGGAAATGTGCGAGACCATCCTATAGAAAAGTATGTAAGGCAGATTAAAATACGGATCTAAATTAAATACAATCAGGCATACACCATCAAAGTTATAAATATAAAAATTTATGTGAGACTATTTTACAAGTAAGGATTTGGATCCAAACCGTTATCTTGCGACATATTTGTACTCTTGGCATTGTTGGATCGTCGTGTCAGAGTTTTGATCTTGCACGGTCTTATAAATTTTGACCTGTAAAGCAATCTTACACAAGATTAGCTCAGTTACAAATGTGCTACTAGGTATGAATTTGAATTCGAGTATTGAGTTATCTCACAGATTTTGACTTTTGACTCGTGAGATAGTTTACATATATCATATATGACACCTAGAAGTTTAGAATCGAATTTTTATGAGGTTTTATAAATAGACTCTTTTATCTAGGGATAAGAAAAATATTTTCTCATTTTTAACATCAACATGTATTTATTATCCGAACTAAAACATATATACACACACTAATCGTGCTTTATTTTAAGTTGCAGCTCTTTTATTCAACAATCAAACCTATTGTATAAAGTTAAAGGCTAGTCACCTTTTTTGTGATCAAAAGCATAAGTCTGACCGTTGATTGATCACAAATTAAATCACTCTTTGATAATGAAAACTCAATTAATTACCAGCAATATCTCTCTCTCTCTCTCTCTCTCTCTCTCTCTCTCTCTCTCTCTCTCTCTCTCTCTCTCTCTCTCTCTCTCTCTCTCTCTCTCTCCAGCCAAAGTAATCCTGATAAATGAATTAACTAACTAGCACAAAGCTTTTGCACTTGATTTTGTTGATCTTTTTAAAACGGGGTTAAGCTAATTTTTTTTAATAACACCAATCTAGTATACAAATTGCAATTGAAATAGACAATTAGAGATGAAAAAAAATGTAATATATTGTTAAAAAAAATGAAAAAATCAAAATAGGAAACATCAAAAGTGAAGTGATGAATTATTGTGCATGATTGAAAATCAAACCAAATAACTTGATATTTGAATCGTGTTCGTTTGTTAAAACTCGTTTGAGTTCGATTTGATTAGCATATTAAATTAGTTTGAACGTAATTTTGTGTTTTATAAGATTTAAAACTCGGCTCAAAGATGAGCTCGATAAATAAAAATTAAGCAAAACATGTATATATTAAAATATCAAACCACTCGAGCCCGACTTGTTTTTGACTTTATTAAAGCTCTTTTGAGCTCGACTCGATAGGTAATCGAATAAGCTCAAACATAAATTTTAAAAATCGATAATTTTTAAAAGAAGCTTGAATATATGTAAATTTAGACTCGATTCAACTTGTTTACCCTACATATATACAAGCTATAAGAAAAACTGATTCTAGTGAAAACAATATCGGTGACAGTCATATTTCTATCACTAAAAATACTTTTATAGTGATGATTCATCTCGTCACAAATAAATAAATTGTGATAAATAGTAATATCGTTTATATATTATCAATATTTATCGTTACTAACAAGTTTTTTATGATGTTATTTTTAGGCAAAATATTATTTTGGATCTTCGTACTGACAAAATTTTTCTGGATTGGTTTCCTCTACTTTATTTCATTAAAATGGGATCATTATAATATCAATTTGGTTAAAATCAAGTACCTCTGTTACCTTCTGTTACGGTTTAAGCTAACAGAATGACTTGATTTTAATCAAGTTGATAGGACAAGGACCCAACTCGAAAAAAATGAATTTAAATAAATAAAAATTGAAAAAAATAATTAAATAAAAATAAATAAATGATCAAATATTGATTTTTTAAAAAAACCCTATTGTTCGACATTTTTTCAATTTTAAAAACAAAAAATAAAAAAAATTGAAAAAAAAATTAATATAATTTTTTAACCTACTGTAATATTTTTAAAATTTTATTAATTTTTTAAAAAATAAATTAAAAAAAATCAAACAGTAGTTAAATAAAATCTAAAAAATCAATTAAATAAAAATCACATTCAAAACTACTGTTTGAATTTAAAAAAAAAAAATACAGCAATTTTACAAATTTAATTTAATTTAATTTTTCAATATTAATTAATTAGTTAATTAGAATTTTAAATTAAAAATCAATTTAATTTATTTTATTTTATTGATTTATTTATTTAAAAAAATATTAATTTTTAGTTTTTTTTTTGAATTGGGGTCCTTAATGTACGGTCAATTTGATTACACTTAAACTTTTTTGTTAACTCGAACCTTAATAGGAGATAAGACAGGGACTTGATTTTAACCAGAACGATGCTACACGAACCTCATTTTTTATTCAATAGACATTAAGTATGTGTATATTAAGTAGACATGAATTTAATGTCAATCTAATAATGAATGCATATATATTATAATTTTGTGATTGAAAAAAAAAGAATATTACAAAATGGAGAGTGTTCATTTGATAATAATTAAACACAAACTATATATCTATGGAAACTCATTAATTTGAAAATAAAATCTAGAACATCATTTGAAATTACAGAGGTTGTTTGGTTGGTTAGATTTGCAATTAATATTCATGCTATATAAATATAATCCACATTAAGAAATGAAACTAGTGAAAAGGGAATTCAAAGAATCACAACATATTATATATATCATATCACTGCACATTAAGTTATTATTACATAATGAGAATACACAAGAATTTAGAAGCTAGATAACATAAGTTAATGATCGAGAAAATTTCGTTTTTAGTCCCAATAGATATGATCTAGTCTCTTTTTGGTCTCGATATCATCACTATTCGTCCCAAAAGGACTGAACGATCATATCTAGTCCCACCGTGACTTTTTCCGTTAAATTCTAGTGAGGCTTGAAGAAGCTAACTTCCATCCCAGTGTCAATAACAACATAAACACCAGCAGCAACAAGCAAGATTGTGAGCAAAATCCCAGAAATCCCCAACCCCCAATTTAGCCACCACATTAAGCCATGCTTCTTTGGCTTCTTGATCTTAATCCACATCAAGCATGGATAAGCAAACGTGACCGAAACCGCAATGCCACCGATCAATCCGGCGAGGCTCCCGAGAAACGGGATGGCCACTGCGACGAAGAAGCACCCGTAACCGAACATGAACCTCGATATCACCCTCATCCACCACGGCAGCGCCCTCTTCATCCTCTTCGTGATCTTCGACTCCATGTCGTCGAACATTGGCATCCCGTATATCTGGAACGAGCTCGCCGCGTTGATGATCACGAAGAGGCTTATGAGCCCTAATATCGACTGCGACGTGTCCCTCCCGTGGTACGCGTAGATTGCCGCCAGCATTCCTCCGCTTTCGGGGATCTAGTTAATGTATCACGGGAGGAGACCTTAAATAAAATACGAGATTGAAACATAACATAATAGTTGGGAGAATATAATTGAATTAGGTACCTTATTCCCATATGCCCAATATCCACCAATTGCAATGGGAAATAGGCATAGAGCCACCACAAAATATGCAGCTTGAATCCCTCTCCACATCGGCACACGAGATGGCTTCTTCTCACTTGATGGCATAGTTGCCTAAATTTTAGAGTTTAAGTTTAGATTTTATTGAAATATAATAATATCCAAGGTGTTGTGCTTATATATATATTTATATAGGCAAAAACTTCAGTAAGACAGAGGTTGACGGGTGGGTTGTGGGTCGACCTGAACCGCTCAAAAAAAAGATTCTCTAGAAAAATATTACTGACGACACTAAAACGTATCACTCGTAGTCCAATAAGTATCATCCATGTTACTTCTCTTATATAAGTTTATTACATGTCAATTAATAGAGTTTTATCATTCTCAATTAGGGTTTTTAATTTCAATTATGATTTATATTTAATTCAAAAATATTAAATATCGAGTGCATGCAGTGCACGAGCCCGTCAGTCAAGTGCATTAGGCAAGTCGTCAGATCAAAAAAAAAATAATTTAATTGTAAGGTTTACTAATTCTATTTTAGGGTATATATTTATTTTAAAAAATAAATCAAACGAGCGCGTCGCATAAGTCACTGACGATTCAATTTTAGTGTAAATAATTCCATTTTATAGTGTATATATATATATATATATTGTAAAAGAATAAAAAAAACATAAAATTAAAACACTAAATCGGGCACGTGCGCGATACTCGCCTCGCATGGACGCACGTGACGTGCACGCGCCCGACCAGATCATTTTTTGGGCCTTGCGGCCCATCAAATCGGTGCACGCAAGTCCTTCTCATTTACACATACCTGGATTTCAAGAGTGACATTATGCCCTCTAAATGCGAAAGCGATGATTCCAAACGCATTGAGAATTCCGAAGAACCACTCTGTGTTAGTGTTGGGCTTGACACGGTCGTAGGAGACGCCGTCGAGCCTCCCCTCCGTCACCGACACGCACCACATGAGGGTGCAGTAGCCCACGGCGGTGACGGCCCCCACGAGAGAAACGCCGGCGATGGAGTTGAGATTCGGCAGCTGGGAGAGGAGCACGGCGGCGGAGGTGAACACCAGGTACCACTCCACGGTGGTCAAGGGCTTCGCCGTGCAGCCGTGGCCGCCGCACACGATCTCGTAGAAGAGCTTCGAGGTGGAGCCGCCCACAACGATGAGGGCCACGCATGTCCCTCCTGATAGGTACATGATTGGAAATACGGCAAATATTTTCCCCATTTTCTCTCCTGCATGTATATATCATCAAATTAATATATGTTCATGAATGTAATCATCATCATCATTTGTTTAGAGAGAGAGAGAGAGAGAGTGAATTGAGAAATATACCAAAGGCAGCATTGAAGAGTTGGAGAAAGCGGCTGTAACGCATTCCATTTTCAGTGGATTCATGGAGATTAGTCAAAAGCCAGAACGTATATGTTTGCCATATAAATGCCACCGTCAAGCTTATGATTCCCCAACTCCTGCAATATGCAACTAAAAATTCAGTCTCATATATATATATATACACATATATATACACGAACACAAACATGACTTTTGAATGAAATACGTTCTAAATAAGTGCCATTAAGAATAAATGTACACAAAATAATAAAATAATCAAATTATCTACTACACACTTATGTGAATATATTTATTAAGTAAAAAAATGATGTTTAAATACATTAAATGAATGCAAACATGAGAAAAATATGAATTTTACACCTTGATTGTGTAGAATGACATTCTTTGTGTAATAAAAATAAAATGACAGGATGACACTTAATTAGATACGGAATGGGTATAATATAATCCCTATGTAAATTTTATATGTCGTTTTTAGGATTTTCAACAAAATTAATATATAAATATTTTGACAAATATACCCTCCTTATAAAATCATGTTAAAACATATTCTCTTAAAAATATAAAGATTTCTCTCTCCCTACATTAAAAGTAATAGACATTGTAAGAATTTGATAGGGTAAAACTTGAAAAAGAGTGTGAAAACATGTAAAATGACAAATAAAAGTTTATGAGGGAGTATTATAATTATATTACGCTATTATGCTTAAAAAATAAAATAATAAAATTAAGTATATAAAGAGGGCCTGGTCAAAAAAGTGTATAAGAGGGTTAAAACAGGCAAAGCCAACTCTTTAATAATAGTAGTCCACTATTTGTGTTTATGTTGTCATCTTACAACTACTATATATCTACATATACATGATGCAATATATTCCAACTTGTGTAGGTGCATGATAAGGTGGTCTTGTTCGCATATATTTCACCGAGTGCAGCATTTAGCTAGAAATTAGGTACACGTGACGTTAAAAGGGAGAATGTGTATTCAGGATCATTTAAGCGATGAGCTTTTAATAATATGCAAAGAAACCGATGATATATATAATCTTTTCTGTGCACTATATCATCTACGATGCAAGTTAATGGAACTAGCAAATATATAATAAATAAATGCACACAGTGACTGCAATAATTATTCAATCTATATCATCAAAACATTGTAACATAGTACGTATACAAAAAGACAGATCTTCGAATGGGAACAGAAAGCAATTACCATCCAAGATAGGTGAAGGCAACCGGGAGCACGAGGGCTTGGATTCCGATGCCGGCGCAAAGCGTGTGGAAGGCAGAGTAGAAGGCATTCCCATTTCTGGACTCAGTAATGGGAAGCCATGCATCTTGAGGGTCAAGCCTCATCATGTTGATCGCCCTTCGTATGGGGCTTCCCAACGGCGTTATGAAATTCGGAGTTCGAGAAGGAGTCTTCGTCTTCGCCTTCGTGTTTGGATGCTCGATCATCAACAATGGCTTCCCAGAGAGAGAGGGTGAGTTGTACTGCGTCTGCATGGATGAAGGCGCCGCGGATACTGATATCTCGCCGCCGTCTGCTGCCCCGTTCTCCATCATCTCCGACGACGACATGGTTTCTCTCTCTCTCTCTCTCTCTCTCTCTCTCTCTCTCTCTAGCTATGTGGGAATTGGTATTTATAAGTGGGAATGGGGAGGCAGAGAAGTTAAGGGGAGTTGAGTGATTGCGAAGAAAATGAGAGAGGGTTTTGAATTATAGTGTATGAAGAGACGACCAAAAAGTTTATGTTGGTAGACTGCTTGGGTTGACCGGCAATTTTTCAGCACCGAGTGAATTAATTATTGGGGTGAGATTTCATATCAATTTCAGAGTTGTAACCATAAATTTATTTGAAATTATTTATATATATTTGGTATTATTTTATGTGGACTAGTTCAAGTTATCTTTAACTTTTAGCTCTCATTTTCTAGCTAGTGATATTATTGCTGCATTAAGTAGCAATTCCCCCTATATTTTTTGGGAATTCTTGTTTGAATTGCTATGTTTTCTATTGGATTCCGTGACGGTTTGGATTGTAGTAATATCTGAATAAGTGTTGTTCTACATAAATGCACATATATTAATAAAGTAATCAAACTACGTTATATATGCAGGGCTTTATGTGAATACTTTAAATGAGTTATATCAATGTTTGAATGCATTAAATGAGGGCAAATGTGAGAAAAATGTAAAATTTTCGCCTCGATTGTGTGGAATGACACTATTTGTGAAATAAAATTAAAGTATCAAAAGAATAATTTTTAAAAAACAGAGGGAGTATATGTGTATGGGGAAATCGAATAGTGTTGAGGACTATGAATATGATTGGAAATGAATATATATACAATTTTGGTAGAAGAAGGCTATTAATGTGCTTGATTGGCTAGGGAGTACTTTGAAAACAAATTAAAACACAAAGTTTGGATAATAGGCAACAAAAAACCAAGATTTAATTAGTTAGCAAATTAAAGTGAAGCTTGAAATTTAATCCCAAAATAATTAAAATTAAAGAAATTGGTTCGTTAAGAAACAATATTAATTTTATAGGGAAAACGTGTGTGTGTTAATGCAAAAGCAACTTAAATAAAATAAAATAATGTGAGTGGTGACATATTTTTCAAGGGACTCGTGAACCATTAGAAACTACCGACCAACTACCTTTGACTTATATAACATAATGTGGGTCCCTTGTTGACTTTGTCTTTCCCTCTCCTATTATCTAGAAGGGGTGATTTTTTTTAAAAAAAATTATAGAAAGAAGATATAAAAAAAAGTGTTGAGCTATTAGTCCAAGATTTCCATCAATTTGAATTCTCAAATGTGTGAATTTTTTGACCGAATATATGGGGTTTTTTTTTAAAAAAAATTTGAAGTGTGCTTTTGCATATTTTTTAAAGAAAGATTCCCATGGAGTTGGATTTTTTATTTTAAAATATAGTCTTATTTAGTTATTTTTATTTCTTTTGACCCTCAATGATAAGTTCATAACAGCGTGTTCATACTATTTAAGGCAAGGTACATAGTTTTACTTTTTAGTTAGTAGAACATGTATATTTTTGTTTATATTTGGTGGAGGGAGCGGTGTATCTCGAATATGAGTATTTTATTATTTTAATACACACAATAGTAATATAAACGGTAAATTACATCTTATGTCCTGAATTATTGAGGCTGTAATATTAATAATGTCAGACGGAGAAGTATATCACTAATCATACTTTAAAATATCACTTTTATTTTATTGGAAAGTATCGTTATAATTTTTCATAAAAGCGATCACATTTCTGTAATATTTTTCGAACTGAAAAAAAATATCATTTCTAGTACTGAAAATTGTCACTTTTACTATAGAAAAGTATCATAAGTTTTCATTTTATATAAAGTTTTGCGTACATTCGATGTTGCAGGAAATTTACCTAAAATATTATATATATATAGGAGAATTGTCGATTCATGACCTGAAAGATGGGTAATCTATCAATTCAAGACCTGAAAGATGAAAACTCTCAATCCAGGACCCGAAAGATGAAAACTCTCATTTCAGGACCTCAAAAATCATGAATTTTGATTTCTTTTTATTTCTAATTAATTTTAAAAATTTATTTATTGGATTTAATAGATAATTAATGAAGGAATTTTCATAGAAAATTAATATAAGATTAATTAAAAAAATAAAAAAAATAAAAATTCGTGATTTTTGAGGTCTTGGATTGAGAATTTTCATCTTTCGAGTCCTGAATTGAGAGTTTTCATCTTTCGGGTCCTGAATCGATAGATAACCCGTCTTTCAGGTCCTGTATTGATAATTCTCCTATATTATATTATAGAAGATCCAAATATAACTTTATATTATATACTTAGTGGAGTTCAAAATCCAAGATTATTGGAACTTTTTGTAAACCGAGTGATTAATTTGACAATGAAAAAGTCGTTAAAATGGAAACTCCCCTAGTTATGCAAGTCAAGATTGTAAATGAAAAAAAAGAAAAAAAAATGCCCTCATTTTCATTTGATTAACTCTCTTCTTCTCATCTTTACCTATTATGTCTCTTTCTTCTCGAATGATTCTACTTTGAAAATGTAACTTTTTTTTAATGCTTAACTTTTGAATTTTCTTGAGCATTTAGTTGTCGTTTTCATATTAGCTTCAACTTTAGTATTGAATTTAGATTGAAAAACTTAATCATATCTAGAAAAAATTCGGAGCTTCATATTTTGGAGGTTTGATTTTAACTACTACTAAGAAGAAAGAGATGATAAAATACATCTAAACATTTCAAGTGAGATATGATACAAATAATTAACATAGTTAATCTATACAAATCAAAATGATCAAGAACCATGAATTATGTACCCATTTAAAATCAAGAAAAATAAACGGTTGTTAATATTGTCGTTTCGAGGACACCCACAAAAATTTAATTTCAAACTTTCATCCAAATGAAAAGGATAAACATCTTGTAATCAACTTTGTTACATGATGTCTCTAAAAATAACTTTGTGACATGATAATCTTAAAGGAGAGCAATATTCATTCATGGGGAACGTTCCGCTATATTTTAGTTTGCTAGAGTTTAAAATTATTGGGAGTATGGTAGAGTTTGAAGTAGTAAGGTTACATAATATGGAGAGGGGTATTTTAGTTTTTGTATAAGTTTTTAGTATGAGCTATACATTGGGGGCCATTGACGGAGCCACACTAGGTCCAGGAGGTCACTGGACCCCCTGAAATTTTAGAAAATAGTATAGGTATTATATGAATTTCCTCTTTTAATATTAAAAAATTAAAATATATATATGTGTGTGTGTGTGTGTGTTTTCTTTCTTTCAATTCCATGTAGTAGAGACGAACAAATCCTCCATTTATCTTTGAGCGAAAATTTATTTTAGCAATTTAACATTGTAAAAAATTTATTTTGACCACAAACTTAATAAAACTTTATTTTAGCCATTTTGAGTTTGAAATATCAAAAATACCCTTAATGAAATCAAAATAAAAAAAATAAAAGAAAAATAAAAAGAAAAAAACTTAAATAAAAATTGAATCATCTCCATCATCTTCTTCGTGAGTCCATGACCCATCTTCCCAACCCCACCCCTACCCTCCTTCCCCATCACCCCCTCTCAAATTCCGACCAGCAGATCTCCCGAGGAATCGTCTACAACATCGTCACTCGTCGCCAAAGCCAACGACGTATCTGCACCCTCAATTTTCTTACGTCATCTCCAACATCGTCGTCTTCTACAACTCGTCTCTAGTTTCTTCACGAACTTCTCATCACCTTGCAGCCGGGATGGCTGGTAGGTTTGAGATTGATGAATGATAAAATATATATTTTTATTTCTCTTTTTATTTATTTATTTTTATTTCTCTTGTTATTTATTCATTTTATTTGTTTGTTTGTTTTTTATTTTCTATTTCATTAAGGGTATGTATGTCATTTTAGACCCAAAATGGCTAAAATAAAGTTTTATAAAGTTTGTGGTTAAAAAAAGTTTTTCAAAAAGTTATCTGGCTACTTTTTTATATTAACCCTTTATCTTTTATCATTCTCCATTTTCTTTTTGTTTTTATTTTTATTTTATCAAATTTCTTCAATTATTTTTATCAAATTTAAATCTATTACCATTATTTGTTGAGTTTTTTTCCTTATAATTCTATACCTCCACCTTTAAATAGAGTGTGTTTGCATTGCTCCGTTGTTAAATTTATGGTTTATATTAGTAGCTCTCATATTAAAAAAATCATTCTTTTTATTCTTTTAAGGTGAAATTATTTACATCCACTTTTACAATTTATGTTTTATGTTGATTTTTTTACTAATATGAATTGCTTCTTTTTTAATTGTATTTGTCAATCATACTTGATTTTTATTATGTGAATCATTCTAACATAGTATCACGACTTTAATAAAAATTTTATCAATTTCTAATTTTATATCCATATATTATTGTTTGGGTCCCCCTGAACAGAATTTCTAAATCCGTCATTGTTGGGGGTTGTATTTAATTTTGTTATTATTTGAATAATTAGGGGTTATAAGGATAAAAATGACTAAAAATGTAATATTTATATTTTAATTAATTTTGGATTTTTGGTGGTTGTAAAATGAAAAAAAGGGGTTGTGAATAAAATTTGCCTTAGACAAGTGGTGCAAAGTTTGGGCTTGGGTTTTTTATTTATTAGTGGGTTGCGTACTTGTTTAATGATTTTGAAAATATAAAGTCTAATTGGGTTTTTCCCAATGATGTTGATGATTTTATTTTTAATTTCGATTTTAATTATTTATGTTAATTGAGATTAAATAAACTACGAATTCAATCATATTTTGTGAAGGATTTTTTATGATGTTTTCTACCATTTAAGTCGATTGTGAAAGCATTTATTTTTACAAAGAAAAAAAAGTAAAATTATACCCTCCAATTTGGGCCTCGTAAATATTGAAAGTTTCTATCAATACTGAAATTTTATATCGTTTTGATGATAATTTTTTTTTTGGAAATAACACAAAATTGTTGTATATAGAAATAAAGATATAGTGCAGCTACCTTACTATGAAATTTACCACTACCATGTGAGTATAATGGAATTTTCCGGTTTTTTTTTTCTCAATTTTGTACGTTTCTACTTATTTTGAGCGATTATGATAAATAGAGATGGCAATTTCGGTCCAGCCTAGCTTGATTTTCGGCTCGAATGGGTTAAGAATTTTTAAACCCAAAATCAATTTGGATCGACCCGAAATAGAGAATGGCCCGAATAAACCGGGCCACTTAACCTAAAAATTCAAAAAGTACACTAAGTCTCGTGGGTGGCCCGACCTGACCCACCTTTTCGATTGGATTGGGCTTTTAAAATATAGGCCTAAACTATTTTTGGCTTGGCCTGACCCACTTTTTAATCGTCGGCCCCGGTGGACCGAGCCGCCCGTTTTGCCACTTCTAATGGTAAATGATTCACGATAAGACTAGACGGTTGCCACCATTTCTATTTAATACCGATGAAGACGACGACGACAATGACAGATGTAGACAAGGCACTCCCCGATCTCCATTAATGCTTCTTCCATGCAAACTCCATTTTTATGTTAATTAAGTAATGTTTTTATTACTTCGTACGGTGTCACTGAATTTGTCTTTATCTAGTCATACGAAATTGTAGATTGCACTTATTGTGTTGCATTTTTCATTGTACACTCAGTTTTTTTTTAATTTTTTTCTTCTGTTTCAATTTATGGAGCTTTAGTTTAATTTTATACTTAGGATTCATCGTACCCAATTAGAATTTATCATATTTTTTTAGTATTTAAGTATTTTAACTAATTAATTAATAACCTAAAATTGAAGAATAAATACTAAAATATTATAATACACTTTAATTGAGTAGGAAAACAACACGTATAAAATTAAACTAAATTACAAAATTGAAATCGAAAAAAATTAAAAAAAACTAAAAAAATTGGATGTACAATAAAGAATGCAGCACGAAAAAGAAAATAAAGGATCTCATCCCAGTTTTATATATAGTGAAATATCAATATATATATCCTTCAATTTATTCTGTTTCTGTCCGTTTCAAGGCATGCATTGTAATTAATTATCATAACAAATACACACACACACGCATACACACACACACACACATATGAGTTAATTACGATTAAATATATAAATTTTTTTACACAATTTGCAATTTAAACACGAACTTTGAAACGTTGCAATTAAAATACAATCTAGTAATTTGTTACAAAATAGACACCCCCAAATTTTCCAACGAATGGAGAAAGGATATATAACATGAAACATTGCAAAATTATATAGACATATACGAAACATTATGTTTGATTTTCATTTTATTGCAAATTATGTGCAAAAAATTATAAGATTGTGTTTTAATTGCAATATTTCAAAGTTCCTATCTAAATTGCAAATCGTGTCAAAATTTATATATTAAATTAATTGTAATTAACCCCTGCATATCTCTCTCTGTGTCTGTGTGTGTGTGTGTGTGTGTGAATATATGCATATGAATTATGAAATGAAACCCAAAATGAGCAATAGATTAGTGAATTCTCTGGTTATACATATACATTATTGGTGCTACAAACCATGACAAAATTTGTAATCCATTAATCTAAAATTTGAATATAATGACTAATTTACAGCTTCATATTTTGGAGACAGCAAGCTTAATTAGATCCTTTCTAAGTATCTTCCCAGAAGGATTCTTTGGAACAGAAGCCACAAACGCCACTCTTCTAATTCTCTTGTATGGAGCCACCTATATATATACATATATATATAGTTAATAATATATTGATTGAATATATATATATATATACACACACCATATATAATTTATGTATGCTGTTTAAATTTACCTGTTGAGCAATGAAATCCATGACTTGCCTCTCTGTTATTGTAGATGCTGTTTTCCTCACCACATATGCCATTGGAATTTGGCCTGCCTCCTTATCTGGGAACCTAAAAAATCCACACTCACCATTAATTGTTACACAAAAAGAATGGACTAATTAATAAAACGACAACGAGTTTGAATCTCATCAATACTTACGGTATAACAGCAGCATCATCTATTTCTGGGTGAGTGAGCAACAACGCCTCCAATTCTGCAGGAGGGACCTGAAAATTCATGCAAATTTAATTTAGATAATCTACATATATATAGCTCTTTATTTATTTAGCACATATAATCAATATATATATATATATATATATAGATATATATACCTGATAACCCTTGTACTTGATGAGCTCCTTTAATCTGTCAACCACAAAGATGAAGCCATCTTCATCAATGTAGCATAAATCTCCAGTTCTCAACCACCCTTCTGAATCTAGAGTTGAAGCTGTAGCCTCTTCGTTGCTAAAATAACCTGTCACCCACAAATCAAGATAACAATCATCATCAAGATTCAAGCTCTCTCTCTCTCTCTCTCACACACACACATATATGAGACAGGGCATCAAGATTTACAGAAACCATAATCAAATTGATCAGATATAAATTTAGAAATTCTTCTTCCTTTTTTTCTAGTGGAAATGGAATTTCATAGCTGAGAAAATAGAAATTTAGATGTTCTTATTATTACTCCCTGCATGTTTTTTTTTTGTGGTTGTTTTAGGATTTTTAAAATAATTAAGATATAAATATTTTCACAAATGTATGCCTCTCTATAAAATTCTATTAAGATATATTTTCATAAAAATATAAATATATCATATCTCCCTCTCTATAGTAAAAGTAAAAGATTTTATAAGGATTTAATCAGATTAATTGATAGCATGTGTGAAAATATATATGTAAAATGATAAATAATTGTTTAAAGGTAAATTATACTTTGATATCTACATTTTTTTGCTCTTTTTAAAAAATACGTCACCTTTTCAAAATTAACAAGCACTACCCAATTTTTTCAAAAAAAATAAAATTAATCTAACGTTTGATCAATTTTACTACTTGAAAATCATACATGATCTTTTGATTGGGTGAATCTTTTACATTGATGGAGAAATAAAAAGTATTAAAATACAATTAATTAGATATGATTTTCAGGTAAAATAAAATGATCAAAGTTAGATTTATATTTTTTAAATATCACAGTATAATTTTTCTTTATTCATAAGGTACAAAGCCTAAAAAGACAAATAAAATGAAAGTGAGTATTAAAGTAAGATAGTATCTCAACACCAGGCTCCACCTATATAAAGAAATAATAATAATAATTTTTAAATCCACCTATATATAGAGATAATAATATTAAATTTTAAAATCCACATCCAACTCTAGATACGGGCCTTCAACCATAGAAATTAAAGTAATTTATGCGTGACACTCACACGTCAATATAAGTAATTAATGCGTGACACCATACACAACATTACATATCTGAACATTTATCACTTATTTAAATTGCATATTTAAATCATCATTCAATAAATAATTTATTTATTAAATTTACGTCTAGTAATAAATCCTACTTGTAGAGAATAGAGATACGGATGTACGTACCTTTCATAATGCATGGACCCCTCAGCCAAAGCTCTCCGGTGCGGTTCACCGGCAGCGCCGCCGCACTCTCCGGCTCGACGATCTTCGCCTCCATGCTCGGCGACAGCAGGCCCGCCGTTCCGTACTTCCGGCTCTCCTCCAGCGAGTCAGTCGAGGCCCCGATCCCAGTCGACTCAGTGAGTCCGTAGCCCTGCAGAACTCGCACCTTCGGGTACTTCGCCGCGAACCCCTCTATCACCTCCTTGCTCAGCGGCGCGCCGCCGGAGAGCACCGTGTGGAGGCTGCTCAGATCGTACTTCCTCTGTATGCTCGCGGCGTGGTTCACCAGCGCCACCAGAATCGGCGGCACCAACGGCAGGTAAGTGGCGGAGAATTTCTGGATCGCCGTCAGCATCTCGTCCATCTCGAATTTCGAGAGGATCACCACCGTCGAGCCGGAGGCGATCAGGCCGGTGGCGAACGCTACCAATCCGTAGATGTGGAACATCGGCACCGTGCAGATGAATGTCTGGCTCTTCCCGCCGTCGTCCAATTTGAACCGGTTCACGACGGTTTGGACCATCGCGATCAGGTTCCGGTGCGAGGAGACGACGCCTTTGCTCGCGCCGGTGGTGCCGGAGGAGTAGAGAAGCGTCGCCGTGTCGTCCTGGGTCACTCGTTCCCTGACTCGGCTAGGACTCGGTTCCCTCATCATCATCTCCTCAATCGACGCGACGATTTTGAGTTTCCCGGAGCTCGGAACGCCGCGATCGCCGGCGCCGCCGAGGAGGATGATCGGGAGATTCGAACCGGCGAGTTTAGGGAGGAGCTGCGGGGTAGTGAAGGCGAGGAGCGGCTTCGAGTCGGCGATCTGCTTGGTTATCTCTCCGGCGGTGTTGAGCGGGTTGGTGGTGGTGATGACGGCGCCGAGGGACATGACGGCGAGGCAGACGATGGGGAAGTAGATGGAGTTGGGGGTGAGGAGGAGGATGACGTGGCCCTTGCGGATGCCGAAGTCGGCGGAGAGGGAGGTGGAGACGGCGTCGACGGCGCGCCATAGATCGGCGAAGGTGAGGCGGCGGCCGGAGGCGGCGTCGATGAATGCGACGCGGCCGTGGTGGGCACGGGAAGAGATGAAGGTGGTGACGTCGATGGCGTTGTTGGAAGGGAGAGGGATTGGTTTGCGCTTGCTGTAGAAGGTGGAGTTGGCGCTGCAGAATCCGCTGCGTGGATCGATGTTGTTGGAGATAAATTCCGCCATTGAAAAGGGAAAGTTGGAGCTCTGTGTTTATGGTCGGAGATGAGATGACAGAGAAAAAAAAAAGTGCGCACTAATTTAATTTTTTGATGCAATAGTAATTTATGCTTTATAGTGAGACCAAGATTGGAAGTTAAGTGGAAACTCTCTCTCTCTCTATATATACATATATTTCATTTTTAGATAAAATTTGAGGAATATAATTAAATTGGTCGGTTTTGACTGGGGAACACGTTGTGCACGTGTTTATAGAAAGGTTTACACTTGAGTCCAACACGAGATGTGTATAGTCTAAATTTTTATTTGGTTTGGTGATCTCAAAATTGCTAGTAGATTTTAGAGATTTTTTGAATTTTCTCAACAACTCCAATTAAGACAAGTAGTGTGCATTATGGATTTTAAATTTAATTTTATTCATTCATGAAAAGGTAATCCTCGATCGCTATTTAAATGTGTGCATTTTATTTTATTATTGGGCGTCGTAAAGTTTCGTACCAATCTCATAAAATGTGTGTAAATGGTTTATATTTTATAACTGATTATGTGAACTCTACCATTGCTAACTTTTAGAGTTTTTTGCATGTTGGTTATTAGAGATGGGCCCAAAATTTTTAACTTGAGGGGCGAAATGGAGGAATTTTAATTTGGGGGGGAGGGAATTAAGTAATAAATGATTACTTGCTAAAAAATTCATCACATTTGAATGAATTTATAAATTAAACATGACCTTTAAAATATGGCAATAATAACCCAACCTTTTAATTTGTAAAAAAATAGACACCACAAAAAATTCTGACTACCAGAAAACTGACATTTGACAATAAAAATTACTCATATTCCACATTCCAAAGTTGAATTAATGTGTACACGTTGAAAAAATATTGAGACGTCACAAATTCAATGGTCGAAAAAAGTTGGGGTCGTCGAATCTACAACAAATTAAAAGATTGATTTATTATTGCAATGTTATAAAAATCATGTTTAAATTACAAATGCATTCAAAAGTAATGATTCTTTTAGGAATGGTTATAGGTGGTGTGTTTCTACTAAAATATTAAAAAAATGACCAAAAGTAACTTAGAAAAATAATAAAAAAAAATGCCAAAATGGGTGCCCCTACATATAATTATTCTACATCACAATTGTTAATATGTTGGGCCATGATGTAAAATGCTGAGCTTGTCAGGAATAATTGTATATAATTAAACATATGAACAATTTCCTCATGGATCATTTATTAATAGCAATAACAGGCTACCTAATTTCCACTGGGATCAATGTGTTGATTATTAATTACTATTTGATTTTAGCTGAAAGAATCATCATTTCCTACTTTTCTAGGTTCTCTATGATGTGATTAATAATATGAGGGGAGGGAAGTCATGATTAAGCACATTTGAAAATAAAAATAAAAATTATTCATGTATCGAGATAATTTCACTTGTAGTCCAATTAGAATATGATCAAAATACTTCTAGTCTCATATCTTATGTTTTTGGTCTCATAGTTTATTAGCTCGACACTTTTGGTATCATATCTTATGTTTTTGGTCTCATAGTTTATTAGCTCGATACTTTTTCTCCCGAGTGTTTTTTTCCCGACATTTTTAGTTCTAAAACTAACAGTATTTTTTTCTTATATTTTTTTCGACGTTTTTTTTTCCGTATATTTTGTCGGGAATTTCACTGAACAAAAATCGTATATTGACAAGAAGTTGAAATGGTTTTGTTAGGCATTTTGCTAGATATTTGTTGGGCATTTTACTTGATATTTTTTTGCTGAATTTTTTTGAAATATTGTGTTCTTTTGTTGGATATTATGCTGAATTTTTTGCTAGATATTTTTCTCTTTTTTTTCTTAATGATTTGCTGAAAAAATGAAGTCAAAATGTCATTTGAATAAATAAATAAATTGACACACACACACACACAAATACTACACTTGAGATTAAAAATGTTGAAAAAAACACTTGGGACCAAAAATGTCGAGCTAATACATTATGAGACCAAAAACGTAAGATATAGGATCAAAAGTGTTTTGACTTTATTTTAGTGGGACTAAAAGTGAAACTATCCCTTCCTATATAATTTGCAAATAATAATAATACTTAAATCCTCACCTTGACTTGTTTTATTATGAGAGATGAATCTATATATCCCAATTTTTGATGGAACAAACATATTTTTTTGAAGCAACGTCTCATCTCTTAAATCATTTTTATTTGGTATAATTACGCTTTTCTTTTCTTTTTTCATATTGCTTCTTGAATATTTATTTACTCTCATCACATTATTAGTTAGTTTAGATTTCTTCAAAAAGTTTAAATTTATATTTTTTGGTCATCTTTCTATATAATTTTGATGTATTTAGATATTTTTATTTAATCAAACACGAATCATTTTTTCTTTTAATAAATAATAATGTCACAAATTGCAAATTAAACTATGTATCAATGCAAAAATAACAAATTCCATATGCAATAAAATGAACCTTGAAATTGATGAATTGAAAATATTTTCAATAAAATTAAAAAAACTAAAAATTTAAAATCAACATGGCAATATATATTATATTTTTTATAAAATTATAATGAAAAAGTAAACATAGAATAAAATTAATCATTTTTGTTTTGTTTTCAAATTGGGGTAACGAGGATCCGGTATATTTTGATTCGAGATATCTCACTTTTACAAATGATTTTTTCTATTAAAAGAAGGGTCGGTACTACCAAAGTTCACATATCTTTGAGATTCATAGTTCTTTGAAATTTATTATATAGATTTTAGTTTAAATATTTTGCATAATCTTAATTTCATATTTACAATTTCTAATAAAATAATAATAACTATAAATTTATGAGGCAAAAAAATATAGATGAAACACATTCTAAAGTCCCTGTACTTTCATGTTTTATTTCGTTAGGTCGTTAGGTCGTTAGGTCATTGTACTATTTTTTTATTTTACTGGATCTTTCTACTTTGATAATTAATTTTCTCAAGTCCCCATACTTTTATATTTAATTTTGATAGGTCCTTATACAATTTTTTTATTTCAATAAGTCCTTCTACTTTTATGTTCGATATCACCAAGTCCTTATTCAATGGAACAAAAAAAGTGGTTAACTTTTTCATTATTTTAAATAATATTTTAGTTATTTATATATTTTTTTATATTATTTATTTATGCACATATATATAATTTATAATATGTGAGTTGATGTAGTAATATATTTAAAATAAAGTTATTATTGTCAAGACGTGCATATAATCGATCAAAGTTTATAGAAATGAAATATTTATTGCATTCGAGAATTCAAACATCTTAATTTTTGGAATATTGGAGCTAATTTATTGTTAAATAAATAAAAAAAAGCTTTCAATGAATGTAAATATGTATGACGTACCAATAGAATGATTTGTATTCAATGAATTCAAGAATATTTAATATTTCCTTGAATTTAAACATGCATTAAAAAAATACAAAGCAATTGTAAATAATTTATAATAGTTTTACTATTTTTCGTCTCTCTATTTCTTCACCGTCATAATATATTTTACATGCGTTTTTTTAGATGATCATGTGTTCAATTTAGATTTTGATATATTTTTTAATTATTTCATCAAAGCTTCATTAGTATTTTTTTTTAGTAAATTGGTTAGGTTAAATAACAAAAAAGTAAATTACTTTGTTAGTTCAATTAAATAAGGACTTAATAATATCAAATGTAGAAGTAGAAGGACCTATTAAAATAAAAAATTTGTAGAAGGATCTCTCAAAACAAAACAAAAATGTACAGGGACTTGAGAAAATGTATTAGGAAAGTAGAAGGACCTACGAAATTAAAAAAATTGTATAGGGACCTATCGAAACAAAATATAAAGTTATATGGGCCTAAAAATGTGTTTTGCCAAAAATATATACAGCTTACTACTTAATTACTTTAAGAGTTAATTTCATTCCTCAGTTGTGTAATTAAGTAATGAAATTATAATAATTAAGCACTAAGGCAGAGTAAGATAAATAATATTCTCATGTGTATATGTGTAGATGAGAATGCATATATGAGAATGCGCAGTCCACCTGTTTGATGAAAGTCCTCAAAGAATACACTGTTATGAACTGTAAAATCTAGGCGAAAATATTACTATTCTATTTGAGAATGAGTATGGCGCATTTTTACATCTGTGGATATCCCAAAAATTTTAAAAAGACTACTTTTTGGAACGGCTGCGATTTTTTCCTCTTCATAACTAAAAGACCATTTTCATGCATAAAGAAATTATAAAACAAATGCAGTTTCTGTACAGTTGTTTAGATAGCAGACAAGTCAAGGTCAATAATTGATATACGAAATATATGTCTGTTTATGTTTTCTGGTTTAGTGAGGTAAGTGAGGCAAATTCTTGACTTGCTTCTGGCTGAAATAGTTTGATTGAGCTCTCAACAGGTACCCTTCACCACTCTTCAATCTTTTAGCAGACCCTTTTTTTTCTTTTGACTCACCATTCTTTGTTCTTCAATCATTTTGCAGTACTTGGTTTTTTGTTTTTTTGGATAAGAAACGTATGAATTATTAGGAAATAGTTTGATTATGTTCTTCAACAGGTAACTAACCATTCTCTGTCCTTCAATCCTTTTCTGAACTTGTTTTTTTTTTTAGATTAGAAGCAAATGAAGTAATAGAAAATAGTTGGATTATGTCCTCAAAAGGTAACTCACGATCCTTTTTCTGAACTTTTTTTCTTTGTTTTTTTGGATAAGAAACAAATGAATTGTTACAAAGGGATGATGAATCCTCAAAAAGGGGAAATCATCCTAACTACAGATACACTTGTTTTAGCTAATGTAAGTTGTTGATAGATCTAGTTTGTAAATGTTAGACTTGGTGAAAACATGAGTGCTGAGGTTTAATATTGCAATCTCCTGTAGCTTTGATGAACTGAATTCTTTGTTGTTAGTGTATAAAAAAGTTTGAAGCAAACTTGTTTGGTTATTTTGGTTGTGAAACTGTGGCTGACATGAAATGGATTGTGTTTTGCCTAAAATGACTAGTGGCTAGTGCTTTGATTGTGGTGGAGAAGAGGAGGCTTATGAAACTACTTCCAGACAGTTGGATCGAATTCTTGAACAAATGGGAAATAAGGGTGTTCATTATCATCAGCCTCATGTTGCAGATTTTGCTGAGCACATTGGGGAATCGCAGGAAGTATGTATGCAAACTTTGGATCAGAATCATCCTCTGGTGTGCTTACTTATTAGCAGATTGGCTGGCTGTCGTGTCGCTTGGCATCATTGCCAAGAACACTCTTTCTGAATGCCAGAAGCCTAGGAATGAGAATGACCTGATGTGGTTTTGGGCTCAATTCTTTCTGCTGCATTTAGGCGGCCCCGACTCCATCACAGCCTATTCTCTTGAAGATAATGAACTCTGGCTGAGGCATTTGGTGGGGATGGTGATTCAAGCTGGTCTTGCTTTCTATGTGTTACTTTTTGCTTTCCCAGGTTCTCATTGGCTTCCTTCTTTGAGTCTACTTATCTTTATAGCCGGTATGATCAAGTATGGAGAGCGCTTGTCCACGCTTTTTGCAGCTAGTAGTGAGAATTTTCGAGACTCATTGCTTCCAGAGCCTGATCCTGGCCCCAACTACGCGAAATTCATGGAAGAATTCACTCTGAAGAAGTTGGAAGGGTTTTATGTTGGGGTGGATGAGGTTAAAGAAATCTCTGTTCTTGCTCAGGATGACTCCCCCGACGAACCTGTGATACGTAAAGCTTATGACCTGTTCTTGACATTCAAGCGCCTCTTTGCAGGCGCGATCTTGAGTTTTCAAGATCGAGACAACAGCCAATCCTACTTCCAGAAGTTGTCAGGGGAGAAAGCTTTTGATGTTGTTGAGATTGAGCTTGGCTTCATGTTCGACGTGCTGTACACGAAGGCATCAATCGTGTACAATGTGTGTGGCTATGTCCTCCGAGGGATCACTTGCTCTTTCACTCTCTTCTCCTGGATGACCTTCTGGTACAGGTGTGAGAGGAGGAAGTACACTACGCTCGACTTGGTGATCACTCACTTGTTGCTTGGGGTGGCTACTTTCTTAGAGATGTATGGTGTTTGGATTCTTATATGCTCGGATTGGACTAGTAATAGGCTGAGCAGAGGTTGGAATACCACTTGTTTTGGTCGATTGATTCGATGGTTTCAGCAGCCAAATAGAAAGAGGTGGTCCAAGAAAATGGCTCAACACAATCTACTTGATCTTTGTGTTAGGCACAAATCTGCAGTGTGCCCAAGAAGCCTCAAGTTTCTTTGCAGACTTACTAAAATAGATAGTTTCATTGAAAAGCAATGGCACAAGTCCTTCGTAGACGTCTCCACAGAGCTACAAAACCTGCTATTCAAAGAGTTAAAACGCTACATCAGTAGTGATTCTAGTCCTGCATTGGGGAGCAGAAAGGGAAGTTTTACTGTGAAAAACTACCCCTCTCTCCCTCATGATTTGATTGAGGAGAGTGAGTTTGATCAGAGAATCCTTCTCTGGCACATTGCCACAGAAATTTGCTATTCCTTGGAATGGAATGCTAAAGCATCCAACACAAACTGCAGTTCCATAGAGAGGAAGCGAATCTCAGACCACAGCAAGCACATGTCTGATTACATGCTGTATCTTCTCATGGTGTGCCCTTTCATGCTGCCAATCGGGATCGGGATGATCAGGTTCCGCGACACGTGTGCTGAAGCCCGGGAGTTCCTGAGGGAGAGGCACACGATATCCAGCAAATTCGAGGCCTGCGAGAAGCTGCTCGAGGTGAACACTGAGGTGCCACCGAGTAATGTGAAGGGGGACCGGAGCAAATCCGTGCTGTTTGACGCCTGCAGGCTGGCTAATTCTCTCAGCGCACAGAAGGAACAGAAGTGGGAAACCATAAGCAAAGTGTGGGTGAAGATGTTAGCCCATGCCGCCACACATTGCAGCGGCAGCCACCACACCCGCCAGCTTCGGAAGGGAGGAGAGCTTCTCACTCATGTTTGGCTGCTCATGGCTCATTTAGGCATCACAGAGCAGTTTCAGATCTCTCAAGGCCATGCTAGAGCTAAGCTCATTGTGAAATAGCTTCTTACATCTTAGTTATTATGTACTAGTAATTTGTAATGATTTTTATAATTTATATGTGTTTGAACCAAAACTCAAGCAATTGACATCGATGGCAATGGCAGAAATGTAGTCGATAGTTTTGCTATTACTTTCGACTCGTATGTTTCTAATCATGGATCCTTTAATTTGAGATTTTCAAAGCAGAGTTGAGAGCTAAAGAAAGTTGAATCTTGAAATTATTGATTTTGGTTGCTAGTGTAATACCTCATTCTCCAATAGACCTTTTACCTATTTTGTTTTTATTATAACTACAAGAACTAAACGACTTAATATGAATGATTTGTATAAAATTTGGCCCTACATAGTACATAATATGAATGGATCGTTTTACTGTACGTTGAAATAATGACTTTGTGTAACAAAGATATGAGGAAATATGTAAAACAATGCCCCAACAATGGGGCCAATCCAATAACCATGTCTTGTCTTCATTGAAAGAGAAATAACGATTAAATGCCAACACCTACATCAATAATTGAATCTACACCTTCAACTTCAACCATTTTTTATCATGTTCCACATGCAGTGTCTCATCCTCTTCTGTTCGACGAAAATGGCTAGCAAAGAAATCTCTCTCTCTCTCTCTCTCTCTCTCTCTCTCTCCCCAACAGCATAAACTCCATTCATTTATTTCATCACAGCACAGCCTGTGATCAATTAAATACTGTACTTTCACTTTTCTTCAAAACTCACAAGCCCTCTTTAAACTTAGTGATCAAGAAGAACCTTCATTCTCCTTGAAAGCTAGGAATTTGTGTTTACACTTGTTGTTCCAAGACACCATATCCAGTTGATTGCCCTCTTTAAACTTTGTGATCAAGAAACTCCAACAATTTCCTTCAAAGACTCCATGGGTGAGAAAATGGCTGTTGATGCAGTTGCATCTGTGGTGCTCCAGAAACTTAGGGACTTGCTGGTCGATGAGTCCTTCGCGAGCAACCGAATAATCGGCCACCGGCTCACGCGGATGCAGAAGGCCCTCGAGGAAACGAGGAGCTCCTTCGTTGAAGCTGCTGGTGAGGAAACAAACACTGAAGAAGTCAAGAGATGGAAGGAAGATTACATCCGCCATCTCTACTCTGTGGAGGACTCAATTGAGTCGTTCGCCCTTCGCTTCACCCGCCGTAGGAAGAGGTTGGGATTCCTCATGAATCACGCTCTCTTCCTGAGAAAACTCACAGCTATGAAAATGCTTAGCAACAAACTGTACAATATTCAGACAGAGGTTAAGAAGCTCGATCGTCGTACACCCAGCCTTGGAGGGACCAGCGACAGAGTGAAAAAAGATGATGAACTAGATGAAGAAAACGTCCAAGGATCAGCAACAGAAGAGGAAGAAGAGAAGACGCAGACTTCACTTCCTGCCATCGATGAAGAAACTGATGGTCTGATTCTAACCACACAGACACAGGGAAGCCCAAGAGATCTGTCGCACTCGCAGGATCATGCTTCACTCATGCGAGAGCGGTTGCAGCATTCCAAGCTCATGTATAGTTATTCCTACAATGAGGAAGAACTATCCATTGTTGTATGCCAACAAAAGGTGGCCGAACTTGGGAAGAGGCTGGTAGACTCTGACGACTGGATCATCTCGCTTGTAGGTGAGCCCGGCTCAGGCAAGACAATGCTGGCTCGTGCTGTTTATGGGAACAGAACCATTAACAGCACATTCATGCTTGCTGCTTGGGCTAACATTTTCAAGGAATCGGAAATGACAGACATCTTGCACAGCTTGCTGAACCAGGTCACGAAATCGGAGGCACAAGATTGTGAAATCACTCAGGACTGTCTCAGAGACAAGCTCTCAAAGGAATTGATGAATAGGAAATATTTGATCGTGCTGGATGGAGTTCAGACTTCAGCTCAATGGGAAAGTCTTAAAGATGCTTTCCCAGATCAACAAAACAGGAGCAAGATAATCCTTACTACTTGTGACAAACAAGTAGCGAAGCATGCTGATCCAATGAGGCAGCCATATAATTTGGAGGAGCTGGATCCTGAAGAGAGCTGGACTTTGTTCATGAGAAAGGCGGGATTACAAGCAGATCCAGAAGATTCTTCACTCAAGAAGAGAGTTAACAGGGTGTGCCGGAGGCTGCCCTTGAATATTGTTCTGCTCGGTAGTCTGTTCTCAGTCAAAGTGAAACAGCAATGGTCCAAAACACTCAACAGCCTTAAGAAAGGGCAAGACTCGGACATTTTGAAGTTGAGTTACAACGATCTGGATCCCCATTTGAAACTCTGTCTGATCTACATGACACTGTTTCCGAAAGAATTCAACATTCCAGTCAGGAGGCTACAACGCTTGTGGCTTGCTGAGGGATTTGTGGAACGACCAAAACAAGGCGAATTCCAAGAAGATGTGGCGCAAGAGTATTTTGAAAATCTCGTTCAGCGCAGCTTGATAATGGTTTCTAAGAATCGGTCAGATGGAAATGCTAAAAGGTGCCAGTTGAAAGGAGCCCTCTATGACCTCTTGTTGGAACAGGCTCAAGATATCTGTCTTTTTCATGTTTATCCTGGATCAGATTCCCAAAGAGGTGGCTCATTGGGTATACGTAGGCTCATCGAGTGTGCTGAAGCCGGGAATCGTCCATTCCAGCCTCCTCAAAGTCAACATGTGAGGTCTTACATATCTTTCAACTTACAGAAAAAGGATACTCCAGCAAAGCATGTAAGCTCTCTTCTTAGTAACATGGTAGGTAAGGGGATCGGGTTGCTGAGGGTTCTTGATCTTGAAGGAGTGTATAGACCTAGTTTGCCTGAGAATCTAGGCGACTTGTTTCATTTGAGGTATTTGGGATTGAGGTGGACTTTCTTGGACAAACTCCCCAAAACTGTAGGTGAACTCCCCTATCTTGAAACATTAGACCTGAAGCATACACGCATAGATAAAATCCCAGCTGCCATTTGGAAACTGAAGAATCTCCGGCATCTCAATCTGGATGAAGTTCATCTAGACAAGGATACAGTCCTGCACTTGCGCAGGTCCTTGCCCAAACTCTTGACTCTCTGGGGATTATCAGTCAGCCAAGAGAGCCCAATCAAAAATGGCTTGAGCAAGTTGAGACACCTTAGAGAATTAGGCATTTCCTTCCGTTCAATCAATTGCAGTCACGATAATGGTGAACCTACAAAAGCTTTGGTGGAGTGGATTTCCAAGCTGACAGCTCTTCAATCATTGAGGTTGCGATCCAAAGATGATTCCGGCCACCCTGCAGATCTTAGTTTAAAGCCATTTTCAGGCTTGACAAAACTTTCTCACATGAAGTTACTGGGGAAGCTGCAACGACTTCCTCTCGTCCAAGATTTCCCTCCTCATATTAAGGTTCTCACGTTATCACTGTCACATCTAAGACAGGATCCCATGCCAATCCTTGGACAACTCCCAGATTTAACAGTTCTAAGGCTGCTCGGAGACTCATACATTGGGCACACGTTGAAATGCCCAAGTGGCTCATTTAAGAATCTTGAGGTCCTGAAACTCTGGAAGCTCAAATATCTCAAGAAATGGGAAGTGGAAGACGGTGCAATGGAGAAACTCAAAGAGGTCAACATCAGATGTTGTTCCGAGCTGGAAAACTTTCCCAGCAGCCTGTTGAAGCAGAAATCTTTCAATGATCTGATCTTAAACAACATGCCCCCTGCATTTAAGGAAAATATTGACAAGGAAATGAAGGAATATCAGTTGAAGGTCTCCACCAAAGATTTTTAAGGACATCTGAAAACTCAAGATTTGGATGATTCTTTGAAGTTCGTACCAGCTTTTCATATCAAGCGATTCATGTATGCGAAAGATGTATTTTCTCTTCACTAGGATTGTTTAAAAATCATAATGACCGTGCTGAATGAAAATTTTATTTTTCAAAGGAATGTAAAATTCTACAGCATAGTTCTTCCTTTTTAGTTTTTGCATAAACTGAACTCTCAACTGCATTCCTATATGTCGAAGTGCGAAGTTATTTTGCTGTCATAATTCTACTTGATTTGAAGGATACATCTCATTTCAAAATACATACATGTATATTATCAGTCACTCTCTTGCCTCTATCAATATTTCAAAGCCCCCAATCAATTGGTTCATGAAAATTCTAATAGAACTTTCTCAGCATGATAGAAAAACTCTGCTATTCATATATTGTGCAACAAAATTTTGAATTAGCCCCAAAAAAACAAACAAATAAACAGATGCAGGCATCAATCATATTCTACATTCTACATTAACCACTTCAGCAAGCACATAACAACGCGATCTACTCCATCCGCATACACTATCAAAACCTAAATATCAAATCTATCGAACTCAAAACACTAAAATCACGTATTTTGCAATTTCATCGAATAAGAAAGCTAAAAAAGCGTAAAATTTGAGAAAATCGAGAAACACTCACGAAAGATAAGAAAGTCCGGCGAAACCCGCCGGCGAAGGACGAGTGGACAAAGATTTTTTATCCAATTTACGCAGAAAAATATATCAGATTAAAGATTTTTTCATACTTTTTTTCCACGTATATTCAACTCGTAACTGTCAGATATTGCTAATATGATATCACAATATTGCTAACATAAAATTTCTATATATAGTTAAGTTCATAAACAATTAGCAACATGTTACTAACATATTAGCAAATTATTAGTCACATATTAGCAGTGTGTATATTTCTAACATATTAGCAATATGTTGTATGTATGAATGATGTTACACATGTTACACAATATTATTTTAAATGAGGTCAAATGTTATATGTGTGGTGTTTAATACGTGTCAATTTAGTATTATGATCTCGTCAAGTTAGCAATATGAGTCTAGCTCATGTTAGCAACAAAATCTCTTGATGTTAGCCATATAAATCTCTCATGTTAGCATATTAATACAACGCCAGAAAAGACAACGGTTTTAAAGTGTTGTCTATTTAATTCCGGGAATTAGGCTCATAATCCGAAAAAACATAACCTAATTTCTAAATTACGAAAATAACCCCGCCTTCATTAAGTTCTCAAATATTACAAGTTTGTCACCTTACTTTGATTAAAACTTTGACTAAATTATGATCATTATATCTAATCAAATCTAAAGTTAGGATTGGTTCCTAGGTTCTCACGGGAGATTGGATTCCGAACCATTCCCATATATGAACCGTGACTATAATCTTGTGCTTCTCATATATGATATATGTAATCGAGCCGAACACATTGACTATACAATTACATACATATATATATATATATATATATATATATATATATATATATCTTATGAAAGTGGGTTTGGTAAAGCTTTAATAAGGATGAACAAACACAAAAGCTTTAAAATATTATCTGCAAGACTGCAACCATGGGTAGCTAAGGAAAATTCGATGCTACTCGTGAGGGTATTTTAATAATTCTAACTAAGTAACCATTGCATGTTGTTTTAATAGGTGACAATTTTTTTCCCTCATGAAATATAAAATTTCAATTTCGTAACGGCAAATTTTGGGGTTTTTTGTTTTTTCACACGTTTTAAAAAATGTAATTTTAATAACATGAACTTTGCACTTATTTTGTTTTTCACATAATTTTCAAATTCGGGTACTCTAATCTGACTAAAATCGATCAAGCATTCTTGTATTTTAGGATAATTTGATTTCCATGTAGATATACATGTGGAAATCTCCAACAACCATGTCACTTCAGTTGACTAAAATTAGAAAATCATGTGACAAATGCTAAGTTCGTATTATTAAAACTACATTTTTTAAAATGTATGAAAAATAAAAAAAAAAACTCCAAAATTTATGTATTTTAAGACAATTAACCCATAAAAATATTCATATAACTACAAAATGGATGGGTAATTAAGTAAAACTGCACATAATTCATATCATGCGCAATCATATGGGAATAAATATATGGGCCCAAAATATATTATGGGCCTGGCCCATATGTACAAATACGTCTTTTGGATTGAAATGCACTAATTATTTTATGTTTTAAAGCATTAGCTAATGATATAGTAGGAAAATTATAGGGTTAATAGGTTCTAATATAATAACATTTCCATCTTTTTGTTTTTCACACAACGTTTTAATTTTTGTAATAATTCCAAAATCTTACTTTTTTGTTGTAATTAAGCCATGGTATAAAAATTAATTTGAGATTACTTAAATTTTTTACACATGTTCACTCTTAATCTGATGTGGCATAATTTTCTTAAATTTTTTTATAATTATAATTTCTAACAAATAAAACTATGCATATCAAATTTGTGCATTGCACGGAAGATATTCTAATTTAATTTATGCCACATCAGAATAATAGTGCACACAAAGGTATGTTATAATTTAGAAAAAATGAATAATACGAAAATTTCTAAAATTAAAAAAGTTATAAATTAATTTTATTTTATTGTAATAATTTTATTAAATTTTTTATAATTATAATTTCTAACAAATAAAATTATACATATCGCATTTATGCATCGCACGAGAGAGATACTCTAGTTTAATTTATGTCACATCAAATTACGAGTGCACATGTGTAAAAATTTAGGCCACGTCAGATTAATTTTCATCTTATGGTTTAATTCCAACAAAAAGATAAAGTTTTGGCATTATTGAAAAAATTAAAACGTTATATGAAAAACCCAAAAAAGTAAAAATATTGTGATATTAGAGCCCTATTAACCCAAAATTATATGTAATTTTATTTTTTTCAAGTACATCAAAGATATTTTCTCAATTTTGGTGAAAATGGGAGGAGAAATACAATTATACAAAAAAAGGACATCTTGGTGAAATAAATAGAGAGTCTACTATCTATCATCTAAAATTCTCAAAAAAAAAAAAAAAAAATAAAAAAGTTGCTCACCGTTGAAGTCTTGAAGAAATGGTCTCCTCCGCGGAAGAGATAAATCCAATCAAATAAATTAAAATATTTTCTCCATTCCAATTACATAGTTCAATTTTTTCTCGCACGTAAATTAAAAATATTTATGAAAACGAGGTATTAAAATTTAACTTTCATTATTACCCTTATTTAAAATTAATGAATTTAAAAAATTTAAATGGTTGGTTTTTAATTTCTAAGAATTAACAAGGGTATATTTATACATTATTATGAAAATCAATGCTATTTTTAATTATGAGATTATATAATCGAGACTCTTCAAAATAGTAATAGGACTATATGATTGAGACAGAATGAGTACTATAATATTGTTGATTTGTTCACTATATTATGTTGTGTTCCTTTTTTTGGCTTCTGCAAATAAGATTTGACTCTAAAAGTTGTGTTAACTGACTTCCAAGCAATGCTTACCATTATTTTTTTTTCTTACTCACATATCCAACCTGTGGTATTGAGGAGATTTGAACTCGTGATCTTTGTCTTCAAGTAACCTCATTGCACTACTAGACCATCCCCACTGAGACGTTTACCATGATTTTGTTAATTTTTATAATACTTCGATGAAATGAGGTAAAGAGGGAACTTAAAACGCAAACTCGATCTCATGAAGTATGTGTAATAGTTTACTGGCCTAAGTAGAATCAAATGGAAATTATAATTTTGTATTTTATTAGTAAGACATTCTGAAACGAATATTGATATCTATGGCAATGGAAGAAAAATCAATACTTATGAATAGGAATGTCAATATTAATGTAGACCTAAATGTATGGGTTACTTGAATAGATTGATAAAATAATAGGGTTATAAGGATAAAAAAACTACAGCTCGAAATGATTTTAGAAACTAGGATAGCGAACTTGACCGATCGGGGTGCAAGTTGACCCATCGGGTTGGATCTTACAACCGTCAGTGTTTTGGTTATAACATTCTCTACAAAACTTGGATTCATAGATGGTCAAAAACATTGAAAAGTCAGCTCAATTATCTTTTCATCCATGTATTACTCCTTCCCATATTACAAGAATTCTAAGAGTAATGAATGTTTAAAGTTATGGCCAAGAATAGATGGGTCACATTCCATAATGCAATTTTATTTTAAGTGATATTTTTCCATTTACCATGGTTGCAAAAGGCCCTAGGTGGACGGCTGTTGGGGGCCTAGACGTTTTGTAATTTGTAATTAATTTATTTATTTTTAGCCTAATACTTTGGAAATTTTCATTGATAAATTCAAAAATCATAACAGTTTGGAGCCTAAGCCTATCCTTCATCTCTTTTCTCTATCTTGTATGACTGTATTATGTTCCTTCTTTAATTATTCGTGTTATTTTACTTATTTTCTTAGTTATGATTTAAAAATAAGACCAAAATTATTAAAATACTGAAAAAAAAATTTAAGGACAAAAAAATTGCAGCTGCCTAGCACTGACTAGTCATCCCAGCCGCCTAGCACAGCCGCCGAGGGGATAATTGGCAAGGTTCGCGACCGCCTAGGCATCACCTTTTACAACAACACCATTTACTACATACATTAATGAATTTATCAATGCTATAAAGACTATAAATGGACAATGGTTAATATTGTGTACAAAAATCATATTTAACAATTTGTTGTTGGAGTTTGAGAATACAGGTTATTTATCTGATTGTTCCTCCAACTTGTATGTCATATTTGACCCTTTCTATACTTTTGTTACTTTTTATTTATTTTTATGTTATTTTATTTTATATATTTATTCATCTATCATTAGATACATTAGATATCATTCAAATTATAATATTTATATTCTAATGTTATCATTTGTTTAATAGATAAGAAAGCATATAGAAATAAAATCAATTATGTGTTGAATTGAAACATCAAATGTCATTGAAGTATAAAATTAACGTAATTCAAAAATATTTAGATCTATGATTGAACGATTATTGTAAAGTAGTTTCAAATTATAAATAGGTTGAATATCATATTGTCATAAAATATAATATTTGATGTTGTTTTTTCCTTGGATGCTCTTTTTGTGTGATGTTAATTAGATATTTTTGCCCTTTATTTTATTATCACTATATGTTTTTCTGTATATTTAATTGGTTATTTTAATAATAAGATAAGACGATAAAAATCTATTAATTATCAAGAAAATTTCAGTATTCTTTTTTTTTTCAAAAACCTATCAGCCCAAAAATCGAAAGGTTAGGACTAAGGTAAATAACTTTTAGTCCGAAAAAAATTCAAATCGAATTTGATCAAATCAGATAACCCAACAATTAGATAGGATTAGCACGAAATCGAATGGATTGGTCATTGGTCCAATTGACGTCTCGAGGATAGAAAAGTCATTTTTGGTTGATGTGAATTTCATTCTACCCTGTTTTTGAGGAAATATGTACAACATTGCCAAAGCAGTGGGGCCAATCCAATTATCAAACGTCTTGGTCATTGAACTGGCATGAAAGAGAAATCAGGACACAAAATTTACGATTCAAACACTAGTTCCTAAAAAATCAACGAAATAATATATATATGTGTGTATTAATAAAACGTCTTGGTCGTTGAACTGGCATGAAAGAGAAATCACGATACAAAATTGACGACTAAAACACTAGTTCCTAAAAAATTCAATGAAATAATATATATATATATATATATTAACAACATATTATCATATAGAAATCACAAATTAAATGAGATAAAAATGTATAAACATTTTTGTATATTAAAAATGCTTTAAAAATTGACACTAGGTACGTGAGAAATGGAGTAAGAGGTACTCTTACTGATTTTCGAAAACAACTTCTTCGTATTCTAAATTAATAAAAAAGCAAATTAATAATCTAAGCAATTGAAAAAATAAATCTAAGGTAATATCTGAATCCCTAATTCATAAAATTCATTGAACTGGTGAATTCAATGGTGTATGATGCAACTTACAAGATGTAAAATAAATGCGGGGCATTACACTGGTGAGAGTTATTAAAGTCCAACTGTAATTTTGTTTTTCCTTTTTGCAAGGACATGTCCTCAATCCTGTGAAATTTTAAAGATACTAGCTGGGGAATTCCCACATGCTACACTTTCCCTATAGGCTCGAAAATAAAAAAATAAAAATGATGCACGTCAATATAGTCAGGGTGTAGGAATTTGAAAGTATAAAACACAATCAGCCTACACTAATGCACATTTTATTAAGGGTAAATGGCACACTCAAACTATATACACAGTCAAACATGTCTCCAACTTTTTATCATGTTCCACATGTTGTGTCTCTTCCTCTCTCCTCTCTCTCTCTCGCGTACTGCATTTCATCATAAAGCCAAACAGCAGCACTTGTGATCAAAATTACCTTGTTTTTTCATCAAAAATCCATCTTCAATCTTTGTGATCAAGCTCCAACATCCACCTTCGTTTTCCTCCAAAACTCATTCTCTGTTGTGATCAAGAAGAGCCCCACAGCTGCAACTCGCGATCGACAGAATTCAGGGAGGTGTGGAAATGGCTGTTGATGCAGTTGCGTCTCTGGTGCTCCAGAAACTAAGGGATTTCCTATCAGATGAGTCCTTTCCCACCAACAAAGTGATCAGCCATCAGCTCAAGCAGATGCAGAAGGCCTTGGAGGAAAAGCGTGGCTTCCTCGTTGATGCTGCAGAGAAGGAAACAAATGTTTATGAAATCATGGAATGGACCAAGGATTACCTCCGCCTCCTCAACTCGGTGGAGGATTCCATCGAGCTGTTCGCGGTCCGCATCACGTGCCAGAGAAAGAGGCGGGCCTGGTGGGGATTCGTGATGGAACATGCTCTCTTTCGCATCAAGTTCACAGATTTGAAGATGCTCATCAAACTGCTCAGAGCTCAGAGGAAAATCGAGAAGCTCAATGGTCTCACACTATACGACCTTGAAGACGCCAGTTTAAGAGGGATAAGTCCCCGAAAAATCAACTCTGGTTCTGGCTCTGTCTCTGTTGGGAGCCCGAGATGGAATCTGAGAAGTAAGTCCTACAATGAGGCAAAGGGGAGCCCGAGATGGAATCTGAGAAGTAAGTCCTACAATGAGGCAAAGGGGAGCCCGAGATGGAATCTGAGAAGTAAGTCCTACAATGAGGCAAAGGGGAGCCCGAGATGGAATCTGAGAAGTATACGCTCAGAATATTCTTTTGGAGAGCGTTGCCATCATGCCAAGCTCATGTATAGCTATTCCTTTAACGATAGGGAATCATCCATCATTGGCTACAAAAGCATGACGACTGAACTAATGAATAGGCTGGATAACCGAGATGACCATGACCGGATTATCTCCGTTGTGGGTGAACTGGGTTCCGGCAAGACCTTGTTGGCCCGTGCTGTTTATGGGGACAGAATCATCAAGAAGCGGTTCAAGCAAGCTTGCGCTTTGGCAAACATTTTCCAGGAATCGTCAACTACAGACATCCTGCTCAACTTGCTGAGGCAGGTGAAGAACTCCAAGGAAGAAGATGGTATAATCACCGAGGACTCTCTCAAATGCAAGCTCTCACAGGCTTTGAAGGATCAGAAATACTTGATCGTGCTGGATGATGTTCAGAGCTCGGATCAATGGGAAAGTCTTAAAGATGCATTCCCGGATGAAAAAAATGGGAGTAAGATAATCCTGACAACTCGCAGAAAGCAACTGGCGGTGCTTGCCGATTCAAAGATGCAGCCACACATAATGGGGAAGCTGGACCCTATGGAGAGCTGGGCATTGTTCAAGAAAAAGGCGGGCTTAAAGAGTGATCCAGAAGAAAATTTGAAGGAGAGAATCATTGAGGTGTGCCAGGGGCTCCCTCTGAATATTGTTCTGCTCGGAAGTTTGTTGTCGATGAAGCAAAAGACAGGGCAATGGATTGATATAGCAGAAGATTGGCGAACCTCCGACATTGTGATGATGAGCTACAATGATCTGGATGCTCACTTGAAACTTTGTCTGCTCTATATGATGCTATTTCCGAAAGAATTAGACATTCCAGTAAGGAGGCTGCAACGCTTGTGGCTTGCCGAGGGATTTGTGAAGCAACCGCAGAATGAAGATGAAGAGGAATTCCAAGAAGATGTAGCACAACGGTACTTTGATGATCTGGTCAAGCGCAGCTTGATAATGGTAACTAAACTGCGGTCTGATGGAAGTCCGAGAAGGTGCCGGTTGCTAGGTGTCCTCCATGGCCTTTTGTTGGCTCAAGCTCGAGATATCAACCTTTTTCATGTGCATCTTGGACCAGATTGCCAGTTAGAAGGTTCATTGGGTAAGCGTAGACTCATTGAGTATGCTGATGCCGGGAATTGTCCACTTGAGCATTCTGAAATTGGACGTTTGAGGTCTTACATATCATTCAACTTACAAAAAAAAGATAATCCAGCAAAGCATGTTAGCTCTCTTCTTAGAAACATGGTCGGCAAGGGGCTCGCGTTGCTGAGGGTTCTTGATCTTGAAGGGGTGTACAAACCTAGTTTGCCTGAGAATCTAGGTGACTTGTTTAATTTGAGGTATTTGGGATTAAGGTCGACTTTCTTGGACAAACTTCCCAAATCTGTAGGTGAACTCCGCTATCTTGAAACATTAGACCTAAGGCATACGCGCATAGACAAAATCCCAACT
The DNA here is from genome assembly GCA_026008535.1 of Perilla frutescens. Taxonomy (NCBI): domain Eukaryota; kingdom Viridiplantae; phylum Streptophyta; class Magnoliopsida; order Lamiales; family Lamiaceae; genus Perilla; species Perilla frutescens. Next base: position 75,204,377 of record BRKX01000003.1, read on the forward strand.
ACCATTTGGAAACTGAAGAATCTCCGGCATCTCAGTCTGGATCAAGCTCATCTTGACAAGGATACGGTTTTCCACTTGCGGTCCTTGCCCAAAATCTTGACTCTATGGGGATTATCTGTCAGCCACGAGAGAGTAATAAAAAATGGTTTGAGCAAGTTAAAACACCTCAGAGAATTAGGAATCACTTTCCGTTTAATCAAGCGCCATCACAATGCTGCTAAAACTACTGAAGCTAGAGGGGTGGAGTGGATTTCTGACCTGACAGATCTTCGATCATTGAAGTTGCGATCCCTAGATGATTGTGGGCATCCTGCAGAACTTAGTTTAAAGCCATTTTCAGGCTTGACAAAACTCTCTAACATGAAGTTACTGGGGAAGCTGCAACAACTTCCTCTCGTCCAAGATTTCCCACCTCATATTAAGGTTCTCACGCTATCATTGTCATATCTAAGAGAGGATCCCATGCCAATCCTTGGACAACTCCCAGATTTAACAGTTTTAAGGCTGCTCGGAAACTCATACACCGGGGAGTCAATGGTCTGCAAGAGTGGCACATTTAAGAATCTTGAGGTCCTGAAACTCTGGGTGCTCGAAAATCTCAAGAAATGGGAAGTGGAAGACGGTGCAATGGAGAAACTCAAAGAGGTCAACATCAGACATTGTTCCAAGCTGGAAAATTTTCCCTACAGACTGTTGAAACAGGAAACTTTCAAGGAATTGATCTTAAACAACATGCCCCCTGCCTTCAAGGAAAATATTGACTGGGATTGTCAGTTGAAGGTCTCCACCGAAGATTTCAGTGACAACGAGATTTGGATGATTCCTTGAAGTTCGTACCAGCTTTTTATCTCCAATTCATGTATGCGAAAGATGTATTTTCTTTTCACTAGGATTGTTTAAAAATCATATTGACCGTGCTCAATGAAAATTTTATTTTTCAAAAGGAATGTAAAATTCTGCAGCATATATAGTTCTTCCTTTTAAGTTTGCATAAACTGAACTAGATCTAAAACGCATTCCTAGATGTCGAAGTGTGAAGTTATTTTGCTGTCATAATTCTAGTTGATTTGAAGAATACAGCTCATTTCAAAATACATACGTGTATGTTCAGTCAATCCCTTGCCTCTATCAACATTTCAAAGCATCCAATGAATTGGTATGGAAATGAAAAATCCTAATAGAACTTTCTCAGCATGATAGAAAAACTGCTATTCATATATTCTGCAACAAAATTTTGAATTAGCCCCTAAAAACACAAACTTTTAGGGAGACGCCATTTCCTTAAATTGCTGCAAATTTGTTCTCCAAAGGAGACGGCAAAAATACCGTCCCTCTCTCCCCGATGGTATTTTTTTCTTTTTATTTTATGTTTTATTTATTGTTTTATTTTGTATTTTGTGTATGTTATTTGTATTGTATATTAAATAATGTGTTGTAATTAATATTAAAATTTGTTATATATGATAAATTTAATTTCTCTTTTGATATAGAATTATAGTGTAAACTGTTGAAAATGAAATTGAAAATCTACTGCATTACAGTGCAAACTGTTGGAGATGGCAGATGCATGCACCAATCATACTCTACATTCTACATTAACCAATTTAGCACGCACATAACGACGCGATCCACTCCATCCGCATACACTATCAAAACCTAAATATCAAATTTATCGAACACAAAACACCAAAATAACATATTTTGCAATATCATCGAATAAAAATGCAATGGGAAAAGGTTCAAATACCCCCTTAACGTTTACACGGAGGAGCAAATTCATCCTTAACGTTTTGTTTAGAGCTAATACCACCCCAACGTTTTTTCAAATAGTGCAAATTCCCCCTTCCTTCCCCAAAAATAGTATTTTTTGTGCAAAATATCATTTTATTCATGATTTTTTCCCAACATAAAAAAATATTTATTTTCGTATAGTTTCCATTTTTCTAAAAATTATAATCCCTCTTTAAATTTAGACCTAAAATCATCATCATCATATTATTATTATTATTTTTTATTTTTGTGAATGAAATTTATTAAAAAATGTATGGAAAAAATACATGCAAGTTTTTTAATAAATTTCATCCTATAAAAAATCATTATTTCTTAGGGATGAAAATCAAATTTCTATATTTTTGAACAAATAGTGTTTTTTTGTGCAAAATTCCATTTTATTCATGATTTTTTCCATCACTAAAAAATATTTATTTTGTATAATTTTCATTTTTTTTAAATTATAATCTTCCTTCAAATATAGACATAAAATCATCATCATGATCATCGTATTATTATTATTATTATTATTATTATTATTATTATTATTATTATTATTGAGTTTGTATTTTTGTGAATGAAATTTATTAAAAAATGTATAAAAAATACATGTAAGTTTTTTTTAATAAATTTCATCCTATAAAAATTATTATTTTTTAGGGATGAAAAATATGAAAAAATAAATAAATTTCTATATTTTTGAACAAAAATACTATTTTTGGGGAGGGGAGGACAGATTTGCACTTTTTTATAAACGTGAGTAAAGGTGTTATTTGCTCTAAAAATAACCTTGAGGGTGAATGTGTCCCTAACATAAATATTAGGGATGTATTTATACCTTTTCCTAAACGCTGCATAAAAATTGAGAAAATCGAGAAACAGTCACGAAAGATAAGAAGTCCGGCGAACGACGAATAGACGAGGTGGCTAACGCTAGAGTCCAACAATGGAGCCCATGCAATAATTAATCAGAAGTCTTGGTCGTTTTTTTTGTTATATTTTTCGTTTCCTTTTTCTTTTATGAGAGGACAGAAGTCTTGGTCGTTTTCTTTTACTTTTCTGAAAGAACAGAAGCATGGGCCCTATCGGGGCGTAAAAAAGAAAAAGATGCATTCACGTGCTAGATAAACAAGAGTGATAGTGAATTTTTAGCCAAAGTAGATGGTAAAATACATTTTTAGTAAAAAAAATTAAAATAAAGTCATTAATTTTTTAGCCACACAAAAAATAATGGGTATATTTTACACTAGAAAAGGTATTAATGGGTGCACCCGACTAGCAACTTTTTCAGCCACGTAAAAAATAATGGGTACATTTTGCACTCGAGAAAGGGTTACCAATTGCATTTTGCACTTGAAAAAGAGAATTCGCAAGAGCAAAATGCACCTGTTATCTTTTGTGTGGTTAAAAAAATATGAACTTATTCTTTTACAAGAAAAACATTTGATTATCTGCTTTTAGCTATTTAAATTTCGAACCATAAACAATATATCAAATAATAAAAGAACATCGAAATTAAAAAAAAGGATAAATTATATTTCATAGCATAATGTTTGCAACTTTTAACAATAATACAAACTTATATTTAATAGTAATTTTATAACAACGCTTCATTTTATCACAATTCTACCATCCGAAAGCTAAGTCGTCATGTTGAAGAACATGTGAGCAACAAAAAAAAAATCACAAAAGCCAAAACGAATCCAACTGCCAAACCTTTCCGTGTGTTCCGAAAATCCAGCATTTTTTTACAAAATAACGATAATTTCAAACAACAGTTAACATCTTATGTAGGAAGACAAATAAGATTTCATGTCCACGTGCTCTCCAATGCGGTGATTCAGCTTTTAGTTGTCAGAAAAAAATTTAAGGAGGATATAATTATGAAAAAGATAAAACGTTGGGGGTCAAATTGCTATATATTAAATGTAAATTGAAGTATTATTGTTATAAGTTGGAAACGTTAAAATATTAAATATAATTTAGAGTTGGACTTGTGTGCACAAGGTGCACCATCAGACGCGTTGACCGGTCAATGCCGAAAAATACGTGTTGACCGATCAACGTAGAAATCAGTATTGATCATAATACTAAAAAATATCACTCAAAAGCCCAAAAGTATTACATGTATGATGTATCCTTAAAAGTATCGGCTGAAAAAATAAAATAAAATAAACACCCCTAAAATAAGTATCAAGCGTAACACTATTATTTTTTTGCGGGTTGACTGATAAACTGGGATTTTACACTGGTTCTCGTGCTATTTAAGTGCGTATTTTATATGATTTACTCGTGCTTTCATCCCAGTTTAATTGGATTTCACCTGTTCTTGGAGTTTGGTGTGTTTATTACTATTTGTAGGTTTTATCACGAGATTTGCTGTATTTTGATCATGAGATAGTGGAGGATGTCCCGGGGTCGTGCGTTGAAGAAATCAAGTTGAAGATGGGACGGAACAAGCCAAAAGCAGGCTCGCGACCGCGGGTCGCGAGTGTGCCCGCGGGTGTGGTCACGAATGATCACAAGCCGGCCACTGCAACGTTGCGACAGAGAAGGGGTCGTGCTGAAGGAAATTCACGACCGTGGTTGCGGATATTGGAGAGGGTCGCGAATTCTTTGCCACGTCATGCCACGTGAATTCGCGACTTGATTCGCGGGCAGAGTGGTCGCGAATGAGGTCGTGGCTGGGCCGGACCTGTCCGATTTTTGACCTATTTTTAGACTTTTCTTTATTTGGTATTTAAGGGTTTTCCTGAACGAAAATATATACAATTCCACCACCCAAAAGTTGCCACCAAAGAGAAACAACAGAGAAAAGAAGACGCGAAGAACAAGACCAGAGAATTCAAGGGTGTTCAAGACTAAAGCCATAATAGAATCTCCGGATTTTATTTACTTTGTTCTTAGAATTTCAATGTTTTCTTTGTGGACTATTCTAGATATTTATTTTATTATGGATAGCTAAAACCCTAGTATTCTACGGTTGTTTATGATTCAAACTATGAAGTTTATTTAATCTGATGATTTTTTATGTCTATGACTTTGTTGTGTGTTGCTTATTCTTGTGTTTATCTGTATTATTTACCTGATAACTAAATAGTACAATTTGATGTGTTAATTTATAAATCAAGAGAGGAGTTTTAACACGTGATCTGGAATAAGTAACTTGTTAATCAATAACACTCGAGAGGGTTGAGGTTAATTGAGGGTGTAATAGACCCTAGAAGCCATTAGGAGTTGCATGCTAGGTATTGAACGGAGACGTTAATACTAGTTTTGTAATCTACAACCTAGGCACTTCGAGAGAAGGTTTAGGATGCATTAGTGGTTGCTCTAGCACAACTTAAGTCCCAATATAGGCATAAGAATGAAAAGATTAAATGAATGGATTAGTTGATGATTAGTCAATCCTAGAATACGTCTTTTATTCACTATTTGATTTATCTGTGTTAATTTCTGCTGTAGTAATTTAGTTTATTTCTTATTCTTAGTTTTAGATAAGTAAAATTCAATCATTTTAGGTCGTCTAGATAACTATGAGAGGTTAAATTAGATAACTAGTAGATTAATTATTAAATCTCTGTGCATACGACCTTGTTCACTGCTGTACTATAAACCTCACTGCGCACTTGCAGTTAGGTTAAATAATTACCGAACAAGTTTTTTGGCGTCATTACTGGGAATTTAATTTTTATTTGCTATTATTTAGATTTAATTTCTCATGTTAATCTAGACATTTATTTTTCAGTTTATTTTCATTTAAAATTTTATAATCATCCTTTTGTGATTAGGTTGTGTATGTGTACACGATCTCAGGGAGGATCTCTAGAAAAATGCGATCCTGAGATTGAAGCCACCGTCTGTCACAAAAATGCAAGCAGAAAAAGAGAGATGGCAGAACAGCAAGCTCCTGTTACAGCTGAATAGATGCGTCAGATGCAGAGACAATTGGAAGAAATGCAGTGTAGAATGCAAGAGCAGGAGGCTGTAAAAGAAGCAACTCCGGTACCGATCAATCAACTATTCACACCTGATGAGACCGGTACTAGCACTGAGGATTTGAATCTGAAATTGCAGCTGAGAAGTCCAGTGACGCGATTAAGAGCCATGTTTAGTGTTTATTTGTGTTGTTTTATTGCATAATTTTGCATATTCTATAAGTTATTTTCTAGTTTCTTGTTCTCGTTTATTTCGTGTTTTCATGTGAATTTCTTCACTGGTTGCTTTCATGGTGGATTATGCCAAGTTTTGAAAAACTTGAGCTTTTGTTCGGAAAATCTCGATTTTTAGGTACTAAGGTAGCATGGAGCGAAGATTGGCCGGAAAAGATAAACCCGTATGGAAAAGTGAACCCCGCGGCCGCGCAACTTCAGGCTCCCAAGACCCCGCGGCCGCGCGAGTCCCGTGACCACGCGAGGGTGCTCTCGGCGCAGACACCCCTCTGGCGCGGGAGCCCCGCGAGCGCGCGACTTTCTTGAACCCCGCGGGCGCGCGGGCTGGTGCTTCCCTCTCGATCGGTGCCTTGTTTGCACTTGTTTTTCCCTTTCCCTCTTGGCATCTTGGACCAAAATGAATGCCCTTCATCATCCATCCCTTTTGCATGGGGATTTAAGAGCTTTGGGTCAACCTAATCTAGATACTAGAAAAGTAGGTACTAATTGATCCTAACCCTAGCTTTTGGATTTTTGTCCACAAAATCTTCCGACCTTCCTCTCACAATTAATGTTTCCTCTCCCATCACCTTCTCTCTCTCTTCTATTTTTTTGGAACCACTCTCCTATCTATCAAGCTATCTCTCTCTCTCTCCCATATCTCATAGATAGCTTTTGGAAGATATCAATCATTAATATCACACTCCTCTTTTTGGATACACATTCACTCTCAACCACTCCATCATCTTCTCCAACACACCACTCCATTTTCTCTCTACACACACACTACACACACTAAATCTCTACACACCATTTCTCACAATTTTTCACCATCACCACTACCATTTAAGAGAGGAGGAAGAGAGGAAGACAGGAGGAAAGCAGACTAAGGAAGATGAGGAATAGGCAAGAAGAACTCGACTTCGAGCTATCCGCGGAAGCTAAGCTCATTTGGAGGGTTTTCCTTGTGGTATTTTCTTTCTAGTTCTTGGATGATTTGTAGGGGTTTGTCCCAAACTTGTGAAAGATATTGAATATTGTAAAAGCTTTTGTTATTTTCATTTGGTTATGAGATGACATCCTCTTATGATATTTGTGGTATTTTGAGCATGGTTATGGGCTAATCTTACTATTAAGGGATAGAGGATCGATTTGGTTTTTGATCTATGCTTATTCTTGTTGGTTGTTGTTGTTGGAATCGTACCTATTATGTGAGAGTACTTGATCTCTACTTGAGCATTGTTAGGATTTAGAGGAGTCTTGATTGTGATTCTAAATCCCAAATTTGGTTCCTTCAACGTTAGGTGGATGGGGTTCCTAAACCTAATATGTTAATCTTGCTTGTATGATATAGCTAAAAGAGGTTTAATGGATAGACGGTGACAGTAATTGAAGTTAAACCAATTGAGAGGGTCTATTATATTGTATTTGTGAGATTAACATTATCAACTCGAACTAGGCATAGTGATAAAACCATTGAGAGAATCTACACCCTAATACCTTAATCTATCTTATTTCATCATATCTTGTTTTAATTAGTGTTGTTTGCATTCTATTGAGTTGTTCAAATTTTATATTTCAAGTCTTAGTATAAATCATTATCAAACCCCTTGTTTAGAATGTTTAGGTTTTATTATAGTTGTTCTATTGTGATGCATGCATAGTTCCTAAAGCATTTTCTCCCATAAAGTCTTCCTTGTGAGATCGACTCGGGTTAGCTTATCACGTCTACGATTGACCCCGTCCAATTGCGGGTACGGTCCTTAGTAGTTGTTTTGATTGAGCATAAACCGGAAATATAAATAGTAGTTTGTGGACGTAACAAGCCAAGAAGCTGCAAGGATACTTCCAGTGCTACTTGCAAAAGAAGTTGGAAGATGATAGGATCAAGTCCAAGGTACGCAAGCTGGTGAACGTGACAAGTATTGAAGATTTCAAGCCCGTGTAACCTAGCACGGACCGTGCCATCCATACCGAGACTTCAAAATTCGGTATGCACTCGGGCACGGACCGTGTCGTCCGACATCTGTACTTTTTATTTTTATTTTATTTTATTTTATTTTGATTTTCAAGAATTTTAAGTTAGGGCTTTAATTTTCCGCCTTCCCTATGTATAAATAGGGCTAAACAATGTTGTTGTTATTATTTTCAGACTTGATTTTACGCTATTCTCTTGTCTCACAAACACAAATCGGTTCTTGGTAGAGTTTGAAGTTGGCATCTCCAAACTTGAAATCATTTGTCTCGTTCGTGATATCTTGTAGTATCCGGGTGATTCAAGCCATGGAGATTGCTCCATATGCGCATTTCAGATCCTTGTAGGTTCGAGGTTCGTTTCGGGTAAACTTCTCTATCTTTTCTCGTATCTTCCACCATCCATGAATTCACCAGCCATCACCATGCCTTCCACACGTCCAAACACATCCCTCGATGTTCTCCATATCATTCCATCATCCATTTAGCCATACAAGTCCAGATTTTACATATACAAGCTAATCGAGCCATATATAGTCCATAACTTGACCTCCAAGCCAAATCCATTTCTACTGGTGCAAATTGGTTGAATTTTGGATATGTTATTCCTGATATTGAATTGTATCTTATGTTAAAATTTGGGGTTATTTCGAGTTGAATTTCATTTTCTGTTGATTGAGTCTTTAATTAGGGTTCTACGTCATTTTTGGGGTTGAATTTAAGTTTATTTCTTGTTAATTCAAATTTATTTGTTTAGGATCAGTTTGTGGCATTTTATTTTGTTATTGTTCAGTTTTATTTTGGATTGAATCATCGTTATAGCTGTCATGTGTTCGATTCGTAGCTTTCGCATATTGTTGGTCGTATCAACACCGGTGCTCAACCACGGACATGTTCCCAGTCCAGACATTAATGCAAACAACTTAGAACTGAAGTCAGGATTGGTGGGCATGGTGCAGCAGCATCAATATGGAGGGCACAAGACTGAGAATTCGAATGCACACTTGCAACAATTCTTGGAGGTCTGCAGCACAATCAAGATGAACGGGGTGTCGGATGATGCCATTCGGCTTCGTCTGTTCTCATTCTCACTGATAGATGTTTCCAAGGATTGGTATGATTCATTGGATCTCAGTATGGTAGATAGCTGGGAGTGCTTGGCGCACAAGTTTCTGCATAAATTCTTCTCTCTCGATCTGACTCTTAAGATCAAAGGCGAGATTACTCAGTTTCGCCAGTATGAAGACGAGAATTTATATGAAGCTTGGGAGAGGTTTCGAGAGTTGATAAATAAATGCCCCAATCATGGATTTGTGGTGGATCATCAGGTCTGCATCTTCTACAACGGATGCGATATGGAGGTGGAGAGGCTTCTAGATGTCTCTGCAGGCGGGTCATTGCTCAACAAAGGAAACGATCAAGCGGTGTCCATTATTGAAGACATGGCCACAAACAGTTACCAGTGGACTAATGATCGACAAGTAAAGATACTGAAGAGGGCTGCAGCAGTTGAAGACAATGATCCTATTTCTAAGCTTGCTGCCCAGCTGTCTACTCTGAATGCTACGATCAACAACAGATTTGATGCTATGACGTGACCGGTGTAGATAATCCTATGGGAAATGCAGTTGAAGATGTCAACTATATCAATCAGAGAGGTGGCTATGATGGCAACAATTATAGAGGTGGAAATCAGTTCTACCAAGGTAATCGATCCAACCTTTCTTATGGTAACCCCAACAACGCAGTGCATCCATCTCCTAGTTTCTCAGTAACAAATGGCATGATCAATGAGGAGAAGAAGCTGAAGATAGATGACTTGTTGATGGCATTCATGGGAAAAACTGATAAATTCATGGGGGAGTCGCAAGCTCGAGTGGAGAAGTTGGAGAATACTGTGGGTGCCATGAGTATGCAAATGAAGATGTTCGAGAAGCAACTGTATTAGCTGGCTACAGTTGTAGGGAATCAGCACCAACCGGGACAGTTTCCCAGCAACACCACAGTGAATCCCAAAGAACAGTGCAGTGCAATGCAATCCATCTGCATACTGAGGTTCATGCGCCTATTGTTGCCGCTGCAGCTGGTCCTCCCAAGACGGCTTCTGACAAGCCAAATTCCACCATCAAGAGCCCTTAGACGGATCCTACAGTGCTTCCCACAGTGACTATCCCGTACCCGCAGCAAACCCCAAAATAGAAAATCGATGCACAGTTTTCTAGATTCCTCAAGATCTTTAAGAAAGTGCAAATCAACATTCCTTTGGTGGAGGCGCTGCAGCAGATGCCCAAGTATGCAAGATTCCTCAAAGATGTTGTATCCAAGAAGAAGAAGATAGAGGAGTTCGAGATGGTGTATATCCTAGAGAACTGCAGCTCTATCATCCAAAAGAAGCTCCCAGCTAAGATGAAGGATCCGGGGAGTTTTACACTTTCCATTACTATTGGAGACAAGTTGGATGGTCGAGCACTGTGCGATTTGGGGACGAGCATCAATTTGATGTTGTTGTCATTTTTCAAGAAGCTAAACTGTGGGCAACTCAAGCCCACAACCATGTGCTTACAGATGGCTGACCGATCTGTAGTCTACCCCGAGAGAATCCTAGAAGACGTGCTGAGTGAAGGACTTTATTTTCCCGGTGGACTTTGTAGTGCTAGATATGGAGGAAGATAAGAACATCCCTCTCATTTTGAAACGACCCTTTTTGCGCACTGGACTGGCCAACATCGATTTGGACACTGGGATTCTGATTCTCTGGTTTGAAGATGAACACATCCAGTTCCTGTTTGATGTTGAGGAGCACAAGACAGCTGTGGAGTGTAATACCATCAACACTCAAGAGTCTGGCTGCATTACTGATGGTGGAGGCATAGAGATGGATTATCGGGGAAGAGAATGGATGATACCAGTTTCCCCGCTTGTGGGAACTTGAGTTCCCAAATTCGTCTGGCTGTCAACGTTAAATGCAACGCTTGTTGGGAGGCAACCCAATGTGTTTTTACTTATTTCGTTTCCTTTTGTTTAGTTTTTCTTATTTATGTTTTTCACTTCTTTTTCTGAGTTGTGCAGGTAAAGAACGGATGGATGCTATAATTTGGGGGATATCAATTTAATCAACTTGTCCTTCGACAAGTTTGGGGGAGGGAAGTGAACCCAAATGGACATCCATTTGATCGTTGTAAGTGGTCGACGACACCCTCATGCATTCTTACAAACTTATTCCATCCCATGGATTTGAATAAGTTTGGGGGGTGTATGTTTTTAGTGTCTAGACCTTTATTTTGTTTTACCTGCTTTACTTGTTTAGTTTCGTTTTCCAAAACGTTTGAAAAAATTTGAATTTCGGTCTTGAATTTTTTGTGGGATTTTGATGATATATGATTTATGGTCTATGGTTTAGTGTTTATGATTGAGATTATTTGATTGGGAATGATTTGAACATGTATAACATGATTTGAAAGAGCATGTGCTTTTAGAGTTCTTCGAGCATTGTGTTGTCCAATGTGAGTTGTGAGATTTTGAGCCTATAAGACTGTTGTCTTAATTTTTGTTCTTGTGTGATTGGTTGTCTATGCACTTGTTTCTTTAGAACTTGCATGTCGTCTTGCTTGAGGTTGAGTTTCTGTGCTTGAAAATAGGAGATGATAATAGGCCATCTTTTCATTAGCCATGATATCTCATACACCGTCCTAAATTTATTTAATTTCTTTATGAGCCCTCTTGTGCCTAAATACCTTTTCTTTCTTTAAAAGTCTATTTGGAATTTATTTGTTGATTCTTGTGGAGAAATAGGAAGAAGGGTATGAAATTTTGGAATTGGGATGGAGAAATAAAAGAAAAAATATATGGTGATTAATTGGTGATTTTTGTTAGTGCACAAAAGAGAGTGCTATGTGAGTCTTAAAAAAATACTATGAAAAGAGCACAAAAAGAAAAAAATGTGAAAAGTGTCAATAAAATAAAAGAAATAAGAAAAGAGACCAAATGTCCATGAGTTGAAATAAAAAAAATATGGATGACTTAAGGATGTGTAGGAGAAAGTTGGAAAAATTCCAACTAGTGTTTGATTGTGAAAAGTAGTTGGGAGTAGAAAGTAAAAGTGGTGGATTGTTTTACAATTGTTGAGTCACTTGAGCCAGATATTACTAACCTTAACCCAAGCATACGTTACAACCTTAAACAAAAGTCCTATTTGATCTTAATTTTGAGCACATTTGTTTGTCAGTGGAGAGTTGAGATTACATGCAAGCTTATGGTAGATCAAGTGTATGGTTCAACGATTCGATGAGTGCTTACCCTTCTTTTATCACACTTTGAGTGTTTGAGCGAAACACACATCGGTAAGGATCATTGGCTTGATTTTTGCTCGTTGAAATCTATTGTATGTGTGTATGATTTGAGTGTTGTGCTTGTTCTTGTCAGTTCCCGATTAGATTTTCGAGGTTGTAAATGTTAGATTGTAAATTATGGTTGCATATATTGTTTGGATTCCATGTTTGGTCTTTGTTCTTTGTTTGGGGACAAACAAACTCTTAAGTTTGGGAGAGTTGATAAACTGGGATTTTGCACTAGTTCTCGTGCTATTTAAGTGTGCATTTTATATGATTTACTCGTGCTTTTATCCCAGTTTAATTGGATTTCACCTGTTCTTGGAGATTGGTGTGTTTATTACTATTATTAGGTTTTATCCCGAGATTTGTTGTATTTTGATCATGAGATAGTGGAGGATGTCCCGGGGTCGTGCGTTGAAGAAATCAAGTTGAAGACAGGACGGAACAAGCCAAAAGCAGGCTCGCGAGTGTGCCCGCGGGTGTGGTTGCGAATGATCACAAGCCGGCCACTGCAACGTCGCGACAGAGAAGGGGTCGTGCTGAAGAAAATTCGCGACCGTGGTAGCGGATATTGGAGAGGGTCGCGAATTATTTGCCACGTCATGCCACGTAGATTCGCGATCGGATTTGCGGGCAGAGTGGTCGCGAGTGAGGTTGCGGCTGGGCCGGGTCTGTCCGATTTTTGACCTATTTTTAGGCTTTTCTTTATTTGGTATTTAAGGGTTTTCCTGAACGAAAATACATATAATTCCACCTACCAAAAAGTTGCCACCAGAGAGAAACAGCAGAGAAAAGAAGACGCGAAGAACAAGACCAGAGAATTCAAGGGTGTTCAAGACTAAAGCCATAATAGAATCTCCGGGTTTTATTTACTTTGTTCTTAGAATTTCAATGTTTTCTTTGTGGACTATTTTAGATATTTATTTTATTATGGATAGCTAAAACCCTAGTATTCTACGGTTGTTTATGATTCAAACTATGAAGTTTATTTAATCTGTTGATTTCTTATGTCTTTGGCTTTGTTGTGTTTTGTTTATTCTTGTGTTTATCTGTATTATTTACCTGATCACTAAATAGTACAATTTGATGTGTTAATTCATAAATCGAGAGATGAGTTTTAACACGTGATCTGAAATAAGTTACTTGTTAATCAATAACACTCGAGAGGGTTGAGGTTAATTGAATGAGCAATAGACCCTATGAGCCATTAGGAGTTGCATGCTAAGTATTGAACGGAGATGTTAATACTAGTTTTGTAATCTACAACCTAGGCACTTCGAGAGAAGGTTTAGGATGCATTAGTGGTTGCTCTAGCACAACTTAAGTCCCAATATAGGCATAAGAATGAAAAGATTAAATGAATGGATTAGTTGATGATTAGTCAATCCTAGAATACGTCTTTTATTCACTGTTTGATTTATCTGTGTTAATTTCTGCTGTAGTAATTAAGTTTATTTCTTATTCTTAGTTTTAGATAAGTAAAATTCAATCATTTTAGGTCGTCTAGATAACTGTGAGAGGTTAAATTAGATAACTAGTAGATTAATTATTAAATTTCTGTGGATACGACTTTATTCACCGATGTGCTATAAACTTCACTGTGCACTTACAGTTAGGTTAAATAATTAACGAACATTGACCGGATCAACGTACGTTAATCCAATCAAAGCGTCTGATATAACACTATAAATAATTAGTGTGGGGAAGTTTTTACATATAATTTAACATAAGAAAAATCAACATGGAATGACAAGAGAAGGAAATAATTAATGTTCAATCATAATTTTTTATGGGATAATTATCTTAAAATACTCGTACTTTATATGATTGTGATTTTTTTTCGTGATTTTAAAAACCAGTTTCTAATAACATAAATTTAACAATTTTGCAATTGCATCATTTTTTATATTTTCAATCAATTGAAATGGATGTAAATGATGATGTAATTGAATGGGTTAATTTGACCGGAAACAGTATTGTTTCAATTGGTTTTGACTATAAATGTGAAAGAAACATCATTTTAATCGGTTAGAAATGTAAAAAATATTGTAATCGTAAAAGTTGTTGAGCTCATATTATTCAAAGTATGTGTTTAAAAATAAGTGAAAAAATCGTGTGAAAAATTAAAATTGGTGCAAAGTTGATATATTTCAAGAAAAATTAAAATTGGTGCAAAGTTGATATATTTCAAGACAATTAATACTTTCTCTCTCTCTCTCAACAATAATTTCAAATTTTAATTATAGGGAGTTGCTAAATGCACCACCATTTTTACTCTTTTCACCATAAATTATTTGTTATTTTTTTATAGTTATAAATTTATCTAAAAATCCTTACTAATAAAAAAATGAAAAAAATTTAGCGTTTCGTTCGAACTCGTGTGTTCGAAATTCTGTTTTCGAACGGTACTAAATAAAAATCAAGGAGTCCGTTCGAACAAACATGGTGAGTTCGAAATTTTATTTTCGAACAAACATGGTGAGTTCGGAATTTCACTTTCGAACAACTCTTGACTTTTTTTTTCTTTTTAAGTAAATGGTATTTAAATAACTTCAATTTTTTTTATTTTTTTTTACTTTTGTGGTGCAAAGAATGCTGATGGTCGCTCACTAATTAAAATTACCAATATAAAAAAATAATGGGTGATTCTATTTACACCACCAATTTTCTATTCACTCCAAAAAAAAATACAAAAATAATTAATTTTGAGATTACTAAAATGTCATTTTCTTATTTCAAGACTATTTTTTTTCCACACCATAAAAATAAAATAATATAATAAATAATAATTAAAAAAGCAAAAAAACTTCATCTTTTCCGGCGACAGCAGAGCCTCCTCAATTGACCTTTCAATCTCAAAAAAACATTCAAGAAACGATTTTTATTAGAACCCAATCACTGAATCAGTTGTATTTGTATACGTGCTTCATCTCTCTATTTTTGTTGAATGGAAGGAAAAGCAAAGGAACTGTGGAGATGAAAACGAACAGAAAATTGCCGATGAAAAATTCTCACTACCGAAAATTTCTCATCTTCCTCGAAACCTTTGTCGGAAATTGGGTTTGAAAATTTCAGTTACAATCCCTTCATATAGATTCAAAAATTGCGTTTTCAAATGGACAGTGCATGATTCGAAAATCCATTTTCGAATAGTGGTTCGAAAATTTATTTCCAAACATCCTTTGAAAATCATATTTTGATTCATCAATGTCTCATCCAAGAAATGATTTTTGAACTCCTAATTTACAGTTTCAAACACCAAAGTTGTGAGGAGGAAGGGTCGCGACGGTGGAGAAGGAAAGAAGAGGGTTGGCGGCGCTGTGGGATAGAGGAAAGGGGTGGCGGCGATGTTGAAGAAAAAGAAGACGACGACTGTTCATCTGCAATCTCTCTCTCTTCATTTTTTTTAGTTATTATTATCTTTGTAATTAATTTTATTTTTAAGTAAGGGGATAAATAAATTTTAAGGTAAAGAGTAAATAAATTTTTAGCGTGGTCTGTAAAGAAAAAATGAAAAAATAAAAAATTTTATGGTGTTTAAAATAACCGTGGTGTGAAAAGAAAAATGGGAAGCGTAAATAGAATCTTCCAAAAATAATACCACACCCATCAACCTAAATATCTGTGCTGTTCTCTCTAGTCTCTACATTACATGTTTCCTGCTTTACCGATGGAATTCTGGAGTTTGTCATTCATCAGCACCCAAAGCTCAAATTCTTTACATGCTTTTGGCTGAAATAGTTTGAAAAATTATCTCAACAGGTACCTCACCATTTCTTCTTGCTAAATTTGTTTTTGCTAATGTAAGTTGTTGTTGGGTCTTGTAAATGTTATATTTAGTGAAATATATGAGCTGCGTGCACCGTCGACCTGAACTTAAGCTGCAAACCTGAACTTAAGCTGTATGTGTGTTTGTGGAGAATAGATACTAAATCGGATTTATTTTTACGAGGTGCAGCATTTTCAATAGTGTGGCCAATGTTGGATTTTGCCATTCTCCTCCAGTTTGATGAACTTTTTTTTAATTTTTTGGTTTATTGCAGCTAAAATCACAACATTTCACCAAAATCTGGTGAAATGTTTACTTGTTCAAAAGTTTGACATGAAACTGATCCTGATATTTGTTTTTGCCTAAAATGGCTATAGTGCTTTGATTGTGGAGAAGAGGAGGCTTATGGAGTTACTTCCAGGCAGTTTGATTGAATTCTTGAATAAATGGGAATTAAGGTTGTTCATCATCCTCAGCCTCATGTTGCAGATCTTACTGAGCACATTGGGGAATCGAAGGAAGTATGTATGCAAACTTTGGATCAGAATCATTCTCTGGTCTGCTTACTTATTAGCAGATTGGGTGGCTGTCGTGTCGCTTGGCTTCATTGCCAAGAGCACTCTTGCTGAATGCCAGAAACCAAGGGATGAGAATGAACTGGTGTGGTTTTGGGCTCAATTCTTTCTGCTGCATATAGGCGGCCCCGACACCATCACAGCATATTCTGTGGAAGATAATGAGCTTTGGTTGAGGCATTTGTTGGGGATGGTGATTCAAACTGCACTTGCTTCGTATGTATTACTTGTTGCTTTCCCAGGTTCTTACTGGCTTCCTTCTTTGAGTGTACTCATCTTCATAGCCGGTATGATCAAGTATGGAGAGCGATTGTCCATGCTTTTTGCAGCTAGTAGTGATAATTTTCGCGACTCTATGCTCACAGGCCCCAACTACGTGAGATTCATGGAAGAATTTACTCTGAAGAAGATGGAAGGGTATCATGTTGGGGTGGTGGATAACGTACGAGAAATCCATGTACATGATGTCCCTAACGAAGCTGGGATACGTGAAGCTTATGACCTGTTCTTGACCTTTAAGCGCCTCTTTGCAGATGCGTTCTTGACTTCTCAAGATCGACAGAGCAGCCAATTTTACTTCCAGAATTTGACAGGGCAGCAAGCTTTTGATGTTGTCGAGATCGAACTTGGCTTCATGTTCGATGAGCTTTACACGAAAGCATCAATTGTGCACAATGTGCGAGGCTATGTCCGTCGAGCCATCACCTTTTCTTTCACCCTCTTTGCCTGGATAGCATTTCAATTTTGGTGCGAGAAGAGGAACTACACAAAGCTCGACTTGGCAATCACTCACTTGTTGCTTGGGGTGGCTATTTGCTTAGAAATGTATGCAGTTTGGGTTCTCATTGACTCAGATTGGACTCGTAATTGGCTGAGCAGAGGTGGGAAAAGATCTCGTTTTACTCGCTTGATTCAATGGTTTCAACAGCCAAATAAAAGGAGGTGGTCCGAGAAAATGGCTCAACACAATCTACTTGATCTTTGTGTTAGGCACAAATCTGCAATGTACACAAGAAGCCGCAAGTTTCTCAGGAGCATCAGAAAGCTTACTAAAATAGATAATCACCTAGAAAAGCATTGGTTCAAGTCCTTTGTCGACGTCTCCCCAGAGCTAAAAGAACTGTTGTTCAGGCAGTTGAATAGGCACAGAGGGGGAAGTTTTACTGTGACAAATTACAGCTATCCCTCACTTGATTGGATTGAAGAGAGAGAGTTTGATCAGAGAATCCTTCTCTGGCACATTGCCACAGACATTTGCTATTCCTTGGAACGGAATGATGAAGAAGCCAACACAAACTGCAGTTCCTTATATAGGAAGCAAATTTCAGACCACAGCAGGCACATATCTGATTACATGATGTATCTCTTCATAGTGTGCCCTTTCATGCTGCCAATCAAGACTAAGAAGATCAGGTTTCACAGCACTTCTGCTGATGCCAGAGACTTTCTAAGAGAGAGGCACACGATATCCAGCAAAGTCGAGGCTTGCCAGAACCTACTCGAGCTGAACACTGAAGTAAGCCCGGATGTAGTGAGGGGGGACCAGAGTGAATCCGTGCTGTTTGATGCCTGCATACTGGCTAAGGCTCTGGTAGCAGAGAAGGAACATATGTGGGAAATCATAAGCAAAGTGTGGGTGGAGATGTTGGCCCACGCCGCCGCACATTGCAGCGCCAGCCACCACGCCCGCCAGCTTCGTAAGGGTGGAGAGCTTCTCACTCATGTTTGGCTTCTCATGGAACATTTAGGCATCACAGAGCAGGTTCAGATCTCTCAAGGTCATACTAGAGCTAAGCTCATAGTAATATAGCTTCTTTCAACCTTAAATGTATCGCTCATTCACTCTAGCTACTAAGTACAAGTAATGCTAAATTTTCAAGAATCGTGAGATTATAATATTGTTGATTTGTTCACTATATTATGTTGTGTTCCTTTTTTTTGGCTTCTGCAAATAAGATTTGACTCTATAAGTCGTGTTAACTGACTTCCAAGCAATGTTTACCATGATTTTGTTAATTTTATAGTACTTCGATGAAATGAGGTAAAGAGGGAACTTAAAACACAAACTCGATCTCATAAAGTTAGTGTAATAGTTTATTGGCCAAAGTAGAATCAAATGGAAATTATAATTTTGTATTTTATTAGTAAGACATTCTGAAACGAAAATTGATATCTATGGCAATGGAAGAAATGTTGTCGAGAATTTTTCTATTTCTTTCGATTTGTATGCTTCTAATCGTGTTTTCTTTTATTTTTGACATTCTCAAAGGCCAAGTTAAGAGCTAAAGAAAATTATCAATTTCAAGATTCAGTAAAGAATTATGAACTCATACTCATACCTGACAGAAACACAGCTTTAGACCACGTATTTTAGGGGAATAAAAAAAAGTAAAAATAAAAGCGGAAAAAAATCTACAATATTCCTTTGGGTAATGGTGTTGGGGTACTACCTATGGTAGAATTTTCCAAGAAAAATCAATACTTATGATTAGGGATGTCAATATTAATGCAGACTCATATATATGGGTTACTCAAATATATCGATAAAATAATAGGGTTATAAGGATAACAAAATTACCGTCCAAAATGATTTTAGAATCTAGGATATAGCAAATTGGAATGATCAGGATGCAGACTGACTCGTCGGGATGGACCTGACAATCTTCAGTGTTTTGATTATAGCATTCTCTACAAAACTTGGATTCATAAACGGTCAAAAACATTGAAAAGTTATCTCAATTATCTTTTCATCCATATATTACTCCTTCCCATATTACAAGAATTCTAAGAGTAATGAATGTTTAAAGTTATGGCCAAGAATAGATGGGTCACATTCCATAATGCAATTTTCTTTTAAGTGATATTTTTCCATTTACCATGGTTGCAAAAGGCGCTAGGTGGACGGCTGTTGGGGGCCTAGACGTTTTGTAATTTGTAATTAATTTATTTATTTTTACCTAATACTTTGGAAATTTTCATTTATAAATTCAAAAATCATAACATTTTGGAGCCTAAGCCTATCCCTCCTCTCTTTTCTCTATCTTGTATGACCGTATTATGTTCATTCTTTAATTATTCATGTTATTTTACTTATTTTCTTAGTTATGATTTAAAAATCAGGCCAAAATTATTAAAATACTGAAAAAAAATATTTAAGGAAAAAAAATTGCAGCCATCTAGGACCGACTAGTCATCCCAACCGCCTAGCACAGCCGCCAAGAGGATAATTGGCAAGGTTCGCGACCGCCTAGGCATCACCTTTTATAACACCACCATTTACTACATACATTAATGAATTTATCAATGCTATAAAGACTATAAATGGACAATGGTTAATATTGTGTACAAAAATCATATTTAACAATTTGTTGTTGGAGTTTGAGAATACAAGTTATTTATCTGATTGTTCCTCCAACTTGTATGTCATATTTGACCCTTTCTATACTTTTGTTTACTTTTTATTTATTTTTATGTTATTTTATTTTATATATTTATTCATCTATCATTAGATACATTAGATATCATTCAAATTATAATATTTATATTCTAATGTTATCATTTGTTTAATAGATAAGAAAGCATATAGAAATAAAATCAATTATGTGTTGAATTGAAACATCAAATGTCATTGAAGTATAAAATTAACGTAATTCAAAAATATTTAGATCTATGATTGAACGATTATTGTAAAGTAGTTTCAAATTATAAATAGGTTGAATATCATATTGTCATAAAATATAATATTTGATGTTGTTTTTCCTTGGATGCTCTTTTTGTGTGATGTTAATTAGATATTTTTACCCTTTTATTTTATTTTCACTATATGTTTTTATGTATATTTAATTGATTATTTTAATAATAAGATAAGACTATAAAAATCTATTAATAATCAAGAAAATTTAAGTATTCTTTTTTTTTAAAAAAAAAAAACCTATTAACCCAAAAATCGAAAGGTTAGGGCTAAGGTAAATAACTTTTAGTCCGAAGAAGATTCAACTCGAATTTGATCCCCAACAATTAGATAGAATTAGCCCGAAATCGAATGGATTGGTCCAATTGACATCGGTGCAGTGCAAACAAAAAAAAAAATAGTGATAAATCAAGTTACCCATCGAGGATAGAAAAGTCATTTTTGGTTGATGTGAATTTTCATTCTACCCTGTTTTTTGAACGACTCTAGGCTGAAATAATGACTTGTGTCAGTGTAACAAAATTATTATGAGGAAATATGTACAACAATGCCAAAGCAATGGGGCCAATCCAATTATCAAACGTCTTGGTCATTGAACTGGCATGAAAGAGAAATCACGATACAAAATTTACGATTAAAACACTAGCTCCTAAAAAAATCAACGAAATAATATATATATATATGTATGTGTGTATTAATAACATATTATCATATAGAAATCACAAATTTAAATGAGATAAAAATGTATAAATATTAAAAATGCTTTAAAAATTGACAGTGGAAGAGGTACTCTTGCTGATTTTCAAAAACAACTTCATATTCTAAATTAATGAAAAAGCAAATTAACTTATATCATGCTAATATTAATTAAACAGTCTCAAATTAATAATCTAAGCAATTGAAAAAATAAATCTAAGGTAATATCTGAATCCCTAATTCATAAAATTCATTAAACTGGTGAATCCAATGGTGTATGATGCAACTTACAAGATGTAAAATAAATGTGGGGCATTATACTGGTGTGAGTTATTAAAGTCCAACTGTCATTTTGTTTTTCCTTTTTGCAAGGACATGTCCTCAATCCTGAGAAATTTTGAAGATGCTGCTTGGGGAATTCGGAAAATACTATGCTACCCCGGTAGTGCAGAAAATGACACAATAGACCTATTGTGACACGAGTAGTGCAGAAAAAAATAAAAATTATGCATGTCAATATAGTCGAGGTGTAGGTATACCAAAGTATAAAACACAATCAGCCTACACTAATGCACATTTTATTTTGGGCAAATGGCCGAATAAACCTTTAATCTTGTCTCCAACTTTTAATCATGTTCCACATGTGGTGTCTCTTCTTCTTCTACTCTCTCTCTCTCTCTCTCATGTACTGCATTTCATCATAAGCCAAGCACCACAACTTGTGATCAAAATTACCTTGTTTTTTCATAAAAAATCCATCTTCAATCTTTGTGATCAAGACTCCAACATCATAACTCCTGATCAAATTAATTACCTTCCTTTTCCTCCAAAACTCATATTCTCTCTTGTGAATAGTGATCAAGAAGTGCCCCACAGCCCCAACTCACAATAGACAGAATTCAGGGAGGTGTGGAAATGGCTGTTGATGCAGTTGCATCTCTGGTGCTCCAGAAACTAGGGGATTTCCTTTCAGATGAGTCCTTTCCCACCAACAAAGTGATCAGCCATCAGCTGAAGCATATGCAGAAGGCCTTGGAGAAAAATTGCGGCTTCCTCGTTGATGCTGCAGAAAAGGAAGCAAATGAAGACATAATCACAAAATGGACCAAGGATTACCTCCGCCTCCTCTACTCGGTGGAGGATTCCATCGAGCTGTTCGCGGTCCGCATCACGCGCCAGAGAAAGAGGTGGGGATTCGTGATGGACCATGCTCTCTTTCCCATCAAGTTCACAGATTTGAAGATGCTCATCAAACTGCACAGAGCTCAGAGGAAAATCAAGAAGCTCAATAGCCTTATGCCATCCGGCCTTGAAGACGCCAGTTTAAGAGGGAGAAGTATACGCTTAGAATACTCTTTTGCAGAGCGTTGCCAGCATGCCGAGCTCATGTATAGCAATTCCTTTAACGATAAGGAAGCATCCATCATTGGCTACGAAAGCAAGACGACTGAACTAATGGATAGGCTGAATGATGGGGATAACCATGACTGGATTATCTCCGTCGTGGGTGATCTGGGTTCTGGCAAGACCATGTTAGCTCGGGCCGTTTACGGGAACAGAAACATAAAGAAGCAGTTCAAGGAAGCTCGTGCTTTGGTAAACATTTTCAAGGAATCCAAAACTACAGATATCCTGCTCAACTTGTTGAAGCAAGTGAACAACTCCAAGGAAGAAGATGGTGTAAATACCCAGGACACTCTCAAATTCAAGCTCTCGCAGGCTCTCAAGGATCAGAAATACTTGATCGTGCTGGATGGAATTCAGAGTTGGGATCAATGGGAAAGTCTTAAAGATGCATTCCCCAATAGAAAAAATGGGAGTAGGATAATCCTGACTACTTGCATCAAGCAACTGGCGGAGCTTGCTGATTCAAAGACGCAGCCGCTCATAATGGGGAAGCTGGACCCCACAGAGAGCTGGACACTGTTCAAGAAAAAGGCGGGCTTAATGAGTGATCCAGAAGGAAATTTGAAGGAGGGAATCATTGAGATGTGCCAGGGGCACCCTCTGAATATTGTTCTTCTCGGAAGTTTGTTGTCGATGAAGCAAGACATGGGGCAATGGATAGATATAGCTGAAGATCAGCAAACCTCCGACATTGTGATGATGAGCTACAATGATCTGGATGCTCACTTGAAACTTTGTCTGCTCTATATGATGCTATTTCCGAAAGAATTAGACATTCCAGTAAGGAGGCTGCAACGCTTGTGGCTTGCCGAGGGATTTGTGAAGCAACCGCAGAATCAAGAGGAATTCCAAGAAGATGTAGCACAAGGTTACTTTGATGATCTGGTCAGGCGCAGCTTGATAATGGTAACTAAACGGCGGTCTGATGGAAGTCCGAGAAGGTGCCGGTTGCTGGATGTCCTCCATGACCTTTTGTTGGCCCAAGCTCGAGATATCAACCTGTTTCATGTGCATCTTGGACCAGATTGCCAATTAGAAGGTTCATTCGGAAAGCGTGAGTTAGAAGGTTCATTGGGTGAGCGTAGGCTCATAGAGTATGCTGATGCCGGGAATTGTCCACTTGAGCCACTTGAAATTGGACGTTTGAGGTCTTACATATCTTTCAACTTACAAAAAAAAGATACTCCAGCAAGAAATGTAAGCTCCCTTGTTAGCAAGATGGTAGGCAAAGGGCTTGGGTTGCTGAGGGTTCTTGATCTTGAAGGAGTGTACAAACCTAGTTTGCCTGAGAATCTAGGTGACTTGTTTCATTTGAGGTACTTGGGTTTAAGGTGGACTTTCTTGGACAAACTTCCCAAATCTGTAGGTGAACTCCCCTATCTTGAAACATTAGACCTGAAGCATACGCGCATAGATAAAATCCCAACTGCCATTTGGAAACTGAAGAATCTCCGGCATCTCAATCTGGATGAAGTTCATCTAGACAAGGATACGGTTCTGCATTTGCGTAGGTCCTTGCCCAAACTCTTGACTCTCTGGGGATTATCAGTCAGCCATGAGAGCCCGATCAAAAATGGTTTGAGCAAGTTGAAACACCTCAGAGAATTAGGCATCTCTTTCCGTTCAATCAATTGCAGTCACGATATTGATGAACCTATAAAAGCTCTGGTGGAGTGGATTTCCAAGCTGACAGCTCTTCGATCATTGAGGTTGCGATCCAAAGATGATTCTGGCCATCCTGCACATCTTAGCTTAGAGCCATTTTCAGGATTGACAAAACTTTCTCACATGAAGTTACTGGGGAAGTTGACACAGCTTCCTATCTTCGAAGATTTCCCACCTCATATTAAGGTTCTCACGCTATCACTGTCATATCTAAAAGAGGATCCCATGCCAATCCTTGGACAACTCCCAGATTTAACAGTTTTAAGGCTGCTTGGAAACTCATACACCGGGGAGCCAATGGTCTGCAAGAGTGGCACATTTAAGAGTCTTAAGGTCCTGAAACTCTGGGTGCTCGAAAATCTCAAGCAATGGGAAGTGGAAGCCGGTGCAATGGAGAAACTCAAAGAGGTCAACATCAGACGTTGTTCCAAGCTGGAAAATTTTCCCAACAGACTGTTGAAACAGGAAACTTTCAAGGAATTGATCTTAAACAACATGCCCCCTGCCTTCAAGGAAAATATTGACAAGAATTATCAGTTCAAGGTCTCCACCAAAGATTTTGAGGATATCTAAGAACTGATGATTTCGATGATTCTTTGAAGTTCA
The DNA here is from genome assembly GCA_026008535.1 of Perilla frutescens. Taxonomy (NCBI): domain Eukaryota; kingdom Viridiplantae; phylum Streptophyta; class Magnoliopsida; order Lamiales; family Lamiaceae; genus Perilla; species Perilla frutescens. Next base: position 75,229,012 of record BRKX01000003.1, read on the forward strand.
TATCAAGCAATTCATGTATGCGAAAGATGTATTTTCTCTTCACTAGGATTGTTTAAAAATCATAATGACCGTGCTGAATGAAAATTTTATTTTTCATAAGGAATGTAAAATTTTACAGCGTAGTTCTTCCTTTTAGGTTTGCATAAACTGAACTCGATCTAAAACGCATTCCTATATGTCAAAGTGTGAAGTAATATTGCTGCCATAATTCTACTTGATTTGAAGGATACATCTCATTTCAAAATACATACATGCATATTATCAGTCACTCCCTTGCCTCTATCAATATTTCAAAGCATCCAATGAATTGGTATGGAAATGAAAATTCTAATATAACTTTCTCAGCATGATAGAAAAACTCTGTTATTCATGTATTCTGCAACAAAATTTTGAATTATCCCCAAAAAAACAAACAAATAAACACATGCAGGCACCAATCATATATACTCCTTCCGCATACACCAAAATATCATATAGTTTCACAATATCATCGAATAAAAAACCTAAATATCAAATTCATCGAACTCAAAACACCAAAATCATATATTTTGCAATATCATCGAATAAAAAGGCTGAAAGGGGCATACAAATTGGGAAAATCGAGAAACACGAAAGAAAGATAAGAAGTCCGGCGAAACCTCCGGCGAACGACGAGTATACGCAGCGGCCAACGCCTGCATCAACATAGACATTCCATTTCGCATTCAAATCGTATGTCTCTAATTCCTTTCAAATTTGATTCAGCTCTTTAGTGGTATTTTTCATAAATGATTATATTTGTATTTTTGGAATTTACTGATTTAGGTCCAAAGGGGCGCCAAACACAAAATAATTAATTTAGCACTTAAATAATTGAAACTATTAATTATCGATTTATACAAAATTTGACAGTTAACTAACACGTTGTGGAGGTGCTTTGGTAATGGGTATAATTTCGTTCAATTAAAAACGGGTATTTTTATTATTCCTTCGTTTCTAAATAAGTGTCAATAAAAATATTGATTGATAATTAAATTATCTTATACACTTTTACGTGAATACATTAAATGAGTTAAATATAATTGTTTGAATGTATTTAATGAGGGTAAATATGAGAAAAAAGTGAAATTTTTTACTTCGATTGTGTAGAATCAAAATTAAAGTGTTAGAATTTCACTTATTGTGAAATGGAGAGAGTAAATTATTTTATCGTTCTCGAGTTGATCTTTTCAAACTTTGAGTAAAGGGAAAAAAAAATCATAATCCAACCTCAATATAAAGAAAAATAAAATAAAAAATAAGGAGTATTTGCAAGAAGGTTTGTAACTTTGTATTGGAAAAGTCTACCTTATCAGTAGGGCGACAATTTTGACCCGACCCGGCCTGACCCGTTTTTTGGGTCGAGATGGGCTGAAAAGATAGGCTCGAATGAATTTCGGGGCGGATCGTGTCAAAATATATTCCCGAAATCATTTTGGTCCGGCCCGACCTGAAAATGCTAGAGACCCAAACAGGCTAGACTTTTTGGCTCAAAACACAGAAAATTACAATGGACCCACAGGTGGGCCGGGCCGGCCTAAAAAATAGACCCGAATAAATTTCGAGTTGGGCCTCACAAAAGTAGCCAGAAAAGTTTCGGATCGTTTCGGGCCAGGCTCAAATTTTGCCAAAAGCCCGAATTTTCGGGTCGGGCGGCCCAATTTGCAACCTCTACCTATCGGGTACTTATGGGTCCATCGTTCACGTTTATATTTTAATTATTAAAACAACTAGAATGCCTCTTGCACAAATGAGATATATGTATAATTTATTTATTATAAATTATATGTATAGAAAATGATAAAATTATCATTAAAAAATAAAATTAATTTACAACAATTGTGAAATATAAAATTTTTTATATTTATTATTATGATCATTGTGATTAAGTTCAATAAAAAGAGAAAATGGGGAAAATGATTACTTAAATCTAATTTTGAAATTTAAATTAAGTTCGAATTACGAAGGAAATGCATGAATTGTTATATTATGTATAGGGCTGAAAACCAAATCAAAATAGCGTAATACTTAATTCGTATTTGTTTATTAAAAGCTCGATTCAATAAGTATATCAAATAAATTTGAACATATTTTTTGTGTTTGATAAAATTTAAAACTCGATTTAAACTCGAGCTCGATAAGTAATGAACGGCGGCCGTGGAGAATGAAGTCAACGCTTATGGTATGGACTATGGACTGATGTAATGTTGAGTGTTGTGATGCATGAATAAATTATAAAATAATTAAAAAAATTGCAGTTTCTGTATAGTTTCTTGGAGATCAGACAAGTCAAGTTCGATACATTTTATATGTAATAATTGGAAGACGAAATATCTATCTTTACTTGTGTTTGTGGATAATATTTTAATATTTAATTTTTGATTTCATGTAATAATTTATTATGATGATTGATTTTTTTTAAATTATATTTCATAATTTTTTTAATTCAGTTTTTTATTGATAAATGTTGACTATCATTATTTATGTTATAATTAATTTTTGTTTTATAATAAATGTTATTAAAATTGTAAATTTAATAACAAAACACAGAGTGAAATACGAAAAAGTGTAACAAGAAATTTCAACCCAATAAATACTATGTGGGTGGTGAAATTAAATTAAAGGGTATACATGAGTTGGAGTGTGATTTAATTCCACCATATTTTACCCATATGTTTTAATTGCAAAAATAAAAATAAAAATTGGTTTGTGTAATTCTCTATACATCTCGTGATTATAGCATTTTATTTTTCTTTCATTGTCCTAAAATTACGGGATAAAATCCTCTAATACATTTTTCATATCCCACTATTGTGTTTCACTATAAAATTTAATATTTTCAAAATGTTTATTATAAAAATAAATTTTATTATAGTATCACAAATCATAAGCAACATTTATTACAAAAAATTATATACCATATTTTTGGAATAATCAACCATATTAATCAATTATATTAACTAAAAAATAAGAAATAAATATTAAAAAATAAATATAAACCCTAATTGGTTGGAATGAACCCTAAATAATAAGTATAAAATTAAATTAAACTATAACAAATTGAAGAAAAAAATTGATGAAAAATGAATAAAAATCAAAATGAGACACAAAATGGAATTGAGAAAAGCGGGATAGAGAATTTCATTTTCCTTAATATACCATTATTTGATATTATTTGAAATTAACAATTTTATGTTTTAAATCATTAGCAAATGATATAGTAGGAAAATTATATGTAATTTTATTTTTCAAGTACATTAAAGAAATTTTATTAATTTTAGTGAAAATGGGAGGTGAAATACAATTATACAAAAAAAAGGAGAATTATTAATTCAGGATTCGAAAAAATGGGCAATTTATCGATTTAGGACCTGAAAGATGAAAATTCTCAATCCAGGACCTAAAAAATCATGAATTTTGATTTCTATTTATTTTTTAATTAATTTTAACAATTTCTTTATTAGATTTAATAGATAGTTAATGAAGGAATTTTCATTGAAATTTTTTTCAGATCCTGAATTGAGAGTTTTTATCTTTCAGGTCCTGAATGGATAGATTACTCATCCTTCACCCTCAATCGACAATTCTCAAAAAAAAAAAAAAAAAAGATGACTTATTTGGTCAAACAAATAAGAGTCTACTATCTATTATCTAAATTTCTCAAAAAAAAAAAAAAGTTGCTCACCTTTGAAGAAATGGTCGCCGCCGCGGAAGAGGTAAATCCAATCAAATAAATTAGAGTATGTGTTTTGGAAACTCTTCTATACAATAGAGTGAAAAAAAAATATAAAACAACTTGCAATTAATAAATTGTCATGCATCGTAAAATATTTACAGAAACATCAAACATTGGTGTTTGAGAATGTGTTTTTGGCTGCATTTTTTCTTGTTTCTCTTTGGAAATTTCCATTTTTTTTTTCTTTCTACTGCAGATTTCTGGAATTTTTGCCAGTAAATATACGAATTTTACTTCTCAGTGCGGGTAATTTTTGCGCAGGTAGCAGTTTGAAGTTGTGGGTCAAAAAAAAGAAGCCTTTTTGGACCGGTTCACTGTATGAATTTTTCCAAGTAAATGACAAACAAGGTGACCATTTTTATTCATGCATAAATAAATTATCAAGTAAATGCAGTTTCTGTATTGTTTCTGAGAAACAACTAGTCAAAAGTCAATATTTATATATATGTCAATAATTGAAATGCGACATATCTACCACCTCTTATGTTTTCTGGTTTGCTGAAGGAAATCCTGGAGTTTAGGGAGGCAAATTCTTTACTTGCTTTTTGGCTGAAATAGTTTGATTATGCTCTCAACAGGTACACCTACACCTCACCATTCTTTCTTCTTCAATCCTTTTGTTGAACTTGGTGTTTTTTCTTTTTTTAATTATTTTATTGTTTGACAAGAAACAAATGGAATATTAGAAAATAGTTGGATTATGATCTCAACAGGTAACTTACCATTCTTTGTTTTACATTCCTTTTGCTGAGCTTTTCTTTTTTGGATAAGAAATAGATGAATTATTTGAAAATAGTTGGATCAAGCTCTCACAGGCAACTCACCATTCTTTGTTCTTCTGCCCTTTTGTTGAACTTGGAATTTTTTTTTATATAAGAAACAAATGAATTACTATAAAGTAGTTGGATTATGCTCTCAACAAGTAACTCACCATTCTTGGATCTTCAATCTTTTACTGGACTCTTTTTTTTGGGGGGTTAGAGCTTAGAAGCAATTGAATTATTAGAAAATCGATGAGTAGGTATTACAAAGGGATGAGAAATCCCCCAAAAAGTGAAATCATCCTATCTAATGTATGTTGATAGGTCTTGTATATGTACACTTGGTGAACTACATGAGTTAGCATTGTTGACCGTTGCAAATGTTGGATCTTGCAATGTCCTGCAGTTTGATGAACTGATTTTTTTATCTTTTTTTTTATTATTGTTTTAAAGAAAAAGTGTGAAGCATATGAGCTGAGTTGAAATTGATATTGTCTATTTTGTGTTTGCCTGAAATGACCAGTGGTTAGTGCTTTGATCGAATTCTTGAATGAATGGGAAGTCAGGGTGTTCATTCTCCTCAGCCTCGTGTTACAGATTTTGCTGATCCTGTTGGGAAATCGCAGGAAGTATGTGTGCAAACTTTGGATCAGAATCATTCTTTGGTGTGCTTACTTGTTGGCAGATTGGGTGGCAATCGTGTCACTTGGCATCATTGCGAAGAACACTCTCCTTGAATGCCAGAAGCCTAAGAATGAGAATGAATTGATGTGGTTATGGGCTCAATTCTTTCTGCTGCATTTAGGTGGCCCTGACACCATCACAGCATATTCTCTTGAAGATAATGAACTTTGGCTGAGGCATCTGGTGGCGATGGTGATTCAAGCTGGTCTTGCTATGTATGTGTTGCTTGTTGCTTTCCAGGGTTCTTATTGGCTTCCTTCTTTGAGTCTACTCATGTTCATAGCCGGTATGATCAAGTACGGAGAGCGCTTGTCCGCGCTTTGTGCAGCTAATAGTGAGAATTTTCGTGATTCTTTGCTTCCGGAGCCTGATGCAGGCCCCAACTACCCGAGATTCATGGAAGAATACACTCTGAAGAAGGCTGAAGGGTTCGATGTTGGTGTGGATGAGGTTAAAGAAACCCATGTTGTGGCTCTGCCTGCTTCTCCTAATGATCGTGGGGTACCTGAAGCTTATGAGCTGTTCTTGATATTCAAGCGCCTCTTTGCAGACGCAATCTTGAGCTTTCAAGACCGAGACATAAGCAAATCCCACTTCCAGAATTTGTCAGGGGAGCAAGCTTTTGATGTTGTTGAGATTGAACTTGGCTTCATGTTTGATGAGCTTTACACAAAAGCATCCATTGTGTACAATGTGGGAGGCTATGTCTGTCGAATGATCACTTTTACTCTCACTCTCTTCTCCTGGATGGTCTTCCAATTCCGGTGCAATAAGAGCAACTACATAGACCTCGACTTGGCAATCACTCACGTGTTGTTTGGGGTGGCTATTTTCTTAGAAACATATGCTGTGATCGTTCTCATAGACTCAGATTGGACCCGTAAGAGGCTGAGCAGAGGGGACGAAGCAACTCGTTTGGTTTGCATGATTCATTTGTTTCAACAGCCAAACACAAAGAGGTGGTCCAAGAAAATGGCTCAACACAATCTGCTTGATCTCTGTGTTAGAGACAAATCTGCAGTGTTCCCAAGAAGCAGGAGGTTTCTTTGGAGAATCAGAAGGCTTACTAAAATAGATAACTACATAGAGAAGCATTTGTTAGAACATGGTACAGGCATATTTGAAGATTACCGAAGAATTGTAATGTGCGGAAGTGTGTATTTGAGCGTTGAAAGAACAATTGTATTCAATAATTTCTATGTATTTTACACAATAAGTTACATCGAGATAAATAGACTATACAACGTATCACCTATGGAAACAAATCAATCTAAAGATATGGTCTAAACAAAACTCCCTTGATCCTTTCCTTGATTCTCGATTATTTCTGTTTCTAACACTCCCCCTCAAGCTGAATAGTAGGATCGCCAATGTTCAGCTTGTCAAGTATCATCGTGAAGTTTCTTGCACTAACCGCTTTAGTAAGAATATCCGCTAACTGATCTTCTGATCGAACAAACGGTAGCTCAACAATCCCAGCCTCAATTTTCTCTTTGATGAAGTGTCTATCTACTTCAACATGTTTTGTTCGATCATGCTGAACAGGGTTCTCGGAAATACTGATTGCGGCTTTATTATCACAGAAGAGCCGACATACTCGAGACGAAAGGAGATCCATTTCCTTGAGCAGTTTCCTTAACCACAAGATTTCTGTCAACCCGCTTTTGATCCCTCTGAACTCTGCTTCTGCACTCGAGAGAGATACCACCTTTTGTTTCTTACTCCTCCAAGTGACGAGATTACCACCAACAAAGGTAAAGTATCCGCCTGTTGATCGTCTGTCCACAGGATTGCCTGCCCAATCAGCATCAGTATACCCATGTATGTCAAAGTTCCCATGTTTCGCAAATAGCACACCATGGCCATAAGTCCCTTTCAGATATCGAACGATTCTTAGAGCTGCATCCATATGATCAACTTGAGGTCTGTGCATAAACTGACTTACTACACCGACAGCATACGCGATATCTGGTCTTGTATGGGAGAGGTAGATTAATTTACCAACTAGGCGTTGATACCTGTCTCTGTCAGTGAATTTGGCTCCTTCTTCAACTTGTAGTTTGTGATTCACGACAATCGGTGTATCAGCTGGTTTGCAATCCATCATTCCTGTCTCTGCAAGAAGATCTAAGGTGTACTTCTTTTGGCAAATGAAGATGCCTCTTTCTGATCGAAGCACTTCAATCCCGAGGAAGTACTTCAGCTTCCCTAAGTCTTTCATTTCGAACTCTGTGAACAAAGCTCGTCTTAGGTTTTCCATCTCCTCTGTATCGCTGCCGGTAATGATCATGTCATCAACATAGATAATCAGGCATGTGATAAGACCCTTCTGTTTCTTCAAAAAGAGTGTATGATCTGAATTACTTTGTTGATACCCATAACTCCTCATAGCAGTGGTGAATCGGCCAAACCAAGCTCTTGGAGACTGTTTTAAACCATATAATGTTTTCCTCAACTTGCAGACTTCTCTTCTTCCGAATTGTTCTTCAAAACCCGGTGGTCTTTCCATATAGACCTCTTTACTTAGTTCTCCATGCAGGAAGGCATTGGTGACATCAAACTGGTGGAGCGGCCAATCTTGATTTGCTGCAATAGAGAGTAAGACACGAACTGTGTCCATTTTTGCAACTGGGGAGAATGTCTCAGAATAGTCCACTCCATAGGTTTGAGTATATCCTTTTGCGACGAGGCGTGCCTTGTATCTGTCTATCCTTCCATCAGGTTTCCGTTTTATAGTGAACACCCATCTGCATCCAACTGGGTGTTTGCCTTCAGGAAGTTGGCATTTCTCCCAAGTATTGTTTCTAGCCAATGCTTGCATCTCTGTATCCATAGCGTCCTTCCAATGCTTGGATTGAAGAGCTTCCTCTACTGATTTTGGAATTTCCACTTCTCCATACATGGCTGCCTCAAAGGCCAAGGCCATTTCTGTCAAGTTTCTTTGGGCTGTATTAGCCACCGGATGTTTAGATACTCGTGGCTTGTACTCCGGAGAGTACTTCTTCGGTGGCACGCCTCTATTGATTCTTGGTGGCAACACACGCCGTTGAGGCTCTTCAAATTGATTCTGATTCTCCCCCTGAACTTGTTCCTGCTCATCTTGTACACTACTCAACTCATTGTTAGTCTCATGACTATCTCTCTCAATATATCCAATATTACCAATATCAGAGGAAATACCAGTAGAAATATCAGGAGAGACGTGTACCTCAGGAGTATTCTCAGCAGGAGACAATTGGACAGGTGACACAGGAGCTTCGAGTTGTACTGTGGTGGGTGATGGTGTCTCGGTGGTGATGCGCGCAAGTTCTTGTGGGACCTCAGTGTTCGACATCCCTGCTGGAGACAAAACCGGTTGACACAACCAACTCAAGGAATCTCGTACACTCTCCCCCTGATTCTGGAGTTGGGATGAATAAAAAAACTCGGACTCAACAAATTGACAGTCAAGAGTGGTATAGAGACGGCGAGTAGGAGGATGATAGCAGCGATATCCTTTTTGGTGTGGTGCATACCCCACAAACACACATTTTAGAGCACAGGGGTCGAGTTTACTGCGAGAAGCTTTGGGAATGTGAACAAACACAGTGGAGCCAAAGATACGAGGAGGTAGGGTGAGGGATACAGGAACACTGGTGTGGGTAGCGAGGCTTTGGAGAGGCGTATGATGATTGAGGATTTTGGTAGGGAGACGGTTAAGTAGATAGGCTGAGGTAGCTACTGCTTCGGGCCAAAAAAGTTGGGGTACGTGGGACTCGATCATGAGAGCACGGGTCATTTCAAGTAGGACCCGGTTTTTTCGTTCGGCAACACCGTTCTGTTGGGGGGTGTTTGGACAGGTGGTTTGATGGATAATACCATGGTGGTGGAAAAATTTCTGAAGATCAGTGTTGAGGTACTCGCCGCCGTTATCAGACCGGAGGATTTGGATTTTTTTGTGGTATTGAGTATGCACCATATGATAAAAATTAATAAAGCGATCAGTAACATCAGACTTGTTTTTCAAAACATAAAGCCAAGTCATACGCGTGCAATCATCAATAAACAGAACAAAGTACCGAAAAATAGATTCGGTAGAATCCGGGGCTGGACCCCACACATCAGAATGTATCAATGAAAAAACAGTATCAACCCTAGTGTTGGTAGGACGAAAAGTAGTACGATGACTTTTAGCCAAAATACACGTTTCACAAGACAAACTAGGATTACTCGAAAATAACGATGGAAATAAATGTTTGAGATATCCGACAGATGGATGTCCTAACCGGCGATGCCACAGCCAAAGTTGTCGATCTGATGTTCCGTGAGCAAGCCTAGCAACACCCTGTTGAGACACCTCATCTACCACATACAACCCATTGCTCTCAGTGCCACGCCCAATAATCGTCTGTGTAAGAATATCCTGCAAAATACAAAATGTGGGATACATGAGAACCCGACAATTAAGTTCGCGTGTCACTTGACTGACAGAGAGAAGTTTGCAAGCTAATGAAGGCACAAAAAGACACGGCAATTTAATATTGGGTGACACTCTTGCGTCACCGGCCCCCTCAACACGAGCAAAGCCCCCATTTGCTGTGTAAATGTTTTGTTTAGTAGTGGGCAAAATATTTGTGAGATCACTGGGATCATAAGTCATAGTATCTGTTGCTCCGCAGTCGAAAATCCACTTGGAGTCTTTAGATACAAGAGCAAGAGAGATATTAGAATCATTAAAACTTGGGGAGGGGTTGATTTGCAATTTTGGAAGTGAGGAGGGTGAGGGTGTTAAAACCCTATTTCCCTTTGTACCTTCTGCGCCTCCCCCCTCTCTGTTTTCTTCACCTCTGCCCTCGTTGTCACCATAGCCCGCAGCGACTGCTGCGAATCCCGGCCGCTCGCCGCCCTGCTCGAGTGCCTGGTGACCGTCGCCGACGCCGGTGGCCGTCGAGCTACCCGCGGCGATGGCCGCCTTGCCGCTGTTGGATTTTCCGGGTTTGTGTCCATCCTCCCACCATTCTGGATATCCCACAAGTTTGAAGCATGTTTCCTTGGTGTGTTTGTTCATGCCACAGTGAGTACAATGAAGCTTAGATTTGTCGACGGTGGGTTTACCGGGTCGATTTTCCGACCGTCGTTGACCGCGGCCATGGGCAGGGGTTTTTGAGAGAAGACCGACACCTAACTCTCCCGAGGATGACGAGTCAACACCTTCAGAGGCTGCCGATCTCAATATGCGGATCCGGGCGGCCTCCTTGCGGACAGTAGCATACGCCGCCTCGACTGAGGGAAGGGGGTCAAGCCGTAAGATTTCCCGGCGAGCTGCATCATATCGGCGGTCGAGTCCGCCGAGGAAGTCGAAAAGCCGGTGTTCTTGTACAATTCGGTTATAGGCTGTGATGTCCTCGTCATACTTCATAGGATTTGGGCGTCTCCGATCGATCGCGAGCCATAACCCTTGCATCGTGTTCCAATATTGTTCTAGAGTCTGTGTGTCTTGAGTTTGTCGGCTTGCTTGATTGTGCAGGTCATAGACTTGGAGAGCATCACCGCCGCTACCGTAAGTCACGGCCAAGGCGTCCCAGAGGGCTTTGGCTGTCTGATATTCTGCTACATTATTCACCAAATTAGGTTCGATATTGTGAAGGATCCAGGAAAATACTCCTAGATCCGCTTGTTCCCATCGGAGAATGGCTGTGTCATCGGTAGCCGGAGGTTGGGTCGCTCCGGTGATGTGTCCCGTTCTGCCTCGAACTCCAATTTCGACTCGCATGAGTCGAGCCCAGAGGGGATAGTTGTCTCCATTTAATTTGATGCTGAGATTGATTCTGTCTGACTGTGTTGTTTGATTTGGTATTGAATTGATTCCGGTTTTGAGGATGTTTGCAATTTGCAGGGCTAACTCATCGGAGATCTTGTTGCCGGCTGATGTTGCGGTGAGTTCAGACATCTTCTATTGAAGATGGTTTGATCGAAGGTTGAACGATGACGAAAATAAAATCTGAGTTCACAAAGTTTCTGCTGTGTCGATTTCTTGGATCAGAGAACCTGCTCTGATACCATGTTAGAACATGGTACAGGCATATTTGAAGATTACCGAAGAATTGTAATGTGCGGAAGTGTGTATTTGAGCGTTGAAAGAACAATTGTATTCAATAATTTCTATGTATTTTACACAATAAGTTACATCGAGATAAATAGACTATACAACGTATCACCTATGGAAACAAATCAATCTAAAGATATGGTCTAAACAAAACTCCCTTGATCCTTTCCTTGATTCTCGATTATTTCTGTTTCTAACAGCATTGGCACAAGTCCTTCGTCGACGTCTCTGCAGAGCTAAAAGAATTTATGTTCAGGGAGTTGAATAGCTACAAGACTGATTCTGACCCTGCATCTATGTGGAACAGAAAGGGGAGTTTCACTCTGAAAAGATACGCCTCTCTCTCACTTGGTTGGCTTGAAGAGAGAGAGTTTGATCAGAGGATCCTTCTCTGGCACATTGCCACAGAAATCTGCTATTACTTGGAATGGAATGATGGAACAGCCAACACAAACTGCAGTTCCATAGAGAGGAGGCGAATCTCAGACCACAGCAAGCACATGTCTGATTACATGCTGTATCTTCTCATAGTGTGCCCTTTCATGCTGCCAATCGGGATTGGGATGATCAGGTTCCGTGACACGTGTGCTGAAGCCCGGGAGTTCCTGAGGGAGAGGCACACGATATCCAGCAAAGTCGAGGCCTGCAAGAAGCTGCTCGAGGTGAACACGAAGGTGCCACCGAGTATTGTGAAGGGGGACCGGAGCAAATCCGTGCTGTTCGATGCCTGCAGACTGGCTAAGGCACTGAGAAAAAAGAATGCAGATGTTTGGGAAATCACAAGCAGAGTGTGGGTGGAGATGTTAGCCCACGCCGCCACACATTGCAGCGGCAGCCACCACGCCCGCCAGCTTCGGAAGGGCGGAGAGCTGCTGAGCCATGTATGGCTGCTCATGGCACATTTAGGGATCACAGAGCAGTTTCAGATATCACAAGGTCATGCTAGAGCTAAGCTCATAGTCAAGTAGCTTCTTACAACCTTTTTCCTCAATGAATATTCATTCATTCTTTACAGGAAATGTATCAATGTAGCTGTTGTTATGTTGTAGTAATTTGTAATGAATAATTAACGGATAAGGTCCAATTTGGTCCTATAATTATAACCGAAATTTCAGTTTGGTCCCGAAATAAAATTTTGGCCCAAGTTGATCTCTCAGCTTTATAAAAGGTATCACGTTAATCTCTTCGTTAGTCCATAAACTAATTTTTGTTACTAAGGTATCACGTTAATCTCTTCGTTAGTCCATAAACTAATTTTCGTTACTAACGATGTTAATTTAAAGAAAAAAAGGTTCAAATTGGTCCTACAATTATATCCGAAATCTCAATTTAATCCTAAAATAAAATTTTGACCCAAATTGAACCTTTTTTTTTTTATTAAACCCTAATTAGATTAATTTGAGGTCAACACCAAGTCACATGTACAATTTATGGATCTGAAAGTTTTGGACGTCTTTTTCAATAGTCTCAGTCATAATTTAATATTGTTAGAAACCTATACTAAGTTGTAGAACTATATAGTCTACATAATGGAAACATACACATTTACTAATTAAATCATCCATAATCATTTTAATATCTTGAGACTTTGTTTAAATTAATCATAGACTTTATTAATTAATAAAAAATGAAAAAGAGTAGTAATATAATAAAATTATTAATAAAGTGAAAACGTGATTAAAATATTCAGCATCGAACAATTAAAAATTGGGTTAAAATTTTATTTCGGGATCAAACTGAGATTTTGAGTAAAATTATAGGACCAATTTGGACCTTTTTCCTTAAATTAACGCTGTTAGTAACGGGCGTTAACGTAAATTTATATATATATATATATAAATCAATATTGAATGGTGTATGATGCAAGTTGCAATAAGAAAAAATGGGGCATAAAATTGGTGTGACTTGTTCAAGTCTAATTGCATAAATCCAATAATTGCACCATCAATAATTATCTACTTTCAATCTTGTCTCCAATTTTTTTTTAATCATGTTACGTGCTCTCTTTCATCTTCTGTTCGACGAAAATGCGCGGCAAAGACCGTGTTTATTGCCAAAACCACAAATTGAAAGAAATTTAATCTCTCTCTCTCTCTATATATATATGTGTGTGTGTGTGTCAGTGTGTGTGTGACCATAAGTTCATGACCATTACATATACTCGCAATAAACTTTATATATCATCGATATTTCATATCAAATCCCCTTGTATTTTTAAAATTGTACCAAACATCCTAGTATTTTTAAAAAATATACACAAGTTCTATATTTTCAATTTTTTATTTAAAATATTCTCATTTCCAAATAAAATTGAAGTACCCAATACCAAGCAAATAAGAGTATTTTGGTCCAAAATTTAAAAAGGGAACATTATACATTTTTTTTTTAAAACATAAGGGAATTTAGTGTAATTTAAAAATGCAAAAGAATTTCATACAACATTTTGATAACACGAGAAAGTTTGCCGCATTTTACTGATATTATACTTACTATATACTCTCTCCGTTTCGTTTTGATTGGTGTTTTTTTATCTAGAAATAACAATTCATTTTATAGACTAATATACTCCTCCTTCATAAATAACACAAAATTTTATTGATTTATATTTTTCTAAAATAGAGGTCGGAATATGATTAAAATTGGAAGAGAGAGTGTGAAAATATATAAAATAACAAACATTTTGATTTAAAAGAAAAAATTAAAATAACAATCATAATGAAACGATAGGAGTATTTAATATATATATCATGTAATATTTCGAATATCATCTGCAAGAAATGACCAAGTCGCATATTTAATTATTCATACAACATGCATGCATAAATAATTAGTGGTGGTTGGTGAGTGTTGTTTATTCAAGTCAACTACTAATTCATATTCCTATAGAATCTTGTCTCGATCTTTCGTAATTAACTAACAAATTAAATATGCATATTCACTTTATGTCTAGTTCTTATAATATTTAATTTCCATTACTATATCCTACAATAAATAATATTTAATTTCCATTGCCATATGCCCATACCCTACAATATATAGTAACACATTCAATAAAATTTAAGCACCCACGAAAGGTTGCATATATACTTATACACATGTTATAATTTTTAAATATATAAACAAAACTTTTATTATACATGAACCCGTATTTGAGAGAGAGAAAAAAAAAACATTTTTTTTAAGTGTAGAAGATAATATTTTTTTATCCACACACCCGATTTAATGATATTGAAGAGATTTGAACTTGTGACATTTGATCTCCAAACAACCTCACTACACCGCTAAATTATCCTGACCGAAGCTAGTGCAGAAGATAATGTTTAAGAGAGAAAAAGTCGTATTTGGCGCTAATGTGAAAGTTCATTCACCAATAATAAGGTCTTTTGCGTGTTTTTTTTTTTAAAAAAAAATTCTCTGAGTTTTAACTACAAATCCACATAATGTGACTCTTTTTTTAAAAAATAAATAGTGACTCATGTAACAAAACTATGTGGAAATATGTGTAAGATCTTTCCAACAATGGGGCCAAGGCCAATATTCCAATAATTAAAAGTCTTGGTCGTTGAAGTGGCATATATATAAAGTACAAGGGAAGTTGCCAGCTAAAATCAGAGATATTAAATGAGACTAAACCTATTATCTTTAATTTTTTTAAATAATTATTTTATAACAATCGACATATGTAGATTATTAAATAATGTTAATGTGCTAGTTGTAGCATTCGATCGATGATATAATAAAGCTTAACAAGTAACAACCACACAAAATTCTATATTTCTACTTACTACATGGTTAATTACTTTTTTTTTGTCAAGGGTAACTCGCAATCGCTACCGAGATACGCACTGAGTACAGTGGTGTTGGTAGTAAGATTCGAACTTGATTCTAACCCTCAGGAATCGCAGAGAAGTGTAGTTTGAATATGTCTATACTACAGTATATGGACAAATTGGTGTGACTTGTTCAAGTCTAATTGCCTAAATCCAATAATTGCATCATCAATTATCTACTTTCAATCTTGTCTCCAACTCTTTTTTTTTTTTATCATGTCACGTGCTCTCTTTCCTCTCCTGCTCGACGAAAATGCGCAGCAAAGGCCTTGTGTACGGCCAAAACCACAAATGAAAGAAGTTTAATCTCTCTCTCTCTCTCTCTCTCTCTCTCTCTATATATATATATATATGTGTGTGTGTGTGTGTGTGTGTGTGTGTGTGTGTGACCATAAGTTCATAACCATAGCTTAATCTGTGTGATTAAGAACCTTCATTTTCCTTCAAAACTCAGATTTCCTCTCTACACTGGTGATCAAAGACTCCATACATAAACTAACACGCCCTCTTAAACTCTGTGATCAAGAACCTTAATTTCCTTTCAAACTCAGATCTCTCTCTACTTTTGTGATCCTTGATGGCAGTTGATGCAGTTGAATCTGTGGTGCTCCAGAAACTAAGGGACCTGCTGGTGGATGAGTCCTTTGCGAGCAACCAAATAATCGGCCGCCGGCTCAGGCGGATGCAGGGTGCCCTCGATAAAACGAGGGGCTCCCTCGACAAAGCTGAAATTGAAGAAACAGATGCTGAAGCAATCAAGAAATGGAGGGGCGAGTACCTTGGCTATCTCTACTCTATGGAGGACTCAATTGAGTCATTTGCCCTTCGCTTCACCCGCCAGAGGAAGAGGTTGGGATTCCTCATGAATCATGCTCTCTTCCTCAATAAATTCACAGCTTTGCAAATGCTCAGCAGCAAATTGAACAGTATCCAGACAAAGGTTAAGGAGCTCGACCGTCGCACATCCGGCCTTCAAGGCACCAGTATCAGCGGGAAAAGTCCCCAGAAACTGGAGTCTGAGATTGCAGATCACCATGAACTAGCTGAAGAGAGCAAAGAAGAAGATGGCCAAGGAGCATCGGATGAGGAAGAAGAGAAGAAGCAGACCTCATTTTCTCCCATCGATGAAGAAAATGATGGTCCGAGATCACGTATGCAGCGCACTGTGAGCAGTCCCACTGTTCGAACCACACAGCAAAAGCCTATACGCTGGAACTCCTTCGTGCTCACGCGTAGTCATGGTTCAATGATTCGAGAGCGCTGGGAGGATTCCAAGCTGATGTTTAGTTGCTCCTACAACGAGGAAGAACTATCCATCGTCGGATACCAACGCAAGGTGACCCAACTTCGGAAGAGGCTGGAAAACTCGGAGGATTGGATCATCCCGCTTGTAGGGGAACTGGGCTCAGGCAAGACGATGCTGGCTCGTGCTGTTTATGGGAACAGAGCCATTAACAAGATGTTCAAGCTTGCTGCTTGGGCAAGCATTTTCAAGGACTCCAAAACAACCGACATCTTGCTCGCCTTGCTGAACCAGGTCAAGAAATCGGAAGTGCAGTACGGTAGCAGTGAGGAGTCCCTCATATCCAAGCTCAGGCAGGAATTGACGGGCCGGAGATATTTGATCGTGCTGGATGGAGTTCAGACTTTGGATCAATGGACGAGTCTTAAAGATGCCTTCCCAGATCAACAAAATGGGAGTAATAAGATAATCCTTACTACCTGCGATGAGAGAGTAATAGCAGATCATGTTGATCCAAAGAGACCACTGTATAATGTGGAGGAGCTGGATCGTGAAGAGAGCTGGACTTTGTTCATGAGAAAGGCGGGCTTACAAACAGAACCTGAAGGTTTTGATCTGAAGAAAACAGTAATTGAGGCCTGCCGAGGGCTGCCGTTGAACATTGTTCTGCTCGGCAGTCTGTTGTCGATGAAAGACAAACAGAAATGGCCTGAAACACTCAACAACCATCAAAAATGGCAAGCCTCGCACATTATGAAGTTGAGCTACAATGATCTGGATACCCCTTTGAAACTCTGCCTTATCTACATGACCCTTTTTCCCAAGGAGTTAGACATTCCGGTCAGGAGGCTGCAGCGCTTGTGGCTTGCCGAGGGATTTGTGGAACGACCACAGAAACCAGATGAGTTCCAAGAAGATGCGGCACAAGGGTATTTTGAAAATCTAGTTAAGCGGAGCTTGATATTGGTTTCTAAACAACGGTCGGATGGAAGTGCTAGAAGGTGCCGGTTGCAAGGTGCCCTCCATGACCTCTTGTTGAAAGAGGCTCAAGATATATGTCTTTTTCATGTTCATCCAGGATCGGATCCCCAAGAAAATGGCTCGTCGGGTACACGTAGGCTCATTGAGTATGCTGATGCCGGGAATCGCCCTTTTCAACCTTCTGAAATTCAACACATGAGGTCTTACATATCTTTCAACTTACAGAAAAAGGATACTCCAGCAAAGCATGTAAGCGCTCTTCTTAGCAACATGGTCGGCAAGGGGCTCGGGCTGCTGAGGGTTCTTGATCTTGAAGGAGTGTATAGACCTAGTTTGCCTGAGAATCTAGGTGACTTGTTTCATTTGAGATACTTGGGGCTGAGGTGGACTTTCTTGGAAAAACTCCCCAAATCTGTAGGTGAACTACCCTATCTTGAAACATTAGACCTGAAGCATACACGCATAGATAAAATCCCAGCCGCCATTTGGAAACTGAAGAATCTCCGGCATCTCAATCTGGATGAAGTTCATCTAGACAAGGATACGGTTCTGCATTTGCGGAGGTCCTTGCCCGAACTCTTGACTCTCTGGGGATTATCAGTCAGCCACGAGAGCCCGATCAAAAATGGTTTGAGCAAGTTGAAACACCTCAGAGAATTAGGCATCTCTTTCCGTGTAATCAATGGCAGTAACAATACTGCTGAGCCTACCAAAGCTCTGGTGGAGTGGATCTCCGAGCTGACAGCTCTTCGATCATTGAGGTTGCGATCCAAAGATGATTGTGGGCATCCTGCAGATCTTAGTTTAAAGCCATTTTCAAAACTGACACAACTTTCTCACATGAAGTTACTGGGGAAGCTGCAAGAACTTCCTCCCATCGAACATTTCCCTCTTCATATTAAGGTTCTCACACTATCACTGTCATGTCTAAGCGAGGATCCCATGCCAACCCTTGGACAACTCCCAGATTTAACAGTTTTAAGGCTGCTCGGAGACTCATACACTGGGGAAACATTGGTCTGCAAGAGTGGCACATTTAAGAATCTTGAGGTCCTGAAGCTCTGGAAGCTCAAAAATCTCAAGAAATTGGAAGTGGAATACGGTGCCATGGAGAAACTCAAAGAGGTCAATATCAGATGTTGTTCCAATCTGAAAAACTTTCCCCACAGCCTATTGCAGCAGAAAACTTTCAAGGAATTAATCTTGAACAACATGCCCACTGCATTTAAGGCAGAGATCGACAACAACTATCAGTTTAAGGTCTCCACCAAAGATTTCAAAAACATCTGTGTTATGAACGGGATTGTGGTAGAGGGGGAGAAGAAGGGTTGGCCGGAGAAAGAAGAGACGGTGGCCGGAGGGAAAGAAGGGGATGTTGGAGGTGAAAGAGTTGCGGCTGAAGAAGGAGTAAAGATATGATTTTTAGGGTTTTGTGATTGTGTTTAATGAATTGTGATAGAAACCCGATTTGTTAGGCGGGTCATTCCGGGTTTACCCATTATTGTGGTAATGGGCTATTATCCGTTTTTTAAGTTATTTCTTTTCCCTAAAGGTCCATTTGTGTTGTGAGGCCCATTATAGATATTAGGGTTATAATATGGTGTAAGGTGGTCCCAAAATACTTTGGGGTATTTATTCCCTAAAGTGCTATGAAATGCTAAGAATGAAATTACTCCTAACTCTTCTCTATCCCTCTTCTGCCGTGTTCCTCACCCTCCCTTCTATTCTTCCTTCTCAATCTCCAACTACACCAAGATATTACTTTATTTCATAAGCTCCATTGTTATTACATTAACTATCAGAAAATATCATAAAAAATAGGCAGAAGAAAATCTAAAAATTCAAGGGATACAATTGAGAACATAACAGTTGGTATCGAGAGTCACCGAACCTTGGCCATGGCAGAAAACACACGATTGAAAGAGCTGCAAGAGACACAAAGAAAGATGGATCAGACCTGGCAAGCTGAGAATTTAAAAAGAGATGCAGTTGAATCTCGGCTTAACGAACAGATCTCCTCGATGTCCACAATGCAAGAAAACATGATGAGTAAGTTAGAAAGTCTAACTGATTCCTTTAATGCTATGCAAGCCCAACTTCTGAAAGATACTAAGGGAGAGGGGCACGAAGATAGTGAGTCTATTTTGGGGAAACCACCTATTAATTACATGGAAGGGGGATCCCAATCTAGAACCTACTACTCAGGTGGTAACAGGCATCTTGTTGAAAATCAAGGGGGACAAGTTATTGCCCCACTACCTAAAATTGATTTTCCCAAGTTTGATGGGTTGCAGCCAAGGGTATGGATTTTAAAGTGGAATGGGTATTTTAAAATGATTCCTAATCTCACAAATGAGCAAAAGATTGCCCTAGCCACTATGAATTTTGAGGGCAGGGCTGCTTCTTGGTATCAGTTCTTTAGCTCCAAGACCACTGGGATAATGTGGTGGTGGAATTCAACAAGCTCAGGCACACGGGGATTATTGAGCTTATGTGGATAAATTTGAAGAGCTTAAGGACTATATGACATTGTTTGGAAATCATGCTTATTCCGAAGCTTATTTTGTTGATAGCTTCTTGAGTGGGCTAAGTGAGGAATTAAGGTCTGCAGTCAAAATGTTTAATCCCAAAACCCTAGCCCAAGCTATTGAGTTAGGGCAGCACCAACTCAGCACTGTTGATATGATGACAACCACTCCAACTCCATCAACTCAAATTAGAGAATAAATTGTATAAAGAAATCTTTGATTTTATTTTTTTTCGAGTTGAACAATCAACAACCACCGTTCATAATGGGAATTTTGGGAATCTGAATCTTCCGTTTGAACCGGAAATTTCAAAAGTTGTGTAGGGCGTTTGTAAAATAGTTTTCAAACGTATCCCAAATTTTTGAAAAACCATCTCCGATTCGAAAAATTACTTCGTATAGTTTCAAAAACGTATTGTCGAACATTTTTACGACCGTAATTTTCGAACCACTCATGATGAGAATTTAGTTCCAGAACCAAGCACAAGGCAACGACAATGGTTTGAATATCGTTACTTTTAATCCCTATTATGAGTAGAAATTCGAGGGATTAAGAATTTCGCACAGAAATTTGATCCAAAAAAAACTAATTCGAAAAATTTCGAATGGGAGGTCATTGCAACATCTTCATTGTTGATTTAAATGTTTCTCATGGCGTCGAAGATGGTGAATTTGTCAAGACACGTCCCAACATTCTACTGCGAGATTTTGAATCGTTAGCTTTTAGAAGTTCCTGTTGATTTTTGATTTTATGTTGTTAGTGTATATTCATTTTGTGTTTATTAATTCTACACATTTTATTTCTCATCCAAAAATTCAAAAATAGAATAATCTTTTGTAGCATGTCCATTCCATTGCCCAATATGAGCTTTGCAAATATTCTTAGGCCGAGTTGGGCAAAAATTAAATTATCCTATGTTATTTATTTCAATAGATATATAATATATAATATAATATAATTGTGGACAATTAGATGAATCAGGGCTCCCTATTTTTATTGATAGACATGTCGAAGAGCATTACCATAATTTGTCTTTGAAACTTGTTCATAAGAACTTTCTTCCCTTTGCTATTCAATTACACGGAGAGGAACCAGAGCAAATCCGTGTTGTTTGATGCATGTATAAGTTCTGATCATATCCTGATTGCATTATAATTTTCAAGAATGATGAATTATATTAATTAAATATCCTGATAGTATAATTAATTAAATATATAATTAAAAGAGATATTAATTAGTTAATTAAATGGAAGGGTTAAATGGGAAGTGCAACTATCTCACATCGGAAAAAATATAGTTGATGGAATCTAAATATAAGGGATTTCCTAAATTAGTGAGTTCAACTAATTGGGATCTCTAATGGGCCAACAATGTGGTGTCTTTAATTAGTCTTTTATAGATTAATTAAATTGGCTACGAAGATGGTGCTAGGGGCGCTTGGTAGAGAGACATTTTGCAGAGTTTCTAAGAATGTGGAGGGTAATTAAACGTGAAGGAGGTGAACTCAAGCCAGTTCAAGCTGCTTGAAAGGTGTTAAAGATCATTCCAACAACTTTGGCACATTAAAAATCCTTTTCTCCAAGCAATATTGTGGGGAGACAAAAAAAAAAGTATTTTAGTAATAATGAAAAAAAAAACTATAATTTGACCGATGTATCTTGAAGTATACATTTTTATTACCTAAATGCTAAATGGCAACTTATATTTTCTCTCCCCCTGACTTATTAGCATTAATTAATTATATTTTTTCATCAAAAATATTATTGATGTGACATGAGTCCGACCAAATAGATGGATCATTGAATTATGATAAACTCTATCATTGAAAGAGGTCCAAGAAAATTGCCCAACACAATGATACCTCCTAGATTTCCTAATGATGATGATTATTAGCTTTTGATTGTTTAATTTGAATATACATCATTATTTGTTGCTTCTCAAGGGCAAAATATCTGTATACCCAAGAAATAGAGGGGCAATTAAGTAATTGCAGCAGAACTCACATAGTCGACATATCAGGTGGGTCAATGTGGATCAGACAATCAAATAATTGGAATAAAGCTCTGGGCCCAACATTTATTAATGGGGCTAGCCCATCTATACAAAAACCTTCATTTGGGGTCAAGCGCATTATTAAACATAACAATGCCTATCCCCTCAAGAAAATTAAATAAATAATGCCTATTATCTAAATAGGTTAAATAAATAGGTTATTATCATAGTCTGATCTTTCAAGTAATTCACAAAAATGTCTTGATTTTTTATAAATAATAATTTAATACCTGACATTTTGAATATACAACAATCTAGCCTGAAATGAATTTTCAGGCTTTTAGTTGCCGACATGTATCTTTTGGCCCGATTTTTTTAATGACGTGAAAAATACTTGTGCCACGTCAACTGATCATCGTATGTAAAAAGATACACGTCGGCAACTAAAAGCCCGAAAATTAATTTCATGCTAGATTTGTTGTATATTCAAAAGGTCAGGTATTAAATTGTTATATATAAAAAATCAGGACATTTTTGTGAATTATTAAAAGATCAGGCTAAAATCAGATAATATCCCAAATAAATATGTTGTGTTATTTACATAATTACACACACATTTGCTTGTAGCATCCTTACTTTGTGAGAAGGCATATATATTGGTTAATGAATGAAAGTGTCATCTTCCCCTAAAAAATAAATTTATTTCTTCTGATTAAAATGACCTAGTATATTATTTTCGTATGTTCCTTAAAAAATAATATGCTCACAATGGTGGAAGCATGCTTAATTTCTAAGTTGCATGCAATTTTCCCTAGTTGAGGTAATTGTTATGTAAGCTTTATGTTTCTATCATATTAATTAATTATATTTTTAGTTAGTGTTAAATATATGTTTTATCTATATAGTTAAAAATTTATGGTGACTAAATGTGGATACAAATTATATATAAGTAACAAAAAAAATATTTTTGTTTTAGCATTTTTTTTTTACTTTAATTAGATAGACTATTTGCAGCCAGCCATCTTTGACTTTTTATTAGGGGACCGATTAATGTCGCCAATTCAGATATCATTTATCTTTTCATTAAATGTCGAATAATGTGGATTATTTGTATATAAGAAAATGACTAATTTTGATATTTCTAATTCTTTACACATTATATATTATACATTCACTCATGTGTATAACTTATAACTAATTTTAAAACTCTATGATGATTTCATTTTTTCGGAGTAATATGTAAATTATAAAGGGAAAAATGTGCAAAAACAATATTTTCGTTTATTCCCTTAATGTTTAAGAGCAAATATCATTCTTAACGTTTATTAGTAGGTGCAAGTCCCCTCATCCCTCCTAACCACCCTGCTAAAGGATTGGCATGAATTCGTAGGCATATCAATTTTATTTTTCTTTCATTAATTAAAATAATGAATTCTATTAAAATCTTAATGACATGGATTTTTCGTACATCTTTTTCAATACATTTCATACACAAAAGTACGAAATCAATAATAATAAAATGATATTAATTTTATGCACACATATATAAATATAATTTTAGGTCTATAATTAAAGAGAAATTATATTTTAAAAAAAAATAGAGGGAAGGGGGATTTGCACCTCCTATTAAACGCTACGGTGATATTTACTCTTAAAAAAAGGTTAAGGGGAAATATGCTCCCCAAAATAAACGTTAGGGGTGTTTTTATACATTTTTTCAATTATAAATTGTAATTATGTTTTATTAAAAAATATATATAAGACACATAATTAATTTATAATAAATTATTATTGAATTTAGATAAGAATGTTTTTATATTGCAAAGCCTTAACATGCTTATATACATTCCATATATATCATATAGTTAAATCTTTTATTCTATTGAGAAAGGGCTGATTTTGTTAACATTTTACTAGTAATTAGGAGATGTGGCAAGAAAAGATCCTAAAAACTTCTTAAAAAAAGAAAAAAGGAGCAATTTTTTTTTAATTGATCCTTAAAATACATAAAATATAAACCTTTTTTTAATGAATTATTCACATAAAAACTTAACAATTTTGAATTTATTTATGAAATGGTCATGGGAATCATGACAATCTCATCGAAACACTTCAATTTTAAAAGGGCAAATTTTATATTATCCCTTTGTGTTTTTCCGAAAAATTAAAACCCCCGTGTTTAATAAATAGTCTAAAACCCCCCCTGTTATGTATAATTCATCAAAAAAGCCATTTTTGAGAAATTGAATTACATTTACTAAAAAAGAGTGTACGATTCTTATTTTTACAATTTTTATTATAGATAAATATATTTTATATCATTTAAAAATTTTAGTATTTGGTTTTACTACGAATTTTTAGATATTTTGATAATTTCCTATGTTACATATTTTTTTTATATATAAATATATTTTATATTATTTAACAATTACAGTATTTAGTCAAACTACTATTTTAAAAAATTAATTATATTTAAAAATAATACAAAAATTGTAAAAATAAGAATCATATACTCTTATTTAGCAAATGTAATTCACTTTCTCAAAAATGGGATTTTTTTGACGAATTATACATAACAAAAGGGGGGGGGGGGGGTTTAGACTATTTCTTTAATATAGGGGTTTTTTTATTTTTCGGGAAAACACAAGAGTGTAATATGAAATTTGACCATTTTAAAATTTGCTTAAAAAAAAAGATTACAAAAATTATACTTTTAAATTAATAAAAAATTAATGCTCCCAAATCTCCTCCTCAGCGCGGGAAAAATGGTCGTAGCCGCGGAGGAGACAAAATGGCACAAATCCCATCAAATAAATTAGAAATGTATGTTTTGATTAAATAATTTTCAATGTAGAATTAGAAAATTATAATAGAGTGGAAAGACTAATTTGGGTCAATCTAATGGTTGAAAATAAAATTTATTTGACATTAAACAATGCGCAGTCAAGCTGTTCGATGAAAGTCCCCAACGAATTAATTGTAAATTGTTGGCAGAAACATTAGTTTGTGTGTGGATGAACATGACTACAATTTTCATATTTCACTTCGGAAATTCCCAGGTTTCTTCTTTCTATCAAGATTTTTCTTGGATGAAATCTGCAATAACTTTCCTTCTATCCATCATATGACTAAATAGACCATTCTTACTGTGTAGGTGGAGTTATTTCTCTTCGTCGGTAAAAAAAAAAAAAAAGACTATTTTTACCACGGCGGTGGAAGAGGTGGCCCCGCCTGTTCAAACTAGCTATGGATTAATGAAATGTTCAGTATTTTTATGCATAAATAAATTATAAAATAAATGCAGCTTCTTTACAATTTCTTAGAAACCAGACAATAAATTGTCAATAATATATATATATATATATATGTATGTATGTATATTACATGTTTCTGGCTTTTTACGAGGCAAATTCTTTACCTGATTTTGGCTGGAATAGTTTGGTTTGTGCTCTGAACAGGTACCTCACCATTCTTTGTCCTTCAATCCCTTTGCTCAACATGTTGCTGCGGTTGTTGTTGTTGTTTTTTTTTTTTTTTTTTTTTTGCATTGTAAATTAGGGAACGGATGATTTGATGAGTGAGTGTTACAAAGGGATGAGAAATCCCCAAAAAGGTGAAATAATCCTAACAGGAGGATGCAGTTGTTTTAGGCTTTTAGCTGGGTTAAGTTGTTGATAGGTCTTGAAAATGTTGCACTCGAGTGAAATACATGAGTTAGCAATGTAGGTAAATGTGTGTTTATGGATGAAGTACGTTTTGGGGTTTATCTTCACGAGGTGTAGCGTTTATAAAACCAATGCTAATGTTGAGTTTGTGCTTTTCCACCATAGGGAAGTTGTATTGTTTACTTGCTTTTGGATGAAATAGTTTGATTATGCTCTCAACTGGTGCCTCACCTTACTTTGTTCTTCAATCCCTTTGATCAATTTCTTGTTGTTGTTGTTTTTTTTTCTTCATTAAGAAACATATGAATTATTAGAAAATAGATGAGTAGGTATTACAAAGTGATGAGACATCCCCAAAAAGGTGAGACCATCCAAACTGCAGATGCACTTGTTTTAGCTGATGTAAGTTGTAGATAGGTATTGTAAATGTTACGATTGGTGAAATACACGAGTTTTGTAATGTTGACCTCCTGCACTTAGGTAAATATGTGTTTGTGGATAACATGTACTCTTTCGGGTTTATTTTCACAAGGTGTAGTGTTCATAAAGCTTATGATAATGTTGAGTTTTGCATCTCTTGCAGTTTGATCAGCTGATTTCTTTTCTGTGTGTAAAAATGTTTGATGCCTAACATGAAATTGAACTTGATATATTTTCTTCTTGTTTTGGGTGTTGAAATGACTAGTGGCTACTGGCTAGTGCTTTGATTCTTGTGGAGAACAGGAGGCTTATGGAAGTAATTCCGGAAAGTTTAATCAAATTCTTGGATAAATGGGAAGTCAGGGTGTTAATTATCATCAGCCTCGTGCTACAGATTTTGCTGATCATGTTGGGCAATCGTAGGAAGTATGTATGCAAACTTTGGATCAGAATCATTCTTTGGTGTGCTTACTTATTGGCAGATTTGGTGGCAATCGTGTCACTTGGCATCATTGGAAAGAACACTCTTGCTGAACGCCAGAAACCTACTAATGACAATGAATTGATGTGGTTTTGGGCTCAATTCTTTCTGCTGCATTTAGGCGGCCCCGACACCATCACAGCATATTCTCTTGAAGATAATGAACTTTGGCTGAGGCGTTTGGCGGGGATGGTGATTTATACTGGACTTGCTTTCTATGTACTACTTTTTGCCTTCCCTGGTTCTAAGTGGCTTCTTTATATGAATTTACTAATCTTCATAGCCGGTCTGATCAAGTATGGAGAGCGCTTGTCCACGCTCTGTGCAGCTAGTAGTGAGAATTTCCGCGACTCTATGCTTAAAGAGCCTGAAGCTGGCCCGAACTTCCCGAAATTCATGGAAGAATACACTCTGAAGAAGGCTGAGGGGTTCGCTGTTGGGGTTGATGAGGTTATCGATATCCCTGTTCTGGCTCAGCATGCTTTCCCTAACGAACCTGGGATACGTGAAGCTTATGACCTGTTCTTGACATTTAAGCGCCTCTTTGCAGATGCAATCTTGAGTTTTCAAGACCGAGACAGTAGCCAATCCTACTTCCAGAAGTTATCAGGGGAGCAAGCTTTTGTTGTTGTTGAGACTGAACTTGGCTTCATGTTCGATGTGCTTTACACGAAAGCCTCCACTGTGTATAATGTGGGAGGCTATGTACTTCGAATGATCACTTTTTCTTTCACTCTCCTCGCCTGGATAGCCTTCCAATTCCTGTGCGAGAAGAGGAAGTACACTACGCTCGATGTGGCCATCACTCACTTGTTGCTTGGGGTGGCTACTTACTTAGAAATATATGCTGTTTGGATTCTCATATGCTCGGATTGGACTAGTAATAGGCTGAGCAGAGGTGGGGATACAACTCGTTTTACTCGATTGATTCGACGGTTTCAGCAGCCAAGTAGAAAGAGGTGGTCCAAGAAAATGGCTCAACACAATCTACTTGATCTTTGTGTTAGGCACAAATCTGCAGTGTGCCCAAGAAGCCGCGAGTTTCTTTGGAGAATCAGAAGACTTGCTAAAATAGATAGTTACATAGAAAAGCATTGGCACAAGTCCTTCTTCGACGTCTCCCCGGAGCTCAAAGACTTGATATTCTCGGAGTTAAATAGCTACAGGAGTGGTCCTGATCCTGCATCTATGTGGAATCGAAAGGGAAGTTTTACTCTGGAAAAGAATGACTTTCTCTCACTTGATTGGATTAGAGAGAGTGAGTTTGATCAGAGAATCCTTCTCTGGCACATTGCCACAGACATTTGCTATTCCTTGGAATGGAATGATGAAGAAGCCAACACAAACATGAGTTCCAATGAAAGGAAGCAAATCTCAGACCACAGCAAGCACATATCTGATTACATGCTGTATCTTCTCATAGCGTGCCCTTTCATGCTCCCCATCGGGATTGGGATGATCATGTTCCGGGACACGTGTGCTGAAGCCAGAGAGTTTCTAAGCGAGAGGCACACGATATCCAGCAAAGTCGAGGCTTGCAAGAAGCTGCTCGAGGTGAACACTGAAGTGCCTCCGCGTATAGTGAAGGGGGACCGGAGCAAATCCGTGCTGTTTGATGCCTGCATACTGGCTAAGGTTCTGCTAGCAGAGAAGGAACATATGTGGGAAATCATAAGCCAAGTGTGGGTGGAGATGTTAGCCCACACCGCCACACATTGCAACGGCAGCCACCACGCCCGCCAGCTTCGGAAGGGAGGAGAGCTTCTCACTCATGTTTGGCTTCTCATGGCTCATTTAGGCATCACAGAGCAGTTTCAGATCTCTCAAGGCCATGCTAGAGCAAAACTCAGAGTCAGATAGATTCTTGCAACCTTTTCTCTCAACAAACTATTCATATATTCTTTACAGGAAATGTTTTAATCTAGTTATGATGTAGTAGTAATCTGTAGTGATAAATTTTCAAGAATGATGTTATATGATGTAACTTATTTGTTCACCAAATTATATATTCTTTTTTTAGTTTCTGAGACAAGTTTTGGCTCTAAAATTTGTCTTTACTATTTCCAAGCAATGTTCACCAAGATTTCTGCAAAACTTACATGTCAAAATTCGTAAAACGTGTGGACAAATTGTAGTTTGATACCAAATTGAAAATGATCCACTTTTTTTTAAATTAACAAAAAATAAATTTTTAAAAAAAAAATTGCAAATCTACTTTGATCAATTTTCTGATCCGAAAATCCTACGTAATTGATGGTATTTTAATATTTTTATTTCCCCAACCGCATAAAGAAAATCATCAAATTAAAAAATCTTAAAATACAATCAATTATATATGATTTTCGGGTTGGAAAATTGATCAAATTTTAGATTTGTAAATTTTGTGAAAAAGCAGGTATTGTTTTGATAATTTTGAAAAAAATAGTTTTTTTTTTTAAATCCAAAATATCAAAGTGTAATTTACTCAAAAAAATCAAGATCCAGATTCATATATGTATTATGTATACATCTTTCTTTCATTTTAGAAGTCGTGCTATTTTAGTCTATTTTAGCCAGAAAAAAATGGAATTTGATTTTGGCGATATATTCCGACCACTATTTCATGTAAATTTCACAAGCATGAAATTGATTAATCATTTTATCCATTTTTTAAGATATTTTATGAAAATTTCATGGAAATTTAAGTTTTTCATGAATAACCACATAAATATCATTGGAAATTGCAATCATTTATGTGAAAGTCTCAAAATTTGGATTTTCTGGTTGAATAGTGAAACTAGAGCAACATAGATGCGATTTTAAAAGTTAAGACTTAAAAGTCATGTTCCGGTGGAAATGGCCTAGTGGTGGAGTGAGGTTGTTTGGAGACCAAAAATTACGGGGTTCGAATCTCTTCAATACTACAAGTTGGGTGTGTGAGTAAAAAAAAAAAAACCATTCCTTTAATTACGAAACTAAAAATGGTACAAGATACTTGTCAACCAAAATTTAGTTTTTTTAAATGGACCAAAAATGAATTTTAGTAGTTCAATTTTCCCTTTATGATATAAAAAAAAAGGTAAACGTTGAATATTGATAGTGTAACATTTTACATCTTATACTTTAATATACATGTAATGCTAGATGTTTGTTTCTAGTATCGAGCGATCGATACATTGAGAACACATCTCATCTACCCACATAGTGAATAGACTACAGAGAGGTATCGAGGTCAATGTGCACACGTCTAACATAAGAATCATATACTCGTAAAATTAAAATATAGATTATTGTGACAAATATTCTCTCTCCTCCACACACACCTAGTAAGATGTCTTATTTAAGTCCACCACTGAATTATCATATGTTCCCTTTCCACGACGGGTGTCACCTAAGTTTAATTAAGAGAAAATGTACAAAAACACATTTAAGGTATTATCTCAATCCCGATTAGACATGCACTTAAAGTATGACTCGGCTCATTCGGCCTCTTAAACTATTTTAAATGACTCAATCAATACCTTCCGTCAAAAAATATTAATTTTCCGTTAGTAAGTAAAGTTAATTAAACATGCAAATTTTAGCGGTACAATTTGATGCTAAATTGTATCGTCTATAATTGTCTATTGGACAAATTGAAACTATGATTCTATAGCTCACACTGTAAAATTTCAAAACCCTCATTCAATTTCGATATTCGACATTGAATCCATGTCGAAATTTTCAATCTAAGTTGTGAATATAAACTATCGTCTTCAAATTTTCTCCATTATCCTATATTCAATTGACGAATTAAATAACAAGTATAGAATTAAATTAATATGTTTTAATTTTTAATATATACAAAAAACAAAACAATTCTTTTTAGTGTTAAGAGATAATGTCGAATCGATCTTAACATCGAAGATAGGAAAGTCAATTAATTTTGGTTGCTAATGGGAAAGTTCTTTCTCCATTAGACATTTACTTCTAAGTTCTAACTGGTAAACTACATAACGTCAAAAAAAAAAAAAAAAAACCTACATAACGTCAATTTTTTTAAAGACTCTACGCTGAACTAACGACTTCTGTAACAATAAAACGAGACAATCTGTATAATATTAATTATATTGACTATTGTAAGTTTTTTCAATAATCATTATCTTTAAATTGATATATATTGAATATTGAATAATATTGATACTGCCGGATATTATACGATAAAACGTGTCAACTAATTCAAACCACCACTAAATTTTACTTATCTCCGTTTCTGAAGAGGTGTCATTCTAACATTTTAGTTTAGTTTAAAAAAAAGTATTATTCTACAAATTCGAGACAGAAAATTCACATTTTTCACACATTTGACCTCATTTAATGTATTCAAACATCTATATTTAACTCATTTAATGTACTCACACAAGGATGTATTAGGTAATTTAATTAATTTATTAATTTGTGTGCATGTATCCAAAATGACATTTATATAGTTGTCTTCAGACTAGGCTTTCGCCCGTTCCAAAGCTCAAAAGGTGTTTTTGCAGCTGCTTTAGTTGGTACTCTATTGAGAATATAAGCTGCAGTTTTCAATACTTCTCCCCAGAGTGATATTGGTAAGGATGAATGACTAATCTGTTGGGGTTTTTTCGAATTGAACCACCGCAGGATCTAATTGGATGCTCATTAATCCTAATGTCATGTAGATCATAAATTCATGCATCTCATATGTTTTAATTAACCGAGTTTAATTAACATGCAAATCCGGTTTAAACGATTCTACTAAAGCGGAAACATAGAATCGAAAAACGACTTACAAATTAAATGACGGGTGGAGGACAAGATTAAAGGTCTAATCTTGTTGTTGTGTATGATGATGATTGGCGCCCCACAGTGATATTCCACTCCTTGATCTTCTGTTGTATTCCCGGACTGAATCTAGTTTCAGGGTGGGCTGAAATCTACTAGATCGGTATGGAATCTGTGGAGATAAAGAGAACACAAGAGGAGCTGATTATTCTTCTTAAAATTTCGTCCCCCACCTCCCTATTTATAGGGGAGGTGGTCGAAATTTCAGTGTCCCAACCCTACTGGGTTTGGGCCTCTATCTCTTTTTCTATCTCCAGTCCATTAAAGTCATATTGGGCTACAACAGGGATCTAGAAGAATATTAAATTGGCCTGCTAATTTATTTAATTTCCAATATCCAATAAACTTAGGATATCATTAAATAAATTAAGTATTATTTTTATTCCACTAAAGAAATAATACTGACCTACCAATTTAATACATATTTCTGAATATGTTTTCTCCTTTAGTCCAGCCATTCCCCGCGTTTAAGATATAATGCCCATTAATTAATTATGTAAGCTTCTGACAGCTATAATTAATTAATATCTTATCCTTGAGTAGTACCACACAAGCTTTACTCATGCACGGAATAAATTCCACCTGCAGGGTTTCAGCATGAACTTGCATTTCCTCAAGGGGACACCATCAAACTGGCGCACCAGGACACGGTGCCCCTACATATTGCACAACCCATCATAAGTGTAATTGTTACAACCCAAGATATCGAGATTATTGATCCTACGAAAGAATCTCACCCTTTGATAAATCAAAGCTGCAAACATTACACGTATATGTCCGCCAACATATAGAGGTTAAGAACCCGAACTCTGTGGATTCTTATTCTCTCATTTAAGGTCAGAATAGAGAATAGAATCCTAAGTAGATCCTCCTCAATACACTTGACCGTGTATTAGAATAATCAGTTAGTCAAGACAAACTAACTATCAGATTATTCTACGGCGTACCGATATTAGGTTCAGTGTCATCTAAACTGTGAGCCTTTTAATACATTACAAGGAACCTGATGATATGATCTAACCATGTGTTTGCCCACACCATATCATCTACAATGTAAGTATAGTGAACATGCATATAAATATAACAATTTAAATGCAAACAGTGACTGCAATAATATTCATTCTATATCATCATAAAACCATTATCAATAAAGTATACAAAAGACAAATCTTCTAGTATACAAAACCAACAATCTCCCACTTATACTTGAAGCATGTCTTTCAAATATAAAACAAACTGGCTAACTCTCCAACTCTAACTAAAATCTCAAACGGCAACCCCGGGTCTGCATCTCACTCCCATTTTCTCCACGTGACCGTAGAAGGTCTTAGCCGGAAGGCTCTTCGTGAATGGATCAGCTAAATTGTCCACTGATGCAATCTTGACCACTGCCACATCTCCTCTCTTAACGATTTCTCGTATAAGATGGTACTTTCTCTCTATGTGTTTACTTGTCTTATGGGCTCTGGGTTCCTTCGAATTTGCCACTGCACCCAAGTTATCACAATATACCGTGATACTCTTAGGCAAATCAGGAACCATGCTCAAGTCCAACAAGAAGCTCTTGAGCCAGACGGCCTCTTTTGCAGCCTCAGAGGCAGCTACATATTCAGCCTCCATGGTGGAATCCGCAATGCATTTCTGCTTTATGCTCCTCCATGCAATGGCTCCGCCTCCCAAGGTAAACACATAGCCTGAGGTAGATTTACTCTGATCTTTATCGGATTGAAAATCTGAGTCCGTGTAACCCAAAGGCACTAGACTATCAGAGCGGTACACCATCATATAATCTCGAGTCCTTTTTAGGTACTTGAGTATATTCTTAACCGCAGTCCAGTGACCTTGTCCAGGGTTAGACTGATATCTGCTTACCTTGCCGACTGCATAGCATATATCAGGTCTAGTGCATAGCATAGCATACATAAAGCTTCCCACAGCCGAAGCATATGGAATGCCCTTCATCTCATCTATCTCAGCCTGTGTGTGGGGACACATATCCCTGGATAGATGAATTTCATGCCTGAAAGGTATAAAACCTTTCTTGGAATCCTGCATGTTAAACCTAGCTAGCACTGTGTCGATATATGTCGCCTGAGATAAGCACAACATCCTTTTCTGGCGATCTCGAATTATCTTGATGCCAAGGACGTGTCCAACTTCTCCCAGATCTTTCATATCGAACTGCTTGGACAACCACACCCTTATGTTAGATAATACTTTCTTACTGTTTCCAATAAGTAAGATATCATCAACATATAGCACGAGGAAAGCCACCACGTTTCCGTCACTCTTCTTGTACACACAGCTCTCATCCGGACATTGCACGAATCCATATGACTGGATAACCTCGTCAAACCGGATGTTCCAAGACCTTGACGCCTGCTTAAGTCCATAAATGGATCTCTTAAGCTTGCACACTAAGTGCTCTTGGCCTTTAGCAATGAAACCCTCTGGTTGCTTCATGTGGATGTTTTCCTCAAGACTTCCATTCAGAAAAGCCGTCTTGACATCCATCTGCCAAATCTCATAATCCAAATGAGCGGCAATAGACAAGAGAATCCGGATTGACTTAAGCATGGCTACCGGTGAAAAGGTTTTCTCATAATCGATCCCTTCTTTCTGAGTGTACCCTTTTGCCACCAATCTTGCCTTGAAGGTTTCAACCTTCCCGTCAGCTCCTCTCTTGCATTTGTAAACCCACTTACACCCAATGGGTTTTACCCCATCTTGTGGTTCTACAAGCTCCCAGACTTTATTGTGATCCATAGATCCAATCTCAGACTCCATTGCAATTTTCCAAGAGTCTGCATCTTTATCTTGGATTGCTTCGTCGTAGGTCCTGGGATCCAATTCATTTAGTCCTTCAGGGAAATCCGAAGATTCACCCAAACCAATGAATCTGTCAGGTTGGCGTACAACCCTCCCACTGCGACGAGGCAGTTCCTGTACTTCTGTGACACGTTGTGCAGTAATTTGTGGTTCCTCTTCTTGTACTATTGGTGTCAGATTCGAATTTTCCCCTCGAAGTTCCTCGAGTACTATCTCACTTCTTGGCTTGTGATTTATTACATAGTCTTCCTCTAAGAATCGAGCATTGGTACTCACAATGATCTTCTGATCCTTAGGACTATAAAATAAACCACCTTTCGTTCCTTTTGGATATCCAACAAACAGTCTAACATCCGTACGTGGTGCCAGCTTATCAGCTTCCTTATCCAGCACATGTGCTGGACTACCCCAAATCCGAAAATGTCCAAGACTGGGCTTTCGTCCAGTCCAAAGTTCTGTGGGCGTAGATGGGACTGATTTTGATGGAACCACATTCAGAATATAGGCTGCCGTTTCCAGGGCATATCCCCAGAATGAAATAGGCAGATCTGAATAGCTCATCATCGATCTAACCATCTCTAACAATGTTCTGTTCCTTCTCTCCGCCACGCCGTTCTGTTGTGGTGTTCCCGGCGCAGTCAACTGGGATGTAATCCCATTCTCTGCTAAGTAGTCCCTAAATTCATTCGAGAGGTACTCACCACCACGATCAGACCGTAGTGATTTGATACTTTTACCTGTACGTTTTTCCACTTCCGCTCTGAATTCTTTGAAAGTCTCAAAGGATTCTGACTTGCGGCGTAACAGATATATGTATCCATACCTTGAGTAATCATCAATGAACGTGATAAAATACTCGTACCCTCCTCGAGCCTGCACTGACATAGGGCCACATAAGTCAGAGTGAATCAAATCTAGTACCTCTTCAGATCTATTCCCTTTATCCTTAAAGGGTCGCTTTGTCATTTTACCTTCCAAACAGGATTCACACAAAGGGAACGATTCTAGGACCAATGAAGACAAGGGCCCATTGCTTACTAGTCTTTGTATCCGTTTAAGGTTAATATGTCCGAGCCTAAGATGCCAAAGATAGGTTTGATTCATTTCCGAAGGTTCTTTTCGTTTGTTAGGGTTTATGACCGATGTATTCAGTAAATGCATTTGCGTAGAGTTTTGCATAGGATTAAGTAAATAAAGATGTCCATCCAATGTGCCAGAACAGATAAAACGTTTATCACTAAAGATAACAACTTTGTTATCAAAAGAAACAGAATATCCATCCATAAAAAGTTTAGAAACTGAAATCAAGTTTCGCCTAAAACCAGGCACATAAAGACAATCCTTTAAAACTAATATCCTATCACTACTAAAAGATAAGGTTACGTCTCCCACTGCAACTGCCGCCACTTTCGTAGCATTGCCCATGTAGACTGAAATCTCTCCATCACTCAGCTGTCTTTTTACCAGGAACCCCTGTAAAGACATGCAAACATGATCAGTAGCTCCAGTATCTACTACCCATGACTGAGTAGAACAAGTAGCTAAACATGTTTCAACGATGAGAGATTGAGACGTACCCTTTTTCTTCTTCTTGTTAGGACAATCCGCCTTCCAGTGACCTGGCTGGCCGCACTTGAAACACTTTGTCTTTGACTTAAATTCCTCGGGAGGAATCTTAGTCTTAGACTTCTTCACCTTAGGCGCCCCCTCTGCAGCTTTCTTGGGTGCGTTCTTCTTCTTCTTCCTTTTAGTACCGGAAGAAGACGCCCTATTTTCAGCTAGGTGTGCCTCCGGATTTTCTTTTTGAAGTAACTCAGCCGCCTGAAGATCCATGAGCAGTTCAGTCAGACTGACATCCCTTTTAATCATGTTAAAGTTCAGCCTGAACTGCTCAAACCTCGAGGACAGGCTATGAAGAACAATGTCGATTTGAGAATCGCCATCCAGCTCTCCACCCAAGGTCTCGATCTCAGCCAGATACCCCATCATCGTGAGAACGTGATCCCTAACAGGTGTGGAGTCAGACATTCTCGCATCCATTAGTTTCTTCATCGCCAAATAGCGTGCCGAGCGGTTCTGATGACCGAAGAGCTGCCTAAGGTTGTACATGATATCATAAGCGGTTTTCATAGGTTCATGCTGATGTTGCAACACATTTGACATAGATGCCAGAATGTAACAGCGCGCCACCTCATTGGACCTAACCCACTTATCATATGCAACCTTTTGGGCTTCGTCAGAACCCTCATCTGGCTTCTGAGGACATACTTCTTCAAGTACGAATTTGTGTCCTTCCGCAGTGAGAACAAGATTAAGGTTTCGAATCCAATCATTGTAATTTTCACCGATTAACTTGTTTTCTTTGAGAATAGTGGACAGGTTGGAGAGTGCCATGATGATATAGAATAACTGAAAAGTAAACATGCAGTACAGTCACAATCTTTAGGATACTCACATATAATCGTATACCTCAAAAAAAATTATATGTAATCCACCGACATTTTAAAAATGTTTCTTATAAGCCACGTTAGTGTGGACGTTTATAAAATTCATCCTTAAACAGGTAAAACCACCTTTAATTTACCTCCAGTCAAATTTCCTTATGACAAGTAAATTAATAGTCGGAAATAACCACGGTCGTGTAACCTTCCAATTAATAAGCCACGTTAGTGTGGACGTTTATTAATAAATTACACCTAAGTGTGAACACCATCATCTTAGCACCAAGTCCACTATTTCGAACTCCCTGCTCCAGTTGGAGGAGTCAGTTTGTTCTAGTAGTATTCTACAACTATCTTGATAAAGAAGTTTAATTTCTAGAGATAACAGTGATATAACACATCCGTTATGGAGGAAGACCTATTGTCAACTCGCATGTTTATCACATCTCAATTAAACCAGATTAATGGAGACCGTTTGAAATTTCTACATACTTTGGTATGAATCTCTCCCACTTAGTTATTTAAGATTGAGGTTTCATTTTATCCCATTGTAAAACATGCAAACATCACATAAAATGATAAAACACCATTGCATGCTTCAAACAACATAATAAACAATAATAATAAAAACCAACTATCATGGCTTATATCTCATGTTGCTGAATGAGATAAAACTGGAAAGTCAGCTCCGGAAACTCGGGCATGGCCGCCGCCCTTATCACTGCGCCTCGCCGAAAACCTAGCTCCAATTAGGATTTCGGGACGTGAATCAGTGATACTTCCTTTCTTGAGCTGTGCCACTCTCCTTCTTTGAGTTGATCTTCAAACTTTATTCAATATAGAATATCTATTCCTTAGAGGAAAAAACTAATATATCTAGAATAAAATTACAACTCAATAACTTGGTCTAACAATTTTATTTCTATTACATTAAAACAACATAAAATAAAGCCTAGACCTAATCCATGGATTTTCTCATGGATTAAAATCACGTAGCCAAACCGGCATACGGCCCATCATACATCCAACATAAATTAAAACATACATCACATAATTAAGGAGCCATGATAGTCGGTAACCCTGCAAACAAGTCAGTCTACAAATCCAACAATCACAATTACATGATTAGCATAAAATAACATATGATATCCAAACATGACATATTAAATAATATTCGAATTTTTCAATTAATAAAATTAATTAATTCGATATTATCCACAAGATAAAAATTGGAAATTAAAATAATTATCCACCAATTTAAATCTTGTTAAATTTCGAAAATATATCTTAAAATAAATCTGGAAATTATTTATAATTATCCACCAAATTTATTTAATATTTTCTAACCACCCTAATTAAATAATAATTGGATATATTGATATAAATCAAAAATCTAATCCAAATATTATCCATAAGAATCTAAATCTTCAAGGATAAAGTTTGGAGATTTGATTCCAATCCAAAATCTTCCAAAACTTATCCAAATTTAAAATCTTATCACAATTGGATTTTGATAATTTATTTGTATATATCCAAAATCACCTTATCCAATTTTAATACAAGATTTTTGAAAATAATCAAATAATAAATCTGGAAATTTGATCCACTTCAACTTTTTCCAAATTTAAAATTCTATTTTCAAATCTATCTAGATTAAAATTAGGTAAATTAAGATATACATCAAATAACATCAAATCTTAATCCAATCTTCAAATTTTCGACCAACCTTAATAATTAAATCTGGAAATTTGATTTTCTATCAAAAACTTCTCCAAATTAAATTATTAAAATCGAAAATTACCACATTTATCACATTTGGAAATTTTGACATTAATCAAAAAACTATTCCAAATTAAATATACTATAGATTTCGAAAATACTAAAAAATAAATCTAGAAATTTGATCCACTTCAAATTCTTCCAAATTTAAAATTCTATTTTCAAATCTATGTAGATTAGAAATAGGTAACTTTTGATATACATCAAAATCAGCAAATCCAATTCTAATCACTCCAAATTTTCGAACCACATCTAAATTAAATCTGGAAATTTGATCTTGATCAAAACATCATCCAAACTTTAATTATAGTGACCGAAAATTTAGACAAAAATTAGGGAATTTTTAACACATCAAATTCAAAAAATTTGATGATCAAATTTTCGAAACTTACATCATTAAATCTGAAAATTTTGATACATCAAAATTCTATTCCAAATCTAATAACATCATGACCGAAAATTACATAGATTTCCACAAATTCGAATTTTCAATATACATCAAAATTACATCCGAATTTGAATCTATTAAACGTGAAACTCATGATCAAATAAATCTGAAAATTTTAAACACATAAAATTCATCTACAAATTTATACATGAATTTCGAAAATATCCTAAGATTAAATCTAGAACAGTGCCAAAACCCGCTCTGATACCAGTTGTTGGGGTTTTTTCGAATTGAACCACCGCAGGATATAATTGGATGTTCATTAATCCTAATGTCATGTAGATCATAAATTCATGCATCTCATATGTTTTAATTAACCGAGTTTAATTAATATGCAAATCCGGTTTAAACGATTCTACTAAAGCGGAAACATAGAATCGAAAAACGACTTACAAATTAAATGACGAGTGGAGGACAAGATTAAAGGTCTAATCTTGTTGTTGTGTATGATGATGATTAGCGCCCCACAGTGATATTCCACTCCTTGATCTTCTGTTGTATTCCCGGACTGAATCTAGTTTCAGGGTGGGCTGAAATCTACTAGATCGGTATGGAATCTGTGGAGATAAAGAGAACACAAGAGGAGCTGATTATTCTTCTTAAAATTTCGTCCCCCACCTCCCTATTTATAGGGGAGGTGGTCGAAATTTCAGTGTCCCAACCCTACTGGGTTTGGGCCTCTATCTCTTTTTCTATCTCCAGTCCATTAAAGTCATATTGGGCTACAACAAGGATCTAGAAGAATATTAAATTGGCCTGCTAATTTATTTAATTTCCAATATCCAATAAACTTAGGATATCATTAAATAAATTAAGTATTATTTTTATTCCACTAAAGAAATAATACTGACCTACCGATTTAATACATATTTCTGAATATGTTTTCTCCTTTAGTCCAGCCATTCCCCGCGTTTAAGATATAATGCCCATTAATTAATTATGTAAGCTTCTGACAGCTATAATTAATTAATATCTTATCCTTGAGTAGTACCACACAAGCTTTACTCATGCACGGAATAAATTCCACATGCAGGGTTTCAGCATGAACTTGCATTTCCTCAAGGGGACACCATCAAACTGGCGCACCAGGACACGGTGCCTCTACATATTGCACAACCCATCATAAGTGTAATTGTTACAACCCAAGATATCGAGATTATTGATCCTACGAAAGAATCTCACCCTTTGATAAATCAAAGCTGCAAACACTACACGTATATGTCCGCCAACATATAGGGGTTAAGAACCCGAACTCTGTGGATTCTTATTCTCTCATTTAAGGTCAGAATAGAGAATAGAATCCTAAGTAGATCCTCCTCAATACACTTGACCGTGTATTAGAATAATCAGTTAGTCAAGACAAACTAACTATCAGATTATTCTACGGTGTACCGATAGCAGGTTCAGTGCCATCTAAACCGTGAGCCTTTTAATACATTACAAGGAACCTGATGATATGATCTAACCATGTGTTTGCCCACACCATATCATCTACAATGTAAGTATAGTGAACATGCATATAAATATAACAATTTAAATGCAAACAGTGACTGCAATAATATTCATTTTATATGATCATAAAACCATTATCAATAAAGTATACAAAAGATAAATCTTCTAGTATACAAAACCAACAATAATCATACTCCTAACCATATCCTTTAGAGTTCGGTTTCGTCTTTCAGAAATACCATTCATGCTAGGTGTTCCGGCATAGTGTACTATGGAACGATTCCACATTCCTCTAAGAAGATGGCAAAAGGACCTGGACGTTGTTCGCCTGAGCCATCAGATCTACCATAGTACTCACCACCACGGTCAGATCGTATAACTTTAATTCTTTTGTTGAGTTGATTTTCAACTTCAGCCTTAAAAATTTTGAACCTGTCCAGGGCCTCAAATTTCTCATAAATTAGATATAGGTACCCAAATCGTGAGTAATCGTCTATAAATGATACAAAATAAAGTTGACCATTTCAAGAAGCCGTAGGGAATGGCCCACAAATATCCGTATGTATCAATTGTAAGACGTCTGTAGTTCTGTTGGCACCTAATCTCTTTATTTTGGTCTGTTTTCCTTTAATAGACTCAATACAAACATTCAGATCCGAAAAATCAAGTGTATCTAAAATACCATCTGACACAAGCCTCTCAATTCTGGTTTTTGAGATATGACCCAAACGCTTATGCCATAAATTTGCTGAATTTTCATTATTTAATTTTCGCTTAGTACCTCTCGATTCAATATGCAAGAATTCATTATAGGAAGTAATAATATCGAGCACATAGAGATTGTCATAAGCACTTAATGAACCAGTACCAACCACATTGGAATTTAAAGAAAGATTGAACTGACATTTCCCAAATGAACAAGAAAAACCATATTTGTCCAATGAGGAAATAGAAACCAAATTCCGTCTAAAAGACGGTACAATAAAAGTGTCTTTCAAATCCAAAAAGAAACCAGTTCTTAATAACAATCTAAAATGCCATGTTACCTCCACTTCCACCGACTTTCCATCTCCCACATAGATGTATCTTTCACCATCAATTGGCTTTCGGCAGCTCAGGCAACCCTGCATTGAAACACTTATATGAGTGGTAGCACCAGAATCTAACCACCAAGTGTTACCAGGTACTGAAGCTATATTAACTTCAGAACAGACCAAAGCAAGAAATGTACCTCTCTTTATGGGCCAAGCGCGATATTTGGGACATTCCTTCTTTTGGTGTCCAGGTTTGTGACAAAAAAAACAGTCATCCGAATTTTCTGTTTTCTGTTTCTTTTGTACTGGACCCTTATTTTTAGCAGCTTTCTCAACCTCCTTAGTTCTTTTACCCTTATCTCTGGAAGTACTAGCTAGCTGAGCAATCTCAGTTCTTTCTTGCTTCAACCTTTCTTCCTCTTGCACACAGTATGAAATGAGCTCATTAAGAGTCCATTTCTCATTTTGACAGTTATAACTGACCTTAAACTGACTAAACTGTAGAGGAAGCGATATCAGCACTAAATGCACGAGTAAGTCCTCAGACACCTCGAGCTTTAGTGCACTTAATTTTGAAGCAATATGAGACATCTGCATGATGTACTCCCTTATTTTCCCTTGCCCTTATACTTCAGTGAGATCAAGTTAGCTAAAAGCGTACTTGTCTCGGCCTTATCATTTTTCACAAAACGCTTTTCAATTTCTGCAAGGTACTCTCTGGCAGTAGTAATTTCCTCAGAGGCAGTGCCTCGAAAGGCTTCTGGAATGCCGCGCTTAATGATCATAAGACTAACGCGATTCGAGCGATCCCACTTCTCAAAGTTCTGCTTTTCATCTACAGAACTTGCATCCGTCAGAGAAGCGGGTTTGTCAACTCTTACCGAATAGTCTAGATCCATGCAGCCCAAAATGATCAGACTGTTTTCTTCCAATCCTTAAAGTTTGACCCGTTAAGCATAGGAATGTTATTGGTGTTAGCAGAAATAAAAGTAGCAGACATCATAGCTGAACAGAGAACAAAAACCAAAATTAACTTTCATGCTCACACAAAACTGTATAATCAATATCAAATCAAATAAGTTGATAACATCTCGAGGCACCGGACACAACATTAATATCAAGTCTGTGGACAGTAATATTAATTTGCAAGTGGATACCTTTGTGTAATGATCAAATACTGACAATAAATCCTGTCAAACAATAGTCTTCCTGTGGGCCGACATATTGTTCACATGGACAACCTCATAATTGTCACGCATTTATCACCACAGGTCTTGATGTATTTCTGCCAGATATTAACCTTCTCGTGGGCCGGCTAATACCCGCATGAAGATACACTCACACAAACATCTAATATTTTTCATGAATAAACTTACACAGAGAGGTCACTGTAGCGACTTCATATTTCAATAAATTCACTTTAAATATTATGTTGATATCGATTGGTAGTGTATCATAGATTTAGGGATATTTGTTTAAATTGTGTATTTGGAATTTTTGTCTTTCTTGCAGGATAAAATCTGTTGAGAGAAAATAGGAGCATGTGGGATTTGACCAAGTCCAAAGATCTGCTGAAGCCACGGTTGTTCCGGAAGTTGCGCCAGAAATGTAGGAGTGGAGATCATGGAGATCATGGCTTAGTGGATCGGTTGCTTTGAGTGGGGATCAAGCAACGAGCTGTGTATATATAGGGTTCAGATAGTTAGTGTTAGATACGAGTTTTTTAATAGAGCTTTTCAGATATTATAAAGTTTTGAGTTCTTGTATTTATCCGTTTCTACTAGATATAGTTAAGACAACTTTAGTCCCAACCTTCTGTGAAGGAAGAAATAAAGTATCTTAATATTTAGTGAGAGTTTATCTGGTAGTGTTTTTGTAATTCACATATTTTATATAGTGAAGATTTCGCTCTGAGGCACTTCGCGAGATTATAGAAATATAATCTCGTGAAAATTTCAATCCATTGTTTCTGTTTTAAATTTCCGCTGCGTATGCAAAGTTGTCTCAACTTTATACACAACTTTGTACACAACTCTTTCAGAACCGAGAGTTCGGTTTCTTCAATTGGCATCGAGAGCAGACACTTGATACACTAAGTGGTGATCCTGTTTTCGTAAGCACAATGGATTGCACGAACTCGCTGTTCAACAAACCTCCCGTTCTAGATGGCATTAACTATTCCTTTTGGAAAGTTCGGATGAGATCATGCATCAAGTCGATTGATGCAAGAGCATGGAATGCGGTTTAAAAAGGATGGACACACCCCAAGACTGTGGATGCTGAAGGAGATACATGCCGTACACCACAGTCAGAATGGACCAGAGAGCAAAATGAAGAAGCCACCTTTAATGACAAGGCGCTCAACGCGATTCAATCCTCCCTAGACGTTCAGATGTTCAAACTTATAAAGAATTGTGAGACGGCTAAGGAAGCTTGGGATATACTCCAGTAGCATTGCGAAGGTGATGTTGGAATTAAAGAATCAAGGCATCGGATTCTCACCACAAAGTTTGAAAACATGAAGATGGAGGATGATGAGTCCGTAGGAGACTACTGCAACAAACTACTGGAGATTGCCAATGAGTGCAATGATTTGGGTGATCCAATTACTAATAAGAGGTTAGTTTCAAAAACTTTGAGGACTCTAACTTCTCGTTTTGACATGAAAGTGGTTGCAATTAATACTGCTACAACTACTGGAGCTCTGGATTTCACCAAACTGATGAATGATCTGAAGACATTCGAGATGGAACTAAATGAAAAGGGTGGACAGAAGAAGAAGGGAATCGCCTTGACTGTCGGGACAACTTCAAAGACAACTTCGGCTTACGTTGAAGAAGAAGATGAAGATCTTGAAGAAATCACTGAGAAGGATCCAGATTATGCTCTTCTCACCCGAAGAGTTAATTCTCTCATTCGAGCCAACAAAGGAAAACAACAAGTGGGAGGTAGAGAACAGCGAAAGCCTCGAAATGATGCCTCCGGATCGTTGGTTCTCTATGACAGGCTTATCACACCAGGAAAGGAACCAAAAATCATTAGGCGTGCTGCATCTGATCACTTCCGACCTAAGGAAGTGACGGACTTCTCTACAGTTCAATGCTGTGAATGCAAGGGCTTCGGACACTTTGCCAACGAGTGTCCCAACACATTTCGCAAACTGGGAAAGCATGTCAACTTTCTATCCCTTAGCGATAGTGAGCTTGACACCTTAGGGATTTATGTAGAGGAGATTCCTAATGATCCACTAACTGAGCAGGCAGCCTTAACTGCAGTATGTGTT
Organism: Perilla frutescens; assembly: GCA_026008535.1. Lineage (NCBI taxonomy): Eukaryota > Viridiplantae > Streptophyta > Magnoliopsida > Lamiales > Lamiaceae > Perilla > Perilla frutescens. The sequence continues at coordinate 75,273,526 of BRKX01000003.1, forward strand.
GAAGAGGACAAGTCAAACTACACCGAAGTTGAGATAATTTCAGATAGGTATGATGAGTCCTACTATAACACTCTTTTCTATTTCAACACTGTTGTGTCCACTGCAGAAAATGAGGAAGAAGTCACGGAAGAGGAAACTCTGGAGTTACTGATAAAGATGCAGGAACTTTACAAGGAACTGTACGTCAAATGGTCCAAACAGTGCAAAGTAGTGGATTCACTAACTGAGGAAGTTTCTGTGCAAAAAGCCTCACTACAAAAGCTGGAAGTCATGCTGACAAAGAAGGATGCTGAGTTGGACAACATGAGAATTAAACTCAATCATGCTGATGAAACTTTTAAAAAACTCAACATGGGAACCTCAAAACTAGATGAAGTTCTGTCTCAAACTCAAATAACTTCACATGGCCTTGGGTATGATTCGAGTGCAAGACCAGCCTTCACTCAGATTTTGTCTACTCATGGCAAACCATTTGTGAAAGCCAAAGAAGTTCCCACAACTTCGTCAGCAAAGAAAAAACGTAGGAGGTACATTTGTCACTTCTGTTTTCTTCCTGGACACATTAAGCCCTTATGTCATAAGTTTTTGCAGGAACACCATAAGGAGATGCATCTGAAGAACCAAGTATCAAATCCTATCCTCTCAAACAAAGGTGACAAGTCCAAGAAACTGGTATGGAAACCCAAAGTTACGCCAACAGTTACCTGCCAAGTGGTCTTCACTGCATCGACAGATAATGACTCGACCACATGGTACTTTGATAGTGGATGCTCACGTCACATGACAGGCTCCAGATGTTATCTATCAAACTATCAAAGAATCAATGGCAGTGAAGTAACTTTTGGAGGAGGGTCAAATGGAAAGATTGTTGGACGAGGAACCTTGGACAGTCCTGGACTTCCAAAGCTGGCCAATGTATCACATGTTGAAGGGCTGACTGCAAATCTCATTAGCATTAGTCAACTATGTGATGACAACTTCAGTGTCATCTTTGATAAAGAAAGGTGCACTGTGATGGAAAGCAACGGAAATCATGTGATCTCAGGGGTAAGGTCTTCCAATAATATTTATGAGACTAGCAAAAACAGTTGTCTAAGTGCGCAGGTAAATGAAGTGCAACTTTGGCACCAAAAATTGGGACACACCAACTTCTGCAATATGAAGAATCTTCAAAGACTAAATGCTGTTCTAGGAGTTCCCAAGTTGAACATTTCAACTCCTAGCCTTTGTGGAGATTGTCAAAAAGGAAAACAAGTCAAAGCGTCGCACCCAGTTGTGACAACTTCTGAGAGACCTTTCACAACTCAAAGCTGCTTCGAACTACTTCATATGGATCTTATGGGACCAGCTGAAGTTGAAAGTCTTGGAGGTAAATGGTATTCCTTTGTGATTGTAGATGATCTATCTAGGTATACTTGGGTAAAATTTTTGAGAAACAAGGGTGAAACATATGATTCCTTCTTGGAGTTGTATGCCACGATCAAAATTTTTTACCATGCTTGTGTCAAGAGACTAAGATCGGATCATGGGAGGGAGTTTGAGAATATTCAACTCCTCAACTTTTGCACGAAGGAAGAAATTCATCACGAGTACTCATCTCCAAAGATACCCAGCAAAACGGTGTGGCCGAGCGAAAGAATAGTTACCTGCAAGAGATGGCCACGGTGATGCTGCAATCAAAGAAGTTGGCTAAACGGTTTTAGGCTGAAGCTTTAAACACTGCATGTCATGTAAGCAACCGAGTGAACTTAAGAACCAGAACCACCATGATGTCATATGAGATTCTTAATGGTAAAAAACCCAACCTTAAATATCTGCATGTATTTGGTTGTGTTTGTTACATTTTGAATGATAGAGACTATCTATACAAGTTTGACCCTAAAAGTGACAAAGGTGTGTTCATTGGTTACTCCCTCAACAGTCATGCTTACCGTGTGTATAACCTCAGGACCAAAACTGTAATGGAGAGTGTGAATGTAAGATTTGATGATTTGGCTAGTCTGTATACTCCTACTGATGATACTGACAGTGTTATTCAGATACAGGGAAGTACTGATGTCGCTGATGCAGAACAAGTTGACCCAGAAGTGGAGCCCACTTCAGTGACAAACAAGGATACACCCTCCGATGAGCCTGACTCGGATGCTGATCTTGATGATTCGCAAAGATCATCCAATCGACCAAGTCATTGGAGATGTTCACGAAGGGGTCCGAACTAGAGGTAACACTATTGTTAACTACAAGGAAATGGTAAGGATGGTGTGTTTGTCATGTGTCATCAATGAAGTTGGGACAATTGTGTTCCTGTATTTGATTGAACCTAGGAATGTAACTGAAGCCTTAAAAGACAAGTTTTGGATTAGTGCAATGCAGGCCGAATTACTTGAATTTGTGAGAAACAAAGTCTGGACACTAGTGCCCAGACCTTCTGGAGTTAATGTTATCGGGACTAAGTGGATATTCAAAAATAAAACTGATGAGTTTGAAAACATCATTAGAAATAAGGATCGATTAGTTGCCCAAGGATACACTCAAGTAGAAGGCATAGACTATGATGAAACTTTTGCTCCAGTTGCACGAATAGAGTCAATCAGGCTTTTGTTTGCTATTGCATGTTATCTTAACATCACTCTTCACCAGATGGATGTTAAGGCAGCTTTTCTCAATGGAATCTTGGAAGAGGAGGCATATGTGAAACAACCCAAAGGATTCGAAGATCCTTCAAAGCCCGATCATGTGTACAAACTACATAAGGCTTTATATGGACTAAAGCAAGCTCCTAGAGCTTGGTATAGTCGTTTGACCGAATTTTTGCTTGATTTTGGTTTTTACAGGGGACATGCGGATAGGACACTTTTTCTCAAAAAGGAAAACAACTTTCTAACCATAGCTCAAATTTATGTCGATGACATAGTGTTTGGGTCAACAAGTGAGAAAGCCTTGAAGGAATTTGTGGAAGCCATGTCAACCTCCTTCGAGATGAGCATGGTTGGGGAACTTAGCAACTTCCTCGGCCTTCAAGTCAAGCAAAAAGAAAATGGAGTGTTCGTCTCACAGACGAAATATGCAAAGAACCTTGTGAAGAAGTTTGGTCTAGAAAGTGCAAAACACATGAGAACCCCCATGAGCACAACTGAGAAACTGTCGAAGGATGCAGTTGGGCCTGAAGTTGACCCAACATTGTACAGATCGATGATCGGAAGTCTTCTGTATCTGACTGCAAGCAGGCCAGATATAATGTACAGTGTTTGTGCATGTGCTCGATTCCAATCATGTCTAAAGGAAGAACACCTGAAAGCTGTCAAGAGGATCATTCGATATGTTGATGGCACTTGTGAACTGGGACTTTGGTTCACAAAGGACACAACTTCAGATCTTGTGGGGTACAGTGATGCTGACTGGGCTGGAGAAACTGATGATCGAAGAAGCACAAGTGGAGGATGCTGTTACCTAGGCAACAATCTCATCTCCTGGCACAGCAAAAAGCAAAACTGCATTTCTTTATTCACAGCTGAGTCGGAGTATGTAGCAGCTGGAAGTTGTGCAACACAACTGATTTGGTTGAAGTCAATGTTGGATGACTATGGTTTGGAGAGCAATCCCCTAGTGATGCTTTGCGACAATACAAGCGCAATCAACCTTGCAAAGAACCCTGTCCACCACTCAAAGTCCAAACACATCCACTTAAGGTATCACTTTATTAGAGATTTAGTCGAAAAGAAGTTATTAAAGTTAGAGTACATTAGTACAGATTCTCAACTGGCAGACATGTTCACACAAGCTCTTAGCTATGAGAGATTCTCATCTTTGAGAAAATCTCTTGGCTTATGTTCTATATGAGTTCAAAAGTTGAATCAACTGTTGTCACAACTTTTGATATATCATAGTTGACTGTGAAGTTGAGCAGATTCGAGGATGTAAAAGCCTGTAAAAGGTGAAATCATGATCGTTCTTAAAAAACTATATAACCGGGTCAAAGACCTCAGATAAGTGGTTTTTATGAGATTCTCTTGGTTATACATCTATTTACCATCTGCTCTCTTCTTGAAAAGTCTTCTATGATGTGTCAAAAGTGTTCTGAATATTTCATCCTCTATGACAACAGTTGTTCAAAAAAAAAATAATAATAATAAATATAATTTTTTTTTGAAAGTCAATTGAGTGAATCCGGAAGTGTATCCTACTCTATCTTTAATTTCATCTTTGACTATATTTTATTGATCCCTATTTTTGTGGCGGGACGAATCTGTTTGTTAGTCTACTCATTTAAATTTCCCGTCTCTATTCTTCTCCCCTAAGTCTGATAAAACCGATCCTTGCTCCACTATTCACAAAACCCTTACTTTTTCACCCCTTCATCTTCCAAAAGCTCTCGCTCTCTCTCTCCCGAACTTTCTCCAAAATGATGCCGGAAAAAATGAAGCAGTTGGAGGAATTCATGGCGGACCCCGAAACTTCCGCTTACCTTCGCCACCTCTCGTCATTTTCGCCGCAACCATCTCCTCCTCGTCCTTTCGCACCCAACCATTTCCGTCTCCTATCACCGGACACCACTCCTCTTCTCCGACCCAGCATCTTGCTCTCGCCTTCACGAGGGAATGCACCGATGGAGATCTCTCCTGAGGTGGGAAGCTCAGAGATTCAGTCTCATCCGCTTTCTCTCCCGGCACCGACTTCAATGCCGCCCTCTGTCCTGCCTTCGATGGCCGAGCAGGCGATTATTGTTGCTCCGAGCGGCATAGTGATGCCATCGTTTGACTTTTCGGAGCTCGACACTCCAATTCTTGCCGAAGACCAAGAGGACCCAGTCCATCCATCTGAGGAAGCCGCTCAACAAGGCGGTAGCCCTATTCCCGTCCCATTCTCCTCTGCCGAGCCGAAGCCACAGCCGGAGGTCATCCCATCTCCGACCCCTTCACCTCCGACGAAGAAGCCCTCCAAAACACCTAGGGTTCCTCCCGCTCGACGTTCCAAGCGTGTCTCTCGACCAAGCCGTCCCTCTCAGGCTCCCGAGGAACCGATCCACATCGACAGTGATGTCGAGGGTGAGGATCAATTGGGCGCTTCCTCCGATGACTCTGTTGAGAAATCGTCCTCTCACCAACTCTCAGAAGCCAATGAGGACGAAGAGCTTGAAGAGGAGGTTGCTGCCTCTTGGAAAGTGAAGAGGAAAATGCCTTCCTCATCGCCGTTGAAGTCGAAAGGCAAGTCAGTCAAGAAGGCCAAACGAAAAGCTTCTCCGACCGAGGCCGACACCGACTCCGAGCTTGAGGTAATTAAGGCTTTGAATGAATGCTTTTACAATGAGGTTGCTAAGAAGAATTGGGATAGCTTTAGGAAAAGGGAGTTCATTAATGATAGGGCAGTTGATTTGAAGGATTTTGCACAATATAATTTGCTTGATTTTCTGCGTAAAAGGAAAGTTTTGAGAAGTGTCACTTATGTAAAACCCTATGTTGCTAAGATTGTGAAGCAATTTTATTCCAATCTGCCTGTTGATTTTGCTAACCCCTCCTCCAAGATGTTTGGAAAAGTTTATGTCCGTGGGAAGATTTTCTCTTTCACTCCCTCTCACATTAACAAATTTCTAGCTGCTCCAAATGTTATTGAGTCTGATGTTGAGCTTGATGAGGAGCTAGAGGTTGAGATGGAGAATGTGCTTACGGGTGGCCGTGCAGATGTGTGGACAGTGAACAAAAGGTCTAACCGCATAGCTTCGGTCCTCACTTCCCTTTTCTCAACTTTGCACAAGATTTCCGTGTCAAATTGGATCCCTACATCCAATACCACAGTTGTGCCGTTTGAGCATGTGTGCCTACTCTACAAAGTGTTCAAGGAAGAGAAGTTCAACTTAGACACCCACATTTTTAATGCTGTTGCTGAGGTTGTTGTGGCCAAGTCCACCAAAAAGTTGATCGTACCTTCTCTCATCTATAGCATGCTTGTTGAGCAAGGGTTGAAGCCGAAGAAGAAAGATGTCCTCACATTCAAGCTCCCTCTCCAAACTGTGCAACCTGCCTTCTTGAGTGAGAAAAGGCACAGAGATCTCCCGTGGATTGATGCCTCAACTGAAGAGGATCCCTCGGCCGAGTTAATGTGTTCTCTACCTGTCTTTGTTTTGCAGGAGCAAATAGCCTTCTTCTCCTCGCAGATTGCTATCCTTGAAGGGCAACGAAGGGTGTTTCAACGACTTCTTTCTTCCCAAAAAGGGGGAGAAGGCCCTAGCCGTCGCCACAAACCAAGTGATGAGGAAGATGAAGATAAGGAATGAGGGGGAGAAGAAGAAGAAGAAGAAGAAGAAGAAGAAGAAGAAGAAGAAGAAGAAGAAGAAGAAGACTGTAGTGTGTTGCAGTATTTTGATGATGTTGTTGGATGAAACAAACAACTATTTTATTTGTTGCACAACTTTATGAACAACTTTTATTTTCTGCCTAACTCTTATATATTTTTGATTGCATGTAGATATGTATGCATTTGCTGTGAATATATTATGGTTATGGTTGTTTTATGTGTTGTGATGATATTGTGTAGATTCTGTTTTTATTACAATCTTGGTGACAGGGAGAGCAATTGTTTAGCTAACATTTCTCTAATCTTTTCATGGTTGTTGTGATTTGATTGTGTTGCTTCAGGGGGAGTAATTGTAACTCTTGATTTTTGTTTGGTTTTGGGAAGAAAGCCAAAAAAGGGGGAAGATTGTTGATACCGATTGGTAGTGTATCATAGATTTAGGGATATTTGTTTAAATCGTGTATTTGGAGTTTTTGTCTTTCTTGCAGGATAAAATCTGTTGAGAGAAAATAGGAGCATGTGGGATTTGACCAAGCCCAAAGATCTGCTGAAGCCACGGTTGTTCCGGAAGTTGCGCCGGAAATGTAGGAGTGGAGATCATGGCTTAGTGGATCGATTGCTTTGAGTGGGGATCAAGCAATGAGCTGTGTATATATAGGGTTCAGATAGTTAGTGTTAGATACGAGTTTTTTAATAGAGCTTTTCAGATATTGTAAAGTTTTGAGTTCTCGTATTTATCCATTTCTACTAGATATAGTTAAAACAACTTTAGTCCCAACCTTCTGTGAAGGAAGAAATAAAGTGTCTTAATATTTAGTGAGAGTTTATCTGGTAGTGTTTTTGTAATTCACATATTTTATATAGTGAAGATTTCACTCTGAGGCACTTCGCAAGATTATAGAAATATAATCTCGTGAAAATTCCAATCCATTGTTTCTGTTTTAAATTTCCGCTGCGTATGCAAAGTTGTCTCAACTTTATACACAACTTTGTACACAACTCTTTTAGAACCGAGAGTTCGGTTTCTTCATATTAGACAGATTAATAAGGAACATGAAATGTACCAAACTAATTTAAAATTTTGATTGATTATTAAACTTTAATTTTGGGGAAAAACGCCAAATTGTCGAAATTATCTTCGACTGCTATATGTAGATACCGAAAGTTTGAAATTAACTTCAAGTTTAGCGCATAAATCATGAAAAATTAATTTCCAGAATCACGATTAATTCTGACATGCTAGCAGAACATAATATATCATTGACCCAATTATATCAATGATAACATAATATTTGCACAACACCAGAATATGATATTCTAAATCATATAGATACCAAACTTCAACAACATTAATACACGCAAATCATTGTAATTAAAACTACAATGAAACATAAACCAAACTAATAATTGTCCTCGATATACGTGAATGCAACTATGAACTCATGAAATTAATTTATACATACAGAAACCTAAATGGCCAAATCAATTAAAAATTCATGATTTCTAAAACTCGTGAATTCCAAAAATTCACATTTATGAATGTACAAACACAAGCTTTTGTATTATACGAACTCAGTTGCCATAACCGCGATTAAAACGCAAAACCTCAGATTTTTTTAATAAAATCAATTATACCGTATCAACCGAATCCATAATTCACAATTTTGCAATTTAACAAATTCTCGTATATGAACTCAAAGCCAAATCGAGATTCACCAAAAATCCAAAATTCAAGATTTATCAATCTTTATTCACAGATCTCAGAGAACCATACATAAACCTGGCTATGATACCACTTGTTAGAAAATTAAACTATATAGGGCATGCAATAATCCAGATTCACACCCTAAATCCATGAACTCTATGATGATAAACCGAGATACAGTATTATAGCGGAAGCGTACCTGAATCCATAGTTATTGAATCTAACTATGAATCTCGAATTCTTGATGTGGTATGGATCTTCCAAACGATCGACACCTTAGGTTTTGCTTAGAGAATTCTGTAGAAGGAATACAGATTCTATTTTTCTATCTGCCGTCGTTTGGGGACCATAACCCTAACTTATAATAATAAGCTATCTGGGATTTGCAATTCGATCCCTCAATAAATTACAAATCTATTAATGGTATCTGCACAATTAAATTCCATGACAATATTAATACCCTTTAATCCATAATTATAACCTTATTAAATCACATTAATTGGATCACTTTAAGACAGCTATACACATTTAATTAATATATATAAGTCCACATAAAAATATTACAACATATACTTTAACAAAACAATTATAAAAATTTTCAAGATTCACTAAAGAATGAATCATTCAGACAATTATTTTTAAGAATTGGACATTTTAATTCAAGCTTATAGTTTATAACTAATGCCAGGTTGCAGGAAAGGAAAATAATTATTATTGGACACAAATTGCATATTATTTTATTTTAATTACGTTGAACAATTGGCCATACAGTGGGGCAAATTCAATTTACGATTTTTGTCCTAAAAAATTGACGATTCCAAGCAACCATTTCATGTGAACTTCACGAACACGCATAAAATTGATGAACCATTTTAAGAAAGTTCTATGAAAATCTCATTGAAATTTATGTTTTCACCAAAAACCACACAAATACTATCGGCCATATTTTTTAACCATTTTGAGACAGTAAAAAATATTATTATTATTTTCAACCACAAACTGAAGACTAAAATTTTCACGGATAATATAACATAAATAGTAAATAGTAAAACTAGGGGACTTATGTTTTAACCAATTTGTAATTTACATATATTATACCTAAATATCATATTTATCTGCCCATATTTTGGCCAGATCAAGACCCACAAAGACAATGGCAGTGGTTGGGGAGACTTGCTCAAGTCAAATACTAAACTATCATCTTCTTTTTTCCATGGCATTCCTTCAATTTAATTAATAATAACTAAACCATGACCCATCTTCCTAGAATCTTCTGTTAATCTTTCTTAACAACTTCCATGCAACATCTTCCTCCTCTGTTCCAAGAAAATATGCAGCAAAAACGCATATATATATATGTGTGTGTGTGTGTGTGTGTAGCTGCATTCAACAAAAGCCCAAACAGCCACAACTTGTGATCAAAATTACCTTCACTTTCCTTCAAAACTCAGATTTTTCATCTCACACAACTCCTGATAAAACCACCTTCGTTTTCCTCCAAAAACTCAGATTCCCTCTTGTGATCAAGACCTCCACAGCAGCAACTCGAGATCGACGGCCTTCATTTTCCTCCAAAATTGACCACCTCTTCTCTGGAAAATGGCTGTTGATGCAGTTGCGTCTCTGGTGCTCCAGAAACTAAGGGATTTCCTATCAGATGAGTCCTTTCCCACCAACAAAGTGATCAGCCATCAGCTCAAGCAGATGCAGAAGGCCTTGGAGAAAAAGCGTGGCTTCCTCGTTGATGCTGCAGAAAAGGAAGCAAATGTAGACAAAATCACAGAATGGACCAACGACTACATCCACCTCCTCTACTCGGTGGAGGATTCCATCGAGCTGTTCGCGGTCCGCATCACGCGCCAGAGAAAGAGGTGGGGATTCGTGATGGATCATGCTCTCTTTCTCATCAAGTTCACAGGTTTGAAGATGCTCATCAAACTGCTCAGAGCTCAGAGGAAAATCAAGAAGCTCAATAGTCGCACACCATCCAGCCTTGAAGACGCCAGTTTAAGAGGGAGAAGTATCAACTCTGCTTCTGGCTCTGTTCAGCCAATTGATGAGGATGGAGATGCTGGAAAAGATTATGATGATGATACCAAAGAGGATAATTCACTGGATCCTGAAACTGACTCTCTAGGCTTATTGTACGTGCGGCGGATTAATAGCACTCCAGCTGTTTCGAAGAGAGAGGGAAGTCCCAGAGAAATACTCTCTGGATACTCATTTAAAATGCGGTCATGTATTCATGCTTCACTTATTCGAGAGCATTGGCTGCAATCCGAGCTTATGTATAGCGAGTCCAACAATGAGGAAGAGGGGAGCCCCAGACGCTTACTCTGGGAACATAGCTATTCCTGTAATGATGAAAAGAGGAATCTCAGAAGTATACGCTCAGATTACTCTTTTGGAGAGCGTTGGCAGCAAGCCAAGCTCATGTACAGCTATTCCTTTAACGGTAAGGAACCATCCATCATTGGCTACAAAAGCAAGACGACTGAACTAATGAATAGGCTGGATAACCGAGATGACCATGACCGGATTATCTCCGTTGTGGGTGAACTGGGTTCCGGCAAGACCTTGTTGGCCCGTGCTGTTTATGGGGACAGAATCATCAAGAAGCGGTTCAAGCAAGCTTGCGCTTTGGCAAACATTTTCCAGGAATCGTCAACTACAGACATCCTGCTCAACTTGCTGAGGCAGGTGAAGAACTCCAAGGAAGAAGATGGTATAATCACCGAGGACTCTCTCAAATGCAAGCTCTCACAGGCTTTGAAGGATCAGAAATACTTGATCGTGCTGGATGATGTTCAGAGCTCGGATCAATGGGAAAGTCTTAAAGATGCATTCCCGGATGAAAAAAATGGGAGTAAGATAATCCTGACAACTCGCAGAAAGCAACTGGCGGTGCTTGCCGATTCAAAGATGCAGCCACACATAATGGGGAAGCTGGACCCTATGGAGAGCTGGGCATTGTTCAAGAAAAAGGCGGGCTTAAAGAGTGATCCAGAAGGATATTTGAAGGAAAGAATCATTGAAGTGTGCCAGGATATTCCTCTGAATATTGTTATGCTCGGAAGTTTGTTGTCAACGAAGCAAGACAGAAGGCAATGGACTGATATACTTTACAGCCCTGGTGATTGGCAAACCTCAGAAATTGTGATGATGAGCTACAATGATCTGGATGCTCACCTGAAACTCTGTCTGCTGTATATGATGCTGTTTCCTAAAGAATTAGACATTCCAGTAAGGAGGCTGCAACGCCTGTGGCTTGCCGAGGGATTTGTGAAGCAACCGCAGAATGAAGAGGAATTCCAAGAAGATGTAGCACAAGAGTACTTTGATAATCTGGTCAGGCGCAGCTTGATAATGGTAACTAAACTGCGGTCTGATGGAAGTCCGAGAAGGTGCCGGTTGCTGGGTGTCCTCCATGGCCTTTTGTTGGCTCAAGCTCGAGATATCAACCTTTTTCATGTGCATCTTGGACCAGATTGCCAGTTAGAAGGTTCATTGGGTAAGCGTAGACTCATTGAGTATGCTGATGCCGGGAATTGTCCACTTGAGCATTCTGAAATTGGACGTTTGAGGTCTTACATATCATTCAACTTACAGAAAAAAGATACTCCAGCAAGAAATGTAAGCTCTCTTGTTAGCAAGATGGTAGGCAAAGGGCTTGGGTTGCTGAGGGTTCTTGATCTTGAAGGAGTGTACAAACCTAGTTTGCCTGAGAATCTAGGTGACTTGTTTCATTTGAGGTACTTGGGTTTAAGGTGGACTTTCTTGGACAAACTTCCCAAATCTGTAGGTGAACTCCCCTATCTTGAAACACTAGACCTGAAGCACACGCGCATAGATAAAATCCCAACCGCCATTTGGAAACTGAAGAATCTCCGGCATCTCAATCTAGATGAAGTTCATCTGGACAAGGATACGGTTCTGCATTTGCGTAGGTCCTTGCCCAAACTCTTGACTCTCTGGGGATTATCAGTAAGCCACGAGAGCCCGATCAAAAATGGATTGAGCAAGTTGAAACACCTCAGAGAATTAGGCATCTCTTTCCGTTTAATCAATTGCAGTCACAACAATACTGATGAACCTACAAAAGCTCTGGTGGAGTGGATCTCCGAGCTGACAGCTCTTCGATCATTGAGGTTGCGATCCAAAGATGATTGTGGGCATCCTGCAGATCTTAGTTTAAAGCCATTTTCAGGCTTGACAAAGCTCTCTCACATGAAGTTACTGGGGAAGTTGCAACAACTTCCTCTTGTCGAACACTTCCCTCCTCATATTAAGGTTCTCACGTTATCACTGTCATATCTAAGTGAGGATCCCATGCCAATTCTTGGAAAACTCCCAGATTTAACAGTTTTAAGGCTGCTCGGAAACTCATACACCGGGGAGCCAATGGTCTGCAAGAGTGGCACATTTAAGAATCTTGAGGTCCTGAAACTCTGGATGCTCGAAAATCTCAAGAAATGGGAAGTGGAAGACGGTGCAATGGAGAAACTCAAAGAGGTCAACATCAGACGTTGTTCCAAGCTGGAAAAATTTCCCGACAGACTGCTGAAACAGGAAACTTTCAAGGAATTGATCTTAAACAACATGCCTCCTGCCTTCAAGGAAAATATTGACAAGAAATATCAGTTGAAGGTCTCCACCAAAGATTTTGAGGAGATCTAAGAGCTGAAGATTTCAATGATTCTTTCAAGTTCCTACCTGCTTTTCATATCAAGCAATTCATGTACGCAGAAGTTGTATTGTCTCTTAACTAGGATTGTTTAAAAATCATATTTTCCTTGTTGAATGAATTTTTCTTTTTCAAAAAGAATGTAATGAATTTCACAGCATAGTTCTTCCCTTTTAGTTTGTATAAACTGAACTGCAAAACACATTCCTATAATCCTATATCTATATGTCCAAGTTAGAGAAAAAGTTCCTCTATTATCACAATTCTACTAGATTTGAAGTATGCATCTCATTTTTAATGTATATTTACGCACATTATATCATGTCTGCGTGTATATGTAAGGATTATATATCAGATAGAACAAAGATTTCTCCTAGAGAATAAATAGAAGAAAATTAATTTTATCCCAACAAAGGAAACCAGAACAAACTCAGGTGGATTCTACTATTCTAGAAGCCAATTGTTGACTATGATTATCGAAATCCTAATCCTAATACCCATGAAAACCAGCCCAGGGTTAAATAAACTCTAATTCATCAAATTCAAACCAAACACTCCCTCCTTCCAAATCAAACAAAAAAAGAACAAGCATTGAAATGGAAAAACATGAATAAAAAAAAAAAAAAAACCTTTATTGATATCAGATCAATTTCACTATCTCCAATGATTATAACTTATAATTCATTAGGCTCTTCCTTTCTGCAATTCTGATTATTATAGATTATTCCAATGCGAGTGACAATCGTCTGTATAGTTTATACAAACAAATTTAATCATATTTCTGCACTCAAAGCTAACAATCAAAACAGTAAATTAGTTTAAATTTAATCATATTTCTGCACTCAGAGCTAACAATCAAAACAGTAAAACATATCTGTTAATGCAGCAATGCGAGATAAATCACCTCAGAAATTGTAGCTAACTAGCTCAGCTGCTTTTCGCCTTCTCGATTCAGCCTTCGAAATTTCATACCTAGGGAAAAATTCGACAAAATATCGCGAATTTATAATTCACGTGTTTTATATTGAAAAATAATCATCGCCTTTTTTTTAAGAATGAAAAAGATAATCAGCTTTTCATAATTCATATTCTAAATTTAAAACTAAAAAGCAATAAAATAAAATAAAGATATTTATGGGCCCGACCCGAATCGGACCCAAACAACACAAGTACAGAAATTATTGCAATATACAAACCAAACAGCGCCTAAACAAGCCATTCATCCTTTATAAAAGGGTGCCCCTCCGATCATAATCCAGCTGAATAGAACCCTAGCTATCGATCAACATGGGAAGAAGGAAAATTAAATTCAAGCCAATAAACCTAAAAGGAATTTCGCCGGTGCCGGCGGCGGAGGCGGAGGCGTCTCCACCGTGGATGGAACTGCCGTTAGATCTGACGGCTAATATTCTGCAAAGGCTGGGAGCTGTAGAGATACTGGGAAGTGCACAGAAAGTGTGTGCTACATGGCGGAAGCTTTGCCAGGATCCCGCTATGTGGCGCGTTATCAACATCATAAACCCAGATCGTATCTACAGTGGGGAGTGCACTAACATTTGCCGTCGCGCGGTGGATCGTAGCCACGGCCAACTAATCGACGTTACTCTCGTCTTTTTCGGCCGCGATGAATTGCTCGATTACATCGTCCTTCGGTATAAAAAACATTAATTTCTAATATATAATTGATTAAATTAGGTCTGTATTTGAGTCTATTATGTGCATCGTCCTGTGTTTTTAACTTTTTATTGATTATTGATGGTATGTTGGTTTAAATTAATTATCTTAAGCTTAAACATGTTGTAGATGTTGGAAATTTCCTCTGATATATGTTGTGCTTATTCAACAGATCAAGGCATCTCCGATGTCTTACACTTGCATATTGCGACGAGATATCAACAACTGCTCTGATTACAGCAGTTAAAAAACTTCCCCAGTTGGAAGAGTTGCATCTTATTAAACAATATATTCCTGCTGGAGATATCCAAACTATTGGCATTTCTTGCCCTATGTTGAAGTCATTTACATCCAACCACGGTCGGTTGAGCCGCCGTTGTTGGAAGCGAAGTCAGAGGATGCGTCGTCGGTTTCGAGGATATTCAGAAAATGATGAAGCAGTAGCGATTGCAAAAAGCATGCCTAATTTGCATCATCTTCGGCTTTTTGCCAATTATTTGAACAACGAGGGGCTCGAAGCCATTCTCGATGGCTGCCCCCGCCTCGAATCACTTGATCTCCGACAATGCTTTGGTTTGGATCTTGTAGGGGCATTAGGTAAAAGATGTCGTGATCAGATTAAACATCTGAAACTCCCTTCCGACTCCGATGATGATCCTGAGTGGATTGCTCGTGAATCCTTTTACTCATTGTCTCCTCTGTATAGGTCAGACTCGTGTGAGGACTACTACTTCCATTGTGATTACGAGTTTCATCAAGACTACACAGTCTACACTGGGTACGACATCGACTATTATGAAGATGATGATGTTGTTGTTCTTTGACAATGACGACGACTGCAGCATTCAAGCCTTCAACTCTTGTTCCACTTGTTCATACTTGTCTGGCTAATTCTAAAGTAAGTTGCCTGTAGTGCATCCACCTTTTCCGCTGGCAACATGTGTCCCGTGTCCACTGAAAATGGGCTATTTGCAGCTTTTTTTTTTTTTTTCCAGAAACGAAAGTTTCGACCTGCTGAAAAAATCTATCGGAACACTTTAATTAACTTATTGTGACACTTCGATTATTTATTATGACACTTAATTACCTATTGTGACATTTCAAAACTAAAATTATTTTGTCGGCTGGCCGTTAAAAGATTAGGAATGGGAAAAATAGACTATAAATAGTAGGGGATGCGTTGCACCCCCTACCTTAGAATTAGCCATACTTGTCTAGTGTTTACACACAAGAATTCCGCGGGAGTTATGGATGGTGCTTTCTTAGTTAATACTCCCTCATGTTTTTAATAGATGATTTTCTAAGCTTTCGCACATATTTTAATAAACTATTTTTTTGCCCATATTAACCTTGTTTGTATATTAATCGGATACATTTATAATTGAGGATTTTGACCAAATTAGTCATAATTAATTAGGGGTATAATTGATATAAATTTCCAAAACATCATCTATAAAATACATAATTCAAGTAGCCAAAACATCATCTATTAAAAACAGGAGGGAGTGCTTAATAGTCATTTCTACTATTCTTTCTTTCCCAATTGGAGTTTCATTCCTACACCTCTCTTATATTTTCTCATCTCCTATTATGTTTATTATGGATAAGATCTTCTAGTTCACTTTTCATGTCCCACGGTGAAATTTTATGTTTTTAAAATGTTTATTACAAAAATAATTTTTATTATAGTATTACAAATCATAATCAACATTTATTGCTAAAAATTAAAATTTAAAAAAATTATATATCCTATTTTTTGGAATAATCAATCATATTAATCAATTATATTAACTAGAAAATAAAAATTAAATATAAATCCTAATTGGGTGGAATGAACCCTAAATAATAATTATAAAATTAAACTAAATCATAACAAATTGAAATTGAAGAAAAGAATTGTTGAAAATTGAATAAAAATCAAAATGGAACACCAAATGAGATAGAGAAAAGTGTGATAGATGATTTCATTTGCATCTTTATGAGCAATTTACATGCATTCTGGTATTTTATTTTTGGGAAGAAGGAGGTGAGTAAGGCCGCAGTCCGGATCAGATCTTCTGTTGCAATTTCTATTTCACTTGATGTTGTATAACTAGATTTTATTTTTATTTTTATTTTTATTTTAAAAAATATTAACATGCCGTAATTGGGATGGATGAACCTAAATAAAAAATTTAAATTAAATAAAATTATAATAAATTGAAAATAATATATATATATATATATATTAAAAAAACAAAAGCTTGGAACATGAAATATAATAGGAATTTCCTAAGTATTGTGAATTAAATAAATTTTAAATTATCTCGAGATATTATTGACTTCGAAATTGAAGCAATAATTATCATTCATGTAAAAATACCTCAAAACTGTGTGAGGGAAATTAAGATGACTCATTGAGACTTGGGAAGTTATTACGTTGTGTTGTTGCACATTTTATTTAGTTCGATTACAAATTAATTCTCAATGTTTGAATAAAAATTACCTAATGTTTTAATATTTATAATTTAATTCTCATCATTTGGATGTTTTAACAGAAATATCTCAATGTTTTAATATTACAATTTAATTCTTAATATTTGAATGTTTTAACATGAATGACTAAACTTTTACAATAACAAAACAGTAAATTAGTTTAAATTTAATCATATTTCTGCACTCAGGGCTAACAATCAAAACAGTAAAACATATCTGTAAAACTAAAAAAATGTATGTAAGCGTATATATTTTTTAATTATTATTTTTTTCAATGAAGGATTCATTCATTAATTATTAACTATCAATAAAATCTGATAAAATAATTTATTAAAAAATAAAAGTACTTTTTAAATTAAAACGAGTCTAAATAAATGGTTTTTTAGTCTTAAATTGATAGTTTGAATTAGTTTGATTATGAATGAAATTAATAGCTTGAATAGGTATATATATTTTTCAAGTAGTTTTCTTCTTCATTTCAATTTTAAAACCATGAATTTTACGGACCAAATCCCCTATTTTCGTCCGTGTTGCATAACTAAGTTTGTTTTAGTTTTTTTAATATACCCTAATTGGGAAATTATAAACCCTAAATTAAAAATTTAAATTAAAATAAATCACAATAAATTAAAAATTAAAAAAATAATTAAAAATTTAAAACAGAAAATGCAACATGAATTGTAATAGGTGATCTCATTTTTGAATTTTATCGTATTCGTCCTAGTTGAACTTGAACATTCGAAGTTGCATGCAACAACAATAATTATTATAAATAATTTCTTTTCATTTTTATTGTATCCTCTCTCTCTCTCTCTCTCTCTCTCTCTCTCTCTCTCTCTCTCTCTCTCTCACGCACACACATATGCCACATATTTTTAATTATAGAATTCATTCATACTTATTTCTATAGTATGTACATGCTATTTAAATTTTTGTGCACGAATAAATAAATATGCGAATTTTCACATATTAAGAAAAAATGAATAACGTTTGATAGATGTTATTATGTGAAGTAATTACCAACATATATTAAATAATTAAATAAAATAATCAAGTATTTATTTGGTAAAACTACTTGATCGGTAGTATGCATTGTATGCATGACATTTGTACTTTCTTTTAATTAAAATGAATATGAAAATAGTTAATAATTTAACATCCTAATTAAATGTATAACTAAATCAAATAGAGATTGATATTTATAAATTTACAAATGCAATTGCAAACTTTATATACAAACAAGTGATGCATAATTTATAATATAATATTTTAATTGTAATATTTATTAATTATTTATGATATTATTTGAAATATATTATATATATATAAATATTTTTTATAATTTAAAATATATTATATTATAATATAACATGTATGTATATACATATGTATGTGTGTGTATCAAGTAAATATTTTTTTATCAATTATATTGTCATCTAAATTCCTTTTAATTTCACAATAATAATTGTTGACATTAAAACTAAAAATAAAAAAGATAATTGAACAAAAAAAAAAATGATACTAGCTTATTAAGTAAAATATTATCTATAAAATAAAATGATGTAACATTTACATTTCAAGAAACATACCTATAGAACTTTTTACTAGTTACTAGTGTATATAAAACATACCTATAGAACTTTCGGTTTAGAATTTTTGGGCTTTACTTTATCATTAACTATCTATTTAATCTAATAAACGATTAAATATTAAAAATTAAAATTACTTTTAAAATGAAAATGAGTCTTAAGAGCTTGGATATATATACTATATATATATACATACATATAATTTTCAAGTAGTTTTCTTCTTCATTTCAATTTAAAAATCATGAATTTGATGGCTTAAATTTTATCAATTTAGGGCCGGTCTTTTTGTAATATAATGGGATAAATTTATCACCATCACCATAAATAGTTACTAACATTTTATAAGAAATATAATATTTATAGTTACTAATATTTCATAAGAAATATAATATTTATAATATTCATTATCAATTTAGGGCCGCATGAAATTAATCAAAACAACAAATCAAAATCGAAGCATACAAATATTTTCTAACCGATTAACAATTTTGGGCTTTACTTTATTCCTTTTTTTATTTTAGAACTTCATTATGGTTTTATTTTATTTATTTTTGTTTTTATTGTCGGCCACCGTTCAAAGTGCGCACCGGGTAAATCCCGTGTCTCCACGGTTCGTCGCAAGTAACATGGTGGACAGAATCAGTGAGTTGCCCGACGACATTCTCGTATCCATCATCTCCCTCCTCCCATTCCGAGAAGCCAAGGCCGCCAAACTCCTCTCCGCGCGGTGGCGCCGCCTCAACCCCACCGGCAAGGTGGTTTCTTTCAAGTTCCCTGCTGCCACACACCGGAGAGAAGGCTACGAATACGTTCAAGTAGCAGACGAGGCCAAATTCTTCGATTACATAAACTGGGTCAACCGCGGGGGGTTGGATTCCTACAAGGCCGCCGCCTCCGCAGGCGGCGGCGCTGTCAAATTATTAAGGATCGATATCCCATCCTTCGACGACGAGGCGGAGACGAAGTTGGTCGAGTTTGCAACGTCAATGGAAGCTGAAATCATCGATATACGCACGATTTATTCCCCCGGCATACCTCTCACTTATCCCTACGTCAGAAACATCACGGCGGGAGTTCTGATCGACTCCCCCCTCAAATGCCTCAAGGAACTGTCTCTATCCGGAGTTGCTCTGCACAGCCACGACATGGGTGCGCTGCTGTGGAAGGCCGTTGGTCTTGAGCGTCTGGCTATTGAATCTCCACGGCTCATACCGGCCGGCGAGTTTTGCATGCATGTTGATGGCGATCCTGCATGCAGGTTGAAGCACTTGCAGATATCGAACGTTTTGAGAAACGAGCTCACTATTTGCGTTCAAGGGCTCATGCGACTCGTCTCTTTGAAGTTTGATGGACTGGGTGCGTTCACTCTGGATCTGCAAAATCTCCCCGAGCTCGTTCATCTCAGAGCTCGAACCGCCGCGCCAAGTGCAGTCGTTGGGATTTCTTGCCTCGACTGTGCTCGGCTGCTGCGGCGGCTTGAGCTCTCTGTGGGGCTATTTAACTGTGGATTGAAAGTATGTGTTCGTTTTCTTTAGTTCATCTTCAACAGTTTGCATTTCTATTCTAGAGAGATTCTATTTGCACCACTAATTTTACTCTTTGCTCTTAAAAAAAAAAAAATTGAAACTACTTAAATACTCTTTAATAAAATTAAGTCTGAACACATCCTGGGTATTCGAATGTCGAAGTTCGAACACAATGAGGATGTTCGAACTTCAATTTTCGAACCATATCTATAGTTTTCTAAGTATTGGAGTTGAAGTTCGAACACAGTGAAGATGTTCGAACTCCAATTTTCGAACCAACTCCAAAATTTTCAAAGCAAGTGTCGTTTGAATTAATATTCTCGAACAAATTAGATGTGTTCGAAATTGTGTCAAAGAGTAAAAATAGTAGTGCATGGAGTAAGTGATTCAAATATTCTCAAACAAATTAGATATGTTCGAAATTGTGTCAAAGAGTAAAAATAGTAGTGCATAGAGTAAGTGAAGTGCAGCAAAAATGTTTACTTCATCTCCAATCATTTACTCTAAATTATACTCTAAAGAGGAATATTCCATAATATTCTTTTTATGTATTTATTTTAATAAAAAAAATTCCAAAAAAAAAATAATGTTAAAATTTCGGAAACTAAATTATAATATAACATGGAAACATTTCATAATAATATTGCAAAAAACAGAACATAATAATATTGCGAAGAAAAAAACACAAATTACATACTAATTTTTTCTAAAACTATGAATTAGAATATTTTCATTGATTTTTATGTTTAGTAGTTTTATTATGCAATTTTATTAAATGTCATTTTAATTTTAACATTAAAAAAAATATGATCCTTCTTATTTGATGTCATTTTAATTTGATATATAATTTTTTATATCAATATTTTTAAAAAATAAATAAATTAAAATAGAAGATAAAAAAATAAAAAATAAAAATCGATGAACGGTGATAGAGCACTATGAGCTGCACCATAGCAATGCTTTAAAATAGAGCATTGTTTAGAGTATATATTGTAGTGGAATTTTAGCAAATTAAAGTGTGTTTTTTTTTGTCAAAAAAAAAAAAACTCTTTTCAATACGACTTTCTTACTTTGGATTTTCTCTATTTAACTATGAAATGAAGGTAATTAAGTATATTATATAATCTCCCAAATTAAAGCTAATTAACTGTTCATCGTCTAAATTTATGTGAATATATGTATTGTTATTGATGTTTCTGCAGAAGGCTAAGCTGATCATGAAAAATGATGATATGCACGTGTGTCAACATCCTTGTCTAGAACATTTGGAGTTGAATGTTTTCATGGGCAAGGAATGCAGTGTGCACCAACTGTTTCTATTCATCCAGACATTTCCTTACTTGGAGAAACTCGAGATAAAGGTATATACGAGTATCGTACGAAATTCTCTATTGCACACTCGATTCTTTTAGGTTTTTTTTTCAAATTTTTTTCTCTGGTTTCAAGTTCTTATGCTTTAGCTCAATTTTGAACTTATTATTTCGGATTCATCCTGCCCAATTAGAATGTGTGATTTTTTAGTATTTAATTTTCAAGTTTTAGTTTGAAAAATTGAATGCTAAAAAAATATATCAAACTCCTAATTGGGTAGGATGAACGAATCCTAAATAATAAGTGTAAAATTAAACTAAAGTATAATAAATTGAAATCAAAGAAATTAAAAAATCAAGTGTGCGATAGGGAATGCAACACCAGTGCACTAGACGATTTCCTATGTACTTCCTCTAGTAATTCAAAATAATATATATAGGATTTGGTTCAAATAGGTACCAGTCTTTGTGTGAAAACTAGGAACGGTGTTTATTTACTACGATTTTATAGCTTACTTTATTATATTTTTGTGCTAATTTTTTTAAAAAAATTATAGATTATCTTGTTGTATTTTAATGCTAGTGCTAATAGCACTAAAATACAATAAGGTCAGTTATAAAATTATAATAAATAAGCACCGTTCCTAAGTTTCATACGAAGCACTGTACTCATTATAGCTCATCACTATCTATCTATATATATATATATATATATAGATAATTATTGATATATGTGTGTGTTGTTTAATTTGCAGTTTATAAGGTCATTTGAACATGAGTATAATAAGCAGAGGAAGCTGGATGAAGATTGTGATAACAAAACAATTAGTAGAATTTTTTATCTCAAAACAGTGAGACTATTGGGGTTTTCTGGGAGGGTATTTGAGTTGGAATTTGCATCGTGTGTTTTACACAATGCTGTGGATCTCCAAGAATTGATTGTTGAAGGTTGTGTCACAAATTGTGCAATCCAACAAAGGCAAATAGCTCGTTCATTTCAATATCTTCTATCTGTAACACCTAGTTTTGTTGATTTAATTCTCAAATAACTAGATATAATTCATTCATTAAATCTCATGTAATTTTTTATTTTTTATGTTTAATATGTTTATAAGTTTTTCATAAATTGGATGTGAAACCCAATATCTAGTAAAATAGAGAAGACAGCCCACGAAACTCAAGACCCAAACTATTCTACGAAATCGTCTATTACATTTCATATTGAACACTCATTTTTTATTTTAAATTTTAAATAATCAATTAATAACTAAAAATTAAAAATTAAATAGTAAAAAATTATAATGCATTCTAATTCGGTAAGATGAATCCTAAATAATAAATATAAAAATAAACTAAAACATAAGAAATTAAAATCGAAGAAAAATTTGAAAAAAAAAAAACATAGTGTGTGCAATAGAAAATGAACACTAAATGTGCAATAAGCGATTTCAAATGATCATAGCAATAGTCACCTTTCCTATGGCTAATCAATCAAAATTCAAAACCAACAGTAACTAGAAATCCATTCATAATTAATAAAATTACAACAGAAAAAAAAAATGGATATCAGCATAACAACTATATACAAGAAAAATCAACCCTTTGAAAAACTCTACTTGAATAATTTACAACCAAATGTTAACTTATCGTTCAAAATTTACTGCGTTACATTTCATTACTAATGCTGTATCACTGTCACTGTTTAATATAGACTTCAAAAAATAAATTTGATCCTTATTTACAAAAGGTAGTTGCGCAGCCTCATCCCAATTTGCAGATAATGGCCAACTGGAAATCACTCATTGACTGCACCACAGCACCTTTTTTAACATCTGATTTATGCAGAACAATCTAAACCTTCTTTGGCAGACGCATCTGCAATGAAACCAACATGAAATTTTAACAAATGCTAGAAAAGCGCAGTGCAATGAGTGGCGGTTGCTTTCTTACCCGCGATCTTGGGTTCCTCCAACCTGCAGAATCTTGAACTGATGAAGTATATGCAAATTTTTCGAAGATGTTGAGATCCGGTTTTTCCACCACGGTTGAGCCACCATGTGCAGACATAACCTACAGTTGGCTATAACATGAGCATTTATAGAAAATCGTTTCTAAATACTTTGGTTTTTCATTCAAGAGTCGGATCACAACTGGATGGAAGCAATTCCTCAACCAAATACAGAAGGCAGAAATGGGAGTTTGTAGTGTGTAATTCACTAGGAAGTGTGTATATTATTGTATTCTCTACTGCACGTATGACTTGCTAGATCATCTTCTGTATGTATCAAAGTTACCAAAACCATTTGCTTTTGCCATGAAAAGCTAAAAATACAAAGAATTAATATTATTTACCTCATCTTTTGTTTCAACTTTCTTAATCTCTGGTTCAAACTTCTTGATCTCCAAGCAATCACGATAGAACAATATCTGAATAAAATCAAACGAAAACAAAGATGAGTGCGAAGTTGAGTCACAGCCAAATGTAGAGAGTAATTTTCTAAAGGAACATAAGAACTAACCTTATTTTGAAACTGAATATTCGATCTATCAGTGGCCACCACATGAACACCAAGACAATTATCAGAGTTGACACAGAAGGGGCAAAAAATAGAGTTAAATACACATCCATCTTCCTTGCACCAAATCCCCTGTCCGGAAGCACTTTCTTGAGATTTAAGGACATGTGGATGGACTGATGATGTATCAGATACGAAAACATCCACACTTGATGATTTTAAATCTACAGGCTCCGAAGTATTCTTCTGCAGAGACATCAAATGATCTTTTGATGTTGAAATGAGAGAACACTTGACCAATAAATCATTTTCAGGAAGACCCAATGGGTTTTTGCAGTGTGAGCATAACATTTGTAGTCCCTCGTCCATATTTAGATCAGAAGAGATATGTGATACAGCAGAACTATTAGGTGTTGAAAGAAAATGTTTATACTTCACAAATTCTTTTTTAGAATGGTAAGTCTCATATGAGTTGTGAGTTGCTTCTGCAGTCGCTACTGAATTGGCCAAAGAACTGAACTTATCAGGAACCTGAACGGGAGTATTAAATTCACGGATATGGCTGACTGATGGCAAACTGGTGATTTTTCTTCTTTTCCTGAAATTGCAATTGACACTCCAAGATGATTCTGCTTCAGGTTCTTGGATATCTGCTTCAGAGACAGCGTCTTGCTTGGGAGTGGCAACTTCTGAACACGCACGATTAGTAGGACTAAAGAGGAAGTTTTGGACAGGCCTTGGATGAAAAGAAAATTGCTGAGGACTTGAACAATCATCTCTGGAGTAGACTTCAGGGCTTGATTTGCCCCTGCAATTCATCCCAGGCATTTCTTTAACAATGGTAAGTTCAGGATCATCTATGGGGGATTCCACCAAAAGTGCTCCAGATGCCCTGCAAATGTGTAAGATTTATGTCAGCAGAAACATTCTAAAAAGTATGCTGCAAATGGTTACATCCTTCTGAAGCATAAATTTAAGGAAAATCCATCATATTATAAAATCACCAATTTATCAGAATACAGGGATCATTATTTGATTGAGCATATTATCAAATGGCTGAGTCCAAATATAAAAGCTTCACTAATAAAGAAAAAGGATGGCATTTATATGCTAAAATTCAAATGTCAAGGAGTTTTTTATCTCAAAATGCCAAGGGAGGTTTGGAGAACTACCACAATGTAAAGGCCTTGAGATATACCTGGAATGCTTTTCAGAATTACACTCTAGGTCAATGTACGCACAGCTAGCACTAGCATCCTTGTCATCCGGTATCATAACAACTTCAGTTCTAGTTTGAGATTTTGTTATTTTATTATTTTTCTTCCTCGTCTCCATCTTTTTGTCAACGGGCTTGATGTTTTCACTGTCTACCTCCAGATCTTGCGATGGCATTGCTGTTATTCCAGTATGAACCTGCATTCACAAAGGCCCAGGAGACCAATATTATATTAACATTCTGCATAATATATCATACATTAAATACAAGCCTCTACTGCAATACCTTCACATCTCTAAAAAAAGATTTCAAACCATCTAGTGATTCCTCAAAGCTGCTGTAGAGCCTAATAGACTTGCGAAGCCACTTTGATATGTGTGCTCTATTTCTGTCTTTATGGAACCGCTCATCTGCAAGCAGAAAAGAATTACTTTGCACAATAGTTTAAAAACATTAGTGTAATTCTGAAATGGTTTTTGTATGAATTTGTTATTCCTTGCCACTCGCAAGGAAGATGGATCACAAGTACCTAAGAATATGATAGCGCCATAGTCAAATCTGTGCCGTATGCAACGACCTACAAAATGTAAAGAAATAGGTATCATGACAATGAAATCTAAGCAAATGGGCAATGTAATCTAAAATACTGAGTTTGGGTTTCAAATATTGTGAGTTCTAGCACTCATCATTCACTTCATCCTTGGCACCGCGAGACTAAAACTACGTCAAAACATAAAATGAAATCAATATACTTTAATGTGAATAACTCTATCAGTTCTCGCCCCATTGTGACAGTAAAACAGTGATTTTGCAACCACATATTCAATTGGTTCAATACATGCAAGGACCAGATGGTGGAACAGGATTAAGATTATGATTTGGGGGAAACATGGACAAAATCACACTAAAGCTGATAAAAATACAATTGGTACAAAAAAGAAAGAGAAAAAAGGCAGGATATCCTAATGAAGATAGAGAGTTTTGGCAAATATAGGGTAATATTTTCCCTTTTTATTTATTGACAAGTTATTTTAGGTTATGATGCATAAGCAAAAATAAGTTGTATGCTGTACTCTTTTCAGGAGCCTTAACATAGTGTGTGTTTTAACAATAAAGGAGAGAACAGACTATAGCATTCAAAAAGTAGACTTGGGGTAACAAATCTTAGCATAATGAAAAAGAGCTACCTGCAGCCTGGTTTAGAGCCCGGAAGGCTTGCTGACAGTACCACTCGTTCCCACTCAAAAGGTTTTTAGATGACTCAAATACATCATTGAACTTCTTCTTCTGTGCAACTTTAATGTCATAACTGATAAACAATGATCAAGAATTACCCATATGAACATAATACAATCAGCAAAAAAGTATATGAAAGAAAAAATACTTACACATTAGGAAATGGAATCCCAACAATCACCTGACATGGTTAAGGAATAATAACATTTTGACAGAGCATATCATAATTTTGTTGAGATGCAAAATACACAGTTCACCCTGTTAAAGATTATGCAAAGAAGAAATGGAATTAAAAACATGACATAAAATCACCAGCAAATGCGCCCCCCAAAAAAAAGTATGGTAATAAGGTTCATCAGCAATATAATCCCATCTCAAAAATAGATTGTGAAGGATACAACAGCTCGAGCATTGTCATCTGAGAAGTCCATCCCTTCAGATACCTGTAAGCATCATATTTAAATGTGAATGCGTGTCTTAGAGGTATCTCTGAAGAAAATCTTTCAGCAATGAAAAATAAGCAAGATGGCATAAATCTAAAACAAGTAAATCATCCAAACTCTGAGTTTAGCCATCTAATTTAGATATCTATTCCTGATTTCTTTTACTATATTCCAAAAGAAACAGGCAACAGATGTGTGTGTATGTGTAGACATGTGATGAAGCTGCTAAATGGTGTAGAATGGTCTGAATTACCTTGCCTCGACAAACTGCTAGAAAAGCTGCCCCTTCTTTCTTAATACCTTTAGCGGACTCCACCAAATTGCTATTTTTAAGACCAAGCATTTTACCCCTTATCTTTTTCCCTTTAAACTTTCTTGTGCCATGTCCATGACGAATATAATTATAGTATTCCCTTAAAGTATCCTCGAAAGAATCTTGGCTGCTCCCTCTGGGTTCTGAAACAAATCATTAAGTAATGTTCAGAAAGATAAAATCAGACATGCATCTAACTATATAGGAGAACAGAGGTCAGAGAACGATACAAATTAGAACTATAGTAGCTTCTTGTATCCTAAAAAAGTCATGTTTCTAGTGGGCAGGAATTCAGAAAGCCTACCAACAAAAATGGATTTCTGTGCATTTAATCGAGACCATTGGCCTGTTTCCTGCCACCTGGTGCTTAATTTATCCAGCAGCTTGTAGCTAGGAAAGAAAACCAGACAACCACCAGGAACAACTTTGCATATTTCCTCCAAAGATGTACCAACTGCATCCTTTTTGTACAAGAAGAGAGCTAATTTTCATGTGCAGCAGGAATGGAAACTTCTTTTGACCTCAACCATAGTTAGAATATGCATAATACCTGGAAAGCATATTCATCCGCAGTCTTGTAACTTGCATTGAGTGGATAGTTACCAGGACCATTGGAAATCGCAGCTGCCCACACCTATGGAAAATGATGATCAAGCTCTCAAATAGGGAAAAAAAGAACCAATTTGATTTGACATGAAGAAACAGAGAAGAAATATCCATTCTACCTGTGAATCAACATCTATGATATGTGGGGCTTCCAGACAAGTGCCAAATTGAATGCCAAGTTCAGATGAGAAAGTATTCAGTGGTGATAGAGTTCTGTGACAATAAAGAAAAAAAGTAATATATATATATAGATATATATATATATATATAGATTCCTGAAATGAGTACTTCACAACCACAAACTGCGTACTGTAAATTAGAAATGATAGTATGTAATGATTTAGCAAAGAAAAGGGCTAGAACAACTCTTTTGGCAGTGTTACCATGTTTCAATGAAGTAGCGTAGTATGAGTATAGAGGATAGGGAGCAGCACCTAATGTGGTGCAAGCAATAAATATTGAATAAATAATTGTGAACCCTATCAGGAAGCCTAAATAAAAATAAACCAAAGAAACAGTAGAAGTGCAGCAGTGCACAAGAAACCTTCCCAAGAAATGATTAAAAACTGCTATATGTTCTGGGATTAACTTGAACTATGTTTACCCTGAAGTTAATATCACAGATTGTGCAGATTCGGCAATGCTTTTGAAAACAACAGCAGGATTCAAGCACCACAAGCTGAATGTGTTTGTCCAACCACCTGTAACATTTCCCGTGCACTAATTATGCCTCTGAAGCAGCAAATAAGAGCCCAGTGTCCCGAACTCTATAGTGCAAAGAACAAGTAACAGAGTACGTACTTCAAAATTAACTTACAATGAGTTCCCTAATGATTCCTCAACAGGAAATGAGCAAACTCATTCTTGCATAAAATTCCAAAGAAAAAGAAAAAAGGAACCATAGACTCATTTTCATATCAGAATCACAAATCTGTAAGTTTGTATTGTCAAATGGCCTGACTTTCACTTTATCAACTAGCGTTCAAGACTTCATTCCTTTCTGGACAGGAATGATAAGAATCAATACATCAGAACCCACTCTGGACTCAGTATGTGCACTGGATAAATGGATTCATATATTTCTACAATTTTCTTACTTTCATTAATTTTGTGACTATGATTATCATTTTAAAAATTGGAAAATCTTTGGCAAGATAGATTTTATTCACTTTATTTTCAGAAATTGCTTAACATCCACCCTCCTCCATAAGAATGCTCGACATATTACAGAGAATTTTTAGACTAAAATGAAGAAATGTGAAACTATAGAAACCTTTGCTAGGCATTAGAGTGTAGCAGACCCTTTTCCAGTTTTCCAAAGTGTTTGAGTTCTATGATGAATTTTGCACGACCATACTTCTATTATTTCAAATGAGTGTATCCTTCAAAATCTAACATAGCTAAGGGAATGAAGACCTCGTTACCACTTGCCTTCATCTTTCTTCATGGATCTTTGTAGTGAGAGTTCAAAGTCATGCGCATGGACGCCATTCTCAGAAAAGAAGTAATTGAGTGAAGAGAACAATCCTGTATGATAACCGCAAGGCCAATCAACAATATAATTTCACTGCAGTAGAAATATGAAAAACATGAAAATGGAGATAAATTACCCTCCAGGACAGTTGATGCCATTGCACTTAAATGAGAAACAGCTGGCTCAGTTTTTGAAGCAGTACTGATGACCATTCCACTTAAATGAGAAACATCTGGCTCAGCTTCTGAAGCAATTCTGATGGCCTTCAGAGCAAGGCAACCGTCACAAGTAGAGAGTGGGGTTAGCCACAAAAATGGCCAATCATAATGCATTTAATGATGTGAACGAGAATTAGAAGATTCATCAAACTGAACATTGCTAATTACTTAAAGTACCTTTTTGGCACATTGTAGCAAGATTGGAAAATTCTGCAATGATATATTAGCTTCTTGTAGCTCTTTTAAAGCTTTATCTCCAGTCCAACTGATTTGGTCAAAACATATAACTATATAAGAAAAACAAAAAATTGAGAAGAAGTCTGGTATTTTGCTTGAAAATGCAACCAAATAATATCTGAAGAAAAAAGGATGACTCTGACATGAAATTCTATTTACACTGTTTCCAAAGCCCAAAGATTATGGAAATAATTTCATTCAGGTTTGTATACTTGGTTTAAAGTGCTTGGAATCAACAATGAAAGAATCAATTTTGGCTAGTTTAAAGTGCTTGGAATCAACAATGAAAGAATCAATTTTGGCAGGTAAAAGAATATGACAAACTTTGGATTTAAAAGAAACATAGAAGTGCATTTTCAAAAAATGTCAATATCAGCTTCATATCATGTAAAATCTTTGGCATAATAGTATACATACACTACAAATTTATAAAACCATCAGATAGTATCTACTTCCACTTCCCTCGTTAACCAAGTCTAATTCCCAGTATAATTGATTCCAGAAAGGAAATAAGGCAGGCAACAAAAAGTAAAATCTTCTTGCTCTATTAGGAGAAGCATATTATATAAACAAGTAGGATCAAGATGACCAAAATCTTTTAATGCATCCCTATAAGATCCCACCTGTTCTCTATAAATCTTAAAATGTGACCAGACAAAAAGCATAACATATTATAACCTAACCTAAAATCATTAAAGGAAATTATTGGACATGTTTTAACTTGAATCTATGGCATAAGAAAGTTTATCAAGTTCTCTATTATTTCTATACAAAATATTTCCCCAGCTTTGTGTTTTTGATATTGTATGAGATGATCAGCAGCAGATTTGACTAACAAATTAAAAATTGCGTCCATCGATGTGGTAGTAAATACTAACCAACGGAAATGCCGCTGAAAATCACGCTTCACCAAAGTATTTTTTCTCTGTTCAATCCAACTCAAGATGTCCTGCATATAGTATATAAGAGAATTCTAATACACTGGGAAAAAGAGTTAGGGAAACAAATGGAGGGCTTGCCAGTAGCTTATCAACCTGAGTCATCTCAAACAAGGGTTGGTAAGTCATGTCATCACTCAGGCTCAGCTGTCCCAATTCTGTCTGCAAATCTTCCAAAACACAAAGCAATATGAGATAATACAACAGGTATGTCTTCTATGATTTTATAACTTTTTGGTGTAGAACTTACAGAGCAGAGAGTCTTCATCAAGATCAATACTACCACCATCACGAGCTATGTCTTCTATATTACTGGATAGGTTAAAAAATTGAGAATTTATTATGAGAAGAAAAAATGTATATGGTGAAAACATATAAATTTTAACATATGCCAAATTATGCATGATCATTTTAACTGTCAAATACTATAGATTCGAAATTCAATCTCAATTCCAAAATTTTCAATCATGATAAAATAAGACATCTTGCTAAAGAATACACATTTGTTCTCAGTTCAATTTCAAATTTGTCATCAAGATGTACAGCTTTGAAGGCAATACAGAGGGCATTCCCCCCCATAATAAATTATTGTATACTTTATGAAGAAGCACAGCAACAGTCATCAGTTACTTCATTTCTTAGCAAATGTGACCAGCGCATAAAAAGTTAGCATATATGGACCAATGAATAGATTTAACATACTGTGCTTCATCAAAAATTATAATGCTCCCATTCATATTAACTCCCAGCCCTTCCCGGATGATTGGATTGATGATATAGTTATATGGGCAGAAGACCAGATCTGCCTCTTCAGCCATAGCACGTGCTGCAAAATATGAACAGCCTGAAAATTGAAGAGCTCTTTTAGAAACTTTTAGTTGATTAATTTCCTCAAATACATACTAACTGAAAAGGACAGGACCTTTGACTACTTGCCCAATTTTGACAAGGTCTTCAATATCATGGACCTCATGGCAACCACCTTTTTGAAGAGAAGGGTGGCCTCTTACTTTATGAACATTTCTGAAAGGAAACAGGTTTACTGAGGAAATTAAAATTGAAAAAGCACCAGAATAGAACATGCCATAACACACCTAGAAAATTGACTTACCTGTATTCCGGGCATGTATCTTCTCTATTCTTCTTCAGAAGCAACCGACTGAAATTCTAAACTAGTGTTAGAGAGAATAAAAATAGAAGAACGATCATTTTTTAAGAAAAAAGAAACGACCATTGTTCATCAACTTTCTCATCACCGCGTAAGTAGGGGTTGGTACAGTAACGTTTTCTTGACCCCTGGAAGAACACAACATAAATAAGCAAAAAAATAGATAATATTTAACACAACTTACACAAGTAGCATGCATTTAAGAATAAATCGTAAATACAGTTGCCAAAATAAGAAAAGTTCAAATACCATACAGGTTCATAAAAATTTAAGCTATAGCCAAGCCCAGAAGTAGCTAGGTGAGCAGTGATCATAATTTTAAAGTTGGGTTCATATGTTCTTTTGACTTCATGTGAAAAACAAATGTAGACTAAAATCACCATAGAGGAAGAGTTTTTGTGCAGAGAAAATACTTTACTGTAGTGAGAAATACCGTATGCCAGCATATATTAACATTATTTGCTTATCATTTCTTTAATTTTTACTCTCTTCCTTTTTCCTTCTTGTGTTTTATTTCCAATTATAATTGTGCCAATTAATTTGTACTTCATTACCCTTGCATTTTTATCAAATATACCCACATTCAAAAAAAACCAGTCTGCATCCCCTCCATACAGAACATTCCACGACAGCTGAATGAATACAAGCAAGCCCTAAGATGTAAATTATAAGAAGAAAACAACCAATGGAGAAACAAGATTCACCTTTTAATTATTCATTTTCAAGTTAACATAAGTTTTTTTAGTTGAAGTTAACATAAGTTATTAATCAGAATATTTCATATTCTTACAAACACTAAATAAAAATGGTAACAGATTGTGATACTTTAAGATCCATGCTTCCCCTGTAGTATGTCTCCTGACCTATATCTGAAAGTACCTGACAGTTAACACATGATCATCCACATTCACGAGAAATAATCTTTGGCTGTATGTTTATTGAGTGGATAAGCACGTTAGATTAGATGGAATACCAATTGAGAATTCCAAGTTATAATTCCTTAGCTCGTGTCTCGTGAAAATGGAAAGCTCATAATTAACACAAAGTTATCAATGCACACAATTTCCCTATAAAAAAAAAAAAATCAATGCACACAATACTGAAGATATCACGTTAAGAGGTAGCAAGCCTACCAAGACTGCCATGGGGACCCTGTATGATGTTTTTTTGTACTCCCGAATCACTTGACTGATTTGAGCATGAGTTCTCCTAATAAAACAGTGCAAAATCTGATGACCAGTTCTTTTGATTAACCATTCTCGATATTTGTGCAGGACAAGTATTTCAGTGTAATGAAGCTTACGTTGAATAAAAGATAACTGGAGCTAATCTTGTTTTGGCACTGGCTGTGGAGGGTGCTGGTGCCACCGGATTCCCTGAAGAAAAATAATTATAAAAGACATTAGGAGTCTTAACCTAAAAAAAATTAAAAACAATCTACAATTTACACATTAAACAGCATTGCTAGAGAAAATATATATATAAAAAATCCTAGATAATAGAATCCAATCCAGATAGCAATATGTGATAAAAGACACTAACCAAGCAAAATCACCGAACATGGCTTCTTCTAATCGACACAATCAAGCAACAGAACAGAACGATAAAATCGCAATAAAGCAGCAAAATTAGGGTGAGCAAAAATGCTTCTTCGCCCCTCATCAAACAAAACCAAATCAAAACCATAATCAACAATATTTCGTTATCTCTTGAATCCGATACCTGATGGCTGAGTCTCAGGGATGAAACCACCTCCGTGATTAATCGGGTCCGTGACAGCCTTCGGGTCGGCCCTATAGCTGGAATGCGTCAAATTCGCGCGAATGTTTTTCAATTTCTGATGCTGCTGCCATGCGACGGCGGAGCAGAGTAGCGAAAGCGACTTCCCCGTTCCGGTAGGCGACTCGAGCAGCGCGTGGCAGTGGCCCTCCTTCTGCGATCGATCGAGCGTCGAGATCACTCGGTTCATGAACGCCAGCTGAGTGCCGTACGGCTGGTAGGGGAACTCCACCGGAATTCCGCCGATGGGGATTGTGTTCCTCGAACTGTGGTTGGATTTGGGGATAAAATCAGGGTTAGGATTAGGGTTAGGGTTCTCTGATGGCGCCATTGAAGCGGTTAGTGGAGAGGTAGAATCCTCCATTTTTTCACGCACTAGATGTGTGTTGTGTGTGTTTTGGGAAGAGGGAGTGAGGGTTTGAGAAATGTAACTGTGATTGTGGCGGGGGAATTTTGTGAGGAATGTGGCGGGAATATTTTATTTTTTCTTTTTTTTCATTTCATTTTGAATTTATTTTTAGTTTTTTTAGGGAATTTTGAATTTATTTTGATTTTGATACTTTTACTTTTAACCTTGTTTTAGTTTTTCCTCGAAAAAAAACAAACTATCTAAGTATTTTACCAAATACTTCTTTTCGAATTTCAGGATAAAAAATGTAATTGGCATCATAGAAAGCTTCAGCATAAACATATCTTCTTTTATAAGTAACTGGAGTATCTCTCGTGTGATAAACGTATGGAAAATTTATAATTTTATTTATTAGATATTATAATTATAAAATATGAAATTTTATAACAAAATTAATTTATAGTTATTGTGAATAATATAAATTTTGGTATTATTTATTTTTTGAATTACTTATAGCATACATTTGTCATTAATGGTTATCGAGATTAAGCTCGACAAAAAAATAAAGGTAAAAGAAAAATGGTGATTTAAATCTGAGTTTGAAATTCAAATTTGATTGTAATTATGAAGGAATACATGGATTGCTAAGCTGTGAACTTTTCAAATAAACCATGTGAATTTTTTTATAAAGTGATTCATAATTAATAATAAAATATTATTAAGTGGATTGATGAGATGATTTATAAATTAAATTAAATGATAAGATGATTTATAAATTAAATTCAATGATTATATAATGCATACATTAAATATATTAGATAATTTGTACGATAATGATTTTAAATAATAAAATAATGGATTGTTTTGTTATTTTTGAAAAAGTGGATTTTTTTTTTGTAAAAGACTCAAAAATATAGGTAACAAAATATAATTTACCCAAATTTAAATAATTCAAAAGGTACAGTCATACTATACCAATCAATTTTATCTATCTCGTCATTAAAACCACCCCTTTTAGCTATTAAGTTTAATTAATCAAATACATACAATTTTATCCGTTAATTAGATTTTCACCCGTGCGATGCACGGGTTCATTTATGATCTCAAACTCAGTTATTATATATTTAATGTAAGTGTCACATTTTCATATTTTATATAATTAATATTTTACTTGATAAGCTCAAATAATTAATAAACAACCACAATTAAAATATTATATTATAAATTACGCAACACTCGTATATATACAACATTTGTAATAATATTTGTTACATTATCATCGTTTTTTAAATAAAAACTTTTAAATCAACACGACTTGTGACTCATGACGCAACCATGTACAATTGACCGTGGCTAAAAATTTATGAAAAATATATGTGAACAAAGATTATAATAATAACTTATATTTCATTTTATAGGTTTTTAGGGTTGTATATTATATTTATATAAATTTGTCAGATTTAACTCTTAAGAAATTGGTAATTATGTTGTATGTAAAATAAATGTAATCAAACTAATGTTAATAGATATATATCGAAACATACAAATTCAAATTTAAGAATCTATATAATAATGCAGCCTACGTGTCTTCATTATATGTCAATCTTCGTTTAATTTGCATTAAAAGTATGATTGATTGCACTTTAGTGCCCAATGTTGAGTGATTTTACACTTGTGTTCCAAAATTTCAAAATTTACATATTGATAGTGAACATTGCCCAATTAACGCTTATAACGTTAAAATAATTTTACAGTCTCACAAATGTAAACATGGACTGTTGAATACTGTGAAGAACAACAACAACATCAAATATTTGTCATATGGAATAAGCTAAAGACTGGGTTTGAAAGATTTTCAGCGGTCTAAGTCAACATATGTGAAATTGAAAAATTGATAGAATTTTATAAGTATTCATCTGTGCAACAGTTAGCATTAATATGTAATTTTTTAAAATTTTGAGATAAAAGTATAGAAACGTCCATCGTTCAGGTACTAAAGTGTGACAAACACTAATAAACCATACTTTCTAAAAAATAATACAATAGATTATATAAACGTATAAATGTTAATCTTTGTTTGATTTAGTTATTCATTTAATTAGAATGTTAAATTGTTAATCATTTAATGTTTAATATAATTAAAAAAGTATTATGAATGTTATATCTACATATAATAAAACATGCTACCGATTATGATATTTTACCGGATACTTCACTTGATTTTTTTATTTAATAAATCTAATATACGTTGGTAATTATTTGACACAATAAAATCTACTAAACATTATCAATCACTTCTTAATATTGAAAAATTCACATATTTATTTATTCGTACAAGTATATTTTAAATGTTATGTATATAACAATATACGTTATTGAATATAGCACAAATTAATCATATAATAAAAAAACATGTGTAAATGTACGTGTTTAAGAGAGAGAAGATGGTGAGACATTAATAAAATAAAAAAAATTACTGTAGATGATTTGATGTTTTTGGGAGGAATTTTTCTTTTTGGGAACTCTATTTTATAGTGTAGATAGATTATTATTTGTGAATGGACGAATTCGTGTAGGAGATGGAGTTGGATAAAATATGTAAAATAATTTGATCAAAATTTATAGATAGTTAAGTTTTATTACTACGGTTGCCTAATAATTTAAGCATATCGATCACTTAATCTACAAACTGGTAATTTATGAGCAAACATTAAACACAACTAAAAAATTTAAATCAATTGATAATGCTTGTCCGTGTTTAATTAAATGGCTAAATCTCAGTTTATGTAAAAAGCATAATTACATATCACGATATTAAAAAAAATAAAAATACAATACGTTATTTTCAATTTCGAAATATAATAAAAAAGACGCAACTATTAATTTTAAAGGAATCGAACGGAGCTGAATATCATGATATTTGAGTTCAATTCGTTAAAGAATACTATAATTTTTTTCCTCTTATTCGAATTTGACTCGACAAATATTTATCATGCTCGAATTTGAGTAATGAAATATTTGGAAATTTATTAATCGAGTCTGGGTCCGAATGTTCGAAAAAAAGCTCATTTAAATTACATATTCAGGCTCGAACTAGAAAAAAATTTATTTAATTTATCCGTTTGAGATACTTATAATATTCACAAACAAGTTCGATTAAGCTACAACTCGAACATATTTATGAGCCTACCAAAATGAATACTTATATGATCGAACTCGGATTGATAATTTTATAAAACTCAATTCAAGATTTGAACTCGATTCGTATAGAGAAGGAAGCATCGCAATCGATTATGTTCGATAACCGTGTTAGCTATTACATACATTTTCTTAGGCACAAAAAAAAGGTTAATACATGGTAATAAAATGAAATTAAATCGACTGTCTGTTTATACTCGACCAATCGTCTCTCATAAATTCATAATCACCAATCGCATCATCTCGCCCATATTCCTCCCTCGATCTGCGATTGAATTCCCTAAAATTCCCACGAATTCATTTGAATTTCCACCTGTCACTCCTGTTTGAGCTGATTGCATTTCGGAATTGGAGTAATAGATGCCGCTGACAGTGATTTTGATGAAGTAATGCGGTGATCTAGGGTTTGGCGAAGGGGCAACAAGAAGAAGAGAGAAAAAAGGGCGGGAGCAAGTATGGAGAAATTCGAGGAGTATTTCCAGAAGGCGGATTTGGATCGCGACGGCCGGATCAGTGGAGCTGAAGCGGTGGGTTTTCTGCAGGGATCCAATTTGCCCAGACAAGTTCTTGCGCAGGTCAATTTGATTCATCTATCCCTTTTTAACATAATTCGAGTAGTTTGCGAATTTTCGTTAGCTATGTGTTAGTAATCTCGGCTGACATGTTGTGGGATCGGTCGGTCGAGATTGAGTTTTTTTTGTATCTAATTTTGGGCAATTTAGATAAGTTTTGATATTTTCGGAATGGGACATGATATTTGTTATCTTTTAGTTTTTAAGTGATGCTTTGGATTTTAAGAGCTGTAGAAACTTAAGTCTCTGATCCTGATTTGAATGATGGTTATGTTGTGCTGATGATTATTTAATACTCCATTCGTTGCTGCAGATATGGATGCATGCTGATCAAAATCGCACCGGCTTCCTCAGCCGTCCCGAGTTTTACAATGCTCTTAAGCTTGTTACGGTGGCTCAAAGCAAGCGAGAATTGACGCCCGATATTGTCAAGGCAGCATTATTTGGTCCTGCTTCTGCCAAAATCCCACCCCCACAAATAAATGTATCTGCTACACCTGGGCCACAACCAAGTCCAGTAGCTGCTTCACCTTTGACGCAGGTGGGTGCGGCTTCCCAGCCATCTTCTCAAAATCTTGGATTCAGAGGACCGGCTCCTCCTAGTTCAAGCATTAACCAGCAACCTGGAACAGTCTTGTCAACTCCAGGCATGAACCAACAATTTAGATCAGTGCCTTCTTCTACTGGCATGAACCAGCAGTTTGGAATGGTGCCTTCAAGTTTAGGAATGAACCAGCAGCACTTACAGGCACAGCCTGCCAGTACAATGAACCAGCAATATGGGCAGGTCCAACCTACAAGTACAAGTATGAACCGGCAGTTTGGGCAGTTACAACCTTCAAGTACCGGAATGAATCAGCCATATGGCCAGGTACCCCCAAATACAAATGTGAACCCGCAATTTTTCCCTTCTCAAGGCAACCAGATGAGACCGCCTTTATCCACGCCTACTGGTCCTGCTTCACGTCCACCTCATGCTGCTAGTGGTCTAAATGTTTCTGAAGGTATGACTGGCATTGGCCTTCCAAACTCAAATAATGCCTGGGCAGTTGGGAACAGTGCTACAGCTTCCACTGGACCTGCAACACAAGTCTTGGATAGAGGAGTTAATCCATCTATATCATCAGTTGCTCCAAATCCCCAAGACCCACTTTCATCCTTCTCAGGTGCCAAGGATCCTAAAGCATTAGTTAGTTCAGGAATTGGGCCTAATTCAAATGCCATGTTTTCAGGGGATCTGTTCTCAGCAAACCAGTCTTCAACCCAGAAAGTGTATTCTGCTCCACAACAACCTACGAGTAGCCTGCCCACGTCTTCTGCAATTGTGCCTGTCAGTTCGAGTGCCCAGCCTTCGGCTAAGCCCGATCCCTTTGAAGCTTTACAGAGCACTCTCACAAAACCATCAGCTGCAGTTCCGGCTGCTCAGACACAATATGTCCCTAAGTCTAATCAGCAGGCTCCAACTCAAGTCACTTCCTCAGTGTTGACACCTGGAGTCCAAACGGGTATGGGGAATTCAACTTCAGAGCCCTCCCAGATGTCATGGCCAAAAATGACACGAGCTGGCATTCAAAAGTATGCAAAAGTTTTTATGGAAGTTGACACAGATAGGGATGGGAAAATTACTGGTGATCAGGCACGCAACCTATTCTTGAGTTGGAGATTGCCAAGAGGTACGAAGTTCTGCAGTTATATTCAAACTATGCCTTTTGAATTCTCTTATAACTTAAGGTTGGCTTCTTTATTGACATTTCAGTGCCTGCTCTTTATATCTAGAATACTTATTAAACTGCCGGCGTCATATTTTTTTTTATCACATATGCTATGGATTACCTTGAATGTGTGAATATGTACATAGTAGTCCTTGTGACCTTTAATTTTTTATAACTAAGCCCATTCAAACCGTTAGGATTAAATTTAGTTGGTGATATTCCTTTTACAGAAGTTTTGTGATTCTTCTTGTACTATCAGTTGATCGCCATTCCGTAATGAGCTTATCTCATCATCTTGAAGATTACCTGAAAAATCGGTGAAATAATTGTAAAGCATATAATTATCCTTGACTGGAATGGAATCTTTTGTGTATTCCATCATGCTTTCTAAAAACATTGTTGAATTTCATAAAGCACCTTGATGCTTGCTGATTATGTAGTTATAGATGTGCACAAACTGTTTGAACTTTGATCAGATAGAACGTATTGTGAAGCTGCTGATTATTCTAGGAGGATAGATTGAGATGTCATCTTGAGCTGAATTCCTTGTTAAGATGCTTCTGTCCATTTCTATTTATTGAAGACTTGAAGTCTGTTTATAGATTTTTGAGTCATCCAATCAAATAGGAAGTGGAAGTAATACCATGGGTTTTTCTGCAGTAAACTTTGTTTTTTTCTTTTTCTTTCTATTTTTCTGAGTGTTGAATAACAACACACTTACCAATTTATATGTGATCATCTCCAGAGGTCTTAAAGCAGGTTTGGGATCTATCAGATCAAGACAGTGATAGCATGCTTTCTTTAAGGGAGTTCTGCATTGCACTCTATCTGATGGAGCGGTACAGGGAAGGACAACCTCTTCCATCTACGCTCCCAAATAGTGTCATGCTCGACGACACTTTAGTAACTTTGGCAGGTCCACCTACAGCTTATGGGAGCATGGGATGGAGCCCTGCTGCTGGTAATGATTGACTTGTGCTTCTCTTATTTTAATTTGCATCCCTCAAATGGTTCTGTGATTCCTGTTTTTCTCTTGATTTTTAGGCTTAAGACCACAACAGGGTGTGCCTGGTGCTCAGCCAGTTCCACATGCTGGGTTAAGACCACCAATGCAGCCCGTAGGTTCTCAGGCTGATGGTACAATGCAATTTAATCAGAAAAATGCTGGAGGTGATACGATAGATAATTCCCATGCTAATCAACATAGTAATGGGCAAGTCAACTCTTTGGATATTGCGGGTCGAGAAGCAGCAGAAACTACTGAAAAGGTGCTTACTACCTTCCCTTCGCACCTCGTTTGTGTCTATGATTATACGTTGCTGCTTTGAGTGCTTTTAGTTATTTGGTATTGTCTTGTCTCAGCATGCCTGCAAATGTGTATTTCTCCAATGGTTGATATTCATTTATTTTTTCTCGTAAGGATGAGATTCTTCTGTACTGTTTTTACTCAAAACTGGTAGAAATCTAAATAAATTGGATGAGAATTATTATAATACCTCGTGTAAGGATGTTAATTAACACATTACATTTTCCAACTGAAATTTTATAGCCATTGTCTAAAAAAAGTATATCGCCTGAGAATTAAACCTGACATTTATTCGTCTGGCAACTTGAAAACTAACTTGTTCTGCTTTTGTCCTCAGTGAGTCGTGCAAGGATGAAACAATTCTTATTCATTCAGCTATTTTTGAACCAGCAACTTTAGTAGACTTGGTTTAACAAGCTTCTTTTGATGAATGCTAGGTTGACAACAATGAGAAGGTGCTTCTGGATTCCAGAGAGAAGCTTGAATACTATCGAACAAAAATGCAAGATCTTGTATGTCACTGTACTCTTTGAATATTTGTTTGCTTATTTTCCATCATTGTAGTCATGTGTAACCACAATTGATAAATTCTTTATTTGCACTAATATCCATTGGCGATGCATATGATTTACAATAATTTATCTTGGATTCCCATCTTTATCAAAATTACATTTCAGGTTTTGTATAAAAGTAGATGTGATAATCGACTCAATGAAATCACAGAAAGGGCTAGAGCAGACAAGGGCGAGGTATGTTTGGTATTCTAGTTATATGCTTTTACATTTAACTCCATTACTTCCTCTGGTCACAATTTCAAAATTATTTGAGGAAAATAACTTCTTTATTTCCAGGCCGAGTTGTTGGAGAAGAAATACCAAGAAAAGTACAAACAAGTTGGAGAAATTCATTCTAAGTTAACTATTGAAGATGCTTCATTTCGTGAAATTCAGGCAAATTTGACTTGGATCCTACTGATCTTGTGAATATTGTCTACTTATTTGCTTGGGTGATCGTTGTCTAAGCTTATCATTATTGAGCTACCTAGAATTCTATTAAAATAAAAAATGTTGATGAAGAAATTGGGATGAGTTGTTCCCTCGTTGCTTTGTGCTTTTCTGTTCCCAACCCCTTTAACGAGTGATATTTTCAAACTACGGTAACCATCCCCATCTATTTTGAGATATTAAGAGATGTTGCCTTAATCCACCACCTCTTACATTGAATGGATCACTGACAGTCCCATCCACCAGATGCCATTTGAATATCCTTGATCCCCCATTTTTAGATGCTTCCTTTCCTGGCCTTACCAGAATTCCTAATCACTGCTATGTTATTATCAATTTGTCCTGATTTCCATTCGGAACATCCTCCCTGTACACTGCCACTCTAAGAGCGCATTTCTTCTGAAATGCATAGCTTTTTTTGTTGACTTTTCTGATTTTTCCTCTGATGCATAGTCCCCAAGATATAAATCTCTTCACTCATATCCCATTGACTGCCACAGCATTCTTGAAAATAGTAACCATCCTATCATTCTTCTTGGTGTAGCAACCACCGACACTGCCTTTACCATTTTCTCCTAGTGACACTTCCCAAATGAACCAACCTCACTAGATGAATAATAGTATGTCCACCCACAGCCTATATGATTAAATTTTTTTGTTACTTCTCTTTGGCAATTTTTATGGAAGTCATTTAAATATTAATTTAATGATGTATTTTTTTGGTCTGAATTATGGTCAGTTGTTTCACATTTAGTTTGTGGTACACTCCAAAAACTGCTTGGCAGAGAGAACTGAATATATATATGGATTTTATTTTCTTTACCACATGTCGAT
Source organism: Perilla frutescens (assembly GCA_026008535.1). Classification (NCBI taxonomy): domain Eukaryota; kingdom Viridiplantae; phylum Streptophyta; class Magnoliopsida; order Lamiales; family Lamiaceae; genus Perilla; species Perilla frutescens. The sequence goes on from BRKX01000003.1 coordinate 75,315,899, forward strand.
CCTGAGTATATCATATTCCCTTTTGAATTTATTCTTCTCTTCAGTTACCATTGAATTGATTCAGAGTCAATATTACATATTTATATAGGAGCGGAAGATGGAGTTACAGCAAGCAATCACCAAAATGGAACAAGGTGGTAGTGCTGATGGTATTCTTCAGGTTAGTAGTGCTGCTTTGCTAGGATGGAGATTGGTGTTTTACATGCCCTGCGTCCATTTGAAGTTTGCAGTTCAAATGCATTCCTGGTTTTAGGTACGTGCTGATCGTATACAATCAGATCTTGAGGAACTGTTGAAGGCATTGGGTGAACGTTGCAAGAAACATTCTGTAGAAGTCAAGTCCTCTGCATTGATTGAACTTCCCCCAGGTAACCCTGTAACATTTGCTAGGTTTGCTAATGCTTTGTTTTTTAAGTGAATTTGCTTGTCTTTATCCAGTACTTTAGTTTTTCTATTGCTCTTTCATAACCTGATTGTTTTTTATGGACTTGTAGCTTTGTTATTTTAGTTAAGATTCTATATTGGATTTGTTTTTTTTCCATGCTTGACATAGCCCTAAGAGTGGGGCCAGAAAAGAAAAAAGGAAGGTTGAGACCCCATAGCCCAGTGTTTTAGGTTTTTGGTAGCAGAAGGCCAGCCAATGAAAATAGGAGCTTTCTTTATCTCTGTAATCTGTCTTCCCCTTTCATCTTCGTCTTTTACTTTCTTACGAATTCAATGCAATAGAAGGGTGGATTCAGGTCCATCTCAATTTCTGAGGTCACATCAATTTTGGTTAAACAGTAGTTCAGATAGTCTTTTATGTTGTTTCTACATTTGGTGCCATGCAACTCAAAAGTGAACAAAATTAATCAAGTTTTTTCTGCTATTTCTCCAGTAGAAGCGAACTAAATAAATCAAATAAGAAGAACAATGTACCGCTACAGCGCTACTAAAAAGCCGGAGAAATGGAAGAGAAAGGTGGTGTGGCTTTGAAAAGAGGCATTGTGATTGAAACTAGTGGAGAAGAAACATGGATTACAGGAATAGTGGACAGAAGAGATAGTTGATGAATGTAAGGTTGAGGGAGACATTAAAGCCATGAAATTAAGTTGTGAAGCAATGCATTAGATGCCAGGTGGATACTGGCTTTAGACAACTGAGCAATTTACGTAAGCTAAAGAGATTATTAACATCTGGTTGCGATCTCTAGTCTCATGTTGGTTTTAAAATTTGAGTTAGGGGCATAGCTTAGCAATTTAGTGAATAATGTTAGAGAAAGAAAGTGCAGCATCAGTCTTCTGTTATCATTAACTATTTCATAATTCAAGTTATGTACCAAACAGAGTTTCATTAGAGTTTTCGTACATGAGCCCCATCAGGTATGTAGTTTGAAAATTGACTCACTTCATGTCTAGACTCTACTCAAACTATCTATTCAATGATGGAGTTGTAATTACCCAATCTGTGTTCATATTCATACCCCTACTTATAAATGGATTTCATCCATTTTTGTTGAACCTAAATTTGATATGACCCTTGTGATTCATTAATTGTTTCTTCTTGAGTCGTGATTAGTTTAATTTTGACTCAGTACTATCTGGCATTAACTATAAAGGTATACCATGCTTGGATAAGTGCTTAATGTAATTATGAAATTATTCTTCTTATTTCTTAAGGTTGGCAACCTGGGATCCCAGAGATAGCGATGATATGGGATGAAGACTGGGACAAGTTTGACGATGAAGGTTTGACATCTCTTACATTTAGGAGGTGCTTGGTATGGGGTTTTGGGATTAGGGAATGGGAAAGAAAAAAGTGGGGGGGTTCCTTGGGAATCAGTTGTCCACTATCACTTCAATTCGCGAAACGTGGGGAGTGGCCATTCTTAATTCTCATATAATTCCCAAGCACCCCCCTAACCTTAAATCTGCTCTTTGGATGAATTCTTGTATTATTGATGACGTGCCTATTTTGTTTTACAGGGTTTTCCTTTGATGTTGCCCTTCCTGAAAATGGCAAGTCAGCATCTGTCCAGAGAGAAAGTTCTCCAACTCATAGCTATTCCCCTGACTCACCATCAAATGTTTCCACGCCTGATAGACCCTTCGTTGCGGGGGCTAGTGCCTTTGATGCAGAATCAGTTTTTAGTGCAGATGAAGCGAAGAGTCCACGAGGAAGTCCAGGGAGGCCAACAACATATGAAAGCCCGTCTAAAGAATACTCGGAGGATCATTTCAGAAAAAGCTCTGATGGAGATGCTGAAACCCACAGGTTTATTTTTTACCATACAGTCACATTGCTTCAGCTTTCTAAATCGCCAAACTATCTTGTTAGTTTCTCCCGTTTGTGTTCCTCATCTTTTTCCCTGACCCACAGAGGAGGCTTTGATGAACCTTCTTGGGGTGATTTCGACAACAATGATGATATTGATTCAGTATGGGGCTTCAATACTAAGGCAAGTAGCTTTGTCATCAGCTCTCTCCTATTTATTATATTTATGACACTGACAATGATATAAACTTTTTTTAAAATTTACTGCATGACATTACAATCTGTGTGGAATTCTCTTCAAATATTTGCAAGAAAAGGGATGTTTGAATCTATATGTGATCATAGGCTTGATTGTAGTTTCCCAAAAGGAATTTTACATCCACTACATGCTTGAGTACAGTGTTCATTGACTTTTTTTGTTAGTGCACATTGACAATCGTAATTCATATCCATCTCGATCCCTTGTGTCTCTTCCTCGCCACAATCTGTTCTACAAAATAATGTGTAGAGAAGAGAAGGCGTTAAGTTGAGGATCTGTAACATATCATCGCCATGCATCTGTTGTTAACTTCTGCTAAATTAAGTGCAGTTATGAGCTTACGTTGATTCCATATCATCTTTTCAATTCCTACTTGTAATGCTACTCTACCATCATCACTTTCAGGATCCGGATCATACAAAGAAGGAAGAGAAATATTTCTTCGGCTCTACTGATTTTGGTGCGAGTCCAGAAAGAAGCAGCTCCCCTCATGCAGAGAGCGCCTTCCAAAAGAGCAACCTATTTTTTGAGGATTCTGTCCCCAGCACCCCACTTTCAAGGGCCGACAATTCCCCTAGGTACGGCAATGAGCCAAGGGACCCCTTCGACAGTTTCTCAAGGTACGATTCATTCAGCACACACGATCAAGCCTCATCACCCCGTAGAGAGACCTTCACTAGGTTCGACTCCGTAAATAGCTCGAGAGGCTTTGACCACAGCAGCAATTATTCCTTTGATGACTCCGATCCCTTTGGTTCTAGCGGCCCATTTAAGGTCTCGTCAGATGCTAATAAAGAAAAATTCTGAAAATTCAGAGGCATGCCATATACTAGTAAAATTCCATGAGCAGCAGCATTGAGATTTTATCGGCGTTTGGTCATATGCAGAAATCATCGAAGTTTTGTAGTATTGCTACAGAGTGAAGATAGTAGAACGACGAATTGCTCATGCATCGTCGGGTTCTGCTTCGTGTATACGTGCTGAAGATTACAAGACGCAGGAACACAACATCTGAAAATTTTCTGGAAAATTTCGTTAATCTCCATTTCTGTTGCAGAGAGAGCTGCTTTGTATTCTTTTCAAATTCTTTTTTTTTTTTTTCCAGAAATTGTTTCTTTTGAATTCTGTTTTGGGATTTTTGTTTCTCTTTTCCTCTTCTTTTTATTTCCTTTTTTGTTGTTATTTTAGGGGTTGGGATCTGTGTGAATGTACAAGAAATTATCATATATGCTGTAATTGACTGAAAACAAAATGTATTATTCCTTTGTAATCCATATTTTGATGTTCTGAATTGGTATTACGAGTTAAGACAGTTTTTGTTTTCTGAATAAATATAGCAAACAACTTTCTTTATTTTCAAAGACAATTTGTGAAATTTATTGAGAAAAAATGTTATTTACTATATTAAATTCTATTTAGGGAGGATAAGGAGAGAATATAGAAAATGGAGTTTCTGTTTGCACCCCCATATTTACTCTTTGCACTCCAAAAGAAAAAAAGAAAAAATAAAATAATTTTGAAGTTACTTAAATGTCCTTTGTTCAAAAAGAAAAAATTAAGTGTGGTTTGAAAATGAAATTTCGAACTCATCGTGTTTGTTCGAAATTTTATTTTCGAACATACATAATTTTTAAAATAAGTCACGTTCGGAAATTAATTTTCGAACACACCATGTTTGTTCGAAAATTGATTTTCGAACAAACATGGCATGTTCGAAAAATAATTTCCGAACGGACTCCATGAATTTTTTTAAGTACCGTTCGAACACAAGACTTCGAACATATCCATTATGCTCGAACAAAAGACTTCGAACATATTCAGAATGTTCGAATACACAACTTCGAACAGAACGCGATTTTTTTATGCTTTTAATTTTCAGATTTTATGTTTTTTTAAGTAAGGCATTATAGTCAATTTTAGGGGTGCAAAGAGTAAAAAAGAGATGCATGAAGAAGCTATGGTGCAAAGAGTAAATATGGGAGTGCAAACAGAAACTCCCTTTTGAAAAATCAAATAAGAACGGTACCAATCAATAAAAATAGTGACAAAAGAAGATATTCCATCAAAATTCTTGATTTTAAACTAGGTTTTCCAACACAAATACTTACTTTTCTTGATTTTGATTCGGCCCACATCTCAACCCTTGATTATCTCGGATTTAATTAATTAATTAGTTGATACATTGTATATGATTAAATCCACTTTTTTTTGTTAATACATCAAGAGGGCGGTAAATGAGTCGAGCCGAGTTCGAATATACATATGTTCAAGTTTGTTTGAAATATTTTCGAGCTTTAAAATTTATGTTTGAGCTCTAATCAAGTCGAACATGAGTAAAGCTTTAAAGCTTATCAAACACAAAATTAAATTCAAACTTGTTCGATATGTTTATTAAATCGAGCTCAAACAAGCTTCTTTTAACGCACAGATACGAATCGAGTATTGAACTATTTAATTTAATTTTAAGCCCTATGCATCAATGTATACACACACTTCAATTTATCATCTCTTGCATTAAAAATAAAAAATCAATCAATTAATGAAATTACGAATCATCGAAATAAACAAACTCACCATATCTAGTGTATACCAAAATAATAATAATAATAATAATAATAATAATAATAATGAAACACGAAATGAAACACAAAATTTACGACGAAACCACCTCACATCGTACGGGCCCTCCTTCCATTACCGCCTGACCATCCGACGTCGAAAATTCGACATTTCTATCGCCGCATGCAACGACGGCCGTCGCCTTCCTTCCCATCGACGCGTATTTCGTCTGAAAACGGACGTTGAAGTCCAAACCGTCGACGCTCAACTGCGGCCGTGGAGACGGCAGAACTACGTCCACCGTCGCACTCAGCAAACTCCGGGCATGATAACTGTGCTTAAACAGCGGCGTAACTACACTGGCCACCGTCGAGCTCTGCGGCCGCCGGCCGCCTACCGAAACGCCGATTTCTCGGTAGCGCAAAGTCACGGCGTTCGGATTCTCGACGGAGAAGCCGATGTTCCACTTCGCAACGCTGTCATCTTCGAAAGAAATCGAAACGGATTCGATTTGGAAACGGGGAGGCGATATTTTGAGGAAGCCTAAAATCATGCAGGTGAGGAGTAAGAGTATTATGAATGTGAGACCAAATATTAGGAACCACGGGCGGCGCCTGGTGGGGGTGGCGGCGCCGCCGTATGTCGCTGGGGGAGTAGGTTTTCCCGCGGGTTTCATCATGATCGTGTGTAAATTGGGAAATTGTTTCTTTAATTAAAAATGTAAATTTTTTAGAGGATGGAAAAAATTATATATATATATATATATATAATTTTCTTGGCTAAATTGTTTTATTATATATATATATGTGTGTGTGGAAAGTAATGTTATTATATTAATATACTATTCAACTAATTACTAATATATTAATATGATATGTCTACTACTACTATAATGTGATATTTTATTTTATGTACATAACTTGATTAATAAATACTAAATAGTATATGTATGTTGGTAATACGATTTTATGTGCTAGATACTATTATATCTGGTGTTGGAATTCGTATTACACACTCGATTTTTTTAATTTTTTTTTTATTTCTAATTTACTGTGCTTTAGTTTAATTTTATGCTTATTATATTGGGTTCATTCTACCTAACTAGGGTGTAATATAATTTTTTAGTATTTTAATTTTTAAAATAATCAATTAATTACTGAAAAATTATAATGCATTCTAATTTGGTAGGATGAATCATAAATAAAAAGTGTGAAAATTGAAGTAGAGCATAAGAAATTGAAATCGATTTTTTTTTAAATCGAATGTGCAATAAGGAATGCAATACCAAATGAATAATAGAGAATTTCAGCGGGTAGTCCACATTTCCTATTTAACTCTTATGTCCCACTGTTAATTTAATAAATTTTAAATGTTTATAACAAAAATAAAATTTATCATAGTATAATCAATCATAATTAACATTTATTGATAACAATTAAAATTCTAAAAGGTTATAGACACCAATTATGGAACAATCAACCATATTAATCAATTATATTAAATAGAAAATAAGAATTAATTATAATATATATATATATATATCATAATTTGATGGAATGAACTCTAAATAATAATTATAAAATTAAATTAAAAATTAAAATGGAAGAAAAAAATGAAAATTTAATAAAATTAAAATGAAACATTAAATTTGGACTGGTGTATAGATATATATTGATACATATATATTTTTGAGAATGACTTACATGCACCGACCCCTCCCCACCCTTATCTACACCCATATGTCAGACACGCTGTGGGTGCATGTGCGACGCGTGTATTTCACGCGTTTTTTTTTTTTTTTATGTGTTGATTTTTTTCCCAAAAAATTTATACCTTAAAATAAAATTAGTAAATTCTAAAAATAAAATGAATTAATTTAATTTATTTAAAATAAATATAAATTTATACCCTAAATATAAATAAACCTTAAAAACACACAAAATAAATTTTTAAAAAACCCCAGAGCAAAAACAAATCCCTAAAAAAAAAACCCTAAAAAATCCAAAATAAACTCCTTAAAAACCATGAACCCTACAAAAATCCCGAACAACTAAGCTTTAATTATTAATTGAAATAAAAAAAAGTTACAATTTGAACTAAATAAAACTAGTATAAAATAACTATTAGACGTCTTACTTTTGAATGATGCGGGTTATATTTTTTGAATTTTAAGTGATACTTTTTAGTGTTACAGTTGATACCGATATTTTTTAAATTCTTTTTACAGGTTGACCCGTGTTTTTGATCCGACTCCTTCAGAAATAGTACTATTTACACTTTGTGCATGGGAGCGTTTGTGTATATTTTTATTTCGTTTCAATATAATGGAATTAATAATACTCCCTCTGTCCCATTTATATAGTCCCTGTTACTATTTTGAGGTGTCCCAATTATATAGTCTCATAACTATAAATAGTATTAATTATCATGATAATATACAAATATACCCTTGCTATGTATTGGAAATTAAAACTCAACCATTTAATTTTTTTAGAGTCATTAATTTTAAGTAAGGGTAATAATGGAAGTTAAGCTTTAATATCTTGTTTTCATAAATATTTTTAATTTACGTGCAAGGATAAAGTGGACTATATAAATGAGACGGAGGGAGTAATAAAAATAAAACACCCTAACTTCTAATTCCCAACTCCAACCGTCGCGATTGAGCAGCAGCACAGTCGCCGCCGACTCGCCGTCGTCTCCATACTTCCAGTGGACCAGCGGCAGCCGCAGCAAGGCAGCAGGTGAATGTTGAATAATTAATTTTCGAATATTTTAGTTTTTAAGTACAGTCTAAACTCTTATCAATTTCCATGGCAGAGAGAGGAGGCATCCGTAGAGCAGCCACTTGGACCTCTCGGCCCTGCCGCCGCCGGCGTAGATATCGAGCTGCTGCAACTGTTCTTAAGGTAAGCTCAAAACTCCTAGCTTGAAATTTGTGATTGAAATGAATGTATTATCTGATTTGTGAAAGCAAACAATTCGATTTGATCGATTGACTCTATTGAAGGTTTCGTGTTAATGGACTGTAGACTTGTTTCCTTCAATCGGAGTGGTGGTTTATTTGCCGCCGCAAGGATTAATCCTCAACGATTATCTCCTTATCCTCAGCGAAGTGAGTTCCTGGTTTTCCTCTTTAAATAATAAATGCGCATTTGATATGTTTTTGGTGGTGAAACCTAAATTCGGGGTTAGATGAGGAAGTGCATTGTTATATTGGGGTTGGAAGGTGTCGATAGTCTGGTTTGAGTGATTTAAGAAATTATGAGTAAATAGAAGATTTTTGCATGTCTCCTCATTTTCATTTTATTGTTGCTACTTATTATAGGATCACTTCGTTGCGCCACATATTGTTCCATGAAGTCCTATAAGCTTTCAGACCTTTCCAGGACTGAGGTTGATGGCCTGAAAGCTCGTCCTCGAATTGATTTTTCATCCATCTTCGATGTGGTAAGACTTTTAGCTGAAAGATGATGTTTTTATTTGGCTAATGGAATACATTGTTATATCATGTCGAGTTCTCAATCATCTGGATTTTTCATGATTTATTTGTAATGCCTTCTTATGTACTTAGGTTCAACCCATTGTCGATGATATCCGGAGTAGAGGTGATGCAGCTGTTAAGGAGTAGGTTTTTCTTTACCTTTTGAATATGAACCTTCATTATTTTGTATCTGGGATGTAAGGAATATTTGTGCAATCTTAAATGCACAATAAAATTTTATTTTTTGACAAATAGATAACTCAATTTTTAAAACATAATTTAATTTTCTTCTCTCAATTGCTGGGCTGAATGAATATGACATGGTACTTTCTTTACAACAGATATACGATGCGGTTTGACAAAGTTAGTCTTGACAACCTAGTGGAGAGCATCAGTAACCTTCCAGATCCGAAGGTATATTCCTGCATGATGTCAGAAATTCGGTGATTGTGATTTGAGTTATGTTGCTTGAATGTGTTTCTCAAATTGTATATATTTATTTTTGTAACTGTCTTCTGTTCATGTTTCTAACTAGTATTGATTTGATTAGCTTGATCCAGCTGTTCAAGAAGCATTTGATGTGGCTTACAATAACATATTTGCTTTTCATGCTGCCCAAAAGCCAGTTGAAAAAGTTATTGAGAATATGGAAGTAAGCAGTGCAATGTTTTTACTGTAAACACATGTTATGCATTCCTCCTTTATTTTGCCTGATGCCTGCCCACATTTTCAGGGTGTGAGATGTAAAAGAGTGGCACGAAGTATTTCTTCTGTGGGTCTTTATGTTCCTGGTGGCACTGCTGTATTGCCTTCAACAGCTCTGATGCTTGCAGTTGTATGGTGACTTTGTAATTTATGTCAGTTCTTATTTCAGGCCATAATACCATGACTATAATTTTAGCTTTACTGATGGGTTGCTTTAAATCAGCCTGCCCTGATTGCTGGCTGCAAAACAATTGTACTTGCAACTCCTCCTGCTCAAGACGGGAGCATTTGTAAGGTAGCTGTTCTTATCTTGAAATATTGCAATGATTTTTGTTTTTATATACACTTTTTTTCTAATTGCGGCTCGCCAACCATTGTCTGTTTGTAGGAGGTTCTTTATTGTGCAAAGAAAGCTGGTGTTACTCATATTCTTAAAGCAGGAGGTGCTCAGGTAGTATACTCTTTCTATGTATATCCCGTATGTTTATGGAGCTTCAATGTTACTAAAATTGATGGTATCATGTTCAGGCAATTTCAGCTATGGCATGGGGAACTGAATCTTGCCCTAAGGTATCAATTTTTGTACAAAATGTGCATACCTTTTGAATGACAAATGATCCTCCGTTTTAATAGTGCAAGCTCATATTTTTCTTTGGTCTCCAATGAATGTAGCGAATGTTAATTCCCAATTTTCCGTGAAAGTTGCATTACCTTTTGACTTATCTTTATCCATGAGTGTAGCCCCTGGTAAATTAGCTTTTCTGTCCACTTACATCCCTCTATCTTATTGTCTGACTGCCTTCTTACTTACACAAACACATGTACACTCTGTGTATAGTTATGAATAATAAATCTGGGTGAGCCACCTAGTACATTGGTAAGATCACATGAGCTGTGTGAAAAGTCTTTACCACAGCATGAACATGTTTTCTGATGGATATAACTTTCTTTTACCTGCACATAGAGGAAATTAATTTCAAAAGTCTTATTAATGAAACTGTGAAAGTGTTACTTCTTTCTTATGTTAGCTGAAGACATTGTCTTACCTTTATAATCTCGCCCTCTACTTTATATTTTTCACTTTGTTGTCTTTGTTTGGTCAGTTTCATTTGGAATCCTGTGCTTGTAATTGTGGCTTAAAATGATACCTCACTTGTACCAGGTTTATCAATTAATAGCTAAGTCCTTGCCTAGAGTTTACAGATAAGTAATATGTTTGGGGCTATTATTTGTTGATTAAATACATATTTGTCAAACTGAAATATAATGGAGAAATTATGTTTTCATCATTAACCTTTTTTCTTTATATGTGGTGAACCTAATCTGTATGACTCATTGATTTTGTTGTTATGTATCTCTGTAACAATTTGCTGACCTTCCTGCAGGTAGAAAAGATATATGGACCTGGAAATCAGTATGTTACGGCCGCAAAAATGATTCTTCAGGTATTTCTGTTTTTTATCCACAAAAATTGTTTAAAGCTTGCATGTTGTTAAATTGTTACTTCTTCTCAATAGAACAGTGAGGCTATGGTTTCAATAGACATGCCTGCTGGACCATCAGAAGTGCTTGTCATTGCTGATAAACATGCCAGCCCTGTTCACATAGCAGCAGATCTGCTTTCGCAGGTATCTGCCATTCTATATAATTCTTGCTTCCAGTTATATGTTATTTGACTCTTGCACCAACGTATTCATATTTCTCTGGTCATAAGTTCCGTGGCTTTAGTTATTGGAAGATAGTATCTAATCTGTTTATCAGAAAAATAAGATAAGATTTTAAAAGAAATTTTAAGAAGTTAGCTGAAGCATAAGGTGGCCACTGGCAGCAAACTATTACATAGTTACCTATAGTTGGGAGATAGTAAAAGGAAATGTGAAGCTTTTTCTCTACAAATGGTGTGGTCATCAATATGTACATGAAGATACTTCTCATACATTGCTTTATTTTAATCATGCTCTACTTATTTTCTGAACCAAAAAACTTTTCACAATTTCAGGCTGAGCATGGACCTGATAGCCAAGTTGTTCTTGTAGTCTCTGGAGAGGGCGTGGATATAACTGCAATTGAGGAAGAAATCAGCAAGCAATGTAATAGCCTTCCTCGGGGAGATTTCGCTTCAAAAGCACTAAGTCACAGCTTTATTGTTCATGCACGTGATATGGTTGAGGTATGCATATTTATTGCATTTTGGAGTCAGCAAGAACAACACGAAAACTAATGTTTTTACGTTTTAGAAAATAAAAAGTGCCTATACTTGTTACTGTGGCTTTTGGTTTGGCATAATTTATTTAACTTGCAGAAAATAAAAATTGAATATTTGGTCTCAATTGATTTTTGCTTTTGTGTGATATCTTTATATTTGAAAATCCACAGGCTATTGCTTTTTCAAATTTATATGCACCTGAGCATTTAATTATCAATGTGGAAGATGCTGAGAAGTGGGAATGTTTCGTAGAGAATGCAGGTAAATCAGTATTGCTCTGTGTCTTCTGCAGTTTGCTATATATCCTTTTTCTTCAATATTTTGAACATCTGCAGCTGAAAACATCTTTAACAAACTTATTTAGCACATAAAAACTTGAACAGCTGAACATATTTACTAAAAAGTCTAAATCAAACAAATGCAGGTTCTGTGTTTTTGGGTCCGTGGACGCCCGAGAGCGTGGGAGACTATGCAAGCGGCACGAACCATGTTCTACCGACTTACGGTTATGCAAGGATGTATGGGGGAGTGTCTTTAGATTCATTCTTGAAGTACATTACAGTTCAGTCATTGACAGAAGAAGGTCTGAAAAAGCTCGGGCCTTATGTAGCGACTATGGCTGAAGTCGAGGGGCTCGATGCACACAAGAGAGCCGTAACTCTCAGACTAGAGGATATTGAAGCAAGACAAGTATCTAATCTGAGATAAGGGTTGTAAAACTGGTACACCCTAACCCTAATTCTTTGCTCTTTCTAGATTTGTTGATGATGTTAAATTTTTCCTTTTGTACTTGATTTCTTTGACCTCCATTTACAACTCAGAAAAAAAGTTGCAGTTTTTTCCTGCTGGATTCATCATGATCGTGTGTGAATTTAGAAATTGTTACATTAAAAGTATAGGTTTTTTAGAGGATGTCAAAAATGTGGAAAATTGGAAATTACCTTGATTAATCCTAATTAATATATACAAATACATAAATTATTATGAAGTAATAAAAAGACAATTTTCTTGGCTAAATTGTTCTATTATACAAATGGAGAGCAATGTTATTACTTATTAATATATTAATATGATATATCTACTAGTACCAGTCTACTACTATAATATCAATATGATATTATATTTTATGTACAACTTGATTATTATATAGACTATAGTATCTCTATATATGTTGGTAATACAATTTTATGTGCTAGATACTTCTATATCTAATATATATAATTGATGATCGATCATTCAAGCTTTATGAATTGCATATATTATTAACGACGCTATATTACATCATGTTATATTTGAAAAATTAAATAAGATCTAAACAACTGAAAAAGTGTTGCAAATGTGGTTATAAATTAACAAGCTTTTGCCAATTTTTTTTTTTTTTTGTAACTTTTGTTTAATTTACAATCGTAACACGACTTTTAAATCGTTACGAAAAAAAGGGTGTCGCATCAAATTTGAAAAAAGACCAAACGCCTCAGAGAGGCTTGGATTCTTCTAAAAAATGTTCTAATCAAATACATTCCACTTCATTATTTCAAATACACTCACAACCACCTCCTCACTACATCTGTCTGCCCACGAAACTAATACTTTTTCTTCGAATTCAACTGATGATTTCGAACAGAACACGAGGCCTGAGATCAAAAGAGCTTCATAAGAGCTCGTTGTAAGAACAACGAAACCTAGAAACTAAAGTCGACAAGGGGAAGACGAACCTATGGTTGCTCGGCTGATTTCCAACCAATGTTTGATCTGTCAGAACATGTTACAATCTCTACTCCACAGCAGCAAAGGCTCTTTGATTTCATGACCAATTCTCATAGGGCTACTTGCTTGAAGAAACCTTCTTTCTAAGTAGGAAGTGTTTGTTCCTTGGAGCATTTTCGTTGTGCTCCTCTGCTTCATTCAGTCAAAAAGAATCTGCTGCCCGGGTTTTGGGATGAAGCCCTTCTATGTAAACTTCGGTATTAAGTCACATATCCGTCTTTCAGATTGGTGACGAAGCATAAAAGGTGCCGGATATGAGGACAAATGAAGTTAAGTTCACAAGGCACAGTTGGTACATGATAAGATGAGAAACAAATTGGGCAGAACAGTAGAATCATGTTACCTTGATCCCGAAACTGCGAGTTTTTTCATAGTTCACTAGAATGCTGAAACCTCCTAAAGCGTATGCCGGGAGTAGAACTGCATTTATACTGGTATCAAAGATGCTGAAAATGGGACACGGACAAAACACGTAAGAAAAAAACTATACAATTACATTGAGAGCATTTGAAAAGTAATAAGAGCAAGGCATACCTAAGTAATCACTTGTCTTCTTCTTTTGAGATCCAACTTCTTGTTTAGAACAACCTTGGCCAGATTTGGCTTGCCTTCTCTATTCAGTCCATGCATGATCGTTCGAAAGTTAATTGTACTGGGAATAATCCTATCTTGCAGCATTTCAGGAATGAGTTTGAAAGCATCTTCAGACTTGCCTGTTCTACAGAGACAGTCTATAAACATAGAATAAGTCTTAAAATCTGGTGATGGACCGTTCGATTTCAGATGACGGAAGACATCCCAAGCATCGGTAACCTTCCCCAATCTCACATATCCGCATATCAGAGCTGAGTAAGTTACTATGGTTGGCTGACAACCATGTTCCTTCATTTCTTCTAGAGTTACCAAAGCTCTATTTATGTCTCTGTCTTTAAGAAAATGAATTATCAAAGACGTGTATACATGAACAGTAGGACGATTGCCGAGCTGCTTCATATATTCTATCTTTTCCTGTGCCTCTACTAATCGTCCCCTCCGTAGTAAACTATGAACCAGACTACCATATGTGTACTGCTCCAGGAGATTTCTTTCACAACCAATTTCATCTATCAGGGCTAAAGCCTCGTCCAACTTCCCTGCACGACAAAGGGCCCTAACATACAAGGAATAAGATAGTGGAATTGAGAAACCAAATTTGCATAAAGATTCAACACAGCTTCTGGCATCTAACAGTTTATTGACTTCACATAAACAGCCAATGTAAGTTTCAACCAATTCTTTATCAGGTGCACACCCCGCTTGAATCATTTCCTGATATATCTCGATTGCCTCTTCAACTTTCCGACCCTTTTTCCCACAAAATGAAGTTATCAAAGAACAATATGTACTTTTAGTTGGTTTGCAGCTGCTCAGCTTCATCTCTCCGAATGTACTCAAAGCTAGATCTGTCAACCCTATTCGACCATACTGCATTATCATGATTGTCCATGTATCAGCTGTTATTGAGCAACCTCTCCTCCTCATCTCGTAAAATAGGCTTCTCATCTGCTTAAAGTTTTTGCCTTGGCCAGCCATTTTCATGGCCATGTTGTATGATTGTTCATTGTGACTATAATTAGGTTGTTTCCCGATCCAAGAGAAAAACTTCAATGCAATGCCAATATTAAGGCCACAATTACGTAAAATTTCCACAACAAGGTCAGGCGTAAACTGCAAATTGAGTTTCTCTAGCTTCTCTTGTATTAAGCACCAATCATCTGAGGAAGATAAAACTTGGTGAACTTCTTGTGTATCTGGGTAGTGATGAAGTCTCGTTGCAGACTCCACAAAGCAAGCCGATTGTCTCTGCAGCATTGGATTGGTTTCCGACTTTTGTGCAAGTTCTGATTGATTGCAATGATCATCATTTAATTCGTTACTACTTATAGGATAAAAGGTAGAACATCTCTGTATCTGCCTGATAGCATTCACCTTCTGTATCTCACCTTTCTTCTCCAGGTAAGACTGAATCTTCCTAAATATATCATTTCGGTTACTTACTTTGCAAACCTGCATTTCATTCAAAACCTTGACGACCTCATCTGCTGTGCAAACTTTACAGAGCTCCTTTATGAAAATTGTATATGATTTCGATGTTGGTTTTATTCCCATCTCATCCATGCTCCTGAACACTTCCCGTGCTTCAGAAATGCGGTTTTGCCGAATATAACCAGCAGCAACAGCAGTTACAGCCACACTATCTAATTGCATTCCCAATTGGATCATTTCATTATACAACTCCAAACCTTTATGAAATTCATCTTTCCAGAAAAGGTGTTGCATCAAATTTGTGTAGGTAGAGACTAAGACACTTCCATATTCTTTTGCCTCTTGAAAAAGACCAAACGCCTCAGAGACTTGATTTCTTTTCAAATATGTGCTAATAAGGATTCCATATATGTTTAGATCAAATACATTCCTCTTCTTCATCATTTCAAGTATCTCCATTGCGTCTGTAATTCTATCTCTGCTACAGAGCCCTTTCACCAATGTTTCAAACATCCCATTTTCAAGTGAGACATTTTTATTCTTCAAATCACGAATTAATTCTAAGGATTCCGTGATTTTCCCTGCTATACAGAAACTCTTTAGAATCAAACCATATACTTGAGGTTCAGGAATCTCAGCAAGTTTTATCATGTTTTCACCAACCAAGTGAACATCATCAACATTTCCAGACAAAGCAAAGCACTTTAGTAATTGTTTATACAAATCTACGTCTAAGTTCACCTCATTACGTACCATATCCTTGTAGAACTCCAATGCAAGATCAGCCTTTCTCGCATTGCAGAGAACCCGCAGCATTGTTCTGTAAGCAACCGCATCAGGTTCAACACCGGCTTTCTTCATTTCCTCAAACACCAACAAGGCTTTCCCAATATGCTTTGCGTTGCCATAGTGCGACGCAAGAACAGTCCACGTCTTAACATTCTTCTCACAAGAACTCTTCTCCATTTCTTGAACCAACTCCTCAACCAAACCAAACTCCTTAGCGTCCCCAGCTACATTTATCATCATATTAAAGGTATTGGCACTGTGTCGAAACCCTTCCCTGAATTCCAACCAATTGAAGAACCTCAAAGCCAAATGAGGAACTTTGAAACACTTCTTCAGCACATTCACAACAACCTCCTCACTATATCTGAAACCGGCATTTTCCAACTTTTCCTCCATTGAAAGCAAGCCATCCTCACACTTCACAATTTCAATCACCTTATGAACAACTGGACTAACATCCATCACCTCAATTTCACTCGAAACCCTGTTCTCGGTATTTTCTGAATCCAATAAAGGTCCCATCTTTATGTCATCTTTTTTCTCATCGGCATTTCCACAAACACCTTGCAGCTGACACGGAGATGATTCCATACCTCCCACATTTCCTTCAAATTTTGTTTCTTTCATTGCTGAAAACAAACATGGAGAATTCCTATCGAATCCAATGCTTTCAGTGCCCAAAATTCCGACGATTTCATCGAAGAGTGGATCGACACTTTGGAACTCCCCGGGCTTATTTTGACCGCCAACTTTCTTGAAATTTTTACGTGATTTTGATGACAAATTCGAAATGCAAAACAGCTGAACAACTCGAGGTGCGAGAAATTGAGATTTAAACATAATTTTGCAGGAATTTGAATTCAAAATCCTACCTTTGAATAAGTATCTCATTATTCTTGGCAACGACTAACGATTGCTCAATCAATCTTGAATTTTTTTCTGCGTTATTGTTCACGAGTTCGCCCACCTACCCACCCACCGTTTGCGTTATTTTCATAATCTTGAATTATAATAACAAGGTGCTTGAAATGGTTTCCACTTCCATCAACCAATAATACTAAAGCCTTTCAATTAAAAAACTGTGTAAAACTTATTTAAAAAAAAAACTTAAAATGCATGATGAATTGTCTTAAAAAAAACACAACTTAAAATGCACGGTAAATTGACAGATTTTCCATCTTTCAGGTCCTCGATTGATAATTCACATATATTTTAAGCATGGAATAATCGATTTAAGATAATTCACCATGCATTTTAAGTTGTTTTTCTTAATAAGTTATGGAGAATTATCAATTCAGGACCTGAAAGATGGGTGATATATCGATTCAGAACTTGAAATATGAAAATTCTCAATTCAGGACCTCAAAAATCATGAATTTTGATTTTTTTTATCTTTTTAATTAATTTTATATTATTTTTCAATGAAAATTCCTTTATTAATTATCTATTAAATCTAATTTTTTTAAAATTAATTAAAAAATAAAAGAAAATCAAAATTCGTAATTTTTAAGGTCCTAAATTGAGAACTTTCATCTTTTGGGTCCTGAATTTAAAGTTTTCATTTTTTAAGATCTAAATTGATAAATTACCCATTTTTCAGGTCCTGAATCGACAATTCTCCTAAAATATATCATTGTTGTTTAATTACGTAGACTCAGAAATCTAAAAATCATACGTGGCACCCAACTCCTTAATAACTCCTCCCATCGAATAATTTCCCAAATGTTCCATACATTTATAGTCATGATACATGGAAGTTAGTCAAACTTTACTTAGACATTTATTTGATAATAATGCAATTAATTTGCAAATTATTCAATATTGAATATAATAAAACTTTTTAGAAAAAAAATTGTGAGTTTTTTTTTTGTGAGTATTTAAATCACTAGAAGTTATCCTTTTATGAAAATTCTACTTTCTACTATATATCTAAAAGTAGGATAGGATAGGTTCCCGCCAAAACTATCATACTTACCAAAATCATAAAATTAATATTGGAATATGCACATTAATTATGTAATTAATGTAGATTATATTGATTATTTTATTTAGATTATATTAATTACTTTATTTAGATTATTATCTAAAAACTGAATAGTCATCATAAATAGAAAAATAAATTTTTCCTGTCCAAAAGATTCTTTCAATTTCCAAAGTTAATTAAATTCAATTAGATTTGAGTATTATAATATAATTAATAATTGTATTTCAAATCAGTTATTTTAATTAGATTGCAAAAAATATTAATTAATAATGATATTTCAAATCAATAATTTTAATTAGATTGCAAATCCTTCCGTAAATGTAAATATATAATATAATAGTATCTAAATTATTAACTAATATTTATATAAAGATTATGTTATATAATGAAAATATTTAGAATGTATGCAAACTCAATTCCGGATTACATTTGCTCGAAAAAGAAATCCGGATTACACGGAAATCAATTCATTAATGTTTCTATAATTTTATAAACAATCCTTTTAATTTCGTCTATAAATAGGAACAAGATTGTCATTTTAACAATGTATTTTTTTTTTTGCACCCATTTTATGCGAAAATCTTTGAGAGTATATCATTCTCTTCCGTATTGTATATAACATAAATTGTGTTGTTCATATTATTCTTTTATTTATTTTTTTCCCTTTTTCTTACGATTAAAGAAAGGGTTCAAGGTGAAGATGATTCAAATGACAAACATCCAATTAGAGAAGCAAGATGAATCATAGATTTGGAATTTTCGGTAGAAGTTGAAGGGGTTATTTCGAAAAATGAGGTTGTGACGTGGCTTTTAGAATGGAGAAAAATAAAAGTATGTGGAATAGTAAAAAATTAGAATTGTATAGTGATTTGGTACATTTCAGTTCAATCTCATTGCAACTAAATGTGTGGGCTTATTTTATTTCAACTTTTTTTTCTTTCAAAAATTAGTAATGGATGAAATGTAATTGTAAATGGATACAATTATATTTTGTAATTGAATAGTTTAAATTTTATTGTGTATTATTAGCACTCTTATCCATAATCCAAGAATGTCAATTATTCATTATTTTAAATTGTTTTTTAGACATTTTTTTTATTGGTGTACAATAGTTTCTTTTATTATTTTTTATTTGTTTTGATTATATCTATTTTTTAACTACAAGAACGGCTTGAGATTAATGATATGTATTATGTTTAAGTTTGCAGTAAATTTTAGTTGCGTGATTATAAATTAAAATTATGGTTAATGAATTATTAATTTAATTTATTTGACCAATTTGAGATTTTTATCAATGTACTTTTATATTTTGATGATATGCTAACATATTGATTTTGAAAATTAAGTAAATAAATGTTATAATAACTATTCACTATATCATATATATACATATATGAAAAATATAATAATTAAATTATTTTTATTCATTTTTGTTAGTATATTTTTTATAATTTAAATATATAACTATGAACTTTTTATATTATTTATCCATAAATATAAAGATGGTGAATGTAATAATTAACTACGGTTTCATGATATTCACCAATTACTCTTTAAATTTTTTAATTGAATATTATTCATATTTTTTATCCACTATCTTAAACTGCATATATAATTAAATTATTTATATTAAAATAATATGTTAAAATTTATGTAGTTCCAGTATACCTTTTCATCTCATCCGAAATGAATTAAATTATCCTTTTTATATTTATTTATCTAAAGAAAATAAAATAGGAAATATATTTTTCATGTAAGGATTCTCTCTTTGTTCTTTTTTTTTTGTGTGGATAAAATATAATATATATATATATAAAGCAAGTGAAACAATGAAATCATGATCGACTAAGTGAAGCAATGGAATCATGTTTCTCTTTGCCCATAAAATCTATATAAGAATAAATTTACTATATAAGTGTTCAGAATTTCTTATTCTAAACACATTTAAAAAAAATTATCGGATGAATTTTATTAGTCGAAAAATTATTTTGTAAGCAAAGTGTTTATGAGAAAATCATTATATGAACAATTTCGATATTATACAATTAATTAAATAATATTTCTTTATTTATTCTATAATTAAATTTACAAAATTAAGTGTGATACATATTATACTGATTGAAGTTATATATATACATTAATTTAAAGCTTGATAATTACATTGTCATCAAATTGACTTTTGGTTGATCTGAATCCCATTAAATCAAATTATATTTCACATTATTAGTCAACAAAAAATGAGTGAATTATCTTTTTTCCTTGATGTATTGATTTAATGAGAATTTATTTGATTCACGTTTAGTTTGTATTTGGCTTTTTTATTAAGATTATTGGAGCAACTATGGGCAACCATTTTTTTCTGCAAAAAATATTGTTTCTTACCATGACATGCGATTATGATTCTTATTTGTTAGTCTAGATTGTTACACACAGGGCCGGTCTTAAGATTTTGAAAGCCCTGTGCGAACACAAAAAATGGTGCCCCTTATGTGTTAAAATTAAAATTTAAAAATACAAATAAAATGATATAAATTACACTTTGATGCCTATATTTTGAGTACTTTTTCAAAAATGGCACCCTTTTTCAAAATAAACAAAATTGTACCCATATTTTCATTATTTTTTTGCAATTCTAATATTTAATCAATTTTACAGTCCGAAAATCATATGTAATTTATTTTAATTTAATATTTCTTGATTGGATGAATTTTTTCCACGTGACTGAGGAAATATGAATATTAAAATACAATCAATTACGTGTGATTTTATGGCTATAAAATTGGTTAAATGTTATATTTGAATTGTTTTTGAAAAATAGGTTTTTTTTTTGTTAATTTTGAAAAAATGGGCCATTTTTAAAAAGTATAAAAAATATAGGTATCAAAGTGTAATTCACCCTATAAATGCACCTAAAAATATTTGTTTGATATGTTCAAATCATTAAAAAGTTTGCATTCTTGAAAACTTTAAAATCATGTGACTCGTTCGCGTTCATTGATATTTGAATGAACCTGAAATAAAAGAAAAAATATTTTAAACAATATCATGTACAAAACGCAAACTACAAAATATTATTTAAAAATACTTCTCTTAGCATTTTTTGAAGAAACTCATGTATAAATTTTTCAAAATTAATATTTTCTAACAACTCCTGTTCAATGGATATCAAAGCAAGTCTATTCAATCTTTTGACATGGTCAATTGCAAGTAAGATTTTAATAAATAAACAACAATTTTGCATACGCAACTGTAATAGGTATGGTCAATAAAATTCTATAAACAATGTATACATTGAGACAACTATTCAATCGCTTCAAGTAAGCCAATATATCTAAAGTTTTATATTCTTTTGGTAAAAGACACCGTAAAGTTTTTAATTCTTGAAACATCTCTTGACCATCAAAATCACTAAACTCTCCATCTTTACAAGATTTTCACAGATATTAATTGGGCTAGGCCTAGTGTTATTTATAAAATATTGGGCTAAATATTGAGCTGGTCTTTCTTATATTGTTTTTTAAAAGGTTTGAATTAATTTTTATAAACTAAAAGACTATTTTTTTTTTAATAAACTAACATATATTAATATGACTACTAGTACTAAAAATTTATAAAAATGGTGTCCCTAAATTTGTGAGGCCCCTGTGCGGCGCACCTCTCGCACGTCCTCTGGGCCGCGACTGGTTACACAAACAAGTTTTCTCTTTTTAGGTGCTACTTTTATTTAACGTATGATTGTAATGAACTTTTTTCTTTACGTGATGTTTTATATTTATTTGAAATTTATATTATTATATACTATACATATGCTTACAAATGCAAGAGTAAGCTATCACACATATAATTTTAAGTTTTTTCACTCTTATAAAAAATTGTTACCAAAATAGTGTACATATTAGACAATTTAGTTATTGCAAAACTATTTATAAAAAAAAGTTATTGCAAAACTAAAATATGTTGCTATGAGGTTCTGGATTATATATATTTTTCTAGATTATTGGGATATCGACACCTATCTCATGTGGAACTTTTTACAAAGAAATTTATTTCCAGTCATAACTAACGTTATATGTTTTAATATGTACAAATCTTATATTATATACAGGAATGCAATATTTAATATTATATATACGAATAAAATATCTAATATTTGTGCATTGCACGGGAGATGTGCTAGTTTTTATATAAAAAGGAAACGTGTAATGTTCGAGACTCAACAAAAAAAACTTAGAAATCTAGAAAATTAAATGAATGTAGTACGGAAATTAATATTAATGTATGTTCATTTCTTTCATTATTTTTTTAAATATTAATTTTGACCCTACGTATATCGTACATTGGATACGGGTGTGTATATATTAAATTTAAAATAAAGTCATTCACTAGAAATGGCCCTCTCGTAACTTCTATTGACGAAAAAGTATAAATATACATTTTTCTTATCGATAATCTACACTGCTGTATATATAAAATTACAAGTGCAAATATTAAACACGATGTTGGATCTAGTGTGAAATTATGCTGTAGGCGGTGAAAATTATAAAATATATATAATATTTTTATTGATTTTTATATATTTATTTAGTTTTGGAATCTTATAAAATTCAAAATTAGATAAAATATTTAAATAATAAAAATATTATTATATGATAAACATTAAGAGTATTTGGCAACAAGTAAATATCTTTGAAGAGATATATATCAATATTCAAGAGCCAATGAAATCGCGCCACATCAGGCCTAGATACTCCTACCTACAACTATAAATAGGGACCTTCATATTAGTTGAAAAATACACCGGAAGTCATAATTGAAGAGCTCAACAAGTTGGAGAAAAATTCTCCACGAACTTCTCTCCAACATTCAAGTCGTTCTTCGCCGGAGTCATCTCAAATACAACGTCTGATCCGGAATCAGGGTTCTCAAACCCTCCAACCGGCCTTATAAAGTTCCAATATCCAAGGTATTCTAGCAATTTGTCATAATTACCTCAAATCCAACGTTCAATCCGGAATCAAGGTTGTCGGCCTCCGGTTAACGTTATCAAGTTAAAATACTAAGTCAACGGCCCCCGATTAACGTTATCAAGTTCAAATACCAAGTCAAAGAAGATCGATGATACAAATCTTCCCCGAAAACTTCGAAGACTAAATTCAAATAACAAGTCAAAGAAGATCAATGATACAAATCTTTCCCGAAAGCTTCGAAGATCATTTGAAGATTAAGTTTTGAATAGAAGAATCAGATGATAAATAGAGATTGGATCCGTATAAATATATTTTGATCCGAAAATCATCTGAATTGTACACATTTTATATTTTATCAAATTAAATACAAAAATTTATGTTACAAATTTTGGCACACCCAGAAAAATAATTTATGATTGGTAAAATAACTGCTTCTCTACAATTATATTATATTATACATCCATTGTTGTAAAATAATTGCTTCTCTACAATTATATTATATTATACATCCATTGAAATAAATAACACATAATAGTTTTGCTTTGGCCCAACTAGGCTTAAAAATATACGCAAAGCTCAAATTGGACAGTGCAATGGGCTGATGAGAAATAATATGTGCATAATTAATAAACACAAAATGAATACACACTAACAACATAAAATCAACATGAATAATTTATGTCGATGATTCTTCTTAAATCTTAAATCACAGATTAGTTCTTAACAAAAGACGATGAAGTCTTAATAATAAGTATCTCCGGTTAGAGAGAAATTGAAAAAAACAATCAATAATAATAATAATAATAATAATAATAAACATTCATTAGTAATTTAGGTAGTCGTATTCGTGATCATAATTGCGCATGCATTCAATCAGATGATTAACATCAGCTGTCAGACAGAGTGTACCAGAAGCATCTATGGGCAGATTGCGTATACCAAATAACTGAATGAAGCTTTCGAGTGCATTAGCAAGCAAAGTAAAATCATTCACTTTAGTCAACTCTGAAGAGAGAATAAATTTGAGATGGCAAAGCTTCAAATTAAATCATTGTGATGAATAACAAAATTTGTTTCCAAATCAAGGACAATCAGAGATAAATTATTTTCATGCAAATAAATTAGAAATTCGATTGCACCATTAAAGAAACAACGATAGGTATCGTTGAGATACCAAAAAATTGAGCTTCATGCTGTCATCACATTGGGAAGGGATAGTATATTTGGAAATAAGTGAGAGACCATTGCGATTATGTTCCACAAATGATGTTACACTTTTCAAAATCGTGATAAAGCGTGTTAAAACCGGGACATCATCTTCATGATTCAATATTGATATAAAAATGAAATAAAACGCAAAGTACACTGTATATTATATTACACTAGAAAAATGCACATATTTAAAATAGTTATACTTAAAGGATATTTAACAATCTTATTAAATATAAAATTTTAATATCATTCTTAATATGATTTTGAAATGTAAAATACATTGATTGAAATTACTTTTACTAGAGTATATGTTGTATAAGAATATAATTTTATTAAACTAGAAAGAAGAACGTACTTTGCACGTGTTTAAAATTATTATCTAAAAAGATATTTATTAATTTATTAAAAATGAAATATTGTAATATCATAATTAGTTGATATTTCAAATATATCATTTGTGTTAAAATAATAAAGTTAATATATTTTGTGTTAGAATTAAAAAGTTGAGTATTAAGATTTTGGTTTCTGAAAAATCAAAGTTCTGTTATCATTAAAGAGTTAATGTATTATTTATTAAAATCAACCAGATTTGATAGAAAGTAATGGAACAATATAATTGTTCGAAAATTAATATATATATATATATATATATTGTATTAGAACTAAAGAGTTAAGTATTAAAATTTTAGTTTTTGAAAAATCAAAGTTGTGTTATCATTAAAGAGTTAGAGATGATTCTTCTTAAATCTTAAATCACAAGTTAGTTCTTAACAAAAGAAAATGAGGTCTTAATAAAAGAACACGAACAGGAACAACTTTTGTCCATGATTCTTCTTAAATCACAAGTTAATAAACTTAACACACAGTACAACAACTAACTAAAACGGGCATAACATTGACTACCTAAATGTGTATTAGCTATCTCTAAAACGGACATAACATCGACCATCTAGATACATATTAGTTGAGATAAGATTCTACAATAGTGTGCTTTTCTTTGAATGCTAGTAGTTGATCATCAAATATCGACATGATTATAAGATCAATATCGTGTCTCGTAAATCTAACACCCCTCGGAAGATACTACAACAAATAAATAACATTAATATTAGATTAAAACATAATTAATGCAAAGCTACATAAATAAATAATACCTTAGGTAAATGGTCCGGTAGATGAACGACCATATCTCGACAAAATCGAATAGATGTAAAAATCAACATGTAGGAATTGGAGTTTATGAAAGGGATGTGGTATAGACTGATATTGGTTTTTTCATTCTTGCAAATGTAACAATGTTGGGCTAGTCCAAGAACGGGCATGGACCCATCAAACCACATAGTCTAATTCGCAGTACATGACATCGCCCTAAGCACGTCATTAATTATAATCGTGGACATCTACCAAACCTCGATTTTACGAAAACCTCTTATGACTCTAATTCATTGCTCTGTGGATAAAACGGCGAGATAATTCAATAATAAAATGAAGTCTCTCCAGCTACAAAAGAAATTGAAAAAAAAAATCAATGATAATAATAATAATAATAATAATAATAATAATAAACATTAATTAGTAATATAGGTAGTCGTATCCGTGATCATAATTGCGCATGCATCCAATCAGATAATTAACATCAGCTGACAGACAGAGTGTACCAGAAGCATCTATGGGCAAATTGAGTATACCAAATAACTGAATGAATTTTTTGAATGCACTAGCAAACAAAGTAAATTGTATCCAAATCAAGAGTAACCAGAGATAAATTATTTTCATGCAAATAAATTAGGAATTCGATTGTACCCTTAAAGAAACAACGATAGGTATTGTTGAGATACAAAAAATGGAGCTTCACGCTGTCCTCACATTGGGAAGGGATAGTATATTTGGAAAGAAGTGGGAGAGCATCGCGATTATGTTCCACAAATGATGTTACACTTTCAAAATCATGATAAAGCATGTTAAAAACCGGGACATCATCATTTTCATTCAATCACAAGTTAATAAACTTAACACGCAGTACAACAACTAACTAAAAAGGGCATAACATTGACTACCTATATGCGTATTAGCTATCTCTAAAAGGGACATAACATCGACTATCTAGATGCGTATTAGTTGAGATAAAGATTCTACAATAATGTTTTTCTCTTTGAAATGCTAGTAGTTGATCATCAAATATCGACATGATTATAAGATCAATATCGTGTCTCATATATCCAACACCCCTCGGAAGATGCTACAACAAAGAAATAAAATTAATATGAGATTAAAACATAATTAATGGAAAACTAAATAAATAAATAATACCTTAGGTAAAGGGTCCGGTAGATGAACGCTCATATCTCGACAGAATCGAAAACATGTGAAATTCAACATGTAGGAATCGAAGTTTATAAAAAAGATGTAGTATAGACTAACATTGGTTTTTTCATTCTTGCAGTTGTAACAATCTTGGTTTGGCCCAAGACCAGGCATGGACCGATCAAACTACATAGACTAATTCGCAGTACATGGCATCGCCCTAAGCACGTCATCATAATCGTGGACATCTACCGAACCCCGATTTTCATAAAAATCTCTTATTGCTCTAATTCATTGCTCTGTGGATAAAATGACGAGATGATTCAATAATAAAATGAAGTCTCTCCGGCTACAAGAGAAATTGAAAAAAAAATCAATAATAATAATAATAATATAAACATTCATTAGTAATATAGATAGTCATACCCATGATCATAATTGCACATGCATCCAATCAGATGATTAATATCAGCTGGCAGACAGAGTGTACCAGAAGCATCTATGGGCAAATTGAGTATACCAAATAACTGAATGAACTTTTTGAATGCATTAGCAAACAACAAATCATTCCCTTTAGTCAGCTCTGAAGAGATAGCAAATTTGAGATAACCAAGCTTCAAATCATTGTTATGAATAACAAAATTTGTATCCAAATCGAGGGCAACCAGAGATCATGCAAATAACTTAGGAATTCGATTGCACCTTTAAAGAAACAATGATACATATTGTTGAGATACCAAAAATG
The DNA here is from genome assembly GCA_026008535.1 of Perilla frutescens. Classification (NCBI taxonomy): domain Eukaryota; kingdom Viridiplantae; phylum Streptophyta; class Magnoliopsida; order Lamiales; family Lamiaceae; genus Perilla; species Perilla frutescens. The sequence goes on from BRKX01000003.1 coordinate 75,343,158, forward strand.
GAGCTTCATGCTATCCTCACATTGGGAAGGGATAGTATATTTGGAAAGAAGTGGGAGAGCATCACGATTATGTTCCACAAATGATGTTACACTTTCGGAATCATGATAATGCATGTTAAAAATCGAGACATCACATTCTTCATTCAATCACAAGTTAATAAACTTAACATGTGGTACAACAACTAACTAAAACAGGCATAACATTGACTACCTAAATGCGTATTAGTTATCTCTAAAACGGACATAACATCGACTACCTAGATGCATATTAGTTGAGATAAGATTCTACAACAGTGTGCTTCCGTTTGAAATGCTAGTAGTTGATCATCAAAAATCGACATGATTGTGAGATCAATGTCACATCTTGTATATCTAACACCCCTCGGAAGATGCTACAACAAAGAAATAAAATTAATATGAGATTAAAACATAATTAATGCAAAGCTAAATAAAAAAATAATACCTTAGGTAAATGGTCCGGTAGATGAACGGCCATATCTTGACAAAATCGAATACATGTACATGTGAAATTCAACATGTAGGAATCAATGTTTATGAAAGGGATGTGGTATAGACTGATATTGGTTTTTTCATTCTTGCAGTTGTAACAATCTTGGGCTGGCCCAAGACCAGACATGAACCTATCAAACCACATAGTCCAATTCGCAGTACATGGCATCGCCCTAAGCACGTCATTATAATCGTGGACATCTACCAAACCCCGATTTTCACGAAAATTTCTTATGACTCTAATTCATTGCTCTGTGGATAAAATGACGAGATGATTCAATAATAAAATAAAGTCTCTCCGGCTACAAGAGAAATTGAAAAAAAAAATCAATAATAATAATAATAATAATAATAATAATAAACATTCATTAATAATATAGGTAGTCGTACCCGTGATCATAATTGTGCATGCATCCAATCAGATGATTAACATCAGCTGGCAGATAGAGTGTACCAGAAGCATCTATGGGCAGATTGAGTATACCAAATAACTGAATGAACTTTTCGAGTGCATTAGCAAGCTAAGTAAAATCATTCTCTTTAGTCAGCTCTGAAGAGATAGCAAATTTGAGACTACAAAGCTTCAAATCATTGTTATAAATAACAAAATTTGTATCCAAATCGATGGCAGCCAGAGATAAATTGTTTTTATGCAAATAAATTAGGAATTCGATTGCACACTTAAAGAAATAACGATAGGTATCATTGAGATACCAAAAATGGAGCTTCATGTTGTTCTCACATTGAGAAGAGATAGTATATTTGGAAAGAAGTGAGAGAGCATCGCAATTATGTTCCACAAATGATGTTACACTTTCGAAATCATGATAAAGCGTGTTAAAACCAGGACATCATCTTCGTTATTCAATAAATAAGGCAGAAAAATCTTACTCTACCGGCTCTACCTCCATTCCACCTCCACCCCCACCTGCCTTACCACCTCGACCTGCCCCTGCCCTACCACCACCACCAAAGATGACTCCCATGGAAAGGCCCCCTTTGTAGTTGCTACTGCAGGAAAAACTATTGAAGTGGTGGCTAACCACTTCAAAGTTAGAGCTAATGCGGAGAACTTCTTTTACCACTACAATTTTTCAATTACTTACCGAAATGGTAGCCCTATTGATCTAAAATAAAGCATAGGGAGAAAAATCCTCGAAGTTATGCATCGATGCTGGTACTGGTGATGTTTTGTTGGGTGGTAAGAAGTTTGCATAGATTCTCAGACGAACTTATTCACCATTGTCCCTTGTCTCAAAACAATCTAAAGTTCACTATTTTTTGTGAGAGGTATGTATATTCTACTAAAGACGTGGTTGCTTTATGCTCCATTATTGAGGTTTATATCTGTTTTTAATTATTGACCATTCAATTATCTGAGTTTACCAAAAAACCATCAATGATTAAATTAAACAAGGTAAATCATTTATAAAAACACAAATATCAGACTTTTCAATTAAAACAAAATTAATTTAATAGACCATAAAAAAATACAAGAATATGTGACATAATTTTCAAACCATAAATTTTAAAAATAGTTTATCACATCAACAAGTGAATTATCGATTGATTCAACTGTTGTATGTTCAAATAATATTATAAATTCATCATATTTCACCCGATCACAATCATTTATAAAAACACAAACCTCAAAATTTTCAATTAAAACAAACTTAATCTAATAGACCATAAAAAAAAATGAATATGTGACATAATTTTCAAACCATAAATTTTAAAAATAGTTTATCACATCAACAAGTGAATTATCTATTTATTCAATTGTTGTATGTTTCAATTAATATTATAAATTCATCATATTTCACCCGATCATAATTCAATTTTGCAATTAATGTTGCTCTATTTTAGGACTTTCCATATAACTATTGAAATATACCAGAAACAACAATATATTTATAAGTCATTAGCATACGAACTATTACATCAAATATCATAGATTTTGAAGAAAAAGAAAACACACTGAAATATCATGAGAAAGTTAACAAAATCTACTATCATTGGCAAGAAGAGAGATTCCACTTCACAACCAGACATGGGTAATTCACGTAATTTTCACTTATTTGTATGTGTACATTTGCTTGGAAGCACGTTTGGTTTAATCATATGTAACATTTTAGTATTCAAATTTTCATATTTCTATATAGAATATTCAATTGAATTGGGTTTATAGAGATTTTCATTATACTAATTAAACATGAATTATATCTAGTGAACAAAAAGTCCCAAATATCATAGATTTGATTTCCACAAAAAATACGTTTATGCGTATTAGATCCATCTCATTGTATAAATAAAAATTCAAAATAATACATTTAACAAAAATTGGGAAACAAAATCACAAATATCAGTGTAAAACCTCAATAATATATCCATCTCCAATATATTTATTCTTCAAAATCTCTACACCATCTTTTATAAATTTGACAAATAAACCTGATTTATACAAGATCCGCTAGGAAGGCTAATCATCTTTTTTCAATTGCCAAAAACTGACTGTGAAAATGGTCAAGTAGAGTTATATGTGATTTAGAGTTTTACCCTGAGGTGGTAATAATTTTTAATATAAACATTTGTATATATACATTATATTTAACATTTTTATAAGAACCGTTATATATTCCATTGCATAGTTTATAATAAATAACATGCATTACCTATTGATCAATTTGTTGGTATTCCTCAATGTCATCTTTAAAATGCATGACAACTTCAACCTGATAAAGATTGTAAGAACACATATACACCACAGTCAACCCTTATATACATTCAAAATATTTGTATATACAATCAAAAATTGACCATTAGGGTCAACAACTTTCAAACTTAAAAGGTTTGCAGAGTATCAACGGAAATATTTAATAATTAATATACAAACATAAATTTAAAAATGGTTTTAAGCAAAAACCATATAAGGGTCAACCATCAAAACCCACTCCAATAGGTCGTCATCAACCACCTTGATCTCTAGGACTTGAAAACATTTGAAAATATATGGGTTAAGTGCCAGAAAACACTCAGTGGACATTATTATTCGTCTAAGTCATACTTTCATGCTTTGAAATCAATCATAAACATACTTTATAACATAGTTTACTCTTCTTCATTGGATGAGAGACCCAATGTGATCACATGATACTTTACGGTTAGTTATCTAGACATTTAGTCACTAAGTAAATTGTCTATGCTTGTAAGTTAGAATTCCTCTGTGCATGAAGTCTCATAACATCCAATCATTGTGTAAACAATGCTATTAAAACATTTAACATGCTTTTCATGGACGAATTTAAAACATAGTTGTGAGTTATAGAAAAATCCACATGAATGATCTCAAAGTACAGTGAAAATTTTATGCGATGCTATTATGCTTCTCATTCGTCTCGACCTATAAAATTGAAATTCTAGCTTAGAAACCTCAAATAGGTCATTAAGGTAATAGCCTAGGTCCTAAATAACTTAATTAAAGATTAACTATGCCTTGAAATCGTTTGGAACTGAAATCAAGTCAAATTGGCGAATAATGTGCATTTGACGGAATAGATCAACTTAATGACCCTAATTGACAAGTTATCGGACTTTCTAGACAAATTGAAGAGATATGGATAGAGAATTTAATTCAATAACTAAGAAGTTTGGTTTAATAATTATGAGGGAATTATAATATTTAGAATTTCTTTTGATGCAAAATATAACATTTAGAAATTATAGAACTAAATAGCATTTTCTAAAAATCCTAATTTAACTCCCAAATATTAAACTAGGACTCGAAAAATATAAATTTAAAACAAATTAGATTCATTTAATATTCTACGGCCAAATCCGAGATCAAATAGATCAAATAATATTGGATTAAAATTAAAGAAACATCAAAAAGTAAAAACTTACCTTTTTTTTTTTTTTTTTTTTCCTTTATCTTCGTTTTTGCTTCTGATTCCTTTCCCCCTTTTTTTTTCTTTTTATTTTCACTTCTCTCTCTTTTTTTAGAAACATAGCCGAAATCCCCCTCATTATACACACACACACACACATATATGGGTATGCTCCCATCTCACGCACACGTGTACATTAATTAGCACACTAATTCACCACAAATGTTTCCAAATGGAAAATGTTGATTTGCTATATTATACTACTATTATTATATTTGTACATATATATCTCCTATCATTATTACAAGTAGGTGTATAGGTTCCACTAATCCTAAATGAGTTCTACTCACATATGTTTATCTATATCTATGCATGTATTATTATTACACGTATACACATATACAATTGCTCAACTATGAAATTCTCCAAATGGCCAAAATTAAATGGTGGTTGAACATGATTATCCAGCTAGAAATTTATTATTTCATTTTTTTCTTTAAAAGGTCTAATAATGATATATTTATTAAGGTATTGTTGAATGTGGGTTTGAGTAAATGGATGCAAATGAGTCTTAATTGGGCCGAAGGTGGATTGGATAATTGGGTTTGAATTTATAAAATTGGGCTTGGTAGAATAAATTGATTTCAAAGTGTTTATTGAAATAAATTCTATTGGAATGTCAAATGAAATCTGAATTGGATGTTCTTGGTACCAAAATGATCCCATCAATATTTATTTTTATAATATGAATTCTATTATTAATTTAGAAACTCAACTAAGGTTGAGACTTTTCTTAATCTTATTGTGTCTCTAGGACCATAATTTAACTAACCCAAAAAAATAAAAATTAGATTCTAATTACATGAAATTTCCTACTATATAATAAAATTAATTACTATATATTTTTTTTTTCGGGGTGTTACATCAAATCTACTTAAATTTTTGAATTAAATGTATTAATAGAACTTGGCAATTAATTATTAAATGTAGTTATGTCATACATTATATATATATATATAGATAAAAATCAAATAGTTAAAGCTTATAGTTTTAGTTTTTCAAGCGAAAATCATCACACGTAAAAAAACTTACAAATATTGTTATGCATGAACAAATTATAAATTGTGAGTCCCAACAATGATATTTCCACATTTGTTGATCTCTAAGTTGAGATCAAGTGTAATATTTAGATATTTGATATTATCATTTTAATATTAAATATTAAATATATTTTAAATTTATAGATTTGAATTGAAGTATATTTATTAAATAGTTCAAATTAAATATTTTAAAAATATTGATTTAAATTCTACCCTTTAATTGATTAAGGGTGACTCTAAATAGACCACCATTTTTTTCTTCATACACCACATTTATTTCATACACCACACATCTTTTTCATATTTTCACATTTTTTCTTTACACACCACAATAAAAGTCATTTCTATCATTTCACTATAAAAAAAATTAAAAAAAAATTCAAAAGAAATTAAAAAAAAATTATTTTCCACCCTTACTCTCTCCCCTCCATACTACATATCTTCCGCCATCCGTCACCGTTACCTTTCTTCCTGACCTGCCGTCTTCGCTTTTCTTCCCCAATAATTAATTATTTTTTACAAAATAAAATAGAGAATGACGTAGTTGTCGTCAACATTGTACGTGTTCCAACTCTGATAGAACCCTTTTTTAGATTTATAAAATATTCCAACAAATCCTTCAATGTCACCAGATTTTAAAGTAATATCATCAACACCATATTCCAAATTTCAACCCCTCATCAGATATACGTAATTTTTCAAACATTTATGCGACAAATTCTATGATTTGAGAAGTTAACGAAATTAATTTTTTAACCCCAAAAATATACGACGCCAATACACACATTTGATTTTATAGGCAGTTCTTACAAAGAAAATAAATGAATGAAGAAGAGATAAATATAGATTAGTATAAATGGAGAGAAATGATAGAGCAATTGTGGGGCAATGTGGCAGGTGCGGTCACTGAGGTGGGAATGAGGGGATTTTTTATTTTTATTTTATTTCTTTTTTAAGTAAATTTTAAAATTAAAAATGATACTTATGTAAATTAATAGTTATTTATTTTTGAATTAAATTTAATAGTGGTGTATAAAGAAAATCTAGTGGCGTATTTATAAATGCCCATTGATTAAATATATTTTAAAAAATCAAGATATGCCTACAAAATCTTAAATTAAATATATTTCAATTTTGAATGGTCGAAACTCGAAATGTATTAATTGATCTTATCATTTTAATGTTAGATAATTTTAAGAATTTCAAGTTATCATATTTAAGTTTTCCACTTTAAAGATGTTTTAAATAGTTAAAACTTATATATTTTAATTTTAAACCAAAATTTAGCCCACATTAAAGAACAAATAAATAATATTGTATATGAACAAACTAATGAAACTATGAATCAATGATCTCTGCAAATTGAGATCAAGTAAAATACTTGATATTTGATTTTATAAATTTAATACGATACATTTTAAATTTTTAGAAATTAAATATTTTTGAATTAAAATTGAATTAAATATATTAAACAAATATAATAAAATATTTTAACTATATTAATTTAAAATATTTAAATTTTTTTAAGTCAATTAAATATATTAAAAAATTCAGCATCCACATCCAAAATCTTTAAAGATAATGTATTTAATTTTTTTAATAAAAAGTATTTTTTTTTCTATCATTTCTCATTCATGTGTGTACGTGTGTGTATATTTGTGAAGTTCTAAAGTTACATATCAATCATGGGGACTATGATGTTTTGTTTCTCCACAAGTGGGTCCATAATGTTACCTGTAATAACATATAAAATTCATTTAGATTGTCTTCGCCTAAGCTTTTTTTATTTTTTTATAATATATTATTACATATTGCTATTTACATATTAAATTTCACTTACCCTACATTTCACATTAGTTGTAGATTGAAATATTGGGATGTAGGTTCTATGAAAGAGTGAGTAATCTTAAATCGAAATCTTAAATTAGTTCTGCAACTTTTTCTAATTTTCCTACATCCCACATTGGATGTAGATTAAAACATTCGCATGTATGCTGTTGTATAGAAGGGTGAAAAACCTCATAATTTTTATTTAATCATATTTTGAACAAAAATATTTAAAAAAATTATTCATGCCTAATTGGTTGATTAATCACTGTCGAGACCAATTGGGCAGTCAGGGCTCTGCCTTCTTGATTTTACAACCAAGTTGGATGTGTCTAGCACAGTTAGAGACGCCGAAAACACATAAGTAATTTATAATTCAAACAATATAATTCATATATTTATATGTGAAATTCATAATTAAAAATAATTATTATTGTACATAAATATAATTCATATTATTATTGTACATAAATACTAGTTAAATATACACGAGAATGATGTTGAAGTAATTATAGGCCAAAATCGTAACTATATATCTCTCTGCTCCACTACGAATGACTCACCGCTCGCCCTCTATCCTAAATTTCCTCTCTAGAGATCAAGAGTTACGCCTCGCCCTCTGAAATTCAGAGCTTCTCCTAAATTTGGATGTATAGGGTAGAATCAGGGAGATCTTCTGAGAAGAAGATGAAGCTATTTGATCCGGAATCCGATTCGAAAAAGGTGTGCGCAATCTTCCGTATGGGAAGTCACTACGGCATCTTCCTCGTTGATTTAAACGATTCTCATTGTGTCGAAGACGGTGAATTTGTCAAGACCCATCCCAACATTCGACTGCTAGATTTCGAATCGTTGGCTTTTAGCGTGGTTGACGAGGCGCTCTATATATTTGAGAGCCGCTCTTTGTTGTATGATGATTCGACCCTGTACCGTTTGATGCTTTCATCTACATTTGCAGAGGCGTCTGACCTTATATTTGATGGATCTAATCTGGAGATCGTTTCGCATATGCTAAGCCCCAAAGTGCGTGCCTCGACTCTTAGGTACGGTTCCAGTATTCTTCTGTTTTCCACTAAGATTAATTACTCTGATTCATCTTCAACCGATTTTGAGTTATATGAACCCACCTCTAATTCCTTCACGAAACTCCCCCAATTATTGGTTCGTCGTCGTACGTCTGATTCTACTTTGGAGTTGGTCCATAATGATGCGTCTTGTGAAGAATTGACTGATCGGAGTGTAAATGTTGATCCGTTACGCTCTTTCTTTTACATCACAGCATACTCTTTGATGGAAAATTCCTCTGTTCTTATCATCGAAGCGGATTTTGGTTATTCGTTTTCTCTCAATCTCGAGGAGGAGGCTCCTCATCGTGGATGGAGATTGCTTGGAGATCCTATGTTTCAGTACGACAATCAAAATTATATGATTACACCTAGGTTGGTCTTGAATAGTGGCGGTGTTTGCATACTCGGAAAAGACCCAGGCCTAAATCCAAAATTTGGTGGAGTTTCTGGAGTTGGTGCTGTAACTGCCGGAAAAGGTGTTGCATCTCGAGTTTCTGGAGTTGGTGCTGTAACTGCCGGAAAAGGTGTTGCATCTCGAGTTTCTGGAGTTGGTGCTGTAACTGCCGGACAAGGTGTTTCATCTCGAGTTTCTGGAGTTGGTGCTGTAACTGCCAGACAAGGTGTTTCATCTCGAGTTTCTGGAGTTGGTGCTGTAACTGCTGGACAAGGTGTTGCATCTCGAGTTTCTGGAGTTGGTGCTGTAACTGCCAGACAAGGTGTTTCATCTCGAGTTTCTGGAGTTGGTGCTGTAACTGCCGGACAAGGTGTTTCATCTCGAGTTTCTGGAGTTGGTGCTCTGACTGCCAGACGATGTGTTGCAGCTGGAGTTGGTAATTGTGTTCGTTATCCGGATAGTGATTTTGATGGGGATCCGGAAGGTATTTGGAGTGATGTAGTTCAATTTCCACTTTCATCATTCGATTATACTTTATGTGGATTGAATTGTTCCTCCATTGCATTTCTCGGCCCTACAGCAAATGTTCCCTGTATTGGTATCCTGAAAGCAGGTGTTGATCACATAGAGCGCCCGTATTGGATTATCGAGGTCCTGAATCTTGATTTTTCCAAGTTGAAGCTTGGGATGGATGAGAAAGAAGTTGAGCAATTTGCTAAGTTGATCAAGACTTTCAAATTTCGCATGATAGATTGTTACGGGATGTTTTGCGTGGAGGGCTTATTTTCATTTTAGTTAGTTGTAGTTTTAGATCTAATATTGTGTTGGCTCGTGACCTCGTCTTCTTTTGTTAAGAACTATGTGATTTAAGAATCATGGACGAAGTTGTTCCCTTTTGTTAAGATTTAATTTGTGATTTAAGAATCTTGGATAGAAGTTGTTCTTGGTGATTTTGATTTTATGTTAGTGTGTATTCATTTTGTGTTTATTAATTATGCACGTTTTATTTCTCATCCCAAAATTCAGAAACGGTTTTGTTAAAAACTAACTTATGATTTAAAGAATCATGGGTTGCTATTGATGAGAAATTGTTCCCGTTTAAAACTACAATTCTTAAAACTTGAGTTGTTAACAAGAACACAAAATTAACAAAAAGCAAGAGGAATAATAATAATAATAATATGTAAAATTTAAAAATATTTAAGAAATTTTGATGAATTTGTCATCAAAACCCACCTAAGCCCCCATCTTTCAGCCAAATGCCAAAGACTTCACCATTTTCGTGAAGTTGGGAATGCTTCAAGACTCTCGTATATGCGATGATCGGCCATGTCGAACACTTCAACCAATTTCATCAGCAAATATAATGTTGTAACGACCCGAATCTTTTTAAAATTGGTCGTTACCGTTTTATAAAATGTGGTTTGAATATATTATTTATTAGTGCATATTAATTTAAAATATTTTGTCACGTTCCTATAAGTCGTGCCTACATTATTATTTTTTCATTTGCCTATTATTATTATTATGATGATCATCATCATCATCACTATTGTTTTTTTTAGCTTAGTGGAAATTTTATATTTTTTGAAATTAAAATCTTTTATATAAGTTGATCCATTTTCAAAGTTATTACATAGTATTATTACATTAAATAATTATATAAAAGTGTAAAATGTTTATTTAATTATTTATTTTATTTTTGTTAAATTAAATTGGATTTTAAAGGTTTTAAAAGAGGTCATTTGAAAGGTCTCTTTTTCATGTGAATAATGATATGAGAGTAAATATTTTTCAATAACATCATAACATTTATTTAAGTTATTTCAACTTCATTAAAAAAATAAATTTGAGAAATTAAATTGGTGACCTTTTAGTTTTCTTCTTCATGTGAATTTACAAAATGTGAAATGAGAAATTATAAAATATCTTTTGCATTAACTTACATCTTTCATCTTCTTAAATAAAATTAAATTTTTTATTTAATTGGAAACCTTTCATTGCTCCAAATTTGACTATAAAAAGAGGCTTGTGTTTCATTGTTAACACACCAAAAGCAATTTCATTTCTAGCTTTTCAAAGAGGTAAAATCCATACGCATGTGCATTACATTGGAAAAGGGTGGTTTTGAGTGAGTTTGAGGGAGAAGGAAGTTCTGACGGTGATGACCGCGGGCGGCAATGGCGATGGTGCCACCTTTGTGCTTCGACATGAAGAAATAGAGACGAGAAGAGATAAGATATGGATAAGGGGCTGCTTGGGTTTATTTCGTGTGTGTGTGAGTGAGAGAGAGATATATTGCTTACTTGTTAGGGTTCTAGTTGTTAGGGGAGATGGAAGGATTGAGTGAGAAAAAATGAATTAAATCAATATAGTGAATGAGTGGGATGGTAGATGAATTGATGACGTGGAATTAAGTAAAGAAATAAGAGTTTCTTTTTAAATAAAGTACATGCATCATTATTTTGAAATTTCAAATTATATTATTTTATTAAATCATAGTGTTCATGCAAATTATTTTAAACTTATTATAATGATTTATTTATATTTATCTAATTATTTATTTATTATATTTTATGTTAATGTTTATATATTTATATTTAATAGGCCGCGCGTGGAAGTAACTAACCAGTATTATTTTTCAAAGTCAAGTTCAAGTCAAGGTGGGGAATACAATGTGACACACATTATTATTTATCCTTGTTATGCTCCTATGCAGGTTCATTATTATTAACCTACGTGTTACAAGAATTATTATTGGCTGACGAGTTGCATATGTCCCTATATATTATTAGCCGCAGACTACTCATATTATAATTTGTTATAATTGTATAGCTTGGATAAATGTGTTCACCACTGAGTCAATAGCACCCACCCCAAGGCTATTATTTATTTCAGGTTGATGATTTACTCGGGCGATGTGCGTGGTGACGTGTGATGATGGATTTCTAAAGAGTTTTTATTATTTAGCTTCCGCTGTATTAAAGTTAAATATTTTATATTTTAATAAAAATTACGTCCTTTCTTTATTATTGTTATTGTTTTATTTTAAGAAAATTGGAACGTGACAAATGTCATATATGTATTGCACTGTATGCGCAATAATATATATTAGAAAGTCGAGCCAAGGTGAAAGTGTATCAAACTAAGATTTCAGTTTAGGAGAGAACGCATAGTAGTAGAGGGGATAAAATCCTCTAGTCCATTTTTCATGTCCCACTATTGTGTCCCATTATGAAATTTAATATTTTAAAAATATTTATTACCAAAATAAATTTTACTATAGCAATACAAAACATAATCAATATTTATTGTTAAAAATTAAATTTTTTTAAAATCATATATCTTACTTTTTGAATAATCAACTATATTAATCAATTATATTAACTAAAAATAAGAGATAAATATTAAAAAATAAATATAAACCCTAATTGGATGGAGTGAATCCTAAATAATAATTATAAAATTAAACTAAGCCATAACAAATTGAAATTGAAGAAAAAATTAATGAAAATCAAAATAGAACACTAAATGGGATAGAGAAAAGTGGGATAAATGATTTCATTTGAGTAGTAGAGAACACCGGTATGAAAAAGCACAATGCAAGTAACAACATGAGTTTAAGACTTTTAAAAAACTTAATTTAGTCACAAACTTTTAAATATATATTATTTAGTCAAAATTATTATATTTAAGATTTTTTTTGTTGTATTGAGTTATATTTTTTTTTCTTATTGTCGTGTCGTTGAATTTTTATTTTAGTATTTGAGAATGATTTAATAATTAAATATATACGAGAATGATGTTGAAGTAATTGCATGCCAAAATCATAACTATATAACTCTGCTCCACTACGAATGAATCGCCGCTCGCCCTCTTCTCCTAAATTTCCTCGCCTCGCCCTCCATCTGAAATTCACAGACAGTCGATTAGGGATGTATAGTGTAGAATCAGGGAGATCTTCTGAGAAGAAGATGAAGCTATTTGATCTGAAATCCGATTCGAAAAAGGTGTGCGCAATCTTCCGTATGGGAAGTCACTACGGCATCTTCCTCGTTGATTTAAACGATTCTCATTGTGTCGAAGACGGTGAATTTGTCGAGATCCGTCCCAACATCCGACTGCGAGGTTTCGAATCGTTGGCTTTTAGCGTGGTTGATCAGGCGCTCTATATATTTGATAGCTACTTGTTGTATGATGATTCCGTACCAACCCTGTACCGTTTGATGCTTTCGTCTACGTTTGCAGAGGGGTCTGACATTATATTTGATGGATCTAATCTGGAGATCGTTTCGCGTATGCTAAGCCCCAAAGTGCGTGCCTCGACTGTTAGGTACGGTTCCAGTATTCTACTGTTTTCCACTAAGATTAATTACTCTGATTCATCTTCAATCGATTTTGAGTTATATGAACCCATCTCTAATACCTTCACGAAACTCCCCCAATTATTGATTCGTCGTCGTACGTCTGATTCTACTTTGGAGTTGGTTAATAATGATGCCTCTTGTGAAGAATTGACTGATCGGAGTGTAAATGTTGATCCGTTACGTTCTTCCTTTTACATCACGGCATACTCTGTGATGGAAAATTCCTCTGTTCTTATCATCGAAGCGGATTTTGGTTATTCGTTTTCTCTCAATCTCGAGGAGGAGACTCCTCATCGTGGGTGGAGATTGTTTGGAGATCCTTTGTTTCAGTGCGATAATCAAAATTATATGATTACACCTAGGTTGGTCTTGAATAGTGGCGGTGTTTGCATATTCGGAAAAGACCCAGGCCTAAATTCAAAATTTGCTGGAGTTTCTGGAATTGGTGCTGTGACTGCTGGACGAGGTGTTGCATCTGGAGTTGGTGCTGTGACTGCCGGACGATGTGTTGCATCTGGAGTTGGTAATTGTGTTCGTTATCCGGATGATGATTTTGATCGGGATCCGGAACGTATGTGGAGTCATGTAGTTCGATTTCCACTTTCATCATTCAATTATATTTCACATGGATTGAAATCTTCCTCCATCGCATTTCTCGGCTCTACAGCAAATGTTCCCCATATTGTGAAAGCCGGCTCTACAGTAAATGTTCCTTGTATTGTGAAAGCCGGTGTTGATTACATAGAGCGCCCGTATTGGATTATCGAGGTCATGAATCTTGATTTTTCCAAGTTGAAGTTTGGGATGGATACGAAAGAAGTTGAGCAATTTGCTAAGCTGATCAAGTCTTTCAAATTTTGTTTGATAGATTGTTACTCGATATTCTATGTAGAGGGTTTGTTTATGTTTTAGTTGGTTGTATTATGAGTCGGCCCATCAGACGACCCGGTCCGACCCACTCGCGATCCGTAAAAAAAAAAAATCGCCACCAATAGTTCCATTTTGAACACTAAATAGTACCATTTCGTGTTTATTTTTTTTTTTAGGGAATTTTTTTGGGTTTATTTTGTGTTTTTAGGAGTTTTTTTGGGGGTTTATTTTGTGTTTTTTGGGGTGTTTTTAGGGGTTTATTTTGTGTTTTTTAGGGTTTATGTTTTTTTCCAATCATTATTTATATTTGTTTCGAAAAATTAAATTCATTATCGAGCGCAATGCACGAGCCCACGCGTTAGTATCGGATGAGTGCATTGCGCGAGTGGCCAAATTAAAAAAAAAAATCATTCACTTTAATTTGGGTAAAAAACACAAAAAAAAAACAGAAAAAGAAAGGAAAACAGAAAAAAGAAAAAGAAAAGAAAAAAAGAAAAAAACGGAAAACAGAAAAAGAAAACAAAAAAAGAGAAAAAAAAAATCAGGCGGCGCGTGATGCCACGCGCCCGTCTGATGGCGTCGCATGGGGGGCTCCTGTACAGGAGACCTCCCCTTATGTGTTTAGATCTACTATTATGTTCGTCTTCTTTTGTTAAGAACTTTGTGATTTAAGTATCATCCGCCATTTTAACGATTTCCTCATTTTTGGTCTGTTTCTGCGTCTTTTCTTCCCCTTTAATCCCAGTTTCTTCCACCAATGCAAGAATCATGATTATCGTGATTCGTGAAATCATTCAAATGGCATATGATTCTTTTAACAAGCATTAGTATTTTTAATATGTATATTGGGTGAATTTTAAATATTTAATATTTATCAAATTTTAGAATTTTACGCATCTATTCAATCTATCCAATAGTTGATGTATTTGTAGTAATAGTCGTGTTAGCATGCAAACTTAGTTCTATATAGTCATTTTAATGGTTTTTTGTATTCTTTAAATTTTGATAAGAATGGTTATTTTTATTGTACAGAATGAAAGGAAAAATTTTATACATAGAATAAACCTTAGTAAAATGAACTATTAATTACTAAAAAATTAAAAAGTATATTTTGTGCGTTAAGAAATTATATTTTTGTGTTTGATGCTATTTTAAAAATACACACACACATATAATTATCATTTAGCTATGTATGTAGAAATGAAATGATAATTCAATGTATATTTTTTTGTTATTATTTAATAAAATTCATAAATTTTAAAATTATTTTGTATTAATATTATTTAAATTTAAAATAGGTACATTGGTTCCGTGCATCGTACGGAAGAAATACTAGTGTTTACTTAAAAATTAAATATTTATATAATGAAAAACAAGTTTTTTTTGGTAATTATTTCAAAATTAACCCTTTTAGTATCCAATTTTTCATTTGTATAAATACACAAACGATGAAGCATTTGACATTTCTCTCCTAATTATAGAATATTTCATTAACTACCAAATTTGGAAGATCAAGAGAAATTCGTAGCAATTTCCAAATTAAATAAATCGTGTTATGCCTTTTTTTTAAATAAATCGTGTTTATGTAATTTTTATAAAATTATAAACTGAGAAAAAACGTGGGTTCAAGAAAAACATCTCAGTTTTCCTCCTCCTCTTCGCACCGCGCCGCCGTCGGAACTGAATTTCTGCCGCGGACAGCTATCAAATCTTCCTAATTCGTGGAGGGAAGAGTTTGAATTGCAAAAAATGGAGTCAATAGTGAAAAAATATCAGCAAAAATTCAGGAAAATAAAGGAGGAGATGAGCCGATGGGAAGAGCTCCAGTCTCTGCTGATTGCCCAATTCTCTAATGTCTCTTCTATCATCCAGAGGTTTCAGGTTTCTCTCTCTCTAGAATTTTATATTTTTATTGTTCTGGTTTTGGAATTGTAGTTTTAAAATTTGATATTTTAGGTGATCCAAGATTCGCGAAATTATGGAGCTTTGAGATGTGTTGAAGGCATAGAAAGTGCTGTGTTGGCAAAGCAGATGCATTCCCTGCAAACCGGATTCATCTCCATCAACAACACTATGTAGTGTAATTTATTTATGTTTTCTTTTCTTGTGAGCTGTTTTGCTTATTTTTTAAATTTCTTTTTTTTTTTTGTGTGTTTTATTGCAGTTGAAATGCATATATTAATCTAAATTTATGTTTGCTGTTGGTTAAGACTGCGTGGGAAAAAAATAAAAATAATTGCAAACAAATACCTTCATGTGAACTTGGAAATAGGATAGTTTTGTATTGTTAAATATGGAAATAAATAAAGATTGGTTTTTTTACACTCGTGCTTATTGAGTGTTCAGATGTTGTTATCCAACTGATTCGAATTCTATGCATTTTGTTAACTCGAGGCGTCTTATGCATCAGTTTCAGCTCGTTCTGCTTCTTGTGCTGTAATTCTTTCGTCTGTGTTACTTTTTCCCTTGATAAGTGGAGTGTGGTATTTGATGAATGTTGGAAGAGATAGTGATCTTTGTGTTTCTGGATAATGTTTTGTTCAGGAAAGAATTTTGTAAGATTGTTTCTTCTCTTGAGAAGGCAGTTCGTGATAGCAAGCAACTTGTAAAAGTGGGGTCTGCCCAGATAACTGCAAAACAATTGAAGCAACGCGTTGGAGTAAAACCAACTCTTGCAGATTGTTTAGAAGGGCTTAGGCTTCTTGAAGAAATGCATAAATCAGAGTAAGGATTCCTAGATTCTATCTACTGGTAATGTTGTTTTATTCATTTACCTTGTTTGGTGCTCGTACCAGAAAGTAGAACATCGGGCCAGCCATTGATCATGCACTTTGATGGCTTACATTTAAGTTAGCCATATTGAGATTTCTGTTGTAGTTAGTCATATTTTATCCTTGTGATTATTTTTAATTTGTAACATGATGTTGTGGGAAATTTAATGTTATTTATTGTTAGCTGTATTGCTTGGAGACTTATGTTAAGTGTCATCTCAAAGTTGAAGTAATTACCATTTGGACTAGTTTCGTCATGCTATTTCTATCTAATGTCTAGTATAATATTTAAGGAATCATATTTGAACTTAAAATTTATGTTATGAAGACTGCAAAATTAGGTTCTGATATTTCTGATGAAGCCTCTTATTATTTTCTGGGAATTTAGCAATCTAAATACTCTTCATGAGTAGAAAATATAAGTTTGTGTGACCTTAATTTGAGAAGTTCGATCTATTAATTTTAACTCACATATTATTTTTCTTCAGGTACCTTCTTAAATTGTCTGTGGTATCAGCACTTCCTGTTCTTGCATTGAAACCTAGGTATGCTTAACAGGCACTCTTCTTAGTATTGTCTATCTAAATCTTATGCCCGCTTTTAAGCTATTCTTGAAAGATGAGCATTATTGTTTAACTTGGAGTATGTCATGGTAAACAATTTTTCACATTCCTTTTTTAAGCTTTATAATTCTGGGTCCGTCATTTGGGGATGTCGAGGTTGGCAAAGCTAGTAACTTGATTTATGCCGTTGACTAATGAAGTGAAATCAAGAACTTTAACCCCACATCTCTGTAACCCTTGCTCTTCTGTTTGGTAGTAAGTACAAGTCCTTGTTCATACAAGTTCATTTAAGGAAGTATGCATCTTGTCTTAAACTTTGCTACTTTCTTGGTCAGTCTAGCCTCATATTTATTTGTTTTCCTTGTACATGTTTCGTGTTTGCTTTTGTCATTTTCTCTTATGGTAATGTGATGCTTCTTAATATTTGTCGTTTTAGTAAATTTCTACGAGTTCATCGGTGGCTCTTTTCTTTTCAGTGCAAGTGCAAGTGGTGACTTAGGGGCACTTCAACAGCTCCTGGTTGATCAACCTAATATCCCTCGAGAGGAAGGTAATAGAATTCTAGGCGACTCACCTTTGCGATTTGAGCAATAAAAAGTTGATCTCTTTTATTTTAAGCAGAAGATATGGCTCATGCAATCTTATCATTTTCTGTCACATTATTTTTTCCATGCTCGTTTCCTCTTGAAACCTCTCTTAAACCCTTGCTGCTTGCACTGTACTTTTTCATACTAGTGTTCTCTACTACTATGCATTCTCTTCTAAATTGAAATCTTCATTTGATACGCTTTCACCTTGGCTCGACTTTCTGATATATATTATTGCGCGTGCAGTGCAATACATATATGACATTATATTTGCTGAAGAAATTGGTTGAAGTGTTCGACATGGCTGATCATTGCATATACGAGATCTGCCCACCGAAGAACTCTCGAGAAGGGAAGATCGAGAGCCTCGAAGCATTCACAACTTCACGAAAATGGTAAAGTCTTGGGCATTTGGCTGAAAGATGAGTGCCTTAGGCAATCTCAAGTTGATTTTCTTGCTTCTTTATTGTCCCTGAGGAAATCTATATTTTGTAGCATGAAAACTTGTGTCAAAATGTCCGGCCGCTACCCATGTCTAGTAGACAGTTTGACACAAGACTCCCGGTTTTTGTAAACATTAGAGTTTTACATGGGTTTTGATGACAAATTCGAAATTTCGTGATATTTTTTAAATTTTACATATTATTATTATTATTATTATTATTATTATTATTATTATTATTATTATTATTATTATTATTATTATTATTATTATTATTATTATTCCTCTTGCTTTTTTGCTAATTCTGTGTTCTTGTTAACTACTTAAGTTTTAAGAATTGTAGTTTGTACAAAATTTCTGGGTTCATTTGATATCTATTAATTAATTCCGCACATCCATTTATTTCATTTTCCAAAAATCGGAAATGGAATAATCTTTTCGTTAAGGCTTGTAATTTATATTCTTAATTTTGTAAAATAAATTCTCTATCTTTTTAAGTTTGGGAAATCTCATCTTTTTTTTTTCCAGTGAAATTTTCCAATTCCCACACAAATCATTAAAATTTCATTTCATATCAAAGAACATATCCTTTTAATGTGTAGACTACTCCTAGGTTGTTGCTGCATAAAAGTAAAAAAAAAATATTTTTTTTAATAATCGAAATACAGAATAACAATCATTAAAGAAAAAAATAGATTAAGAGTACAAACGGTACAATAAGAAGCACCGCATATCACCCAAAAATCATGAAAAAAAGAATAACATAAAATGCAATAAAAACAGACAACAAAAAATTACTATAATGCAATGCATTAAAAATAAATAAAATAATGAAAATTATATAAAATGCTACGTTTGGTGCAGACCATGGAAATGTTAAATGCCCACCAATACAAAATTCCAAATAAATAAATAAATAAATAATCGAGAAGCCAATCCCATAAAATTCCACTTGCTATAAATTCCTCACCCTTGGTCATTTTAAGAAAAAAAAAACTTTATTTAATAATAACTGTCAAATTCAACTGTCAATCTAGCAAGTTGCAAGGACATTTATTTAAGGAAAAATGTACTTATATTCCTCGCGTTACATTCAACTGGCAAATATATCTCATGTTAGAAAAAAATTTGTTTTCTTTCAATTTGTGCAATCATCCCTTTTATTAAAAATTAACAGAATTAAATCTTCATATTATTTTTTTAGAACTATATTCATACATGTGTTCTAATTAACCCGTTCAAATGCATAATCTTGATAATACTCCCGTTTATATAGTCCCTATTACTATTTTGGGGTGTCCCAATTATATAGTCTCATTACTATAAGCAGCATTAATTTTAATGGTAATGTACAAATACACCCTTGTTAATTATTGAAAATTAAAAAACTAATAACTTAAAGTTTGAAAGTCATAAATATTAAATAGGGGTATTATTGAAAGTTTAGCTTTAATATCTTGTTTTCATATATATTTTTAATCTACGTGCGACGAGAAATGAGACTATATAATCGGGACGGAGGGAGTAGTAATTATCATTTTTCTCATTTTTCATATTAGCGATTCTAGGCACTAAAAATTAGTGCTCTTATATTTTGTCCTAAATTTGAATATCGAATAATTTTAGTTTCAATAAATTACTTCCTTCAACAATACATCACAGATTCAAGAAATTAATTTTTAGTTTCCGACAGCAAAAATTATAATCGATTGAAACTCTCTTAAAATTGAGAGAGAGAGAGAGAGATATGAATAATGAATAAATGAATGACAAATCGCACGTTCGTCATAGCTCTACGTTATCCCACTTCTTTTCATCAACAGCAAAAAAATATGCAACAACAACAACTGCAAATAATTGACTACTCATTTCTCAGTCAACTCCCAGTTTCACCTATTATTACCTACAAATCATTTTTGTATTACTGTAGTTGTAATAAAGATAATACTGTCCAAGTTTCTTGTTTTCTTCCTCTTGTTTTTTTTTCCTTATTTTTTAATCATTTTCAACAGCTGCCACCTCTTTTGCCCCTCTCCCGTTTGCTGCTTTCCCATCTTTGCCCTTCTTCGCCGGAGCCCATGATTCAAGATTCATGGAGGAATCCGAAGTTCTGATTTTTCGCAATTGGGCTTGATTTTCTTGAGGTTTGTTTTCATACCAAGTTGTTTGGAGTTCTTCAAGATTTTCCTTTGAGGTAATGGATCTGTATTTTCTTGCAAAGTTATCTTTTTTATTTTTTGTTGTTGTTGATTGAGTGTTTTAGATTTGATTGTCTTTCTTGATTTTGAGCTTGTGGGGTTTGAATTGTTGTTCAGCTTGATTGATGGTTTGGGTGTCAATTTTAGCTTGATTGATGGAGTGGATTGAGAATTCTCTTGCAATCTTGCTTTGGATTAGTGTAATAAGCTGAAAATTATAGCTATTGTAATTGGTGATGAGGGTTGGTTCCTGAAAATATTCAGCTCAGAATTACTATGTTTATGAAAATCTGCAGCTCGAGAATTACTAGGTTTAGATTAAAGCTTAATTAGGTTTTTTTCTAGGAATCTTGTGTGCTTTTTGTAAGTTATATTTACTTCATGTCTTTTATGTGGCTTTTGGGGCGGATGTAGACACGATCATGTGTTTTGCTATCGATATCTTAGGTGGAATAGGAGCTAGAAACGCCTTGTCCGGACTTAAAATCAAAGTGAAAGAATGTAATAAAAGTGAAGTGGCTTTTTATGAAAATCTTGAGCTTGAGAATTACTAGGTCTAGATGAAAGCTTATGTTTTTTTCAGGACTCTTATGTGTTTCTGTTAAAAAAATTTACTTCCCGTCTTTTCTTTTGGCATTTGGGGCGGATCTAAACCTGATCATGAGTTTTGATATCAATATCTTAGATGGAAAGGAATTAGGAACACGCTGTCTCGACTGAAAATTGAAGTTGGAGAATGTAATAAAGTTGGAAGTGGCTTTTTATGAAAATCTATAGCTTGGTATTTACTAGGTCTAGTGAAAGTTTAGGTATTTCTAGGATCCTTCGGGGTTCTAAACCCGATCATTAGTTTTGCTATCAATATCTTAGATGGAACAGGAAGTAGGAATGTACTGTCTAGACTCTAGACTGAAAAGTGAAAATCGAAGTGAAAGAATGTGATAAAGTTGAAGTGGCTTGTTTCTGATGTTGATGGTTTCTTAGTGTGGGAGGTTATCTGCATATGTGAAGAATTGTTTTGTTTCCCTCTTCTAGGTAGTACTTTGATTCTATGGCCGGAAATTGGGATTCAAGTTACGAGCAGGGTGGTCAGTCGGATGACAGCTACCATTTCGAGAGATTACATCTAGAACCAATTTACGATGCATTTATATGCCCCTTGACGAAACAAGTGATGCGAGATCCTGTGACCTTGGAGAATGGGCAAACATTCGAGAGAGAGGCTATCGAGAAGTGGTTCAAGGAGTGCAGGGAGAATGGGAGAAAACTGTTGTGCCCGTTAACATTGAGAGAGTTGAGAAGCACAGAACTGAATCCAAGTATAGCATTGAGGAACACAATTGAAGAATGGAACGCGAGGAATGAGGCAGCTCAAATTGATATGGCTCGTAGATCCTTATCATTGTCGAGCCCAGAGAACGATATTATACTGGCTTTGAAGTTTGTCCAGGACCTCTGCCTAAAAAGCCGCTCGAATAAGCATGTAATCCGCAACGCTGAGCTGATACCTATGATTGTCGATGTGCTGAAGAGCAGTAGTCGTAGAGTTCGGTGCAAAGCTCTAGAAACCATTCGGATTGTGGTGGAGGATGACTCTGATAATAAGGTTGTCAAAGGTTGATAGTTTGTTGTGCATTTTAGTAGTCTGTCTTGGTTAGTTTGTCAATTCACGTCCCTCACAATCGTAATTTTGCAGGAAATAATGGCTGAAGGGGACACAGTCCGCACGGTAGTCAAATTCTTGTCTCACGAGCAGTCGAAAGAGAGAGAAGAAGCTGTATCATTGTTGTATGAGCTCTCCAAATCGGAAAAACTATGTGATAAGATTGGTTCAGTTAATGGGGCTATTCTCATTTTAGTAGGAATGGCTAGCAGCAACTCCGAGAATGTTTTAACCGTTGAAAAGGCTGATCGAACTCTGGATAACCTGGCTCAATGTGAGAACAATGTACGACAAATGGCTGAATGCGGCAGATTACAGCCGCTTCTGCACCTACTACTCGAAGGTAAATACTCATCTGCCATACCTCTAGTCTTGCATGGAGCTTTGACGCGGGTGTTGTCTTACATTTTCTATCGAGACAAGTTATGTGGTTAATTCGAGCATTGCTTATTGCAGGATCCCCAGAAACTAAACTGTCCATGGCATCACTCCTCGGTGAATTGGTTCTAAACAACGACGTGAAAGTCTTTGTGGCCAGGACTGCTGGTTTCTCACTGATCAATCTCATGAAGAGTAATGACACGCAGTTGAGAGAGGCTGCTCTTAAAGCTTTGAATCAAATCTCGTCGGATGATGTAAGCGCGAAGGTCCTAATAGAGGCAGATATCCTTCCCCCCCTTGTCAAGGATCTCTTCACCGTCGGGACCAAGCAGCTGCCTATGCGACTGAAAGAAGTTGCAGCAACAATTCTTGCGAATGTTGTGAACTCGGGTCATGATTTTGATTCCATTGTAGTTGGGCCAGACTACCAGACTATTGTGTCGGAGGAAATAGTTCATAACCTTCTGCATCTCATTAGCAACACCGGCCCTGCAATCGGGTGCAAGCTTCTCCAAGTTCTGGTCGGGCTCACTAGCTCTCCTTCCACTGTGTACAGTGTTGTATCGGCTATTAAAAGCTCCGGTGCTCTCATCAGTTTTGTTCAGTTCGTTGAGGCGCCGCAGAGAGATCTGAGGCTAGCTTCGATAAAACTTCTTCAGAATCTTTCTCCCCACATGGGTCAGGAGCTAGCTGATTGCTTGCGGGGTGCATCTGGCCAGCTCGGCAGCCTAATCAGAGTGATATCCGAAAATGTAGGGATAACCGAGGAGCAGGCAGCGGCTGTCGGACTATTAGCCGATCTCCCAGAAAGAGACGCCGGTCTAACCAGACAGATGCTGGACGAAGGGGCGTTTGAGCTCTTCATCTCCCGAATAACCAGGATCCGGCAAGGGGAGACACGAGGGAGCCGGTTTATGACTCCATATCTTGAAGGGCTTGTCAAGGTTCTATCAAGAATCACATTCGCCTTGTCCGAGGGGTCCGGTGCCGCTCATGCACTTTGCCGCGAGCACAATCTCGCCACTCTTTTCATTGACCTACTACAAGCTAACGGACTCGACAATGTACAGATGGTATCAGCCATGGCCATAGAAAACCTATCTCAAGAATCCAAAAACTTAACCAAATTGCCAGAGTTCCCTGCTCCTGGATTCTGTGCTTCGATCTTCCCTTGCATGAGCAAGCCTCCGATCATCACCGGACTGTGCAAGGTCCATCGGGGCACGTGCTCGTTAAGAGAAACGTTCTGCATCTTGGAAGGGCAGGCCGTGGACAAGCTGGTCGCGCTCTTGGACCACACCAAGGAAAATGTGGTGGAAGCATCGCTTGCAGCTCTATGCACCTTGCTAGACGACGGGGTTGACATAGACCAGGGAGTTCAGGTGTTGCTAGACGCAGAAGGAGTCAAGCCTATACTCGACGTGCTACTAGAGAAACGGACAGACAGCCTGAGGAGGAGGGCCGTCTGGGCCGTGGAGAGACTGCTGAGAAACGATGAGATCGCCTATGAGGTCTCGGGCGATCCCAACGTCAGCACGGCCCTCGTAGACTCCTTCCAACACGGAGACTACCGCACACGACAGATCGCGGAGCGCGCCTTGAAACATGTCGACAAGATTCCAAACTTCTCTGGTATCTTTGCGAACATGTGATTATGGTTATGAGGCAGCTTGCTTTTATAAATTCCTCCCACTTTTTTCTGAGTTTTTCAGATGCAATTGGAAGTAATATAGTTTGTGAAGAAGTATATTAGGTGCAGGTATATATATATACCTTTTTTTCTCTCTTTTTGTATTGATTGAACATTTTTCTTTCTCCTTTTCTTCTCATTTTTGGAGTGTATCTGTGTTTATTGCAATAATTCCTTCTTGTACTTGATTTAGAGGTTTAATATAAAGATTCTGCATTGTTTTCACAAGTTCTTACAGAAATATTCTTAGATTTTTATTTTGGATATATTGATCTTTGATACACAGTATATAATTCATCCAATTTTCACACCAGATCTGTTATGCCATTCTCTACGACATCTCTTGTGCCAAACTTTTTTTTTTTTTCAATTTATTATGATATAATTTAATTTAATTTTTTTTATTTAGAATTAATCATTCCCCAATCAGGATATATTATAAAAAATAAAAAATAAGGCACATAGAATGTAACACGGGAGGGTACGGGATATTTAATCCGATTTTTCTTTGGGTGAGGGTCTTAAACCGCCAGTATTTTCAGGCAGTCTCAACTGCTCTGACTTAGACAATTAATGTAGGTACGCTCTAAATAACTCGACTTAGACGAGGTTAGTTGAATTCATAGCCATGAATGTGGACAAATTACATTAGGACCAAAATACATCCTTGTACAAGAATGTAAACACAAATTAAAAAAAACCAATGTCAAAAGCTACAAATCTGATTAGAAAGAATCAATCAAGAATATGATGAAGAAAACGATCGAGCCACCCACGGTTCATCTTCAAAAGCAAATCTATGAACCTATCACAGTTACAAACGCATCACAGCCATTGATTTGGTCATGCACGACGACGCATCCAAATCATGCGCTGCATGATTTCTTGAAATGTGACTCCAGCGCCCTCCTCTTCCTGCATCGGACACATTGAACATCGTCACGAAGTCCAGCACTTGCCCGAAAATCTTGAACATCTCTACTCCGAAAATGAGGTCTTCATCTGCCACGAACGCAGCATTCCAGTCCATCGGGGCATCAGGGTGCACCGAGACTACTCTCCACGAGAGGTGCATGAGATCGAGCTCCCAAAGCTTCCTGATTGCCTTGTTTCTCCTCCCTATCTGCCCGTCGCCTTCACACCAGGAGACGGAGAGCATGAACAGCCTGCCCTTGCACGAGATGAGCTTCGGATAGTACTCGTGCACACGAGGTGGGCATGGAGTCGTCTGAACTCTGATCCAGTATCCCCTCTCGATGTCATATCCAGCAAGCTTGTCGCTTTCTGAGTAGACGTAGAAGACCCCGTTGCATACGGCGCCAGAACAAGCCACTCCGAAATCTAGAGGGAGCCTCTGAATATCAGTCCATTTATTCGACACGGGATCATAAATCTCACCTGAATCGAGCGGCTCATCCCAAGATCCAAGGCCTCCCACAGCAATGATGATGAACTTTTTACCATCTTTTCTGTGTGAAGTTTCGTGTTTTTGCTTCGCTAATTTGAATGGCTTAATACTGGGGAACACAGAGCTGTCGTTTTCGTCTTGGGAGTTCCTCGATTGGCGTCTAACTGAAAGCCGGTGAGGATCCTCGTAAACATCTGATACACCACCTACTCTTGACCTGTAAAAACGCCTCTCAGATCGAGCTACTTGGTTTCTGATGACCAAACAATCTGGATTAGCCTCGGAGATTCCCAGAATAGGAGATGATCTGGCATGGTTCATAGCTACAGCTTTACGTGATGATTTAGTCAAGGGGTTGAACACGAAAACTCCTCTATGTGTCTTGAACGAGCTGCGATCCACCCTTCCGGAATTGGCCAAGCTCGAACGACCACCAACAATGTAAATACTATCCTGGATGCTAGAGACAGAAAATAGAAACCTCCCTTTGAGAGCCGGAGAGTCTATTTTGTGCCATTCGTTTAGGGAAACATCCAGTGCGTGTATTTCTCCCATACAAAAGCCATCTTTAACAACACCAAACAGAAATAGCCATGGAGTTTGGAACGAGCATTCCCTTCTAATCTGCATGAACCTAGGTGTTGTTGTCAAGTTCCTCCATTTCTTGCAGACAAGACGAGTGTTCATGAGACTTCTCAGTGGGAGTCTCACCAAGCACATCTCTAGAATGTCATCAGGTAGGTGCACGTTCAAGCTATTCTTTCGTTCAGCTTCATGAAATTTTAAGAGCCTCCGGTTGTTCTTTCTCCAGAACTTTTCTTTCATACCATATGAAAAACAATCGACAGTTGCTTCCTCATTTCCACATATTGCAGTGAATCCTTTCCCTTCATCACTTGCACTTGACCGCCTTCTACACCCTGTATCTACGAATTCTTCACCTGTGTCAGCGCCTACTTTGCAGCCCCCACCTCTACCGTAAAGAGTAAGACATCTCAAAGACACGCCAGTCTCATCCTCTACAAAACCCTCACTTTTATTGCTCTTTCTTTTCCATTTCTGGCTCATACTTCGAACTAGACGTTTTGATACACTCAAAGACTCAAGCTCTCGACTAAGTTCTCCTGAAAACGATTGTGAGGCCATTTTACGTCAATTTGTTCAAATACCAAAGCACAAGCTTCCAAGAAATTCAGGTACTCCTAGTTTCATCCTTATTGATTGACCTACATTAGAACATGAAAAAGAGTTTAACACCAGATACTCTTAAAATATAAGTGAAAGTACATTGATAATGCTTCCACCTATCAACGGAATACCATTTAAATAGACGGGAAGCAACATCAAGGACTTGTCAGATCATGGCAACAGTATTTTCACATGAAAACATATACAAAATGAAGAGTCTGAACACAGGTTTGCAGTTCCTTCCTAGCTGAAAAGCATCAACTTTTGGTTTTCACGGAATCTCAAAATCGAGAACTAGCATAGTTTACTGGAAGCAAGATGACGGCTCACTTCCCCTCATTCGTAAATTGAAAAAAGGATCTTCCCTTAAACCTGAGCCTCTTAAAATCAAGAATTCCATAGAGTTAAAACAAATTTGGGATCTAAACAAATGCCATGTTTGTCTGGATACAAATATACAATAAACATGAATCAAAATTTTATTCAGAGTTTCATTAGGACTGGCTACAGTTAAGATTTCATAGAGTTTGCAATTTTACCAACTGCAAAATTCGTTTACTTCATAAGGCCAAGTTCAACCAAAGAAAAAAAAATTGTCTGAAAACTCTAAAATGTGCAATTATCCCTAACATTCACTACCAAATACAAAATAACTCGAACAAATTGATGAATCATACATTTCTAGGATTGGAGCAAGATTTTATATATTGGCTCAATATGATATCACAATTTCAAATAAAATTGAAATACAGTAGGTGTTGCAACAAGCTCGAGAAACCAATTAATCGATCCTTACATCAAAAGTAAGCACCGATTAAATAAAATCACAAACAACAATCAAGAACAAGGTAATCATCTCAAAGATGAAAGCAAGAACACCTCATAAACTCACACAAAGATTCATAAGCAAAACAGAGCAGATAAATTCCAACCAAATAAAAAAAAAAAACAGAGAAAAATGAAAACATACCTTGCAACTCAAACCAGAGCTATTTCTCAGAGCCCATTTCAAGATTCGGTGTGAAACGAAAAGGGGCTCTCTCATTTAGATCCAATCTGCATAAAAGCTCAAATCTTTACTAAAATCTGGGCATATTAAAATAGAGCATTTATGGTGCGACCATTGCAGAATTAATTAGAGAAAAAAAAAACATTATTTTACATTTTCTTTTCTTTTCTTTTTCTTCGTTTGTGTTAGTTGAGAATGAAACTTTCAGTAAAGTGAAATTGATGACTCGACCAAACCTGATCAAATGATGATTGCAAAAGTGACACTTAATTTGTATTTATTTCATTCATTTATATACATACACGCACATGTATACCTATATCTATATATAAATATTATTCCCTCACCATTCTTTCTGCTTTTGGCTTTTCTGCTTTCTTGATTTGTTCTCTCTCTCTCTTGATCATTTTGCGTGGGAATAATGGGATGAAATCATTTTGTGGGAGCGTCTCCAAATTTTCTCTCCTTTTCGTTTTCGGTTTGCTGCTCAAGGCCTAATTTCCTCCTAATTTATAGGGCTATTTTTATATTTTAATTTGAAATAAAAACATATTACTTAGATATAAGTATGGAATATAATAAAAATATAATATGTTTGTAAACGAGTTATAATTTAAAAATAGTTGCCACTTACCCCGTATTACTTCAAATTTATTCGTTAAGTTCATAAACGTGTATATGTGTGTGTGTGTGTGTCTATATATATATATATATATATATATATGTAGGGGTGAGCATTCGGTTTTTTGATTCGATTCGGTCCCGGAAATATTAAAACCGAAGAAAATCAATTTTTTAAAAATAGAACCGAACCAAATTTCTGATCGAAACCGAACCAAACTGGACCGAAATATTTCGGTTCGGTTCGGTTTTGAACCGAAAGTTTCTTAAATTTTTTGGTTTTTTTTTTTGCTTTAAATTCTCTTCATTCGATATAATTAAATATGTGCAAGTATGAATTAGCTAATTATCTAGATTCAAGTTCAAAAAATACCAATAAACAATTGAATAAAGTCCAAAAAGATGTAAATTCCAACAAAGTCGAGTAATTTTATTGCTAATATATATAAATTCAGTTTTTCGGTTCGGTTCGGGTATTTTTCCTCTGGACCGAACCGAAATCGAAAATCGAATTTTTACTAGAAAAAGAATCGAACTGAACCAAATTTTGAAAAGAATCGAACCGAAAAAATCGAACTAATTCGGTTCGGTTCGATTTTCAGTACTTTTTGCTCACCCTCGTATATATGTAGGGTTAAAATTTAAAAGTGCGAGTCTATTAGTGAATTAATTAAAAAAAATAACAATAAAATAGTTTCGAATTTCATTTTCATAATTAAATAAATGATATGGTTAGATTAGTCATTAGTGACTACTATTTTGCTAGTGAGTTGCATTTGATGGGTTACCTATCGCTTTCTTTTTCTACCTTTTTCTCATTCTTTTTTTATAATATTTTAATGGTGGTAAGTGAGGAGATAATTAAGGTTAGTGGGCTCTAATTACCTCCACGTGTAGTGCAATGATTGGCCGTGATGCCCGCCGTCAATAAGGCAAGGTCCATCCTACTAAATCATTTAATATGTAATATAAAATATTCAATTTGATAATATATAATTCATTGAGGAAATTTGAATTTATCACGTTTTAATCATGAGATCGGCATTCTACCATATAAATTAAACTAAATTTCTAACATTTGAATTATGAAATCGATATTCTAATAATTAAATTATTTACACATCCGAATAATTTATACTATTATGCATTAATAAATGATAATTTATCTAGTGATTATTCACTTTATATAACGGCTATAATATTTATACTTTAACGCGCATATATCTTTTTAGGAATTTTTAATTATATTTATTGTTAGTTCGACCCATTGTATAAATGTGTATAAATTTTCAATTCGGATGCTTTTTTTAGAGGATGTAATTTTTGTAAACTAATAAATGCAATAATTAATATATTTTACCTAGCATAATGCTTCCATTCCTTATATCCCACCAACTTTTAATTTAATATGGTCGATTTTGGGAGGTGACTAACTAGGCATGTATTTGAATATATATTTTTTTTTCATATAATTTTTCTTCTATAATAAATTGTAATCTCTAAAACAAGAAACACTTGTGATTGGTATGATAGAATAAAATTAGGTATAAATGGAATGAGTTTATGAATGGAATGAGGGTCTGAATGGAATGACGATTCTTATGATTGATCTGTTTATGGAATGAAGAACGAAATGAAATATCAGTTTTTTTTTTTTTATATAATGAATATTTGATGTAATTTCAAATTTTCTTATAATTGAATGAAGTATACGTAGTAGCTAATAAATATCAACATATGCCTTAATTTATTTTTTATATTTCTAAACGCTATTTTTCTTTTTTAGTATATGATTTTTCCTAATTTTTTTAGTAAATTATAATTTATTTATTTTATTGAAAAATTTTATTCTAAAATATTTAATTAATCAATATGTAATATATACATATATATAGTAACGATTTTTTTTCTTTTAATTAAATTTTTATTTATTCTAGTTGCATTTTAAAATGTGAATACCATAACTTTGCGATTTTTTTTTCCCTAAATCTACTCATGGTATAAAAATATACGAAGCAATACACTAGTTAAATGGAGATAAATCGAATGTAAGAATTCATAAAAAGGAAAACGTTTCGAGTTCTAGACTAATTGACTATCCATTTTCCCAACTCAAAAAATAATTTTGTAATTCATT
Source organism: Perilla frutescens (assembly GCA_026008535.1). Lineage (NCBI taxonomy): Eukaryota > Viridiplantae > Streptophyta > Magnoliopsida > Lamiales > Lamiaceae > Perilla > Perilla frutescens. Next base: position 75,373,835 of record BRKX01000003.1, read on the forward strand.
TTGTGATTTTATAATGGTAATCATTTTTAACAAGAAGGTTAAAACTCATATGCTTAATTAATATTTTTTTTTCATTTTATTATTATAATAAATTTTAATGAGTATTATCTTATGAATTTGCAAAAATAGGTGAAGTGCAATGTATGAATGCAAGAGTGTGAAATATGACGCATAGCAATATTTGTCGGTCGTCTGCACATTTAAACTTTTTTTTTTGTGAAAATTACACTTTGATACTACATTGTTGGGCTCTTTTAAAAAAATAATATTTTTTCAAAAGTAACAAAAAATACTCACTTTTTTCAAAAAAAATTATAAATCTAACATTTAATCAATTTTACAGCCGAAAAATCATACGTAATTGATTGTATTTTAAAAATTCTTAATCAGATTATATTTTTTTTACGCAGCTGGAAAAATAGATTTATTAAAATTCATTCAATTACGTAGAGTTTTTGGGTTGGAAAATTGATCACATGTTAGTTTTTTTTTTTTTTTAAAGTATGTACCGTTTTGTTAATTTTTAAAAAATAAATATTTTTCAAAAATAACCAAAAATATAGGTATCAAACTGTAATTTACCTTGTGGTGGAGTGAGGTTGCTTGAAGACCAAATGTCACGGGTTTGAATATTCTCAATACCGCTAGGTCGGGTGTTTGAGTTAAAAAAAAAATATAAAAAATATATAAACTTTAATTTACCTTATTTTTTATATATATTATTCTAGATAATAAATATTATATTTCATGAAACTACATCAATCAAGACAAGCCCATTAGCTTAGTCCAATAAGTGAAGCCCAAATTTGGGTAGAAGCCCAATTACGTAAATTTGATCCGACATTGACAAATTGCCAGATGGCACAACCTTATTGGATTCTAACACCACACTCCTGTGCTGACGTGGCACTATTCCATTTTTTTTTAAAATTTGTTTTAAATATAAAATGCCAAACAGCTGAAAATTGCTCTTTCCAGCAGCAGAAACAGAGATCAAGCAGAAGAAAATTCAGCGCAGAAATGGCGAAATTCAACGTAAATTCAATCGTGTTAATCATTGTTTTGGTTTTCGCAGCTTCAGCTTATGGCATTGACGATAAATGCGCCGCCTGCAATGCAATTGCTGTGTGTATTAATTTTTTTTTTCGAATTTTCAATTGGTTTTTTTAGTGCAAGATAAATATTTTTTGGGGGTTTTGTTGATTTAGTTTGTGGGTTTGTAGATGGAGCTGGAGCGTGGGCTCTCAAATGTAAGTTTTTTTGCTTTCTCCTTTTTTGTGTAATTATGATCTTGTTTTTTCAAGTAATGTATGTACGTTTGAAAATTGAAATTGTGGATTGGGTGAAAATCGCGATGTTGGGTAAATGGGGGTGTAAAATTTTTTTGGAAAGATAACTAAGAGTTAATTGGATAAAATAGTGATAATTTGAACTGCATATTTATACGTTGTTGGTTTAGAAATTGGAGTTTGTTCATCCGTGATTTGAGGATTTAAAATACTACAATGTCGAATATAGCTGTTTCAATGTAATCAAAGTTAATGCAGAAGTATCATATTGAGGCTGATTACAGCTATAGTAGTTGCATTTTGGTTTATGGAATGTTGTGTTGGCTGCTTCACTTGAAAATGACTTTGCACTGATAATTATGCTCATAAGGAGCTGCTTTAACATAAATTGATTTGTATCATATACAGGAAAAACCTAGAAATCATTTGGACATGAGACACCGTTTGGATTCTAAAGGTCAACGACAAGGGAAGCTAATAGACTACAGGTAATGGCTAATGGAGTTCTTTGTAGCTATTATAGTGGCTCCATGGGTATCGTCTTTCGCTAGTCCTCAAATGTCTTGGTTTCTCATTTATCTCCAACAGAGTCAGTGAGTTAAGAATCGTTGAACTTCTTGACGGGCTCTGCGAAAACATGCAAGATTATACTCTTGAGAAGGTACTCTTGTCTTTCCCTTTGAAATGCCTCAGTATTATTTGCAGGTGAAGAGAAAAACTCTGTTGTGATCTTGATAATGATGTTAAGGTTTTTATCATAGTCTACTTGGGCTAAACACTACACTTGAGATCAAGTTCTACTGGTCACCCCATTATATTACTGATGATATTTTTTATATTTTTGGCAGGTGGATTCAAGCATACAATGGATCAAAGTTAAGAACTGGGATACCCTTAAAACTAGTATGTATGCAAGCTTAGTCTGACAAATTCATATTGTACTTAGATGACAGAGCTTAATTCTTTTTGCCATGCCATTTTTAACTAGCTGCCTTTGAGTTGCTTTAGTTCATGCTAACAAACTGAACTTGTAGACTCTATCTGTATCTTAAAAATGCCTGATTCCTAAACTTTTAGTCTCAGTAGAATATTAACTAGTCAATTTTATGAAGAAAGTTACCTAAAACATGGAAAAACTCTACTTCTAGATATGCTGCTTCTTATGATCTGCCAGTCAATAATGGTACCAACTTTCAAATGAAAATATCTAATGATTGGCAGTCCAGAGTTGAATTAAAATGCACTCGTTGTATATGGTTTGTGGTAAAGTTCATATTTATTTTTAAATGGGGCAGACCCCAGGTCAACAGAATAAATTTGCAGCTTAGCTTGACTGATCCATAGCTGCTGCTGTTCTGAACTCCGTGATTCATATCTGAACTGATAATCAATTTTTAATGAAAGTTAAGGACCTTATGAGAGCACTCGTGTAGGTTTGTGGTACAATGACATCTGATACTGAAAGTGATATTATCTTCTGTGTTCCACTAAAGCATTCTCTTTCCTCTCATTATTTTTTCTTTCGTTGTGCACAGAGGCCACATGGAATATATACTAAAAGCCTGGGAAGTGGGAATATAAATATGGTACTTTAATTATGTTATGCTCTTACCACTGACTGCTCTAATTTGAAGCATGCATGATAACTGGAATCCCATAGGGAGATCCATTTGCAGATATGAATGCTATTAGAGAAACCATGACAATGTTAGGCTGTTGAAAACCTCTGTTTTGGTTAATGTTAGAGCTCACATATGAGATGATTCTGCTTGATTAAAAAACCAATCAAATTGATGTTGTTCAGTAGCTGGTGGGTGTAATATCAATATTGTGGACAGTTTCTCTAACACTAGGAATAAGATAAGTATGACATTGATGGTCGAATCATTTGAATTGTACGAAATGAAAAGTGACTGTTTTGCTGCCTAAATTATCCGTGCAAACTCGTTAACTATTTGAGTTTCTTAGTGGAACACGAACTGAAAATTTGGGCATCCCCACAGATTCAAAATCATAGATCCAGAAATCAGATTTGATATGGTCATGTCCAGCAAGAAGTTCGTTACGTAGCACCAGAAATCATAGAACCTCATTGACATAGTCTGACTTGGTTTATCAGAATGAATAAAGAATGAAAGCACACCAATACTTTGGTTTCTCCATGTCAATCGCTTCTAGTGCTTTTAATGGAGTTTGTACATGAAAGGGAATTAGGAGAGAGACGTGTGGCTAGAGGCATTTACTTGATGTGAGTCTGAGGTGATGGCCTTGCATTGTGCTTGCAAATTTTACCAACTTGAAGTTTGTATTCATTATGTCAGCTTCATTGTTTGCTAATTGTTCACTAACATAGAATTGCATTTGGTAACTTTCTTGA